>OY728158.1:1375133309-1376383309 GCA_963277665.1 Viscum album | reverse complement strand
ATATAAGAAAAAATTCAAAAATTAAATCAAATTATAATGTAAAATTATTAAAAAAATTGTATAAAAATGCCTCCAGCCTAATAAACTACTTTCTAGGAATCATTAATGATCCACTATGAACCTTTAATGGATAAAATATTTTATGCATAAATTATAAATAATTAAATAAACAAGAAAAGTAAAATTATAAATTTATTTTCTCCAAAAAATAACTAAAAATGAATAGTAATGTGGATTTATGTGGTCAACACGTATAGTTAAGGGAAGACATCATAAATGTTTTGAGCAATGGTTGGTTCACACCAATTTCTATTCATGTTTTTAAAATTATTAAATGAAAAAATGATATAAAATATTTACAAAGAAATAACTAATTGATTAGTGTCAACATCAGGTTAGATGAAAAATAAAATTGGAATTCTACCCCGGGGTAAACATATAGCATATGATAAAAATGATTGCAAAAGTCCCAAATTGTCTAAGTCATTTGAATTGGATCTAACTACTCTATAATAATACCATGTATGAGATATAACTAACCACCATTACTTATTAAACATATATTCTATAATGAAAAAATCATAGGGTAATGTGAATAGATTTCTCAACTCAAATTAGACCAGGTTTGTTCAATTGGACATCCTACAATTAAGGTTTTGTACAATAATTTAATGAATATTGGATTTTAATCTAATTACTATTTATAGTGTTATAAATTTTAAATTCAAAGATTTGGTTACCTACAAAACTGCTTCTAGTCAACCGATAAAATTATTAGGATTAACCACACATGATAAAATTTATAAATAGTAGAGGAATAGATGGAATGCTTCACATAATGATTAAACAACTATATATAACAAAATACAATATTTAACATGTATAAAAGTAATTAAAAAATAAACTGATTAAATATATAATGAAGAATGATGAAAATGATGAATGAATTAGAAATATAATGAAGAAAATAAATATTTCAAAATTAACTCGAGTGAATCCATTTTTATATGAGTGAATGAAAATAAAAATATAAACTAAAATTGATTAATGATGAATGGTGGTTCTTAAACCAATGAAATAGTCCTCATGGTTGTGTTTCATGCATGGAATGGAATGATTATTCTCTTAGTTGGAGCCCAATATTATAATCTATGATGACATCACATGATCTCCCAGTTCCTAGATTAACTGAAATGTCCAATCCTACCATCATATGTTGGGTCTCCTTCATAGATACAATGAAAATATATGTTTTTTATTATATATGACAAGACAATCATGTAAATATAACATGATGTGTTATGTTAGGGACCCTAAATCATCACAACATACAATATGATTTGAATAACACTATAGAAGTTTTTAAAAAGATTCATGGTGTGACACATCAATTTCATTGTGTGACAAAAGCCATCTTCAATTTCAGTTGGTTTTCACCTTCTCACGACCAGTAAATGTTTCACACCTGGTACATTTACACATTTTTTATAACGTAAACAATGTGTGACATTTAAATCTAACATACTAACTTCTTTTGTGAACATCATGATCGGTTTTATGAATTTAAAGAATCTATTGTTCTATTTGTCTTCAATAATCGATTATCGATTACTCTTCCAGTTCATCTATTTCATCTCACCGATTCATGAAATGGATTGACGTTCATTAATGTTCCTCAATATTTCATGTTTTTCTTCTTAATATTCCAAGTTTTTTTCATCCAAAAGGTTACATAGTATATCAATATAATCAATGAAACTGATTTTGATAAATTAAAATCAAAGGAATTCAGATTTAAAAATCAACCAAAATATAGATTTTTAATATTATTATCTTGTAGAATTATATATCCACCAAATTATTTGAGTGATGATTGATACATAATTACATAATATTGACTATAATGTGATTGATAAATATTTATTAATAGAATATATCCAACGGGATAGTCATTACTGTGAACTATGAATATATAAGTGATATAATTATGATTGAACCAAATCCACAAAGACTTTCATGCAAATGAGACTAATATATGGAAAAATGTTTCTGTTCCTATGTCTATAACTCAATATTATGTATTTTTTATAACATAATCTCATAGATAAATATTTTTATTGATGATTATGATAACGTATAATCTATATATTGTTTTCAACATGCCTCATGTAATGATTTATGATACATTATAATTTCATGATTAATTGTGATTTTAAAAATTTATTATCATGTTCTCACACTATTATTCATAACATATGCCAAATTTTTGTCATTTGTTGATTTTTTCCCATTACTGTGAATCTCAACACACAATTTCTTATATATCATCTCCCAGGTTATGTAGACTTATTTTCTATTGGAAATTTCTATGAAGTGTAGTATGTGAGAATAATATTGACGGATATGTTGAGGATATTATCAAAAAATAAGACAAAAATTAATCTAATATCCCATGAAACAAAGAATTTATGGCCCTAATGTAAGTGTTCTTAAAAAAAATTATATATTTTTTATCTCAATCAATGTAATATATATGTAAGAAATGTTTGAGTATCCTCTCCATTATAATATGACCATCTGCATCAACATGTTTTTAAACAATGAAATTCACATCAGGGTATCATTACCCCTATATGAATGAATTATATGATGAATCTGGATGAATATTTTCAACTATACACAATCATAAATTCCATTCCACATTTATCCTATGAATTATAATGTTTTATAGTTTGTTTTATCACTTTCTATTACACCAACCCTAAAAAATTTACTATTTTAGAAAGGGGATCTCAAATTAATGTCTAGTTTGTTCTTCCCAAGAAATATATTCGACCTCACTAATAGGTTGAGATCCATTATCATAAATTAATAAATATTAAATCAGAAAATATTCATGCCCATACATCTTAATCAACTTTGAACACACACAACATAACCTTAATAAATCATTCATTTTCCATGCAGTTGGTTCATATTAGAGTGGTAAATTTTTAAATAATGGTATCTATGAATAGACCAATTTCTATATAAATCACCACACTTCTATTTAAGTCCTAATGAAATTTAACTTGTTGAATAATATTGGGAAAATATTTACACATAATAATAAAAAGACTGAATGTCAATTTTGTATTACAATAATATATAGTCCTCAATGGTCTGACTAAAATGAAAGTAAATTACCTAAGTTAAGAGGCATAATGTCTCTTATGACTAGAAAATCAGGCATTGTGGTTTATAAAAATGAAATCATACAAACCCATTCAACAAAATTAATATATTTTTATAATTATATATCTAAAATTGAAAATTCATAAATCAAATAAGGGTTACAGTTTTTTTTTCAATAGTATTTATATTCATGAATAATGCCCTAGATGAGTAAAACATTTTATTAGACCTTTAAAATATTATACTATTAGTTATACCGATATGAATTTTATCTTAATTACATAGTTTCATTGTGATACAAAGTTAAACTACATAGTTTTGATAATGAATTAATAATTTTAATTGGAACTTCTGTAAAATAGAGTTCATATAACAAAGAAATATATTTCAACTATTTAGGGGTTCTTTATAGGGTTATTGGGAATCATATTCAAATCGGGTTCATTACAAAACTATTTTATATAGATAGATCATGCTAATGTAAAAAGATAATGACATAAGACCACAATAATCTATCACACATATATTTTCTCATCTATCAGTCATTTAATTTCATGTTGGACATGTTGAATTAAAATACAAGGAAACAATTTCAACATTTTGATTTTTGAATTATTACCATGAACTATCCCTATAACCATTGAGATCAATTTTATCAACATTGTAATATCTTATTAATTTTTGATTTTATCTCCTTCCAGTACAATGTTTATCATATCCTGTATTCCAATGCTACAATCAATTAAAATTACAGAACCTCATAGCTTCATCTTGAAGAATGTAAATAATATTTTATTAATGATTGACATAGTCATTTGAAAGAGAATTCCGTACTATTTACTTATTTAATTTTACTAGGTAAAAAACCATTTTTACTAGTTCACCTAAAAATATTCTCAATTCAAACATGATTTTACAATGGATTATTAGCTCACTCATTGAGAATTTCCCCTTAATATGAAAACTTTTCCTTGAGGGTATTAATTTCAAAATTAATCATCCATATCAATAGGAGATTACCTAAACTGATAAAACATTTCTATAATTCCATACCTCTCATCCATGGTACATTTCCAAGGTGACATTCAACAAAAACATTATTATCAATATTATTGGAATTCATGGTCCATTCTCAATAATAATTTGTTTCCCTTCATTCTTTATGATTTAGAGGTGGAATATTAATTAAACATTTGTTCATTAGTCATCCTTAATAAATTTATCAACTCCCATAAAATAATTTATATGGATTTAATAATTAATATTCTTACACTCTAATTTTTAACATAAATTATTAATACCTTCATTTTTACCCTCTCAATATTTTATATTGGGAAGGACCTATGGAATCTATACCAATATGTATCTCCAAATTTATAGGTTCTTTTATTTCATGAAGAATAATTCTTACCCAACATATTAATTCTATCATCACAATTTTGTTAGAAGTGAATCCTACATCACCCCCTGTTTCCCATAATGATAATGACTCAAATAGTAATTGAGAATTTGGATCTATATCCTCAATTGAATGTTTTATATACCATTAACGAATTGTAAAACTATTAAAAAACACTAGGTTTTGAGTATTCTTATTGTAAAAAAAATACAATTTATAGTGTTATTATTATTATTATAGGAATCAAATGTGATATATTATTTCCCACAAAAGTGAACAAGACTATTATACTAAATGTCTCCAACAATTTCAAGTATTTAGTTAAATAAAACAATCATAGCCTCTATAATACTATATATATTATATTGGAATGTAGAATCCCAGTGACGGTTGTAATATTTTTTAATTGGTAAGTAATAATGTTTTTATAATAGATCTAACCATTTATAATTCATAAATGACTGGATACATACATATATTACATAATAATAAACAGGTTTCACCATGAACATATTTTGATATAATTGTTTTCCAATTTTTCATGTCTTTGAAAAAATATGCATATTTATTATCTAAAAATCCCAATGAATGGTTAAAATAAGGTTGCGTTTAGATTATATGTAATTTATATCAAAAAGTGGAATTTATAAAACATAATCATGACATAAGTGATGTGGACTCACTATTTACAAAACTTGATTCCATAATCCATTGGAACCGAGGTATTATTATATAGATAAAAATAAATTAAAAAATTGTTAAAAACTCACCACGAACTCTTTCGCATAGAATTCATACTATCAGACATTAAACAATTTTATCAATGCCAATTTCGAAAACAATTTCATATTATATGGTGATATATCCAACTAAATCGAACATATTCTTTAAAATGGGAATTTTTTTAACATAGGACTATAAAATTTTATTCATCCCCATCACCTAATTACAAAAAACGTATTTTACATTATATTCATCATGTAATTTTATACCATTCCATAACAAACCCTATCATTAATTAAGTCATGACTATTTGTATAATGTGAAGTAATAAAATGAAAGAAATCACCGTAGAATAATGTGAATTTATAAGAGATATATCTTAATAATCATCATTGAAATCAATGTTAATCAATGTAACTAGAATCACTGATAATATATAAATATTATAGTTTGGGAAAAAAATAATTTGATAGTTTATAAATGAATGATTGTAAATCGATCAAATAACCTGCATTCGAATGGGACCATGGAAATGGTCTAAAAAAATTCATCAATGGTTCAAAAATAGTGTACCTATATTCCAAATTATCTGCCTCATGATTTTCTATGTAGGTGTGAAGTATTAGCCCCATTCATCTTGCATTAGACTGTTTATTAGCATATTTAATATCAAACCAGTGTCTAATTGATTACTCCAAGGTTTATTTTTTCCACAACCACATCCACTATGTAGTACCCATAGAAGGACGTATTTTTGTCGACTCCACAAATAATTTTTCATAATAAAAGAAAAATATGATTTTTTTCATCACAGAAAAGATTGAATTTTATAATGGTTTGGTTAATATTTTTTCCAATGAATATTTGGGAGTTATAATAGTATATATTTTTCAACCACATTAATTCCAAAAGTGATTTGGTAAATTTTATTCAATTGAAATTTATACACCACATAATAATCATATACGTGATGAATATAGAATGATCCGTAATGAAACAAATTTGATGAAATTACCCAATTATGAAATTTTTAAGCAGTAAATAATAATGATTTAAAATGGTGGGATTTCAATTTATATTATAATTTAAATAATAATTTAATTTATTTATATAATATATCTCATATATTGTATTTATAAATGTAATATCCTTTTATTTATTAGGTACATACCACTATGAATTGTTCATTCAAATATTTTTTTGGTTTATCCTTCATCAATAAACCTTTGTAGTCAATTTCATTTGAGGATATAGATATTTTTCCTCAAAAAATGACCTAAAATTTAGGAATCTATGTTTGTATTCAGTAATAGCGTCTACATATATATGAGTAATATGGGTATATATTGATTTATAATGAATGTGTATTTTATCACTGGTGATTTGGGCTCTTACACAAAATAGATGATTAATGATCTATATATGATAATAACACATTTATTATATGATACTCACCGTGTAATTGTCCCATGGAACATGTCATGAAATATAATCATTATGTGAAACGAAAACATGTGGTGAAACTGGTTCCCCACATTCTATGTTTTTGAATGGCTATTTTAACCCGAGGAGTAGTTTGTTTGGAGTAAAACTAAATTTGGTAAACACAAAACATGAAAGGATTTCAAATAATTATTTTATTTAGGATAATTAGATTTGGAACAATGATGATATTATGATTCATTATGCATTCATATGTTTCCTTACTCTCTTGAGTCCAAAAATATTTCCGATTAATTTTGAATTGATTCAACCATTACAGAAACCAAAATAAATAGATAAATCATTGGTGAGTTGTTTGGTTTTCCCCATCCCACTTTATCCATGTTCCTCACTTTCATGGTGTGATCATTTGAACATTATAGAAATATGGGTTGATCTTGATCTGGTGTGATCATGTTTTTTTGGCAATCTAATGTGTCTTCATTTATTTTTTGTGTTGCATGATGGAAGCATATTTTTTATTTTAAGTTCAACTAATACAGTCTTAAACCAAACAATTTTTTCTTTTTTCCATTCTTTATGTGCATCCAAATTTTTTATATTGTACTAAAACACAATTTTCACTATTTAAATGAATAATTGGTGATGATAAATCAGGTTTTGTAAAATTCATTGTAGCTATTTGGATCCCATGGTGTTTCAACGTAGCATGAGGCTACCATTAGGGTGAGGAAAACATTGAATAATAATGAATTTGTTAATTGATTATAACATTTTTATCATGAACTGGGACCATAGATGATTATTAATTGATTGAGTGGCCTAGAAGAAAGTATTATATGATTTTTAGAAAGGGCTGGTGAAACCTGATATGGAATGGTTGTGTACATGATCATGTCAATTGTTAATGACATAATTTGATAATTTGAATGTAATTTAATGATGAAGGGTAATTCTAGGTACCATCTTTTATGGCTGGTTATGATTTATGTGATACACTTGTTGATATATATTTTTATGAGATTGATGATGAAATTAATATCTAGAGGAAATTCTCATCTTATGATATAATTATTATACGGATTTTACTAATTATGATCAAATTATTATATTGGGGAATTGGACACCAAATTCTATAATTAATATATGGATTTTCCATTTTATGTTGATATTAATAGATATAGATCTAGATTTACTTTTTAAAAAATTATATTATAGTGGGATAATTTATTTTATGATGAAAATATTTTATATATTTCTTCTCTCAAATGGAAAAAACATTAGTTAGGGTTCTTTTCATTTTTATGTTAATATATAATTCATTTTCAGGTTTTTAACATGGTTATTTTATAGGATCTTACAAAATCCAAAATGAATTTAAAGATATTTATATATATGATATATAATATTAATTGATAAATTAATACACCAATTTATCAATTAATTTCATCGAATTATTATCAGTGTCATTTGGTTTTCACATAATGGAGTCAACATACCGATTTTTACCCACAATATAACTAGGTTATTGATTAGTAACCAAATAGGTTATATTGATGTACGTTTTTACAAAGGAACAATAAATTGTAATTTATTTATTCTTATTGGATTGGTTAGTTAATATATATAGGACCGATGCGGGGTTAGAAAATGTTTTCTTCATTAATTATATATGTCATCATGGAATTTTATTTGTATTATATCTATTTGAAAATAGATACATTCCATCCTTACTTACCATGATTCTTTAATATATGGTTTAATATTTCATATTTTATCTTATAGTTTCCGGATGTATTGTTTCCTCAATTTTACGTTATTTTGATATTTTTTATACTGTTTATTTTTGTTGTATTTGAAAACATTAAAAGGGGGTATAGTATCAGTGTTATGACCTATACACCCTCACTACTATTCTGTAATGTATGGTATATGGGGAGTCATGACTGAGGTCATGTAACCACACTGTCTTGGAAATGTGGTAGACTTTCAGATTCGGGGATGATAAAATTTGGTATTGAAGGATTCATGGGGTTTTTCATTTTTTTGTAAAATTTTTTGAAATGTAAAAATGAAACTAGGATGTTCCAAGAATTGGTAAAGTGTTTGTGATTTGGAGTATCTATCCCATGTTGGGATAAAATATGATTTCCCATGGATCAGAGTTATGTTCATGATGTACACTTTTAATGGTTGATGTTATTTCACATTGGTGGATTAACATGTTCTGTAAGGATATTGTTTATTAATATTTTTCATTGTGGCCAGTTATGAATTGAGACAAGTTTTCATGTACAGTTATATAAATATAAGTATATATATAAACATGCATTTTTATTGATATGAACATATTTATAACATGTTATATATTTTCCTATTTTAAAAGTGAAATGATATAAAGGTTGTATAATATAAGTAAATGAATAATCATTTATATCATGCTATGTCACTTGAAAACCCTTTATAAGAGACCATGAGCTAGTTGTTCTTAGTTGTTTTCTCATATTGATGTTGTCTTTTTTTCATTTAGTGTATTAAATAATTTTTTTCATGTTGATATACGGTATCATCAATATCATTTAATTTAAAATTATGATAGGTGAATTTTGTACACCTCATCTTAGATGAAAAAGTGCATCATATTGCTCCATTGGATTATATGTATTTTCAATAACACAGTAGCATCCTAAGGGAAATTAGATCCATATAAAGGGGGATTGTTTTAACTATTCCTTTTATGTATAAATATAAGAGAGAATATCAGTTATAGCATCCACCTATATTTACTATGGAGGGTGGGATATATAGAACCATGTAAAATCACACGATCTGACATTATCTCACATGTATAAAATGGGTCTGTTATGTGACCTCATTCATTCCTCCTTATGATCAAAAGATAACCCACAAGTAGTGGGGTTGATATAAGATTAGTGGGGAGGCTATAAATGATTACAGAGAAACAAGATAGTAGAACAATCAAAATGAATAATAATAAATAAATTACTAATTGGGGATACAATCTTTAACCAAATAACATAATTAATAATAAATAAATAATGTAATCACATGATTTAATGAAACTAAATGTCATGTTATTAGAAATAAATTAAAATTTTATAAGAATCAAATAATTACTCAACAGTCCCTAGTCTCAAAAACACATCTTACCAGCCTGTAAACTATAACCCTTCAAGTATGTAAACCATAAAAAGAAATTTTGTTTCCTATTTTACAAATTGTTTTCCAGGTAGTCATCATGGGTACCAAACGGTGGCCCAAATAGGGTGGGACTATAAATTATGAGTTAAAAACCACTATATCCTAATTTTACAGGTGTGATAATAATTTTGGGTCATAATTCAATAAATAAAGGTATTATGCAATTAATATAGTAAATTAATAATATATCAGCCTGATTCATCACCATATTGGATGTTCATTGAGGATGTCTCACAACCATGACATCTATAACCATATAACCAAGTTAATTTAATATATTACTTGATGTCATGATTCAGTGTCTCTGATCAAGTCTCACAACTATGATAACCATAACATTATAACTATGCTACAATTGAAACAATTTGGGTCCTAATATGATTTATAATAAATTGAATATTTAATCAGGGCCGATCCTGATACATAAGAATTTCATAATTTATCATCGAAAACCTTGGTATATAATTATTTCAGCATGTCTGAGAGAATATCCTATAATTTCACAATTTTAAAATGGGTCTCCTAGAATGTCATGATAAATATGAATACCATAATTTAATTGGGAATATACTAATAAATTAGAATTTCAACATTAAAATTGGACCAATGACACATATATTAGAATCTCTACAATATAAATCAAAACAATAGTCATGAACAAAAGGGTATAACTGTACCGTAACATCAGGCCCAATGGATAATTCTGAAAATAATCATTAATCATTGTATTGCACATTAAAAATCACATTTGTTCATAAACAATGAAATTGTATTTTTCAAGATAAAAAATTCAAGACAATAATATTCAATATCATGTAAACACTCAATTCTTAATCATTGATAAATACACATTTTGACATTAAAAACCTCCTTTATAATCATGAATTACCTCAACTAAATGGTATCCAAAAACTAGTTCATAGAAAATTGTATCCAAAGAGACTCCACAGAATAATCAAGTTTATCATTTTCTAAATTATAGTGAATTCCATGTTTTATCAATTTAAATATGTCAAGTAATAAATAATTATAAGAGCATCCAATTTTGTTTTACTCCACCTACCATTAACCATCGATCAACCAAAGCTTCCAACAATGAACACCCATGAAAAAGAATGTGAAAATTATTGCAAGAATGATCCATGTATCAGATACATTATATGGATGTCTCAAATCAAGGTAGATTCTCCAAAATCACCTCTAATGTTCTTCAATGTCAAGATGAGGATGTTTCATGTGATATATGATAATAATTCAACTGCATGACACACTTTAATATAGTAGGTCCGAAAATTAAATTATTTATAATATAATTAAATATGATGTAATTTTTTATGTAGGATACATTGAAAAATCCATTGTTTGGGTTGAATATTAACTAAATATGACATTACACAACACGTTATAGATTTATTTGGTTTTTAAATATCATGAAATGTTGTTTCCATACATTTTCATTAACATAAACAAAAAATAAATAAGGACTACACTTGGTAACACCTTACCTATTTATAACCAGATTTAACTAACACTAATAGAAAAATATCCCTAGAAACGATATTATTTTACCCAATAAATTCAATATGTCACCAAAAATGACATAGACACTAAGGAAAATTGAAAATCATTAGGAGGGACATACCTAATAAAGGTCCGATCTTATAAACTCCCCACCATATAAAAGCTCACAATCATGATACTCTATTCTTAAAGGCGAGGTCCTAGAAAACATGACTTGCCACTATTCTAACACATCAGTCTCCCTATCCTTTTTCACCTCCTAAAATATCCCATGATCTTACTAATGTTGGAAAATTGGTATGATAATACCATAGAGATATCTCTCCCAATGATATATAACCTGTAACAAATGTTCATCAAATGATGAAATATCACTAAGCTCAATGTCTTCAACTTATATCACATGAGAATTTTTTGTATAATATCTATAAATATAAAACATCTTAAATGCCTCACTAAAGTAACTAAATTACTAGGGGTGTCCTATTATGTAATGCACTAGACCAAATCTATCCACTATCTCATATGTCTGGATGAACATGGTATCTAGATTTTCCTATTCTAAGATACATCATTTTACCACCTGAGGGGATAACCAAAGGAAAACATGATTTCCAACATCATAATCATTAGGTATCATTAATGGATAGTGTAGTATTTATTCCCACTCTATGTGCACACCATCCACTTCTTGATCATTGTAACCTTCTAAAACATCTACTTTATGATACTAGGCCCAAAAAGCATACACTATCATTACTCCAATGATTAAATAGTAGAACATCATTACCTTCCATATAAAACCTCAAAATGTTACGTCTCAAATGAATGATAAAAGATATTAATATTGGAAAACTCTATGAATTCTACATTTTCACCAATGAACCACTGAAATCAAAAGAACGTGGTCAAAACATATACTACAGATCATAAATGGACCACTAATATTTATCATTAATATGAGGATGATATAATATTGACAAAATAACATGCGATCCTAAAGCCTATTGAAGACCCTTCTAGAAATGAAATTTGAACTGTGGATATCTTTCTGAAATGACACACTAGGGAACACCATGCACTTGAGATACCTCACACATGTAAATAATACCAATATCATCAACATTGAAGGCTCCCTTAATGGAAAAAAGTGTGTTAACTACATCATTGGATCCACAAACACACATAAAAAATCATTCTTATAGGTTCCACTAGGTAATAATATAACAATATATATAGTGACATCATCGCATTTCCTCTCAGGTATGTGAAAAGTGTAAAAAATACCAATTAACCTATATTTCACATTAATATCAAACTACCAATTTAAAATATTTCCACAATTCCTACTATATATTTCATAACTCCGAAACACCATACATTATATAGATATCACAATACATCATTGTCCAACTAGGACGTACCTCCCTTAAAGAAACATGAATGTATTTCAGCAGCTGGCTATGTATGGCCGTTGGAACCAATACATGGCCACAAATATGATATGAATTTCTAATTTAAGGGGATGATATTGTTGGTTTCTCCCAACCGTATATGTTTTCTATCAGAATTAAACAATTATTGGTTGATAAGTACTCTATTTTGATCCATTCCAAAAGCACAATGTTAATAGAGGACAGTGTCAGAGCTACATGTCCCATAGACCCTTGATCATCAACATGTATGTCTAAAAAGTGTGATATTACGTAACACAAATTATAGGACTCCTATAATGCCTCTATATTCATCGTTGACATCAAATAATCACCAATAATGTTCTCCTTTTTGGTGTATTATCCAAAACTATGTCCAAATTCTATTGATACATGACCCAAAAACTCTGCCAAATGTTTAGGTCAAACCAAGACATGATTACCTACAACTATAATGGTCCGTGTTTACCACAAACAAATCACTTATGATATAATTCCACTAGATCATCATGAATTTTAGAAATGTTTCTAATCCAAGATCATGATTATGGTTATTTATATCATATTGTATCAGCTATTTAGAGCCATAAGAAACTATTTGATCCTCCTATATCTAAACTACTCTATGTCTGATAATAGATACCTCATTGTACATGATATATTCTTTACCCTTCGTATGTAATCTAATAATAGTTTCCCAGGTCAACTAGCCTTTAAACTCTTGAGAACCTCCCTCACCTGCATCATCCCAAACAAAATTCACCCTTTCTAGGTTATCCTACCCATCAATGATGATAGAAGGGAGAATAATTGGTTAAAGCATCTATAAAAACCACATAAAACTAGAAATATCCAAATCTCAAAGAAATTCTTTTTCTACAATAATGATACCATGAATGAAACATTCTTTGGGTCCATTGACACACCAACCTCTATGATAAAAAGGTCAAAAAGTGAACTCTATCAATCCAAAATCAGCTTTTAGTTAGATTTTCATAAATAAAATGATCTATCCATGAACATGGGAGAATATCATTATGATTGGAATGATCATATGATGATATAGAGTGCACTATGATTTCAAGGAAAAAATCTTCCAAAATTGATGCATAAAAGGATTAATGACAATATTTATCATGTTTAGGAATTCATCTA
Source organism: Viscum album (assembly GCA_963277665.1). NCBI lineage: Eukaryota > Viridiplantae > Streptophyta > Magnoliopsida > Santalales > Viscaceae > Viscum > Viscum album. The sequence continues at coordinate 1,376,369,239 of OY728158.1, read as the reverse complement.
GTGCACTGGTCATTGAAAAAATTATAACTAAGAGTTTTAGAAATCCATACATGATCCTAAAATTTGCATGAGGTATGTCTGTAGGTCTCCCATTCAGGTGATGGTATCCTGATCAAAAAACAATATTTTTGAAGATATTATAACCTCTCTATAAATTTACGATATTATCGATATGGAGAAGAGGAAACATGTTCTTTAATGTTTTCTTGCTCAATGACTGATAATCCCCATATAACCACGAAGACCTATTAGCCAACATGGTTTAGTGAACTAGAGAACCCAATGGGTATTTACTACGCTGTAAGAATCCTTTATCATCATGATCTTCCCATTGGGATTTAAACTCTTGATGCTCACTTTCTTTTATTCTATAATGTGAGATAGAAACTAGATCTTATCCTTGAACCAACATGATCATAAACTCTATCCCTCACACATTTATTTATTCATATAATCAATAAGGACAAATATCATAAAAATAGGTTATCATGTGAAAAAGAATCATAATTATTTCCCATATCAAAGAGAGGATGATTGAATATATGATCCATGAGCTAATATGAGAATCACAGAGTTGGTTCTCCACAACCTACCTAAAAATCCACATTCCTTTTTTAGAATAGATACCACCTTATAGAGATGTAATGGAACATATCATCTCATAAAACATGACATTATCTTATTATAGATCCAACCAATCAATAGCATAACTCAAATATAATCCCATCACTTACATAATACATAACACCAAAAAGAAACTATAACCACCATTGAATAAAGAACATGCATTTAAATGTTTGATATTATTTGATCACACTCGCATGAGTCTATCAATGGTCAAAACATAATCCCATCATTCCTCATACAGGCTCATATTATTCATAACGAGAGACATAGGATAAAATGTATCATGATGCTCCACTATAATGAAAAAATAAGTGTACATCATATAAGAATCGTACATGTTATAGTAGATTGTATTGCATCTAACATATATCAAGTAGTCTAAATAACATTCTACAACCCATTACCTAAACCCTATCCCCCATTCTAACTCTCTTGAGCTATAACCACTTCTTATAATGGAATTTATTTTACAGGTTTACAACCTCACTTGGATCAACTAGAATGTATTATAGAACTCTATCTACCTACCTATGGTGGATTTTCTAAGTATAGAATAGACTTAATTTCATTTCATGTTCCTCTAACATTTCTCTTATTCTATATGAACCTTCAAAAACCTTATATATGGACCATCATGATGCAAGAATGACCCTCTGATGTGGGATATGGTAAATGAGGATGGATATGTCCCATATCACCACACTAATATCACCATAGTACTATATTATCATGATATGGATTCCCACTTTTTTGACTACTATATACCTTGTTGGAATGGAGATAACTGTATTTATAAATCTTCTATACCCAATAATAAGTGTTCTTAGTATTCCTTATGGATACAAAGTGTGAAATTCTCAGGGATTCTCTCATTTTCCCTCCCAAATGAGTTCCAGATTCATCACATCTAAAAAATGACTCATAAAAAACACATTCTCCTATGATCTAATCTCATAGAGAAGGCCATCCAAAAAACATATCACCCCGAAGAATGAAATAGATTGAATATATGGTTCAAAGAAATAATAGTCAATTATAAATTTAGCAAAGTCAATCACTAACATTCTCCCCCTAAGACTGGTGTAATAAATCATTTCCATTCTCATACTTTAATGAATAAACATTTAAAGTTCACATTAACTTCAACTCAAATTCATTCATGGAATAGTCATAATGTTTCCCTTCATGATCTGAAATATCAACCCCAAAATTGGCAGGTCCTAGAAGCATATATCTAGCATGATTAAAAGTCTTATCCATGGGTATATTAAGATGAATACATATCATCTAGATGTAATAAAATCAAAACATATTTTCCCAGGGGCCTCACACCCAATTTAACACGGGGGGATGATGTACCTAGAACACTTTCATCATCTTAATGATCAAGGGAATGGTGTGAATAATCTCTCACTCTCCATGGGTCTCATTACCCTATGAATGCTATTGTGAATCCAAACATCCAAATTTTCCTCACCAACTAGAATAATATATAGATTAGTTATATTAAGAGGGTAAATATTTTAACACATCCGATTCTAAAAACAAATATTATGAGGATTCAGTTTCCCTACAACACAATTAGACTATCTAGAACATTATCTATAACATGATCACCCTAAACTGGTGATATGAACTATGAAAAATTCATTAGAGATCTCTCAAACAATGGATTAAAAAAAAATTCATGACATAACATGTTTTCATTTCCTTTAAAATATATTTCACATATCATATATCATAGTTCAATATGGTAGTATATATCACATGTAGAAAATATATCCCAATGATGAACATTCATGTCAATATATCCATATGTTTCTTTTTGGGTTCATGTGTACTCTTCACGTGACATTCCAATCCATGAGTATAAATATCAAGAACCAATAACATCATTAAATAGTAACCCCAAATAGTATGTGAATCAAATAAGGTAAAAAACAACACATGTTACAAAAATTTAGTATAAACAACCATCCACCCCAACAAACATGGATTTCCCCATGCATGGGTTAGCTACAATCAAGAACATTGTAATTAAAAAATCATGAAATATCCTTGTCACTTTTCAACCTTTACTAAATATTAAATCCATAGAAATGAAAATTTACCCCTCTAAAACCACATTTTAATACCCCCTGATCCAAAAATCTCTCACGTTGCCAAAATATATTAGTTACGAGACCTCATGAACAACTCCCCGTATGATAAAACCTATTGAATAAAATTATCAGTATGAAATGTATAGTGGGGAGACTATAACCCCTAGTCATAGAGTTACAACATAGTATAAAATTCGATATGAATAACAATAAATAAATATGAGGGTGAGGAAATTATGGATACATAATAATATATAAGAAAATTATCTATAAAATCTAATAGAATAATAAAATAATTTATAATGGAATAATGTAATGAAATGATGGAATCTATCTAAATATCATGCTCAAATAAATACACATAAATATCTATTTTATTAAAATATATAGACATCAGACCCAATTATCAAACCCCGTGTTGGTCCCACCTCATAACACTTGAACATACCTTAAAAAACAATCAACAAATATGACTTTTTCAATTGTCCATACCTGAATCTATTTAATCTTCTAGGGTAATAAATAGTGGACTAAATACAGTGTGATTATAACTTAGTGAGATGATAAAAAAAGTATAAAAATAACCATTCTGATATAAATAATATAAAATAACAAAATAAAAATGTGTATTAATTAATTATAGAATTAATTTAGTACAACATCAACCTATTTCTATACCATGATAGATTAGCTCTGATCATGTCTCATATCAATGACATCTAAAACCATATAATCATGTTAAAACATAGACTTCCTTGGTTCAATGAGAAAATGTCTCAAACCATGGATACCATAACCTTATATACATGTTATAAATCACAAAATAAAGGTAATAACCCTCTATATAAGTGTTTCAAAATATATTCAGGTCTGAGCCTAGAATATAATCGTTTAATCTTTTTTCGAGTACAATCCCATTATATATTAATTTTACCATGTAACCCAGAGAATATCATTATATAAAATAATATCATTATTTGTCTTAGGGCACAACACAATATATAATCATTTCATCATGTGTCTCGAGGAATAGACCTATATGTAATAATTTCAACATGTGTCAGGGAATAAAATGATTTATAATAGTGTTCAAATGAAACAAGGATAAAGCCACATATATAAGAATTACAACATTTAAAACACAAAAAAATATGTAGTAGAAAAGATATCAAAATATCAAAACATCTAGATCAATGGATAATTATGAAAATAACCATTTATGTTTATATTGAAATTTATATTTTTCATTTTCTTCGTAACCAACGATATTACACATATCTTGAAAACCAAGAAAATCAATGGTTGTTGGCTCAAAAATATGAGACATGGAAAAACAAACAAAGAACACTAAAAATGGAACTTAAGGGGATGATTCACAATGCAACATCACAAATACCACTTGAACTATGTCCTGTGCAAATATCATGGTTGTCAGTGTGAAAACCCTAGAGAAAAATAGATATATGCCTCTATGAGTCTTAGAAAATTGAAGGATATCTCTACATTATAGAGTGAAGGAAGGTTTTCTCTGCTAGTCTTATGATCTTGAGAGAAGCCTATATGACACCTGATGAGGGAATGTAGGAATCCTTTGCCCCGTGGATGGGTTGACATTTAACATAATGACTTTGAGAAACTAGAAAAAGTATTCCTCAAGTGGTGAAGCACAAGATTATTCATGGCATTCCCTCATGACATTGTTCTTCACCCTACTACCAATAAATATGTAGCTTCCCACAACTACAAAAAGTCATGACCCCCACCTTTCGCATACATAATTCCCAAATCATGATGCACCCTTCGATCTGTGAACTAGTAGGAAAATAAATCATCTGATGTACTTGATCATTGTGAAACCCTTTTCCCTTTTCTCAAAAATAACTCGTCTTCAATAAGGTATTCCCTTCAGGAAGCCTATGGGACATCATAATACAAGGATACCACTTCATTTACATGGGACATCGTGAAGCACCGAGGATTCGCAAAGAACCCACCAATCACATTTGAAACCCATGCTTTGGCTGAGTCACTATGCTTCATAGAGCTATGTCCTTTCTGAATCCCTATCCTCTGCAATCCCAGTTCTCTATGAATCACTATCCTCTTTAGGCCATGTGCTCTAAAATACCCAATCCATTGAAACAATTGTGCTCTCCGAGACCCTAATACCTATAATCACAATTCACTGTGAGTCCCTATGATCTATGAACCCATGTTCTCTTCAAGCCATTGATCAATGAAAATCCCTATTCTCTGAGATCCCATGCCCACTGTGAACCCTTGATCATTTCAAATCCCCTCAATGTGAAGAAAACATCCTTCAGAAAGCTCTCTTCTGTACGGTCCTCTATGATGGTACATTTTGACTTCAATTTTCCCTCGAGGAGTGCTCCATGTTGAGTTTCATTTCCTCATTCTTCTTCGCATAATCATGTGTTGACACACTGTTTTGGACCATAGTCTAAAGAACAATGACATGGAAATACCTTATAAAAATATGGAGAAACCTATGAAAAAATTAAAATTTTCAAAGGAATGAGCTATGGTTTGTCATAGTCAGACCAAGAGGTCATCGGCACGTAGTCTACATGCCCACCCCCATATGTCGTGCAGCCTACATGCATACCCAATTTAATTTCCCCCATGGTCCTATTTTTTCATCTAAATAGAATCTTGGGGCCTTCATTTGTATGTAATAATTTCCATAAATTACAATTGATACTCTTATCACCAAAATGGAGCAATTGAAGGAGGATCATATGACATAAATTGTATTAGTGTTTGAAATCCATAACACTAGCGTGCCTAAGGCGCCCAACATCATTAAATTAGAAACACATGCATGCCTCTTATTCCTTTATTAGGAACATGAGTTCCCCACTTCGTGAAATACCTATAAATACTCATCAAGGCTTGATTCAAGTCTCGAAAAAGTATTAATTAACATGTTCTTTGTCACTTCTGTGAACATCATGTCACCCAACCCTTCTTGTGCACCCATACATGTGCACTGATACCTACATGAGTATCCCTCTTTGATTCACCTACTCTAGTAAGTCTACAATCCTTCAATCATTCTTCAATGCCATTTATGGAAATGCAGCTTTTTTATTAGATACCTTGACATCAATGGATTTTGATGAGACCTCCATCAACACCTCCAAACATATCAAACCATTACGAAGGAAACAATGTGTGTCTCCTCTTTGGGTTTGTATATCAACAGTCAGAGGTTTCCCAAATCTATTTCACTATGGGTTTAGGATTCATGGAGTTTATCTGGGTTGGTATATACACATTCAAAATGATCACTCTCTCTGGAATGTTGTTGGGATGTTCCCAGTTTGGAGGATTTGGGTTTGGGTCTTGACCACTCCCATAAAAATTACCTAGAACTTTAGGTCATTGGTAGGGAAGGTATTATACACAAATGAATATTCATTAAATGGAAATGTCTCCCTCCCCTACCAGGACCAATTTTAGTGCATAAATCCTGGTGTAATCCCCTAACGTACAATTTTTTTCCATTCATTAGACCATTTCCCAATGTAAATAGAATACAGTTATGGCTTGCCGCCTTTCCCTCGTCCACTGTCTCCACCATAGGTGTGCCCTCTTCCACCAGTGGATAAGGAAAAGTGAGGGTGCCTTTGATAATACTTTGACATACAGTTGTTTCTCACACTGAGCATGACTCACATGGTCTTAGAGATTTTTCATGGTAACAACATTTTCACAACTTAATAAACTGAAACAACTTTGGTTCCCACAATAAATAGGATACGTTGGTAGACTTCTCAGTTCCCAAGCTCACAGGATATATTCTTCATATATCCATCTTTAATTATTTTAATATGTGAATACTATTTAAGAATTATCCCCAAATAAACCCCCATATCATCAATGCATCATTTTTAGAAAGTATGTCGAACCCTATTTTTCTCAAGGAACAACACTATCCTATAATATTTTTCTTACTATGTGGGACTTGATTCCGACACACATGGGATATTTAGGAAGCCTCCATGAGGTTCAAACACAACACATCAAATCATCTCGTTTCACATTGGTTCATATTCCCAATAGGGTCTAATCTTACCTGTAATCCCAAATTCATTTCTTTTTTCATTGGTCTAATTAGGCATATGTCCCACACCAATATTTGACAAAGCCCCTTTCACATAGATGTTCGTACCACATGAAATTAAATTGTACGGTTGTGTCCTTATCACATGACCTTAAAAGGTATGATGTCTCCAATTAAAAAGCATTGCACTATGAGGGTTCTGATTCCTTTTACAAGGATATATAGGTAGCACATTTCATGGGTACGATCCCAATATCAAATGAAACCATCATCTCCCTAGATTATATACAATTATAGATTGCCCCACTATGTGTAATAAAAAGTAGAATCATCATAAAAAGGATTAAAAGAATATCTAAATATTATATTAGAGGATACCATAGATGGGGAACCTCAAATACATACAGATATCTCCATTAATGAAGAACCATTAATACATACTGATGATTCTAAATTTTACCAATGTTAATAAGAGATTGTAAATTACAAGGTAAACATATTATATATTTGTGGAATTAATAAGGATTCATGAAAATATATTATATTTATGAAGAGGGTCCCATAGTGGGCAATAATTCTCCCCAAAAGGGTTTGATGAGTCCTACCTACCATTCCCTAAAGCAATGTACGTTTTAATATATTGTAAATTTCAAACATAAGGAACTCCTCCCTATAGAATGTAGGTCTTTTTTGGATAATGAATTTTAGGGAGATCCTTGTACCATGAATAAATCATTGGAAACTACCTAGACGAATTGATTCTTAAAAATAGAACACATGTTTCAAGGAACTACGAAACAAAAATGGTGAACCTGAGGTATATACTTAACAATGTTAATAATGTTACCCACCTATCAAGACCCTATAAATTGATAAATGAATGCCAGGAAAAGAAATCAATCACGTATATATCAATCTAAAAGATGTTTCTTTAATAGAGCTTATTGTTGTTTTCATGTTTTTTTAGAACTCCCTTCAGTCCAAAAATGTCATTCTTCAAGACGACATCTCTGAACATCCTGACTGCTGATCAAGTTGGATCCTCATCTATGTGAATGATCCCAAAACCTACATAACATATTATACATTGGGTCTCCAACATGCTGGTAAAGGAGTAAAAATAGCATGGTACAATACCAAATTGGGTTGTTGCTCGACATGCTCTCCAGGTTAATAACAATCATCGATTGTCTTTCAAACGATGTATGATGATTATGAAAACGATTTTTCGAACCATAGTATTAAATTTTTTCGTGTCCATATCTCAAGAAAAAACAACCAGTATCTCCCATATTTTAGGTAGGTGTATCAAGAGGTCACTCATGGCCTCAAATCAAGGATGTAGGGATCCTTCCAAATGACTCCCACTAATAAATTTAGCCAGAAGAATCTCGTGGTATTGAGCAGCTAATATGATGGGGGTGTTTCCTCATGACGTTTGGACTAGGTCCCTTAGACTCGGTTGTGAAAGACTAAATTTTAGGGATAGTGTCATGTCAATAGGGAGCATGTTCTCTCCTCTTCCAGTTTAGTAAAAGTCCATCAACCTAACATGGTGGAAAACAACGAGTGGAAATATACACACGTCCTTCCTAATTCTGATTCCCAGTAGACTCATCTAGCAGAAACCCACCAATCCCACTAGAAAAATTCGGTGGAGTTCCATGAACATGAACATACACCTATTTACAAATTATGAGGCAGTCAACATGCTTGTTTGACTGTATATAAAGAATCCCTCCAATCCAATGTTGAGTAAAATGATAAATAAGAACAAACACCTTCTTACAATCACCATGTCTCCCATAAGTCTCATCTATCTGTATTAAAGGATGTTTGTCAACCATGCTTTACAGAAAACAACCAAAACGCACATAAACCAACTGTCGTTCATCAATTCAACCAATAGTCTCATTTAGGAGCACCATGATAATTTATTCAGAAAGATTCGATGACAAATCTAGGGCAGTCTCAACTCTTTACCCCATACATGAGTACAATCAATACCCATTGACAAGAAAAAGAGAACTAGAGTAGGCACACACACCTAATAATAATATGAAACATATTTATATTCTTGTTCCGACCACTGATGTTACTAACCATATTTTATCAATGGTGAATGGGAAGACACAAATTCCTTCCGATATTCTAAAATCATGATAGAATATTATAACAACAACAGAAGTATTACTCAGGAAATAGACACATAAATATGTCCCCACACCTAGGATGAAATATCAAAATTCTATCCGGATGCAGATACAAACCTTTATTCTAGTCCAGGAGTGTCATTGGTCATGCTGCCCAAATCATACAAACAACAGGATCAAGAACATACACCCATCCAATTGGACGTAATCATTCAATTCTGGTAACCACTCCATGGAATATACATAATCATTTACATGATAACCACTTCTCCACGAATGTGGCCCCAACTATGTGTAAGATAACATCTAAGAAGAAATGTTGCAAAACATAAGTGTAAAATCAAGAGTCAATCAGAAATTTTGCACCAATTAATGCTGGAGTTCATGTACCCCTAAACCAATTATCTATTCCAGCTTGAGGTCCTACCCTTTCATTACCAAATTATTTGATTGGTAGTAGTAATTATGATGTTCTCCATCAGAAACATCATCATGAAGGCATGCTTCATTAAAATTCAATAAATCTAGAGAACCTATCTTCGGATGAGAGACAAAACAATCCTCCATGTGTCTTAAATACCTAGGATCAAGAGGATTTATCCCTTGATATAATCCGAAATTGTGGTCCCCTCCATGATGGAAATCATTGCGAAAGTTCTCTCCTTAGTAGATTTTTTGAATTCCTAAAATAATTCCATAATTGAAAATGTAGAAATGATAAAGCCCTTATATCTTAAGGAACATGAAAACACAAAGATAGACATGTCTGACGCCTTTTAATTAATAGGTGAAATGCATTATCAAACAAAAGACATCATATGGTAATGATCATTGTATGAACCTTCCTTGAGTATCATGTCACATAATACAGTAGAAGAAAAAAGAATTGACTCCATTCTTTTAAAAAACAATCGAGAAGACCCCACTTTGGTCAGAAAAAGTGGATAATTCTCTAGTGAAAGATGATGATGATATATTAAACATTAAAAGAAAATCAGATAAAGAAGAAATAATAGTCATGTTCTGGCGTTTGGGAAATTCTCAATATTACATTTCAGAATTGATAGAAGAATATTTCATTCATAATGTCTGCCTCAACATATGGAAGAAACATCATTATTTTAAATCTAATGTACTACCATATGATGATTATCAAAATCATGCAGTGGTAATAGAATGGGGGAAATGCCAAATTTACTTGGAGTCACTCTTTGTTTCCCAGCATCCAATGGTTGAAAAGAAGAAGATAACCCTTCAACATGCATGCCTCCATGCTCAAAAGAGGCTACAATAGTTAATTTCTAAAACCCCATCTCGTGTTTATATCTATTGATGGTGTGCACATGGAGCATTGCATTTAAATTCACTCCAGAATCAACAATGCCCTTAATAAGTGGTCCCGTGATAAGTTATTTCCCATGGGTGGATACAATCAATAGATTTTTTTTAATCAATTGTATGATCAAGAACAGGCCTCAACAAGCTCCATTCAGAGTTAGGCCCAAAGAAAAAATTTGTTGAGTGCCTTTTTCATCAACCATATGAGAATATTGAGCAGGCCTTCCACTTAGAGTATTCTAGCAATCAGATGACATATAAGTCTAAAATAGCATAGTGATCTTCTCAAGCAGGTGATTTTGGTGGTTTTTGGATGATGCATGCGGCTAATGAATGAAAAAAAATTCACAAAATCAGAAGAACATCTATACAAATCTCAGAAAAAGAAGTTCAAGAACCACCCTAGATTACAGTGATGGGGGCTCTTATCCTTCAACAATAAAATTCATAAAACAATGTTTAATGGTTAAAGGAAGTTGAAAATGAATAACCCTAGCTTTAAGGGCTTTGGGAATTTCACATATATAATCTCTTCCTCAAAGGATGTCAGTTTTATCCAGATTAGGGAAGAAGCCACAAAAGAGACCATTTCTCAACTATACGAAGATTCCCTTTGGGTAACTGTCTGCCAAAAAATTCTTGAGAATCCTACATTTAGGAGATTAGAGTTCATGGATGATATAGAAGGAGATGATCATATAAAAATATTGACCGAATGCCATCAATTTATTATGAGTTAGTAAATGTTATTAACAACATTGTAGAAGATCATAGGGAAAATGAGTCAATCTTAGGGAAATTAGAAGATGATGTTCATATCCATGACATGGTACACAATGAAGAAAATGAAGGGGGTCTGGGTACCCGAAATAGGAGGCTTACCATTTATCTAGGTATGCCCTCAATAACCAACTCCCACCACTCTGAATGTCATATTTGAAGGGGAATGGTAAAAGTCATATTTCATCTCACTTCTCCCTGGGATATGTTCAATCTCATTAACATGAAGATCGATTTTCACAACATGAATATTAATTGAATGAGTTGAAAAGAATCAACACACAGTTACATTTAACAAGCATTTCTACCAGACATACTTCTTAGAATGATCCTCAACATGAAAATCCTATAAGAGTTCCTCAGTAAAGAGCATTTGTGGTAACTAAAGATGCAGATAATAAATTCCCGTAATTGGGTATGCTACATGGGCAGGATCAAACAAATCCTTATAGGCATGTTCCCATTGGTTATCCAGGAAAAATACCACCACCACCACTAGTGTGTTTTCTGGTCGTTTCACCAGTTCATGCTCTATCTGATTAACTTTCATTGATCCAAGCTCATCTAGAAATTCTACATGTGCATTTGAACCCAATTGAGGCATTAAAAACTCGAATGGATTCTATGGATGAATGAAGAGTCCTAGTTCTGCCAAAAAAAGATTACCCTAAATGGTTGGATCTAATTCCTCACCCACAAAATTTTTTGAATACAAGTTTACCAATATTAAATTTTTCAAGGGATCTATATCAACACATAACACATTTCATTTCCTGTTATGATCCCCTGATAGGAAATTCTCAACAAAAAATAAGCAGTAAAGCTCAGGTGTTTTTTGAAATCATTATAGAGACCAAATTTTGTATGGTATACATGTTTGCAATCTCGATCAATTACCAGATGGGTTGATCTTAGTTAGAAATTCTTTGTTTAATTCATTTCAATGATATAGAAGACATTTTTTTATCTCACAAATATAAAACAAAGATAAAATGAATGAGTATAATATTTCATTTCTCTGTGAAAAGTATTAACTTATTCGATAAATCTGAAAATACCTCAAGATTATTTTCTTAAAATTTGGGTGCAAAGTCTACGTGATGAGTAACACACCCCACAGATCCCTGTGAAACACATAAGAGTGTATCGATATATTTCATTGATTTATTAACATATAAAAAATTCAATTGAGGACAAAAAAGATAAAAGTTTTTTAATTTCATCAGCTCTAAGAAGGATAATATGGAATGAATATGCTTATATAGTAACAAAAATTCTAGTACATGTACTTGATTCCACGTAAAAACATTCACCATATTAAAGGGATATGCCTCCCGAGTGTCAGCAGTAATGACCGCCTCCTCGAAATGTTCAAAGATATCAAAGGTAGAAATAATTTTAGTAATAAAAGATTGATTTTATTCATTCTAGAATTAATAGGTCCTTAGTTACTTCATTTTGGATCTTGAAAACAATTTGGTTTAGATTCCCAGGATGAAGAAACCAAACAATGAAGGAGATGAATATATTATTAATTATTGTCCCTATTAATTAATATTAGGGCACCCCATTCAAGAGTGTTTTGATCTCAAAGCACTCCTGAAAAAAACTGTAGATTCTGGACAAGTAAAACTAAAAATATAATCATCAAAATTTACATGTGTTACTAATACTATTCTAAAGGAAGAAGGAAAAGTCATTAAGTCAAAAGTAAAAATGCATAGAAATATAATGATTTGATGATCATTAAAACAATCCACTAAATTCATTTCATTTTATGATCATTGTTGAATCAACCAATTGTGTTTAATACATCATCTTCCATAGACAAAAAACCTTCATCAAATAATCATTCCTCTAAAGGTCAAACATCAAACAAGCGACGTGATTAGAAAGAATAATGAACTATTTGAAGAAGAAAATCTTGAGTCAAGGCCAAAGATGCCTTTGACACTAGAAGATTTCATGGCATCTGTTTCAAAAGCCGTGTCACTGCCCCACCAAATTGGACAATTAGAATCAACCTGTCAAGTAGAAACTTCATCATATGAATAATTTATCTTTGGTTCAGTCAATGTTATCAACATAACATATCCATTTTCTAATGGAGTTTCTAATTATAATGATCTTGAGTTCCCTATATCTAATTGTTGAACATGAGGAAGAGGCCATGATCAAGGATACAAGAGAAGAAGTGGGTATTCATGAATCCATAATTTCAACTCTACTCATGCTCGAACCGAATATGTGTTGGATACTCATGGGTGATCCCTTTAGTTTGATCCACAAGAACAAAGAGATTCATCCATGCATGATAGGTTCGGTCCTGACATGATTATTTTGGAGGACGGATTAGAGGATACACTATCATCCTCTCAGCAGATAGATAGACCTAGTTAGTCTAATTTTCCATATCCCTGAGTATTTCCAGCTTATTCTTTGACATAGGGTACAACTACATTTGGAGGATCAACATCCAAGGTACATGAAAAACCGCATCTTCAAGCTGGGAAACACAACCTGATGTCCAAAATTATGATTTTTTGAAACATCTATCCCATGTACTGGAAAAGATTTCGATTCTTGATTCCATGAATATGTAAAAAGACCTTTGAGAAGAAGTTATTGAGTATTTTTCAAGTCTTGAAGTGTTTGAAACCAAAATTGCCGCTGCTAGGGATTACTGTATAGAGAATGATTATGCGGAATTTCATGTAGCTATATATTTTATAGATGAAGAAGAATATGATGTTGTACATGGACACAATAGGACATTGTATATATCTGGAAGATCTAATGACATAGAAACCTTACTCCCCTTCATTGATAATTGTTTGGGAGTCAACATCATTCATATTCGTACAATTTGTCAATTGGACCTCACTAAATATGAATTATCCCCTTCTACTTTAATGTTCCAAGGATATGACAACAATGATCATGATCCTTGTGGGATATTACAATTAAAACACAGTTCATGTATCTTGTGACTAATTCATATTTTAGGGTTTTTCATCAGGACACATCCTTGAACATTCTTCTTGGAAGGCCTTGGCCACATCAACTATTGGCCATACCTCCATCATACCACTGATGCCTCATTTATTTTTTCAATGGTCAAATAGGTACATTTTATGGTGACAATGATGCATTAAAACGTGTGAATATCAATACATTGATTCATAATTAAATCACACGAAGGTAACAAGGTATATGAAAAAGGAGGAAATGAGAATCAAGGATCTAAATGTATTGGAAAAGATCCCAACAAACCAATTAATACATTTGAGAAAAATTATGTGTCAAATATCAATCAAATTGAAAGGGTAAACCCAAATCCAAGAATTTGTCCAATTATATCCATACTGTCAATTGTAGTAATCAAGAATGATAGGATGGGAGAAATTGTTAATTCACTAAGCAGAGGTGAAAGCTTAAATAGGGATGTATTCATTTAATCAAATGAACATCATCATGTATCTACTTCGTTAATTAGATTAGAAGAAGTTTTAGCAATACCAGATGAATATATGGACATTTATTACAAATCCATCGTCTCTTAATTATTAAAAAAATAACTAACTTCATCATAAGTAGGGTTATAAATGGTGGCCACTTCTATATGATGTTAATATACTAACTCCTCCCCTCACTCTGGACGTTTTGCTCCATCATATAAAATGAATGTAGAAAAAATAAGGCAATTGTAATGAAGAAGACGAAGAATATGATATCCATGATGATCCTCCAGATATTGATGAAGGTGTCTCTACCCTTGTGGATGAGCTCAAAGTAAAAAACCGGGGTACAGAAGAAGATCCATGCCTCACTATAATTATTGAAACCATGAATTCTAAAGGGAAAGAGGTGTATAATTCATTTGTAAAGAAATATAGAGATATATTTTAATTTAATTATACAGAAAATCTAAAAATTAATAATGATATAGCTACTCATCATTAGTGTTTTCTAGGTTAACATAAAGGATTCAAGATGGTAGCAAGAAGAACACACCCAACTCATGCCTCTAAAATTGAAGCTAAATTTGATAATCTTATAAAGGATAACATGTTTAGGGAGGTTCAATATCTCAAATGGCTTGAATTTTTTTTTGAGTGAATGTGAATGATGGAAAAATCATTGTCTTCATTGATTTCAGAGATCATAATTAGTACTTCCCTAAATATGACTTTCTAGTTCCGATCACATAGCTTACTATTTATGCAACATCTAACTATGAAGCTCTTTTTTTATAAATGGTTACAATGTGTATAATCAAATACAAATTTCTCTAGAAGATGAAGAATATATAGCCTTTAGAGCCCATCAAGGTGTGTTTTTATATTGGATAATTACCTTTGTCTTAAAGAATGTAGGTGCAATGATTTGACATCACATACACCATATCTCCAAACTCGTATTATGGAAATTTGTCAAATTTTATGTAGATGATTTGGTGGTTAAACCAAAAATATGTTCCAATCAGTTGGATAATATGAAGACCATATTAAATAAATATTAGCAACAATAATTGAAGATGAACCCAAAAAAATGGTCTTTAGTGTAACCTCATGGATGTTTCTCACCTTTGTTGTACACCATCATGGTATCTATGTTGATCATGAGAAAAAAAATTCCTTGCAATGTCACATCCTCGAAACTTGAATTAATTAAAAGGACTCCAAAGAAACATGGCCCATATTCCGTCCTATATTTCCAATTTAGCAGGAAAGTGTCTATCTGTCACCAGATTAAGGAAGAAGAGAGTCACCTATCAGTTGAATGAAGACTGAAAAGAAGCAATTTATACCCTAAATAAATATCTCTTGAGTATTCCAGTATTAATGCCACCTATTGAAGGAAGAAAACATATTCTCTTTATGGAAACTTTAGAGTAATCACTGGGTGATTTCATTTCCATAAAGAATGATGTAGGGAATGAAAACAACCTTTACTATCTCATTAATCTATTCTCGATACAAAAACATGGTATTCAATTATTGAAAAGTGTTCTTGGAATAAATATTTTTATTTTAGAAATTGAGGCACTACATAAAAATCATGATGTCCAATTGGTTTCTCACAATATATTGCTCAAATTTATTCTCAGTTGTTTTATTCTTATAGGGAGTTTTTCATGGTGGGAATTTATTTAGAAATATTTTCATATCTAGTGTATACCTCAATGGTCAAAAAAGGGTCAATCTCTGGCCGACATTCTTGCTGAACACCCATATGCTGAAGATACATAATTGAATACTAAACATACATATAAAATGGAATTATCTATTAACGATAGATACCAAACGTGGGAAATTTACTTTGATGAATCCTCAAGAGGTCCAACATTGAAAGGAATGAAAAATCATAAACTCCACAATGTTGGGTTATGTATTACTCTTATGTCCCCAGAAAAGACAGTGTTTCTTTATTCCTTCCTGTTGTCAAAAGGCGGTACCAACAATGAAGTAGAATATCAAGCTCCCATTACAGGTCTAAAATAGTAACATCAGCTAAATATAAACCACATTATTGTAAAAGGGGATTCCATATTGGTAATAAAAGAAAGACTTAGGGATTATTACATCAGGAAAGAAGAGTTCGTCCCTTTATGTGATTACGTAAAAGGTTTAATTTCTTTATTTCACTCAATTCCAACAATTTACTATGTTCCACGATCCCAAAATTACATGTCTAATGCATTGTATATTGCACCTATAACCTTGGAAGATACAAATTGGAATGTGACACTCATCAGTATTGCACATCGCTGAGCGGTCTCCCCTTTCATTCAAATTATAATAGAGGTCATTAATAAAATACTCCCTATTTTTTCCATTTGGTCAAACCATGGGTCATATAACACCCATCGTGTATTACCTTCAAAATAGAGTACATACACCAGATTAGGATGAAAAAGACTGATCCAATGATGAGTATCCAATTCTACACTTTTTGATCACCCAGATCATCCAAAGATCCTATACAAACCAGAATTTTATTGAATCGTCTACAGGTTCATTGATGGAGAAAAAATTACAACAGTTTTGAAAGAAGTACATTTAGGATCATGTGGTGCTAACCAGTATAGTACTCGGATTTTAGATCAAATATTAAGCTCATATAATTTTGGCATTCAATGATGCAGGATTGCTTAGATTTCATCATGAAATTTCATCCCTGCCAATTACATGACAACATCATCCATCAACCACCAGAGTTGATTCATAAAGCTAAATACTTCTGCCCATTTTCAACATGGGGAATGGATGTAGTAGGACCTTATCCTCTAGCTACGGATAAGAAGTTTAAGAATGTCCATTCTTCTAATGACTTCTTTTTTAAATGGGATGAAGAAATTTCTATCAATGAATTCAGAGCCAAAATCATTTTTGTTTTTTCCATATCCAATATCATCACCTGATTTAGTATCACTCATACAATATTGATAGACAAAGGAAGAAAATTCTATTCTGTTGAGTTTAATGAAGTCATATTAGGAGCACAATATCTAATCCCACCATTCATCTCATTATCATGTGGTGGCCAATTGAAATATAGAAGCACTCAATAAGACCCTTTAAAATATACTCTAGAATATGGTCGATAAAGATAATAAATCATTGCATGGTAAACAACTCAATTCATTATGGGATCATTAGACATTTACCTATACTACAACCCATGAAACCCCTTATTCATTGGATTATGAAATATAAGCAATTTTTCCAATTTAAATTCAAATACTTTCACTTAGAGTCACAATCTGTGATCAGTTGTGTATATATGGGAGGTCTCAGAAATGTTTTGATGACAGGGAATGATTAGACGAAAGAAGATAGCAAACATCACATAAGTTATTAGTATATCAGAACATAATAGTGTGTTCCTTTGTAAAGAATGTTCGTGTCTGCTCATTCCTTCAATGAGAATGGTTATTGGTCCTTAGGAATAAAATGATATAAGTACACAAACCTCCATTTCTTGAGCAAATTTGAGAAGGAATTTATTCCATACCTAAGGTATACTCAAATTTAACTTATTTCTTAATCACAATGGATGAAAAACTTGTTACAACTCCAACCAATATGATATTCATGATGAAATAATGTATGTATATGAAATGTTATGTCCTTACAAAAAGAAATTAAACTGCACAACACAAATTCATTGTATGAAGAGATTAAACTATATATCAATCATTAACATCCATACTGCATGATGATAAAAAGTGTAGCATCTTTTCTCTTGTTGAACGATGTGAAACTACATGACATCATTTGTCCTCATTACATTCCATTAAACTATAATACTAATGTCTTCTCTACATGATGTTTGGAGATCCATAATCATGCATAATTGACATAGATGCTACTCCTTAATGGCACTTGAGTCCCTCAATTCCCTATATATTAGCAAGATATGCATAGGTTCCTTGTTTCATGAACAATGCACGACTTGATTCTCATTAATATGAGATACATATAAATGCCTAGATCTCCAATTTTGGGCACAAAAAAACGCAACCACAAAATTATTAATTCCCTTTTCTCATTATGTATATGAATTAGATCAATATAATGTGTTCCCTTGTGATACATGGTTTTTCCTTATACCATTTTGTGTCTTATGTTTAACCATTCCCTCAAAATGTGTCAAAATACCCCGTTCCCCATATCAAACTAGATTTCGGAGGGAAATGATTGTTTCAAGAACTACGTACGACTTGATTCTCATATCTATGAGATACGTATTGGTTCCTTGATCTCCATATTGGAATTAGCCACAATATAAAAGAAAACCTCATTTTATTTTTCATATAAGAATCAAACCAGCATAAGGAATGTTTAAAGAACTATGTATGTCTAGATTCATTCCCCAAGAAATAGATGTATGTGAGAGTCGGGTTTTACCCCTTAATCCAGCTACAAAACGTCTTTCTTTTCACATATTTCCTTCTTTGTCCATATTGCATGACATTAAGATGCATGGAAATCCATGAACTACATTTGGATTCATTCTTTCTCCAATGAGATACATAGTGATCCCTGGGTCCTATGAATTATCTTAGAAATTACGTAATCATAATACCCATATTCCATACATATGTCGCCTTTGGTGTTAAAGAAGAAACAATTTTCTACTCCTTGTTTCTTAAAATGAGCATAGATCACGTGGGCATATGAATTGGGTAAAAGGATTATCTATATAAATAATTTGTCTCAATTCCCCTAGGTGTTATCAATTTACTCACTACATGACTAAAAACTACAGAGTAAAATTTCCTCACAACATGACTTAAAACATTACAGAATAATATGATTTCAAAAGAAACAAATATTGTCCCTGTTTTTTATATATAAGTCATATTTTTGTAATAGACTTCAAACTCATTTCCAATATTGTTTTAAATATTTCTCACGTGTATTTAGAATAGCCTCTATAAATATTTCACACTCATAATCTTGAATATTTTTAGATAATCATAATATTTTTTAGTATTTTTAGTGAAAGAGTCTCTTTTATCTAAGAGATCTTTTGCTCAAATTTTTATTACGTTCACTTAGGTGGCCTTACAAATGTTTCCAACATAACAAGAATTTCAGTCAAAAGATTCCATTATTTGGTTATATAGCAAATTCCCAAATTAGCCCTGCATAATACAACTCCCATAATGTGGTAGTCAAATGATGGTAATTTCGTTCTTCGTTATAGTATCTTTTTCCCCCTTCAATAATTGAAAACAATATACAAGAATCTGTATTTTAAAATTAGTCATTCATGTATATTATCCCCATTATTTTTCCCTCTATCTAAAATTCGTCAAGACCATGGTTTACACATATATCCCTCCACATGTTTAATGAAATATGAAATAACCTTGCATCACATTTCCAAAAATCATATAATATTTCCATTTTAGGTCCTTGTTTTATAAACTAGAACTACAAACACCATTCTCCCATCTTTTGGGTTAGACATTAATAGAATGCCAATTCCTACAATTCATTTGAAATCATGACATGAAATAATCTCTCTATATTCATGTACATTTCTTCATAAATAAAACTATATGATTTGGGAAATATTAATCTAAATAAACATTAATTTATATTTAGCAATATAGTGTCAAACTTTTGGGAGCTCAATTTCTTGACTGTGAAGTTTATTCCCTTATGTGGCCTTGTATAAAATTTGCCTACATAACAGGCATGTCAGTCAAAAGATTCCATTATATGTCTATGCATCATATGACCTTGTAGGCCCTGCGTAACACAGCCCCACAAAAAGTTATCCAAATAACTATAACTTCATTCTTGGAAGAGACTTCCTCTCATTATTTTTTTCCTTTTCCCATAACATTATTCTAATATAGAAATTCCAAAATCACACTTTACTATTTTCCGTTCCATATTTGAATATGGTAGTATGCTTCCAAACAAATTATCATGAAATTGAGAGGATCTAATACATATGTTCAAATCTAAATACCTTAAAATAAATCTACACAATTCCCTCACCACATGACTTAAAACTACACAATAAAATATCCTCACTACATTACAAAAAACTACATAGTACAATGTCTTTAATGCATGATTTAAATCTAAATCATGTCCATACTCCATGACTAAAAACTGCACAATATATTTTCCTCACTACATGAAAAAAATGTATAGTACAATGTCTTCACTTCATTACATAAAACTGCATCGTACAATGTCCTCACTACATGATTTAATACAAGACTACACAATATCCTCACTGCATGACTTAAAATTCCACAATATGATATCATCCATTCTCCATTATGATAAATTTTCTCCATTCCTCATACACCAAATTTTAATAGAATTGGTTTTCCTATTCATTACATATGTTGGCATAAGATAACCATTTATTTGTAACATTCATTTATTTTGAAAAACCACCCACTCAGTTCATGAGTCACCCAAATCTTATTTTACACTGTCTGTCAGTAATAAAATGCTAAATTCATAAGACATATTTTTCATGACTATGCATTACATTCCATTAGGTGGACTTGCATAAAATTTTCCTACATAACATGCCTGTCAATCAAAAGATTCCACTATTTGGCAATGCAGCATATTCCCTAGTTGGCATATCATAACACATATCCTATAACTAATTTTTCAAAAAATAGTAACATGATTCTTGGAGGAGACTCCCTTTATGTAAATTAAAGTTTAATTTTGGTGACCATAAAATTGATCGCTCAAGATTCCCCTTGTTAATATTTAAATAATATTAACGAAATTCATATCCACTGAGACTTATTTGGTACCTACTTTCATAATATATGGCCAAGTTTATTCGACCTTAAAATTTATCCATTTATAGTCTAACATGCATGACTCAAAAATACCAACAACAAGGGATGTGGTACTCACTAGATTTGGGACCCACAAAGGTAACTCTGAACTAAAGTCAATTCCCATCTCAGAAAAATGTACATTTTGAATACTTTTGGTAATATTGAGGAAAATATTTCAAGAGATACAATGTTTTTGGGGTTGTCCATATAACTCTAGAACAAAAATCAATATATTCTATGTAGGACCAATGGAAAAGCTAAAACAAATGTTGCCGGTGAAAATGAAAACACATATTATTGAAAACAAAATTCTTTTCATTTATGAATTTTTTTTCAGATTGGATCATCCAATAATTGGAGTCTCTCTCTTATCAAAATTCACAATAGATATTCTATAGCCTCTTGAGCCCCATCAGATGCTCATTAATGCTTGTTTATTTGACCATATCCGCTCTCTTCAGCAAGATGAAGTGATTCTTTTGAATCTGAAATGGATTTTTCACCATCCTTACAGAATTATTCTAGTGTGATATGAAGCTAGTCAAGCTCCCCTATGATGATATCTAAATTCTGTTGTAGACGCAACTACTGAAAAATATATTCTTTGATCTTTTTTGTCAGTCCCTTAAACCTTTCCGTAATATTAGGCATTGATCAGGACAATGCCTCTTGGAATTTATCGGTGTTAATCAATAGTTTAGATTTTATCAAGTCCTTTAGAAGCTTTTTATCTAGCTCTATTCTTCGAATAATCTCTTTCAACACAGAATTAGTTTCATGGTATTTAAAACATACCAATCGCAGCTTGATAAATAGATATATGGGTGGTAGAAAACGTGAATGTAGTTCCTCAAGGGGAATCTTAGATATTATCTTCCATATAATCTTCTATGCAATCTGGCGTGCAAGATAAAGAACCTTTCGTTGTTCTATGCCTGATTCATAGTCATTGTCATAAAGAGGGATGTATTCTGGGATTAAGGAACTCCATAAAGTGCCATATTCTACTCCATCCTAAGCAATGGCTTCTTCAACTTGTGTTGATGTTTGTGATGATGCAGAGGCTTCACCTCCGAGCCATGCCAATGAATTAGAAATTCCTAAATGGAAAATTAAAATTTATGGTTGTGGTTAGATTCAATGAATAATAAAAGAGAGTAAAATCACAATATCAGTATCACATATCTAATAGAAGTTCAGCGTATTGATAAGACTCCTCCCCAATATTCTTAGTTTTAATAGTTTAGATTAATGTCTCTGTTTGGAAAGTGATATCATCAATACGCTCAACGTCCTCAGAGTGAATCTCATAAAAATTTTATGTCTCAAAATTCACTTTTCCCAATGTCTCTAAAATGATGGGATTGATATTAATATCAATTATTATTTCAATAATTGTCATCACAGCAGTTTGATTAGTTGGAGGTACATATTTAATACAACAATGGTAATAAATTTAATCAGAAGACGATTGATATGAAAAAAATATTAAAACTCATGTCTAGTTGATTATATTAAAGGAACATCAAAATATAATTAATTTTTTTGTTTATTACCAAGTTCTAATACTACATAGAATGACATTCCAAGGTTCATTATATCATCCAATGATATTTCAGATCCCAGTTTAGTCTCACCTCTGGGAGCACTTAGTTTGTTTGCTTCGCAACCTTCCTTTGACAACCATTGACCCCGAATATCTTCCTCAGCAACAGATACGGGGTTATCAACTATTGTTTCCAGATTTTCTAGTGCATGATAAAATCCCAAATGATCACAATATGGAAATCTATTTTTGTTATGTTTTATGTATTATAATTCATTTTTTATTTACCAAAAGCCACCAATCCTCTAACAGCAGGAATGAGAGCAGTGGTTGGAATTGAATTTGGTTCCTTTCGCCTCAATTCCTCTTTAGGAACCACTAGATTAGAATGAAATTGTGATGGTTCTGAAGAACACTCCTTGATTCCTTGAAGCTTATCATTATTTTATATTAATGAAGAAATATATGATCCCCTTATAATTCCAATAATTTTAAACACTTTTTCATGAATAAAGGCTAAAATTCATGATTATCAGGAATGATTACCATTACTAGGAAAGCATTTAACAGTGTATTTCTATATTCGATGCATTTTTTTCAGTTTTTTATTATTAAGAAATGCATCATCATTACCAAAGAAAGGTATTGGAGGTGGTAATACCCATTCCATATCATCTTCAAAAGAATGTTTCCCGGGAGATATTTCTCCACATTTAGGGGGTAATCAAGTAGCTCCAAGAGTAGTGCCTCCATGACTATACCGTGGAAAGAGAAAAACATTTGATTGTACATTTACCACATATAAGTTAAGATTATATTTCAACTGAATAACTATATGTGGAATAAATTCAATATTTAATACTGAAGAGAATGTCAAAAAAACCTACATCTCCAGGATCCATAAAATCACATAATTCTTCATCTAAAGAATGAACAATCCATTCATTGGTACCATAGTCATTAATTTACTTCATGCGCTTCATGGTTGGAAAGGACTCATTGGTTTCATATATGAGCATTTCTAGGTCTCAGATGTATGACCTTGATTCCTTTGGATTGTCATTAAATTGAAGGTAAGGAGAGGCCCGTAGATCCCCAACTCCCAGAACATGCATCCATTCACGTAGATCTTTCCCCAATATTGTAGGATCACAATATAAAATTTTCCATGGTAGAAAAACCTATGGTCTTTTATATTCAGTGTATAAGATAAAGGGTTGTGAAGAGGATCCTTCATCCTTTGATTTACATTCCTTCCCATGTCCCGTTGTAATAGATGGGGGATGAGAGAAAGGGGATTGTCGCTCTTTAGAATAAAGGGAGATTATATGGCCTTGGTACATCTTTAGCATAGATTTATGGGGTTCCTCTCTTAACTCTGGTAGGTGGATTATATTTGTAATGAGGTGTCATTGGGGAATTTGTATCCTCGTCACCTCCACCCACTAAATCTAATGAGTCGGACCCTATTGAATTAAGTTTACCTTCCAAACAAAAGGGATCCCTACCACTACTTCTCTTTACCCCAACTTGTGGGACAACAAGGTTTAATACACGTTCAGGTTAGGACACGTCCCATTTTTTGGCATACCATATAGTCAACCTATTTACTCCAATAGCGGCGTATAAATTAAATACTTCCCCAGTATTATCCACAAATGTCAGCAACCATAACTATTGTGAAACCTTTGAATGTTTCTCTAATCTGAAATGCATATGGGTGATATAGTATAATATTGTAGATTTTTTAATTGACATGAAAATATATTGTAATGACCCGTGTTTTGACCCCGGTTTAAAAAGTGGGCGAAATTGAACTTTTTCAATTACTGAACCGGTCGTTTTTAGAACTGGGCTTCGGAACAAGGTTCCAAAGGTGTTAACACTTCTTTTTAATGTTTTTGGACATGGGTGAATGCCCGTTAAGTTTCTCGAGTGGCCCGAGGGGTTTCCAAAGTTCCAGAACCTTGATTTTAAAGTGTTGTAGAGGGCCCACGGTTGGCTCACGGTTTGGAAAACCGCGCGGCCCAAACCCTGCCGCCTTATTAAAGGAGGAAGTGGCATGGACATGGGCTACGCACGGTTTCCCCAAACTGTGTGCCTAGCTCGTGCGAGAGATCTCTTGGAGGCTGAAGACTCCGCACAGTTTGCGCACAGTTTGGCAAACCGTGCTGGTAAAACCGTGTGCTTGGGTGTGTTTTAGGTTTTTGATTAAAATTAACATAAAAAGAAAATTAAATAAATTAAAAACCTAAAACCTAAAATACTCTCCCTCCCCTTCTCTCAGCAAGCCCGTGACACCACCAAGGAGGCCTCTCCCTTGCCGTGACGCACGAAGCCACAAGCCTCCCTCTTCCCTTCATTTTTCTTCTCTGATTCTTGGAGGTTTCTTCTCCGAATCGTTGCTGTATGTTCTCTCCTCTCCTCTCCTATCATTCTTGGCCAACTTTCAGCCTCCCCTTTGCTATAATCCTGTTCAGCCGAACCCTAGGCTGGGTATTGGTTTTTGATTTTTCGTTCTTCTTTGTTTATCTTGTTCTAGGTTGTTGAGAAGGGTCTGTTAGGACTTCTTTGGGTGAGATTATAGGTCCACCTCCAAAGGCATAGCAGTTTGCGGTGATTTCGATCTGATGGTTTGATTCTGAGGTAATGGTTTTACCTGTTCTTATTTACGCATCCCCTAATTTGATATCTTTTGTTGTTTTAAGGTTCGTAAGGTGTTTTTCTCAGTGTGTTGGCGGGTTCGGGTTGGTTTCGCTTTGCCGGAGCTTAAGCAGTAGCTTTAGTTAGAACGTTCCAAGAGCCAGTGTAGACAGATGGATCCACCTTGATGTAGGATCCCTCTCCTTTCCCTTTAATTTAAAGTGATGCTTTTAAAAAGTTTAATACTGCTTTTTTTAGTAATTAAATTATGAATGTTAGTCTTGGATAAGTGCTTCAATGAAAACAGTATGAATTGCAAGAATAAGTTAAAATGGTTGCTTGGTCATTAAACTAACTATTTAATAATAAAATCCCTCGATTAGAGGTGCGCTGTATTCAAGATAAAAGTAGAAAGTAGATTTTATTCTTGGCTCATGGATTCTTGTTATGCTTTGGTGATAAGTGATGGTGTCATATTTAAATTGAATTATACTAATTGGTTAAAGCATAACAGTTGTAATCATTTAATGAATTGGTTAAACATGAATGAAATGGATTATGGTGTTAAGGCCATGCATTAGGATAATGGAATAAGCACGAATTATGATAATGGAATGGGTCTAGTGAGTGGGACATACCTAGAAGTAGTCCTTAGAACCTATTAATGCTTTGTAAATCCTTATTTGTCTTTGAAATGAAATGAAAGGAATAAAGAATGAATTGGGGATTAGCCAATACCATACATGAGAGGGTAGTTTCATGTACCTAATATCAATGTGATGAATATGATAAATGATGTGATTATGTGATATTGTGAGATGGAAATTCCATGTTTTATTGATATGAATGTTATAAGAAGTGTATGCCTTATAACCTATACTAATAATGATACATCTTCGGGCCAGGGGTAGACAGTGAGAGCTCCCATTTGACATGGCTTTGGGCTAGGGGCAGACCGTGAGAGCCCCACAAATTAAATGATACAGCTTCAGGCTAGGGGTAGACCGGGAGAGCTCCCCTATGTTACGGCTTCGGGCTATGGGTAGAATGTGAGAGCTCCCTTGAATCATTATTAAGCCTTCGGGCCAGAGATAGACCGTGAGAGCTTCCCCATGGTTGGGCCAGGGGTAGGATCGATAGTGATGCACCTGGGGTAAGGACTTCTGTGAGTTCCGTCCCAGTCCTACCCAACGTATTATATATATATATGTATTCCTTGAATCATTATTAAACCTTCGGGACGGGGTTAGACCTTGAGAGCATCCCAAAGGTTGGGCCAAGAGTACGATCGAGAGCGCTGCTCCTGGGTTAAGGACATCTGTGAGTTCCATCCCGGTCTTACCCAATGTATTATGTATATATATATATATATGGTGACATGATCGGGTTACTTTACTGGCAGCGAGTCGAAGCTGGTATAGCCGTGAGGTTTCCTCTGGGGAAATCGGGACGGGTGTTGTTGTTCTTTATTGTTTTGTTTATCGAATCCTGCTATACCTGCATAATACTTTAATTACTATTACACTATCAGGGTTGGGTTAGACACCGGTGGTGCTGGCCTACAGAGATTTATATCTCACACCCTACTTGGGCCGTCATTGCACTGGGGGACCTAAGTATACCTTCTTTCTTGTAGGACTTAGGTTGTCCACTGTGCTGTTTGTACTTGGGGAGTTAGGAGCAAAGGACCAAGCGGGAGCTTGGGATGCTTAGGAGATCGCCCATCGCGTTTTACTATCTTTTCTTCATTTCTTTTTTACTATATTGAAATCATGTTGTATTGTTTACTTCTTTCCATATCTGTATCATCATCCCTATATTGTGACAAGTGTCATTTTCCACCTTTTATATAAATGATCACTATTTTACTTCTACTATTGTATGTTCATTGTTTAACTATTACTACTTCCCCTATTATTTGTTATTTACTCTGACAATACGTATGTGTTACTCTGATATGAGGGTATAGTCTCCCCACTATCACCTCCCGAGACCCTCGCTGCTAGTCGGCAACCTCTGGCATATGGGGAGACGCGTTGGAGGCCTTGTGACCCACCGGTCCGGCCACCGGGTCGATGGTGAGCCGATATGGGAGGTTACAAAGTGGTATCAGAGGAGTTTTCTCTTCTGATTTGTTTTACAGTTTGGCAACATTAGACAGGGATAAGAAGAAACTGGAATTTGGTAATAAGCTGTGTCTGGTATTGGCCACCCCACGCATATGGAAAATCCAAACTACCTTAAATTGAATTGTTATCTAAATGATTTTGATTATTACGGTTGATTTGATTTCACTGTTGGGTGATGCACATGATTTTTGTTGATACTGTTGATGAAATTGAGGGTTCCTTTCCTGTTGCAACCTGATGATATGTGGGTATGCCATTTCATGCATCACATAGGCTCCTTATAAGAAATCACATACCATGCATTATGTCATGCCATCTAGGATGCATTAGTTGACACCTTCTGTTGTGATAGGTGATGTGGTAGTTATTCCATGCTTCTATTATATAGCATGTTCTGTGTTACTGCATACGATATCATGCTGTTGTTGATCAAAAATGAAATTGGCTGGTTTTGCTAAATTAAGTGATTGCAGTTATGATAGGATCTAATTTTCAGTTGTAAGGTGTATGGGCACCTTGTAGCTGGGAAATGGTATCCTGTGTAATCATATTTCCGAAAAAGGGATGTTAACGTTTTAATTGTAAAAAGAATTGAATTTGGTTTTGATTAAAGGGATCCAAATGCCAAACTGTAAAGTGTATGGGCACTTTACAGATTCATATGTGGCCACCCGTATGACTGGATGATTGCTTGAGGAAGTTAAATTTCTGAAATATGATCTATTTTGTTTAATGGGAGCCAATTTTCAATTTATGGAGTGTATGGGCGCCTCATGGGTTGGGAAACGGAAACCCATAATGAATGTAATGGCAGGATGATTGTGTGATGTCTATTTGTGCCAAAGCTGTTTGATTTTGGTATGAAATTTCATGGCTTGTTGGGACCCTCATAGGTCACCGTAATTGTTTAAAAAGGGATTAATTGTGATAAATTTCCGAAATTAGATGGGATGTCTGATGAATGATTAATGATTAATTTTTTTTGTTGAGACATGCCTGCTTTGCTTTGAGCTATTTGTAAAAATGATCAAGTTCCTAGTTATTTTTTATTCATTTTGAAAGGTTACATGAAGTTATCATTTGAATATATAGTGATTAAAAGTATAAATGTGAATAAATATAAAGGGCTTGGAAAAAGGAACCTGTAGTAGTGTCCTCTGTTGAGACCCCGTGTGTGGCTAGGTTATATCTTTCTTGTGAGTGCCTTGGAATAGTACCTTACGCGTTTCCGTAGGTTATTTTATTTTTTCAATGACGTTAAATGTTAGGCTTTGAGCCGATGCCTTTGTTTTGGGTGTGACCAAGTGCTTGGGTCGACGCTTGTTTTTCTTGAGGGGCTAGCCCGTGGTAGGTAGCACCCTTAGAGATTATGTGCTTGGATTGTTTGGTGAACTTTCTGGAGTTTGGTACTGTTCAGGTACCATTGTCCCGTGTAGGAATTCCGGTTGTAATGACACCCTTGTCCGGATGGGTGGTCATGATTCTTTTGATCTTGTTAAGGGATTGCGCATCGGGTAATGCTTTGTATCAGTTGGTTGGACATGCGTCGGGCATGGTCGGTCACCTTGTTGGTCGTTTGACCCTTCCTTTTTACGCAGTAATGGATGACTTGACATGTTAGTGGCCAAGCGAATGGTCGTATGGGTAAATACGAAGTTTGGCTATACCTCTTGCGCTGCTGTGTACAGTCTCAGGTCATCTCCATGGTAGAGTGACCTGAGCTTTTGAGAATCAAGTCGTCCCAAATCTCGAGATGATTTTAGGAAGACTCAGTTGGTTGATGTTCCGGTCTTGTTGCTTTGGTTTCCCTGTACGTTTGACGTAGTGATTGTGGCTCGGAGGAGTGACGCACGTCCGTTCAGTTATTTATGAACATGTCTGCTTATGAGTAGCATGTCTTTCTCCTTTTGATGACGCCGCCCTTCTATGGCGGGAAGTGTCGTGCCATCGAGTAAAGAGTGTCCTTCTGGGTAGAAGGAACATGCCAAGAAGGACCCTCTTGGAAAATGTTCAGGTTCTTCTTGAATTATTTTGGGTATTGGTGGTAAGTTTGATCGACGAATGCCTCGTGTGGGAAGTGGCATCGTGATCGGTTGAAATCTTGAAGCATTGGCAGGTGGATCCGAGCTTCTTATAGAGAGTCAACTTGCAGTGGTTCGACTGATCTCCTTTCTAGTTTTTGGGTATAAATAACTGGAATCCGTTTTCCATCCTCTTAGTGTACTCTGCTACGCGATGAGCTTGTCCCCTATCCTGCTCTTGTCCTAGTTTCTCTAAGAGTGCTTCGGTCTTACGCCGCGCTAAGGTTTTAAAAATCTATTGATCTTGGTTTGTTGTTCCCTTTCTGCGTTGCACGATGCATGCGTGGTTTCTTTCATGGATTGATCATTGAGACGTCACTGAGAGTCGTGTATGAGCATTTCAGTGAACGTCCTCATGGTGAATGTGCGATGCCTTAGAAAATGGCGTCACAGTTAAGAATATAAAATGTCGGCCATCTAAGCTGTGCGTCTTCTTGAACAGTCATCCAGAGTGGCTTGACTCTTTTCGACTTAGGTTTAGAGGTCAATGGGGAGATCAACCTTAGGATCGTTTCAAAATCATGCTAGGTGCATCGTTGGAACGCTTAGAGCGTGATTTTGAAAAGAAATTCAAAAGGTGGTGGAGTGGTAGTTTTGTTTTGACCATTTAACGTTAATAATATAAGAAGGGTTGTACCTTTGTTTGGTTTCTTTATGAGACGATGATGTGATCGTGTCTCTTGTGGAATGGGCTCAGGTAAGAGCATTCTTGTTGGTTCTGTGGAAAAACGAGCATTGGATCGGGTGTTGACGGCTTGACCGCGTTGTCGTGACATGTCAAATTGATTATATTTTTAAGGATGATTTATAGTCTAGGGCAGACCCTAGGTCGTCTCTTAAGGAGAATTGGTAGGTTTATAGTGTGTATTTTTAATAAAAATGACTAAGAGAGGGGGTGGTTTTGAAAATAGTTTAAAATAGTGACTTAGTTGAAATAGCTTAAAAGATGAGTGACCAAGTGGATTTTGAGAAATATGAGATAAAATGGTTGATGTGATTTCACTAGACACATATCGAGTTCATTGTTCATAGAGATTCATCTTAGGTTTAGAGTAATTCTTTGGTTGGAATTAATTGGAATCCCGATGAATTCCTAAGCTTTTATTTCAATGCTTTAAGGGCCAAAACATGACAAGGTCCATTACATATGCATGGAATAAGATCTTCCAAAGAATAATTAAATCTAAATAAGTTGGGTATGAAAAGGATTCTTGTGATGTCCAATCGGAAAAACACAAGTCACTCACTCAAAACCTCACACCAATCGGTTAGAAATTAACAGCATAACACTTGCATGTATCAAATCAGGCATTCAAATATGAAATAAAATAAGATACATGGAATGAAATGTTTAAACACCCAAATTACTCCAAACCAGTAGCTAGTTTTTTCATCAGAACTCCCTTGACATTTGTATAGCTCCCTCACAACGAACACCCAACTTTTAGCTCGACATCAGGAGGAGGAGGAAGCTCAGGTTGAACTCCTTCATCATTTTTGATCCCCCTATGAGGAAAGGGGCCTCCAGAACCTCCAAGGTGATTAGGAGACTCCTCTAGGACTCCAAATTGGCAGCACTTCACTCCTTGGCCAAACTTCCAAATGAGGATCCCAAGGTGCCCTTTTATAGGAAATGTGGGAGGTGGTTTTGGGCACACAGATTTACTAAAACTGATTGGCACATTGTTTTAGCCTACAAGACAGTCTTAAAACGTTTTGGGGGAAAACTATAAAGTTGTATCCCCACGCCTTGAATATCTCCACCGAAAGTGTGGCATCATTTCAACATGTGGAGCGCGATATATGGATAGATCACTGCACACAACTTTTGACCTCGAGCAGATTTGGTGTGCGGGACGGATCAGGTCGGATGGGCCCCTTAATGGTCGAATCCTTCTTGGGTTATTAAATGAATGTTTTAGAACAATGAGTCTTGGATAATACCACCAAATAGCATCCCATTTGTATTCACGGTGTAGTACCAGCATGAATCGGAGTCCAATGAACTTCTTGGATCCTGCGCAGTTTGGCCAATTTTTCAAGGACTTCATCATGGGCCCTCCAAATCACCTCCACCTACATTGTAATTTTCAAAACAAGTATCATTTCCATATTTAACAGTGATAAACACAAAATTATCGATTCAAACATGAAGCACAATTTGATAATATTTTTATAATTTTTAATACAAAATATGTTTAGCACAACGGTGTAAGGGTGAAAATGAAACAGTGAATCGTGGTATGATCACACCCCCACACCTAAACATTTTCACTCTTGGGAAAATTCACATTTCTAAAAATTATGCATGTAGATATTCCCAACTTCATGAAGATTTTACATTCTTGAGAAATTAATTTCTGATAGAATTGTGATCAAAGCACAAATCACACCGAGGAGTTATACTCAGTGATCATGGAAAAAGTCTTCTAAAAAATTGTATCCAAATGAAATTCGAAGAGACTAATGATACACATCAAAGAAATTAATTCAAAAGTTAATCATGTCACCAATTCCCCACGTGTGTGTGTGAAAACCATTTCATGCTATTCTTTCCACTTTCTATTAAATAAATATAAGTTATTTTAAAATTTGTCTACTGACTTGATTCTTTCCACCGAACCTGCCCTACATCCTTTGAAATCAAATTCCAAGACCCACTCAATTAAGCATTTCCAGAAGTCTAACCAAAATATCCCTACCTAGATATCCCCATATGCTGTACATTTCATCACTCCCCTCAATATTTATTTTCTTCAAATGTTTCACTTGGAACAAATCTCACAATCTTATCTCAACCCATGTTCGATGTCCTCACGACACTAATTGTAATAGTTATAACAACATCAAAAGTAGAGGAAGGGTGGTTTTTGACCTGCCCAAAATACAACCCCATTGTTTTTGTTTTTTTTGAGGGCGTACAACAGTCGGATAACAGGTACACATGCGTAGGTCAATCTGGTACAGTAATTAAATAGATCGGATAAGGAACGAACGTATGTAAAGATCATTTGGAAAGTAGAGGAAAAATAACCTAACTTATATTTACCTTAAATAAAGTAAGAAATATTCACTCTTCATGGTTGGGTGAAAAAATTTGTGGAGAGATTAAATGACAAAATTTTCCCTTAAACTATTCACAAAAAAGGGTACCACTCTTCTCAATGGCTTAAAAATGATACGACCATTCATATCATCGACCAACAACCAATTTTCAAGAGAAATTCACACCACAATGTTGAATTCATGCTGAAAAGCACATTTCATCAGAATTTTTTTTGAATGTTAAAACAACTTGAAAATGGGAAATTCCTCATGTATATTCAATAACATCAATGATAAAACGGGCATCATTTTCCATGATAAATTAGGCATCTAAATTATCATTTTAGCACAGAAGTGAGGGGGGGAAATAGGGGGGAAAGTGACAATACCATGCAACAAGTGAAAAATATAACAAAGAAGAGGGAAAATGAAAAATTCCTAACAAACATAGGGATGTACCCATCCCCCCACACCTAGAGAATGTAGTGTCCTCACTGTAATAAAAGAGACTACGGGAAGGAAGGATAAAACCTGGTGAGTGTTATTCATACACAGCTTCTTGAACATGGAGTTCCTCCATTGGGGACTCCAGAATGGCTCCATGGAAGTGCATCAACCGCTGCCCATTGATAGTAAAGGGTTTCCTGGTGTCTTCATTTTGAACCAGGGTGAGACTTCAGCCTTGCATTGTAGAAAAGGACCTTCTGCCCGATGTGGAATTGACGATGAAGGATGAGACAGTCGTGGGCAGCCTTGGTTCGTTCCTTATAAATTCGGGAGTTCTCATATGAATCTCTTCTCATTTCCTCCAACTCATGAATCTGCAAATTCCTTTGAATACCTGCACCAGAAAGATTAGAATTGCATTTTTTAATAGCCCAGTAGGCCCGGTGCTCTACCTCAATAGGGAGGTGACAACACTTCCCAAAAACTAGCCGATACGGTGACATGCCAATTGGAGTTTTGAATGCAGTACGTTAAGCCCATAATGAATCATCAAGTCTAAGACTCCAGTATTTTCTGTTTGGCTGAACCGCTTTCTCAAGAATCTGTTTTACCTCTCTATTTGATACTTCGACTTGACCATTTGTTTGTGGGAGATAAGCAGTAGAAACTCGATGCCCAACCCCATACCTGCGCAAAAGAGATTGCATTGTGCAGTTACAGAAATGAGGACCCTGATCACTGAGGATAAACCTAGGTAATCCAAACCTACAGAATATTTGGGTTCTCAAAACTTCCACAACTGTCTTGGAATCATCTTTCCTTGTGGCTCGTGCCTCTACCCACTTTGAATCATAATCCACTTCCAGAAGAATGTAAAGGTTCCCAAATGAATTAGGGAATGGTCCCATAAAGTCAATGCCCCAAACATTAAAAATTTCATGGAAGAGCAATGGTTGTTGGGGAATCTCATTTCTTTTAGAGACACTCCCCATTATTTGACAACAAGGAAACGATTTACAGAATTCATGGGCATCCCTAAACAATGTGGGCCAAAAGAGACTAGAATCTAAGAGCTTGTGAGCAGTCCATTGGGGACCAAAGTGGCCCCCACAAGCAAGTGTGAGGAAGAACATAAGGACAGACTGAAACTCACTATTGGGAACACAACGCCTAATAACTTGATCACTAAATGTGCAACATAGGTAGGGGTCATCCCAAATGTACCAATAACACTCATGTTTTAGACGGTCGGCCAGGTTTTTGGTGAAATCAGTAGGAATGCAAGATGCTACCAAATAATTTACAATTTCAGCATACCAAGGAATATCATCTTGATATCAGTAAAATTAATCATCAGGAAACAATTCATTTATGGGAATACAGGGTGATGAGTCAATGTCTGAGGATGGGGGAATCCTACTGATATGGTCAGCAACCACATTCTCTACTCCTTTTTTATCCCTAATTTCTAGATCAAATTCCTGAAGGAGGAGTATCCAGCGAATGAGACGTGGTTTGGCTTCTGGTTTCTTTAGGAGATATCAGAGGGATGAATCGTCTGAGAAAACAATGACTTTGGACCCTAGAAGGTATGACCTGAAATTATCCATGACAAACACAATGGAAAGAAATTCTTTTTCAGTTGTGCTTTAGTTTCCTTGGGCAGGGTCCAGAGTACATGAGGCATAAGCTATGACATGTGGAGCTCGGTCGACCATTTGTGATAAGACTGCCCCAACGGCATAGTTAGAGGCATCACACATGACCTCAAATGGTAAATACCACCGAGGTGGTTGGAATAGCAGGGGTGAAGTGAGACTCCATTTTAACTTATTGAATGCTTCCTCACATTTTTTATCAAAATCAAATTCTTTTTCTTTTTGGAGTAATCGGGAGAGGGGGAGTGCAATTTACTAAAGTCACGAATGAAACGACGATAAAATCCAGCATGACCCAGGAAAGACCGCACATCCTGAACATTTTTAGGGAATGGTAGGGAGGAAATGATATCTACTTTTGATTTGTCTACTTGGATACCTTCCCCAGAAATGAAATGTCCCAAAACTATGCCTTGTCGCACCATGAAATGGCATTTTTCATTATTTAATACGAGATTTTTTTCAATACAGTGATGTAGGACAGAAGCAAGACTACTCAAACATTCATCAAAAGAGGATCCATAAATAGTAAAATCATCCATAAAAACCTCCATGAAATTCTCCAGGTAATCCGAAAAAATACTAACCATACATCATTGGAAAGTACCTGGGGCACTGCACAGACCAAATGGCATCCTTCTATAAGCAAATGTACCAAAGGGGCAAGTAAAGGTTGTCTTTTCCTGATCCTTGGGGGCAATATGAATCTGAAAGTATCCAGAATACCCATAAAAAAAACTGTAATGGGACTTCCCTGCTAGCCTCTCTAGCATCTGGTCAATGAATGGAAATGGGAAATGGTCCTTCCTAGTGTGTTGGTTTAGTCGACGATAGTCTATACAGACATGCCAACTATTCTGTACATGAGTTGGAACCAATTCATTGTTTTCATTTTTAATTACAGTAATGCCGGTTTTTTTAGGAACTATTTGAACGGGACTGACCCATTGGCTGTCAGAGATAGGGTAAATGATTCCAGTAGCCAATAGTTTTTTTAATTCCTTTTTAACAACATCAAGTAGGTTTGGGTTCAGTCGACGTTGTGACTGCCTCACTGGTTTATCCTCATCATTTAATAAAATATGATGTGTACAAATTGATGGGCTAATTCCAGGAATTTCAGCAAGTGTCCATCCCAAATCATGTTTATACTCCCTCAAAAGATCAATAAGTCACAATTCATTCTCAGGAGGGAGTGAACTAGCAATGATGATGAGAAAATTGTTTCCATTCTCAAGATATGAGTATTTTAAATCTTGAGGCAGTTGTTTCAGTTCCAATTCTGGGGGATTTTGGATTAACGGAAGTGTGTGTTATAGTGAGAAGTCACTGATCTCATCTAACTTCTCAATGGTAACATCCTCAGATGAGGAATGAGATTTTACAAGCTTATCAGTATCATCGATGGTCATGTGATCCTCTATGTTCAAGAAATCATCAATTAACAAACATGCATGACATTTCTCTAGACCGCTACAACATTCAATACATGATTCATTACCTAACATTTCAATCAATGAAGAAAACTTAGAAAGGGGATCATGGGAATAAAAATAAGTTGTTTCAGGGGAAGGGAGAACATCAATTGAATTGTCAGAGAGATAGGAGTGTTCTTCTGAGGGGTGCTTCATGGCATCAAGGATATTGAAGTGGATAGTATTACCACCAAACTCCATAGATAATGTACCATTATGGACATTAATTATGGTTTTGGCAGTTTTCAAGAAAGTTCGCCCCAATATAATTGGGGCATGTCCATTCATCCTATCATCTTCCATTTTATTCATGTAAAAATCAGAAAGAAAAATTAACTTTTTCACCCTCACAAGAACATCCTCTAACACACAAGAGGGGTGTGTCGTACTCCGATTTTCTAGCTAAACGACAATACCAGTGGGCTTCAGTTCACCGAACTGCAATGAAGAGTAAATAGAGTGAGGCATCACATTAATAGAAGCACCCAAATCAAGAATAGCGTTGGAACATCAATACTCTCCTATGGTGCACCAAATCGATAATGTCCCAGAATCATTGCACTTGGTAGGAAGTTATGGCTCTATCAATTCTGAAACATTCCTCCCCAGGCTCACCATCTCATCACCATGAAGCCTCTTTCGGTGTGTACACATCTCCTTCAGAAACATGGCATATATTGGAATTTGCTTCACAACATCAATCAAAGGAATGTTAAACTATTCTTTCTTGAAAGTTTCTAATATTTCTTTATCAAGTTCAGTTTCTTTTTGTTTCCTAGGTTGGGAAGCCCATTGAGGAAATGGAAGAGGAATGGTTGTGATAGGTGGCTCATCAACATCCACAGTCTTTCTTTTGGAAGGGATTCTCTCAGGAAAAGGGTTTTCTTCTCTTAGACCATTTTCAGCAGTTGGGATGGTGGTTTCCTTTGGATGGGAGGACTCTAGTGGAGGGGTCATTTGGATTTAGAGTTGTGTCCCACTCCTAAGGGTGATGGAACTAACATTTCCATTATCCCGAGGGTTTACTACTGGTTGAGATGGTAGTTTACTCGACCCATGACTTTGGATTTCCCCCACCAAGTTGGCAAGTTGTCCTAGTTGGTTTTTTAGGTCTTTTATGGATTCTTGGGTGGTTTGTTGGAATTGGATATTATTGGCAGCCATTTTCTTCATCATATCTTCTAGGCTAGGCTCAGTTTTTAGAGGGGGTGGTTGGAATGGCCTTTGGGGTGGTTAAGGATTTCTAGGTGGTGGTGGATGACTACTCTGACCCTGTTGGTTCTATTTCCATTGAGGTTGGTTTGAATATCCCCCTTGCCTATAGGCATGGTT
The DNA here is from genome assembly GCA_963277665.1 of Viscum album. NCBI lineage: Eukaryota > Viridiplantae > Streptophyta > Magnoliopsida > Santalales > Viscaceae > Viscum > Viscum album. The sequence goes on along the minus strand of OY728158.1, from coordinate 1,376,331,457 downwards.
GTCCTTCCACGCTTGGTTGGATGGATAGTATGGTTCTTGCCTAAAGGGTTGGTTAAAGGGGCGTCCTGGAAATATTGCCTCACAAATTTCAGAAGTTTCTCTCAATTGAGGACATTGGTAAGAATAGTGGGTGTCAAAAGAGAAGATTCCACAATGGATGGGAGGATGAGATTGAGATTTCCCTTGGGAGAGAGGAAGTTGTTGTAGAAGGGTACTTACCTCTTCGAACTTCGTGTCCACCTTCTTCTCAAACTCAATACTTTGCACCTCATGGACACCTCTAATGGGAACACTGGAACATGTGCATAATTTTTGAGTGTTCTGTGCCATGTTCTCAATGAGGGTTCTTGCAGCTATTGGGGTCTTATCTACCAATGCACCACCTGCAGCAGCATCAATCATATTTCAATCAATAGGAATCAAACCTTCATAAAAATATTGAATTAAAAGTTGATCACTTATTTGGTGGTGTGGGAAACTTGAACATAACCTTTTAAAGTGTTCCCAATATTCATGTAATGTTTCCCCTTGATATTGTCATATATAACATATTTCTTTCCTTATAGATGTAGTTCAAGAGGCTGGGAAGTATTTTTCAAGAAAAAGGCGTTTCATGTCTACCCAGTCCCTAATTGGTGAATTGACATAATATACCCAATCTTTTGCAGCGTATTCTAATGAAAATGGGAATTCTCTAAGCTTCACTTGTTCTTCATCCACATTAGCAGGTTTTAAGGTTGAACACACAGTATGAAATTTTTTTAAGTTCTTATGAGGGTCTTCTCCAGGCAATCCATGAAATCTTGGTAATAAATGGATTAGACCGGATTTTAGTTCAAAATTAGGTGCCTCGCCTTGAATTTGGATGTAAGTGGGTTGGATATCAACATCAGGAAAGGATAATTCTTTTAATGTTCAATTCTTTTCTGCCATGTTATTGAATATTATTTCAGGTTCTAATTTGGTGCCAGAAAAAGATGGTTTTAGAAGAGTCTCGAGTGGTGTGTCCTCCTTCAAAAGGGGGTCTTCTGCGTCTTGGTGTCGCTGACTTAGGATCCTCTCCGGTTCGGGTTCGAAAGGTGGTAAGTCTTCTGAAGTAGAATGCATCATGCACAGAACCTACACAAGATATGGATCAGAACACAAGAAAAAATAAAAAGGTAGAAAAAAACAAACAAATATTCACAAAATTTACAACTACTTTATCAAAAACACGCACTAAAAACCAAAGCGATCCCCAGAAACGGTGCCAAAATTTGACCACGTTGTTGTGACACATCAAATTGATTATATTTTTAAGGTTTATTTATAGTCTAGGGAAGACCCTAGGTCGTCTCTCAAGGAGCGCTGGTAGGTTTAGAGTGTGTATTTTTAATAAAAATTACTAATAGAGGGGGTGGTTTTAAAAACAGTTTAAAACAATGAATTAGTTGAAATAGATTAAAAGATAAGTGACCAAGTTAATTTTCAGAAATATGAGATAAAAGGGTCGATGTGATTTCACTACACACATATAAAGTTCATTTCTCATAGAGATTCATCTTAGGTTTATAGTAATTTTTTGGTTGGAATTAATTGGAATCCCGATTAATTCCTAAGCTTTTATTTCAATGCTTTAAGGGCCAAACCTTGACGTAACAATCGTATTGTCAGGGTCCAGTACTTATGCATGGAATAAGAGCTTACAAATCAAATTGAAATCTCAATAAGTTGGGTATGAAAAGGATTCTTGTGATGTCCAATCGGAACAACACAAGTCACGCACTCAAAACCTCACACTGATCGGTTAGAAATTAAGAGCATAACACTCGCATGTATCAAATCAAGCTTTCAAATCTGAAATAAAATAAGATAAATGGAATGAAATGTTTAAACACCCAAATTACTCCAAACCAGTAGCTAGTTTATGCATCAGAACTCCCTTGAAATGTGTGTAGCTCCCTCACAACAAACACCCAACTTTTAGCTCGACATCGGGAGGAGGAGGAAGCTTGGGTTGAACTCCTTCTTCATTGTTGATCCACCTATGAGGATAGAGGCCTCAAGAACCTCCATGGTGATTAGGAGACTCCTATAGGACTCCATATTGGCAGCACTTTACTCCATGGCCGAACTTCCAAATGAGGAGCCCAAGGTGCCCTTTTATAGGAAATGAGGGAGGTGGTTTTGGGCACACTGATTTACTAAAATAGTTTGGAACATTTGTTTAGCCTACTGGAAGGTCTTAACACGTTTTGTGGTAAACTAAAAAGTTGTATCCCGACATCTTGAATATCTCCACCGAATGTTTGGAATCATTTCAATAAGCGGAGCGTGAGATATGGACAGATCACTGCACACAACATTTGACCTCGAGCAGATTGGGTGTGCTGGACGGATCAGGTCGGCTGGGCCCCTTAATGGCCGAATCATTCTTGGATTATTAAATAAAAGTTGTAGCCCAATGATTATGGATAACACCACAAAAGGTCATACCATTTGGGTCCACGGTGTAGTACCGGAATGAATTTGAGTCCACTGAACTTCTTGGATCCTGCGCAGTTTGGCCCATTTTTCAAGGACTTCATCATGGGCCCTCCAAATCACCTTCACCTACATTGTAGTTTTCAAAACATGCATCATTTCCCAATTTAACAGTGATAAAAAAATTATTTATTCAAACATGAAGCAAAATTTGATAATATTTTTATATTTTTTAATCAAAAATATGTTTAGCACAGCGGTGTAAGGGTGAAAATGAAACAGTTAATCGTGGTACGATCACGGCTTAAGGGCCGTGTGCTTAAGTGGGTTTTCTTTGTTGTGTTGGACATTTGGATTTTTAACGAGATCGTTTAAACGAAGCATCATGACACTTGTAGGTCGGGTGAGGTGCGTTGTTCCCAAAGCCTTCTCAGGGACGAGAATTTCTAAGGTGGGAAGTTTGTAATGACCCGTGTTTTGAACTTGGTTTAAAAAGTGGGGGAAATTGAACTTTTTCAATTACTGAACCAGTCATTTTTAGAACCGGGATTCAGAATGAGGTTCCAAAGGTGTGAACCCCTCTATTTAATGTTTTTGGACATGGGTGAATGCCCGTTAAGTTTCTCGGGTGGCCTAAGTGATTTAGAATGCGCCAGACCCTTGTTTTTAAAGTGTTGCAGAGGGCGCACAGTTAGCGCACTGTTTGAAAAACCGTGTGGCCCAAATCATGCGGTCTTATTAAAAGAGGCAGTGGCGTGTGCACAGGATGTGAACAGTTTCCCCAAACCATGCGCCTAGCCCATGCAAGAGATCTCTTGGAGGCAGAAGACTCCACACGGTTTGCGCATGGTTTGGCCAACCGTGCGGGTCAAACCGTGCACTCGAGTGTGTTTTATGTTTTTGATTAAAATTTAAATAAAAAGAAAATTAAATAAATTAAAAACCTAAAACCTAAAATACTCTCCCTCCCCTTCTCTCAGCAGACCCGCGACACCCCCAAGGAGGACTCTCCCCTGCCACAGTGCACGAAGCCACATAGATCCCTCTTCCCTTCGTTTTTCTTCTCTAATTCATGGATTTTCCTTCTCTGAATAGTCGTAGTATGTCCTCTCCTCTCATCTCCTCTCGTTCATGGCCGATTTTCGGCCTCCCGTTTTCCATAATATTGTTCGGCTGAACCCTAGGTTGAGGATTAGTATTTGGTTTCACTTTCTTCAATGTTTCTCTTGTTCTAGGTAGATGTGAAGGGTCCATTAGGACTCATTTGGGTGAGATTCAAGGTCCGCCACCGAAGGCGTAGCAGTTTGCGGTGATTTCGATCCGCCAGTTTGATTCTGAGTTAAGGGTTTTAACCGTTCTTATTTACGCAGCACCAAATTTGTTATCTTTAGTTGGTTTATGGTTCGTAGTGTGTTTTTCTTAGTGTGTTGGTGGGTTCGGGATGGTTTCTCTTTTCCGGAGATTAAGCGGCAGCTTTAGTTAGAAAGCGCCAAGAGCCGGTGTGGACGAATGGATCCACATTGAGGTATAGTCCCTCTCCTTGACATTTAAATTAAAGTGAATCTTTTAAAGAGTTTAATGCTACTTTGTTTTAGTATTTTAATTATGAATGTTAGTCTTGGATAATTGCTTCTGTGAAAATAGTTTGAATTGTAGGAATAAGATAAAATGGATGCTTGGTCATTAAACAAATGATTTAATAATAAAACCCCTCGATCAGAGGTGCATTTTTTCAATATAAAAGTAGGAAGTAGATTCTAATGCCTGCCTACTGAATTCTTGATATGCTTTGGTGATAATTGATGCTATCATATTTACTTTGAATTGTACTAATTTGTTAAAGAATAACAGTTGTAATCTTTTGATGAATTGTATAAACATGAATGAAATGGATTAGGGTTGTAAGACAATGCCTTATGATAATTGAATAATCATGGATTATGCTAATGGAATGGGTCTAGTGAGTGGGACGTACCTAGGAGTAGTCCTTACCACCACTTAATGCTTTGTAAATTTTTATTTATATTTGAAATGATATGAATGGAATAAAGACAGAATTGGGGGTTAGCCAACATCATACATGAGCGGGTTGTTTCATGTACCTTATATCAATGTGATGAATATGATAAATGATGTGATTATGTGATATTGGGAGATGAAAATTCCATGTTTTATTGATATGAATGTTATAAGAAGTGTATGCCTTAGTGTAACACCCGAGACTTTTATGTTATATAAATCTTCAGAGGAATATTTTTCTTCACAACACTTGCTTGGCTTTCTTTACACGAAATCGTGACCTTCCTCGATAGCTTGCGTCATACGCAATACCGAGTTTCACTAAACAACGATATGCTATTAAAATATTATTAAAACTAGCCGTTATGAATAGTAATAACCACTTTTTGAAATTTTATAAATTTTATTTTCCAAAATGGACTTCATTTTTGGATTCGGAATATCGAAATTATCCTAGGGTGAAATTTTGGTATTTTTTCTGAAAACTTTCAATTTTTGATGAATAGTGAAACCACTAAGTGGTAGTTAAAAAACTGAATTTCTCATAAAATATAATTTTACCGCTTTTGTGAGTGGAATTTCGAAAATCCGAGAGACACAGTTAATATCAAGGACTAAAATTTGGTTCAATGAGATGAAAATATTTTTTTGGTGAATAGTAAATTTTTACTTTTTTTACCACAGTTAAAAGTGAATAGGATAATTAAGGGTAAAGATGATATTATTATTACCCTAACACATGTCCTAATTCTATTGGATAAGTGAAATTCGACCAAAAGCAAACTTAAGAATAAAATATGACCATTTAGGCCCACTTGGATTAGATTAAGACATTTATTATTAATTTATTTAAAGAAGGGTTAAAATAGTTAAAATCACAATTTAATAAGTAAATAATTTTTAATATGGGGTTATACAAAAGATAAATTCGACAATAAATATTCATTAGAACGATAAAAATATTTTCTACATAATGGTGTTTTATTTGTAATTTTTAGACATTAAATAATAAAATTTATTTATGACACAACGATGATGCATTAATTATCTTATTAGTGAAATATTGACATAATTGATGTTATAAATATCCAAATAAATGTAATTAGAGACTTTTTATGAATTACACAAATTTTCTAGGTTAATATGACATGTTATTATTGATTTAATTAACTTGGTTTGAACTAATCATTCTGTTATGATTTTCACAAAAATCAATTACTAAATAGTGTCAAAATTGACATAAAATAGTTTTTAAAACATATATTATATTATTAATTGTTATTTTATTCCTAAAAATATACGGTTCGTCCAAATGACTTAGATAAGGTTATATATATTAATAAAAAAAAATTGGGGTTCTTTTGGATTGATATAGTATGTTTATTAACCTTATAGTATAATAAAACAAGAAGACACGGTAAAAGTTAAATTATCTAACATAAAGTTAAATCTAAATGATAAGGTTAAAATTGATAAATAAACTTGTCTAAATTCTATTGGATGAGATGATTTCGACCCATACCCACCTTATCCTCGGAATAAATCAATTTGGAGCTATTTATAACCGAACATGAATTTATAATAAAATAATATTTTTGGTTATTCCAATGGTGCCCCTCTCCTCCCTTATAAAAGGAAACCTCCTCCCCCTCTTCCTCACAACACATTGAGCCTTCAACCTTCTCTAAAACCAGCCAATTACTACTCTCCACTTCCCTAGAGACATCCTAGAGGTCCTTGTATTCCTCAAAGACCAATTTTAGTGCCCTAAAAGAAGGTCTCAAAGAAGCACCTCAAAGAAGAGGTAATGTCCGTTACTGATTGTTTCATCTTTATTTCTTCTTCCACTTCGTATTATTTAGTTGTTTCATTATGAAGTAATAACATCAGTGTCACTCATATACTTATATGTTATTATAATTATGAAACAACCCTATTTCACCATCTATCCATCCTACGGAAAAAGAAACCACCGCGCGTGCGTACGTACGGAATACCGTCTCCACGCCGTGGTGTAATCTATTTTCCACCACCACCTTACTTGGATGGGTATAATGGTGTAAATAATGACTATATATGACTATTATAAAGTGATACTGATTCTGAAATAGTATACATACACTCCAATACAATTCCACGATCATAGGAATGATATCATCACTCGTGCGTACGTACGGAATACCGTCTCCACGATGTGATGCGACTTGTTCAACATGATCATCATTTCATAATGATTATATAAATGAATTGAATTGAATGAATATGATATATATTACACTAATAACATTCTAGAAATGGGGTATCTATAAGCTAAGGAGAAGAATAAGAATTTATTCGACAAGACACGCATAAGAACAAAAAGTTATAAACACCCGAATAACAAGTAGCAATGAAATATTACTACTAAGAAGCTAAGAATATGACCATATATGATATCATAAAAATAAGTATGATTCTGGAATAAGTCAATAACATTATTTAAATCATTATACAGGAGGTTCGAACACTTACGAAGCAAAACGGACCTAAGGTAAGGGAAATATCACAATCTCATTTTTATCCGAGATTGTTTATACTTTGAAATTTACTGGGGTGTATTTTATCATCCACATCCATGTTTCCACAATATGTAATATTATTTCCATCCACCTAAAATTTTTTAAATTCAATTTTACCCTTCGGTGAGTTTTTAGTAAAAGATATGAAAGGAATCTTTTGTCGTATTTCGTACGAGGTTCTTTTTGACTTTTCTGACAAAAGTACGGGAAGAATGTTTTTTTAACTTATACGACATGAATGGATTTTTAAAACATTATTTCAAAGAAGCATACTTTAAAAGTTTTCAAGTTTATTTTTAATCAAATTATTTTAGTTTAATGTTTTATGACATGTTATGAAAGGAAAAAATGTTTTTGAAGAAGAAAGGATATTCTCCTCAAGAATGGAGTTCAAGTGTTTTATAAAAATTATTTTCCATCTAAGATAATATAGGGTTCTGTTTTTATCCCTATTATTACATTGATTTGATTATGTTGTGATGGAATTATTTTTATGAATTCCTTTATCTTATATGAATTTTTTTATGATGTCATGATGTTTAAGATTCCCATTTGTATTACATGGGTTATGTAATGATGTATGATTTATGATTTTGTGGCACACATAAGAATGGTATCATTATGAGATGGGTGGGACCTATATATCCCTCCAATGCATTGGGTAAAGATTTTATATCTCATGAGATAGACATGGATGGAACAGTAGGTTATACCGGTTTAGTGAAACAGGACTGAAACGAGGAGTGAACTCGGTTCAGAAGTGGAATTTGTCCACTAAGATAGTCTTGGCAATGAGTCTTGACTGATAAGAAATTATTCTCTATGATTATGTGTGTATGCCTAAAAGTTTCATGTTTTATGTTATGATTATTGTGATTACATTTCACTTCTATGATTTATCCCATGTTATGAAATTATGATCTCTTTTTCAGGTTATGATTTCCAAAAGTTATGTGCTTATGTATACGATGTGATTGATATTTCTTTTGTTTACCCTTACTGAGAATTTGAGCTCACCCTTTTGTATGTTTTCTTTCCCCAGGTCAGGATGAAGGTTATTAAGTAAGATATGCCAAAAGGGAATATATATATGATGAAATAAATGGGAGACAGTGTAGACGCTTTATGAACCAGTTGTTTATGTTTCCCAGTTTCTAAAGACACTATACCTATATGGTCCTTTAGTGGTTTTGTTATATGTTGTAATAAGTATGCTTCAATTTTGAAGTATTAAAAATGTATGTAAAGTATGGGTCGTTATAGTTGGTATCAGAGGAAAGGTATAGTCAACCTTTGAAACTAGGATGTGTAAGCCTTAGTAAGAACCCTAAGGATAAGTCTAAGCATAGAACACAATCTTATTGTTTTAGAAATGGCCATGAATAACCTAGGAAAAGACCTTAAGTGAGAAATTTTATTCCTGATTATGTGGTTTTCCTATTATAATTAGTGTTGCTCACACTATTCTTCTTGGTTTTAGTCAATGGCTGGAACCCGAAGGAACCGTGTTAATGCGGAATGCGACGGGCAATGCAATTATTGCCCCCCTGAGCAATGAAGCATTATGGGAGCTGGAATGAAAAATCTTGTTGCCATTCTCACACAACGTTCTCAAGCTATGAATCATGCAGAACTTCCAAATGAGAAAGAGCAACATTCTGTTGAATCCTTCATGAGGCTGCGTCCACCTTCTTTCAGCGGGTCTACTGATCCATTAGTTGCTGAACAATGGATTAGTACTACTGAAAAGATATTTTCAGTTCTTCAATGTTCTGAACATGATAAAGTCATCCTAACAGTGTATCGTTTGTAAGGAGATGTTGATCAATGGTGGAATATTATTAAGAATACGAGGAAAAGGTATGAAATTGAGTCCATGGAATGGGACGAATTCAAGAACTTATTTTAGAATAAGTACTTCCCTCGTATTCTCCAAAAAAATATGGAGAAAGAGTTTCCTGAACTGAAGCAAAAGGATGATGAATCTGTTGGTACCTATGAAGCGAATTTTACAAGACTTGCAAGGTATGCTTTTGGTATTATCATCCAACCTGAGAGTAAGATCTATTGATTCTTTAGTGGCTTAAAACCCCGTCTTCGAAGGGCAATATCCAGAAGGGACTTCAATAGCTACGAGGAAATCGTTCGATGTGCTCTCAAAGTCGAGATGGAGATTGGAGTAACCCATCAGTCATAGGGGTTTTATTAGAAGAGGAAAATGGAATTCAAAGGAAAATCTAAAGAGAACACTGAAAAGAAGATGAGCTTTCCCTTATGCTCAAAGTGTGGAAAGAAACATGGAGGGAGTTTTCTTAAAGGGACTAGTAAATGTTTCAAATGTGGAAAGGAAGGTCATCGGGCATTTGAATGCCACGATGATGGGAATAAGATGTCTAATGATGTAAACAAAGGAAGGGATACACAGAATGAACCTACTACACTTCAATGTTTCAAGTGAATGGATATGGGACACTATGCCAATAAATTCCCTAATCCAAGGGTTGATGATGATGGTCGACGTCAACAAACTCTTAAGGCTAAAGACAAAGGAAAGTCACATGCAATTTCTATCAGCGATGTGGAGTAAGATAACGATGTGGTGAAAGGTACACTTACCATCCACTCTAAAGTAGCAAATGTTTTATTTGATTCTGGATCTACCAACTCTTTTATTTCTGAAGAATTTTCTAAGGGTATCACCGTATTACCACAACAATTAGATGTTGAGTTAGCTGTGACAACACCTAATGGCACAACAGTCGCATAAAAAGTTTATAATTATTCTCTGATTGAAGTTTGTGGGAAAGTGCTTCCTGCAAATCTTGTGATCCTTCCTATAGTGGAATTTGATGTGATTCTTTGCATGGATTGGCTTTATTTATATGGATCTCATATCAATTTCCAAAGAAGGGAAGCCACATTTCATATTCCAGATCAATCTATGATCTTCTATCGATGCAAGGATGAACATAACCTTCCAGTGGATATTTCTTCCATCTTATGGGTTTTGATTCCACTAAATGAAGGTTATTTATCTCAAATGGTTGGTGAGGAACTCATGACAAAGAATATTCCCATTGTACGGGAGTTTGATGATGTCTTTCCGGAGGAATTACCGGGTCTTCCACCGAATCGTGAAGTTGAGTTTTCAATAGAACTCGTACCGGGTGCTTTGCCTATTTCAAAGACACCTTATAGAATGGCCACAATTGAGTTGCAATAATTAAAGAAGCAACTCCAAGAGAATCTTGATAAGGGATTCATACGCCCTAGTGTGTCACCTTGGGGAGAACCTGTTCTATTTGTTATGAAGAATTATGGATCAATGAGACTCTGCATTGATTATCGAGAACATAACAAGATCACTATCAAGAACAAATATCCTCTCCCATGCATTGATGACTTATTTGACCAACTACGCGGAGCTCAATACTTTTCCAAGATTGATCTTCGTTCAGGGTATCATCAATTAAGGGATAAAAGGGAGGATATACCAAAGACGGCTTTCCGTACAAGGTATGGAGACTATGAATTTATAATGATGCCATTTGGTCTTACTAATGCCCTTGTTATCTTCATGGATCTGATGAATAGAGTCTTTATAGACTATCTTGATCAATTTGTGGTAGTCTTTATAGATAATATTCTTTTCTATTCAAAGAGAAAGGAAGAACATGAGGATCACTTGAGAATTATATTGAAGACCCTGATAAAGGAGAAGCTTTATGCCAAATTTACCAAGTGTGAATTTTGGCTTCAAAAAGTTGCATTTTTGGGTCACATAATGTCAAAAGAGGGGATATCTGTGGATCTAGCAAAAACAGAGGTTATCGAAAGATGGTCGAGACCAACAACAGTAACTGATATCAGAAGTTTTCTTGGTTTGGCTGGATATTATCGACGTTTTGTGAAAGATTTTTCACGATTATCTAATCCACTCACCAAGTTGATTCAGAAAGGATTTAAGTTTGTCTGGACAGAAGAATGTGAAGAGAATTTCAAGGAGTTGAAAAGAAGGTTATCCAGTGCACCTGTGCTCACACTGCCTTATAGAGGAGAAAAGTTTGTGATCTATAGTGATGCATCCAAGAAGGGATTGGGGTGTGTTCTTATGAAAAATGATATGGCGATAGCTTATGCCTCACGATAGTTGAAAATCCATGAGCAAAATTACCCAACACATGATTTGGAGTTAGCTGCGATAATATTTGCATTAAAGATTTTGAGGCATTCTCTTTATGGTGAAAGTTGTGATATTTATACTGATCATAAAAGTTTAAAGTATATTTTCACACAAAAGGAGATGAATATGCTCCAAAGAAGATGGTTGGAGCTGATTAAGGATTATGAATGCTCAATCCATTACCACCCTGGGAAAGAAAACAAGGTGGTAGATGCATTAAGTCGACAAGACCATGCTAGTTTATCCATGATGAGGATCACAAAAGATCCAATATTTATGTATTTACAAAGGATGGATCATGGAATTATAATGGAAGGGGAAAAATATTATCTTTCTCAAATGAATTTTCAACCATATATACATGGGAAGATTAAAGAGGCACAAAAAGAAGATGTCGAGTTACAAAAGAAGGTGAGAAATGTTCCTGAATTCAACCTTGATTGTGATGGGATAATAAAGTTCAGGAATCAGGTTTGTGTTCCTCCCATCCCTGAATTAAAGAAGGAGCTGCGGGATGAGGCTCATAGTTCATCATTCTATATTCATCTTGGAAGCACGAAGATGTATAGGGACCTGAAAGAGTACTTCTGGTGGTATGGCATGAAAAGAGATGTTTCCGAATATGTCTCTCGATGCTTGGTTTATCAACAAGTTAAAGCTGAGGGACAAAAGTATAAGGGGATGTTACAACCATTACCCATACCCGAATGGAAATGGGAAAACATCACTATGGACAATGTCACAGGACTTCCTAAAACATCCAAAGGCAATAATGTTATCTGGGACATAGTTGATCGTCTTACAAAGTCTGCACACTTCATTGCTTTTAGAGAGGATTTCTCTCTGGATCAACTTGCCAGGATATATGTAAAGGAAGTGGTAAGATTGCATGGAGTACCACTTTCTATTATATCTGATCGGGATCCGAGATTTACCTCGAAGTTCTGGCGAAGTCTTCAGCATAATCTGGATACATAGGTGAGTTTCAGCACTGCTTATCATCCTCAGACAGACGGTCAGTCTGAGAGAACAATTCAAACCCTAGAAGATATGTTGAGAGCTTGCTCTATGGATTTCAAAGGTGGTTGGGATCAACACCTACCTTTGGTGAAATTTTCTTATAATAATAGCTTTCACTCCAGTATTCAGATGGCTCTTTATGAAGCTCTCTATGGAAAGAAATGCAGGACTCCAACTTGCTGGGATGAAGTTGGGGAAAGAAAGCTATTAGGACCTGATCTCGTTGATGAAATGGCAGAAAAGGTCATATCTATTCATCAACACATAAGAGCAGCTCAGAGTCGACAGAAAAGTTATGACGACAAACGAAAAAAAGACCTAGAGTTTGAAGTGGGTGATAAATTGTTCTTACGAATATCTCCCTGGAAGAGGGTCATGAGATTTGGAAAGAAGGGGAAGTTGAGCCCAAGATATATCGGTCCTTTCGAAATACTGGATCGTGTCGGGAAGGTAGCTTACCGATTGGCGCTTCCACCGAATCTATCTCAAGTACACTATGTGTTCCATGTATCTCTCTTGAGAAAGTACATACCTGATCCTTCACATGTACATAGCACAGAAGTTGTACCGTGGGAGCAAGATCTTTCTTATGAAGAACAACCGATAGAGATTCTGGATCGTAGCGAAAAAGTCCTACGAAACAAGACCACTCGATTGGTGAAAGTTTTATGGAGGAACCACCAATTAGAAGAAGCTACATGGGAGTTTGATGATATGATGAGGGAGAGGTATCCTCATCTGTTTGTTACAAAGTGACGAATTTCGAGGGAGAAATTCATTTTAAGGGGGTAGAATGTAACACCCGAGAATTTTATGTTATATAAATCTTCAGAGGAATCTTTTTCTACACAACACTTTTTTGGATTTCTTTACACGAAATCGCGACCTACCTCGATAGCTTGCGTCGTACACAATACCGAGTTTCACTAAACAACGAAATGCTATTAAAATATTATTAAAACTAGCCGTTATGAATAGTAATATCCACTTTTTGAAATTTTATATAATTTTATTTTTCAAAATGGAATTCATTTTTGGATTCGTAATATTGAAATTAGCCTAGGGTGAAGTTTTTGTATTTTTCTTAAAACTTACAATTTTTGAGGAATAGTGAAACCACTAAGTGGTAGTTAAAAAACTGAATTTTTCATAAAACATAATTTTACCACTTCTGTGAGTGGAATTTCGAAAATCCGAGAGACACGGTTAATATCAAGGACTAAAATGTGGTTCAATGAGAAGAAAATAATTTTTTGGTGAATTGTAACTTTTTACTTTTTTTTTACCACGGTTAAAAGTGAATAGGGTAATTAAGGGTAAAGATGATATTATTATTACCCTAACACATGTCCTAATTCTATTGGATAAGTTAAATTCGACCAAAAACAAACTTAGGAATAAAATATGACCATTTAGGCCCACTTGGATTAGATTAGGACATTTATTATTAATTTATTTAAAGAAGGGTTAAAATAGTTAAAATCAAAGTTTAATAAGTAAATAATTTTTAATATGGGGATATACATAAGATAAATTAGACTATAAGTATTCATTAGAAATATAAAACGATTTCCTACATAATGGTATTTTATTTGTAATTTTTAGACATTAAATAATTTAATTTATTTATGACACAACGATGATACAGTAATTATCTTATTAGTGAAATATTGAAATAATTGATGTTATAAATACCCAAATAAATGTAATTCGAGACTTTTTATGAATTAAACTAATTTTATAGGTTAATATGACATGTTAGTATTGATTTAATTAACTTAGTTCGAACTAATCAATCTGTTATGATTTTCACAAAAATCAATTACTAAATAGTGTCAAAATTGACATAAAATAGTTTTTAAAACAAATATTATATTATTAATTGTTATTTTATTCCTAAAAATATAAGGTTAGGCCAAATGACATAGATAAGGTTATATATATTAATAATAAACAACTTGGGGTTCTTTGGATTGATATAGTATGTTTGTTAACCTTATAGTATAAGAAAACAAGAAGACACGGTAAAAGTTAAATTATCTAACTTAAAGTTAAATCTAAATGATAAGGTTAAAATTGATACGTAATCTTTTCTAAATTCTATTGGATGAGAGGATTTCGACCCATACCCACCTTAGCCTCGAAATAAATTAATTTGGATTTATTTAAAACCGAAATTGACTTTATAATAAAATAATTTTTTTAGTTATTCCAGTGGTGCCCCTCTCCTCCCTTATAAAAGGGAACCTCCTCCCCCTCTTCCTCACACCACGTTGAGCCTTCAAGCTCGGCCAAACCCGGCAAATTCTTACTCTCTACTTCCCTAGAGACATCCTAGAGGTCCTGGTCTTATTCAAAGACCAATTTTAGTGCCCTAAAAGAAGGTCTCAAAGAAGCACTTCAAAGAAGAGGTAATGTCCTTTACTGATTCTTTCATCTTTATTTATTCTTCCACTTCTTCTTCTTTATTTGTTTCATTATGAATTAATAACATCAGTTTCACTCATATACTGATATTTTATTATAATTATGAAAGAACCCTATTTCACCATCAATCCATCCTACGGAAAAAGAAATCACCGCGCGTGCGTACGTAGGGAATACCGTCTCCACGCCGTGGTGTAATCTATTTTCCACCACCACCTTACTTGGATGGGTATAATGGTGTAAATAATGACTATATATGACTATTATAAAGTGATACTGATTCTGAAATAGTATACATACACTCCAATACAATTCCACGATCATAGGAATGATATCATCACTTGTGCGTACGTACGGAATACCGTCTCCACGATGTGATGCGACTCGTTCTACATGATCTTCATTTCATAATGATTATATAAACGAATTGAATGAATTAATATGATATATATTACACTAATACCATTCTGTAAATGAGGTATCTATAACCTAAAGAGAAGAATATTAATTTATTCGACAAGACACGCATAAGAACAAAAAGTTATAAACACCCGAATAACAAGTAGCAATGAAATATTACTACTAAGAAGCTAAGAATATGACCATATATGATATCATAAAAATAATTATGATTCTGGAATATGTCAATAACATTATTTAAATCATTATAAAGGAGGTTCGGACACTTACGAAGCAAAACAGACCTAAGGTAAGGGAAATATCACAATCTCATTTTTATCCGAGATTGTTTATACTTTGAAATTTACTGGGGTGTATTTTATCATCCACATCCTTGTTTCATCAATATGTAATATTATTTCCATCCACCTACAATTTTTTAAATCCAATTTTACCCTTCGGTGAGTTTTTAGTAAAAGATATGAAAGGAATCTTTTGTCATTTTTCGTACGAGGTACTTTTTGACTTTTCTGAAAAAAGTACGAGAATAATGTTTTTTTTAACTTATACGACATGAATGGATTTTTAAAAAATTATTTCCAAAAAGAATACTTTAAAAGTTTTCATGTTTATTTTTAATCAACTTCTTTTAGTTTAAACTTGTATGACATGTTAAGAAAGGAAAAATGTTTTTGAAGAAGAAAGGATATTTTCCTCAAGAATGGAGTTCAAGTGTTTTATAAAAATTATTTTCCATCTAAGATAATAAAAGGTTCAGTTTTTATCCCTATTATTACATTGATTTGATTATGTTGTGATGGAATTATTTTTATGAATTCCTTTATCTTATATGAATTGTTTTATGATGTCATGATGTTTAAGATTCCCATTTGTATTACATGGGTTATGCAATGATGTATGATTTATGATTTTGTGACACACATAAGAATGGTATCATTATGAGATGGGTGGGACCTATATCTCCATCCAATGCATTGGGTAAATATTTTATATCTCAGGAGACAGACATTGATGGAACGGTAGGTTATACCGGTTCAGTGAAACAGGGCTGAAACGAGGAGTGAACTCGGTTCAAAAATGGACTTTGTCCAATAAGATAGTCTTGGAAATGAGTCTTGACTAACAAGAAATGATTCTCTATGATTATGTGTGTATTCCAAAAAGTTTCATGTTTTATGTTATGATTATTGTGATTACATTTCACTGCCATGATTTATCCCATGTTATGAAATTATGATCTCTTTTGCAGGTTAAGATTTCCAAAAGTTATGTGCTTATGTATACGATGTGATTGATATTTCTTTTGTTTACCCTTACTGAGCATTTAAGCTCACCCTTTTGTATGTTTTCTTTCCCCAGGGCAGGAAGAAGGTTATTGTGTAAGATATTCCAAAAGGGACTATAGATATGATGAAATAAATGGGAGACAGTGTAGACACTTTATGAACCAGTTGTTTATGTTTCCCAGTTTCTAAAGACACTATACATATACGGTCCTTTCGTTGTTTTGTTATATGTTGTAATAAGTATGCTTCAATTTTGAAGTATTAACAATGTATGTAAAGTATGGGTCGTTATACTTAGAACCTTTACTATTAAATGATACAACTTCAGACCAGGGGTAGACTGTGAGGGCTCCCCTTTGACATGACTTTGGTCTAGGTGCGGACCGTGAGAGCACCCCTAATTAAATGATACAGCTTCGGGCCCTGGGTACGCTGTGAGAGCTCCCCTATGTTACGAATTTGGGCTAAGAGTAGATTGCGAGAGCTCCCGTCAATCAATATTCAGCCTTTGGGCAGGGGAAATACTGTGAGAGCTTCTCCAAGGTTGGGCTAGGGAGAGGATCGAGAGCGCTGTCCATGGGTTAAGGACTTTTGTGAGATCCATCCTGGTCCTACCCAATGTATTATATATATATTTATTCCAAGAATCATTATTAAGCCTTCAGGCTGGGGTTAGACCATGCGAGCTTCTCCAAGGTTGGTCCATGAGTAGGATCAAGAGCGCTGCTCCTCGGTTAAGGACGTCTATGAGTTCCATCCCGGTCCTACCCAACGTATCATATATATATATATGTATGGTGACATGATCGGGTTACTTTACCGGCAATGAGATGAAGCTAGTATAGCCGTCAGGTTTCCTCTGGGGAAACCGGGACGAGTGTTGTTGTTCTTTATTGTTTTGTTTATCGAATCCTGCTATACCTTCTTACTACTCTAATTACAATTACACTTTCTAGTTTGGGTTAGATACTGGTGGTGCCGGCCTACTGAGATTTATATCTCACACTCTACTCGGGCCGCCATTGCACTGGGGTACCCGAGTAGACCTTCTTGCTTGCAGGACCTAGGTTGTCTGCTGTGCTGTTTGTACCTGGGGAGTTAGGAGAAAAGAACCAAGAGGGATCTTGGGATACTCAGGAGATCGCCGGCCAGGCTTTGCTATATTTTCTTCATTTATTTGGTATTGTATTGACAGTGTGCTATATTTTTTACTTCTTTCCATATCTGTATCATCATCCCTGTATTGTGACAAGTGGAATTTTCCACCTTTTATATAAATGATCACTATTTGACTTCAACAGTTGTCTGTTCATTGTTTAACTATTACTACTTCCGCTATTAAATGTTATTTACTCTGATAATACCACTGTGTTACTCTGATATGAGGGTATAGTCTCCCCATTATCAACTCCTAAGACCATTTCTGCTAGTCAGCAGCCAATGGCATACGGGGAGACGTTCTTGAGGCCTTGTGACCCACCGGTCCGGCCACCAGGTTGATGGTGAGCTGAGCCAGGACGTTACATATATAGAGCACAGGCCTTGAATGTGAATTATTCATCGATTGAGATGGCCAATATTCTATATCTGCATGCTATCATGTATGAACTAAACACTAAATTTCCCATCACATCATCAAAAAATCACCCCATAGGTGGTTTCCCATAAGGGATGAAATGAAATTCTTTATTCATACAGAACATTCCATTGATATCGTAAGATTTCATATATCAGGATGAAATAACATAGAAATCCTGAATAGATGGTCGGAAAAAAATTCCAAAGACGTATAACCCACTTTGTATAGATTTTGTTCTAATGTTAGTTGTGATACATCCCCAAAATACTTGAAATGGTGCCGCAATCCAAAAAAAGATGTCCACATAAAAATATGCAGCAATATCGTATGGATTTAATCCAAAATAGGAGTTTCCAAACTGACCAACCATCTCTCAGCCAGCTTGTCCAAGATTACAATAGTTAATGGCCTCATTCCTCCATTGGAATTTCAGACTGGTAATATGTAAACTCTAAGACACATGGCCAAAAAACCTTCCAGACATGTCGTCACAGAAATCACTAAATTGACTTCATATCCCCACTTATCAAACTCTTCATTCTCCAATATTGGCCGAAAAGTGTCAGGGGTACCTATCTGCTCTAACTTTTTGTGATTGTCAGATGGGTACTAGTGGGACCCATTAAAATATTCTGAAACATTAATTTTTCCTTCCATTCCTTTGGATGAATATCCCTTCTTGTACGGGACATCGTGGTGGTCATGTTCTTGAGTTTGTTAAATATTTTTGTCAACTCATGAAAAAAAGTTTTTGTTTTCTTAAAGACATTACATGTCACATTGGGAGGAGTAAACTCATATGTAGGTCATAGTATAGTAATCAATAGGGGTGAATTGAGTATCTATAAAAAATTTTGTTTGAATAGTTTTCTTAAAAGGTTCCTCAATAAAAATAAATACAACCCAATTAATAAAGGTAATGAAGTTATAAATGTTTGACTTTTAAAATAACTTTTCATAAGATTGATTATGTATTAGTAATATCAATATCAATTTTTTATATTACTTTTGAAGATATTATAATGAGAAAAAACAATTATAACTTTTGTCCAAGATTAACTATCGAGAAAAAATACCGATTTCTGAATTCTATATTAACGTAATGAATACTAAATTAAAAAAACACAGTGGATTTAAAACAGGTGGTTTAATCTCATGACAATAGCTAATTAACTCCACTAGGTGATCACTTGACACCATGCATTTTAGATTTATAAACATGATCCACAACCTAGGTTAGGGTAATAAACAATGCACAAAACTATGCAGGTCACGTGAGCTATTCCACAGTTCTGCATGGGAATAAACTACCAGGTCACACAAGGACCTCTTCCACACTTATCTGTGGGAGTAAAAAATTGTAATATGATATGAGAGGAATGATATATTTTATCCTTAATTTTAGTGCAGGAGACAGCGTGGGTTTTAATACAGACACCCACAAACTGCTCAAAATATAAAAATAATACACAACGAAGAAAAGTTAATGAGATATGGTTAAATTGATCTATAAGTTATTGTATGAT
The DNA here is from genome assembly GCA_963277665.1 of Viscum album. Taxonomy (NCBI): domain Eukaryota; kingdom Viridiplantae; phylum Streptophyta; class Magnoliopsida; order Santalales; family Viscaceae; genus Viscum; species Viscum album. The sequence continues at coordinate 1,376,311,976 of OY728158.1, read as the reverse complement.
GCTATGTACTTAAAGGATGAATCATATTAAGGTATCGTGTCCTATAGTGATAAATATAGTATAGCAAGTCTAGTGTTGTGGTTTTCAATTATATCGGGCTCGTGTTCTTCATGGAGTTTTTATTGTGAATATGTTCTTGACTCTGATCTATGATATCCCAACTTTTGGATTCATGAATACTTCGTGAATTCTTCAGATATATCTTGTTTTCAAGTATTGGTTCTCTTCTAAGATTGTTTTCATGTCTTCATCTCTTCCACCTCATTTGTTTCTTGGGCATGCCTTTATTTTTATTCGTGGAGTTCATGTGTTGAATTCTATAGGATACCTGTATTCGGAACATCATACCTCGTACTGTCTAGTGACATGTCTACAATGAAATATTAATTATGTCAGTGCATTTAAGAGGCTCATATATGACCATTATAAATTAAATTGAAAAAAATCAATTAACGAAAGGTGTCACAATCTATCTAGAAATGATGTCACATGGAAATGGTGTCATCACAAAATGATGTCTTCTTCATTGCCTTTTAGTGGTCAGAAATTCATGGTGGAAAAGTTGTATTGAGATCAGGATCTGGTAGACAATATACAGAGTTAGGTTCTCGGTGTCTTGTCCATGGCCTATCATCAAAGGATGTCCTAGCTAAGAACTGGTTTCATAGATATCAACAGATCAATAATTAGTTGTGGTTTCTAGTCATGGTGTATGGGTCACGGTGTATATCCACGTTGTTTAGGTCATGGTGTCTAGTCGGGATGACTGACCACAGTGTCTAGGTCAGGTTTTCTGGTAACGGAGTATGTCTCAAGGTGTTTGGGTCACGGTGTCTGGGTTCGGGTGTCTGGTTATAGTGTGTGGGTCACGGTGTCTGGGTCATGGTTTCTGTTCATGGTGAATGGGTCACAGTTTCTCAGACTTAGCCAAATATTTGTATATTGTCTTAAGTAGTGATATTCAGAAAATGAATTAGACTTAATCATTCATAACAGATATCATTATTGACCAATTTTAAATACTTTTTATAATAACCAGTCATGATTTATAGGAATCAAGATCTAGGGAGAATTAATTGGAATCACAAAAAAACCCAGCTCCTTTATACATGATATGACATATAATAAATATGAGTAACTATTTGTGATGATTAAAACACAATGGTCCGAACACTCTCACCCTTTTTATGATCACAAATTATATGATTGAGATATCTATTCTTAGTGTGTTGTGTGTCCATTAGTGTACGCGTATATCCACCTTTAGTGATGAACCAAAATAGTAAAAAATTAAATAAGAGAATAGACAAATAGAGTTCTAAGTGCATTGGATTGAGAAAGATGTGTTATTACAAACAATAGGAAAAAACAAAAAAAAATATTCCCATAAAAATAGAGTGTTAATTATTCTTCTGCACTGGCTATCTTCTCAATTCCATTAGCATAAGCATCAGGAGAATCCACAATAGTAGTGGTAGAAGAAGAAAAAGGGAGTGAACCAAATTTCATAGAAGGAAGAGGGAGTCCCTCAATAACAGAAATAGCCAAGGTAGGATTGTTGGAAGACTGAGGAAATTTTTGTTCAAGGATAACATGTCTGATCTAAATCAAATCCTGAGAGACATTCTTATAGGTAGATGAAAATGTAGTGAATGGGGAAGGATGCAAATCAGGATGCAATGTTGTAGTTTTATGAGCCACAATAGTAGTACTCTGCACACGAAGACAAGGCCTCAATAACATGATAATGTTAAAAATAATATCACCACCATACTGCATCTATTTCTCAAACACTTAATTGTTATACATGAACTTGTCTAAAGAAGGAGTGAAATATTTCATCATTTGAACTTTGGTTTTGAATTCTTCATAGATAGGAGGTATTTTCAATTTCACTACAAGGTACATGAAATGGTTTGTCATATCATGTTTATAAAAAATATTATTGAATTATAAATCCACCTTCATAGAAATTTATTCATAAGAGTCATTGGAAATCATGGAATAAAATCCTAATAAATCATGAACTCTGCCACTATTCTTGACAACCATAGATAGAAACTATTTTTCAAAGAAACTAAGAGCGGATTGAAGTACTTCCTTAACAACCGTTCTAAATAGATCACTGACAATGTAGGGTTGAGATGACTATCTAGATTAACTAGAGGTTGTAACAGCTAATGTATGGGTCTTCCATTAATTTAGAACATTCTAGAGACATCCCTTATACTCATCAGTTTATTTTTGGAGACCAAAAACAAGCGCACAAATTTCATTAACTATTTAATTCATTATATAATCCACCTTTTCAACTAAGGAAGTTAGGTGAGGTAGAATTACAGAGGAAAATTACTATGAAATATGATCCCTAACATCCTCAGAATTATGACCAACATGATATAGTCCTCATTTCAAATCCCTCTTTATATCATCAATCATTTATTTGAGGGACATAACTTCATCACTCGGATGGTAGTTCTCAATTTTCACCTCTTAAATTACATGAATCATTTTTGGTGGAATCTGTTATATGATCTGTTATAACAATAGGGAAACATCTCTTTCAATTTTAATTGTTATAGAAGTAGGGTGAGTGATCATGAAAATTTAAACTCCATCAAATAGAGTAGCCCCATGTATTTCAAATCATCTAAAACCAATAAGTTAGAAGGTTCATTTGAATCCTCGCGAAGAAGATACGAGACAAGCTTAGGTTACTTTGCAGAGATAACATCAAGAGAAGATACTATTGTTAATTGAAACACATTATACAGATCTATACCTTTAAATGTGGATTCTTGTGAAACATTCCAATCAAGTTAGCTAAGAAATTTATAAAGTGTATCCACATTACATTGATAAAACTGCTTAATAATTTCAACACTTTCCATATTAGGGTGATTCTCCCCCTCAACAATTTCATATCTAGTATGTCTAGGAGATTCAATTATTGGATCTATTTCTATGATTTCATCCTTAATAGCTTCATCCATGTCTTTTCTATCCAGTTGAATTGCTCGATCCATTCTTTCTTTAGCAAATGGGATAATATCAGGAAATAAATCTTCTTCTATGTGTTCCTCAAAAGAAGTTTATTTATCAAGAAAAATATATTCTTCTAGGTGCTTTTCGAGAAAATCCTTTTCTTTTATATTAATAACACACTCTTCTCTAAAATATAGTTATTCTACTCAAAAACAATTTTTAAGAGAAATTACATCCTTATGAGCTACAAAATGAGTAACTTTTCCATTTTCATATTTATCCAAGATGGTTTCCCCTAGAGGTGCAAAAACCTCTTCTTCTTCCTCCTCAATTGGAGAGTCAAAAATTTCATCTGGTTCCAAAATCTAGATTAGAGATTTTCATATGTCTTGAATAACACTCAAATAGAGTTAACATTTCATAAACACTATCATTATCATCCACCCATGCTTTTCTCCACAGATTCCAAATTATTTTCATTATTTTGACTATAAACATTGAGATACAAAATTCATAGTACATAATGACTTCTTAAACTAGTTCGTCCAACCCTTTAGCATGAATCATAAATGAGAACAAACCTTTGTAAAACAAGGAGGATGATTTTGAGTTTTCCTTCATCAACTCACACATATGAAGTATAACATACTTACAAAGGATAATCTTGTGTCTATTCTACATAAGATAAATAAATAATACATCCTGATACATGAATGTAGAAAAATATCATTTTCTTGTACTAATCTGATTTTAAACAAACATAAATAATAATATGGATTTACCATCTAGCTCAGCAGCAATAGCTCTTCTATTTGTTTCATTGCGAGTCAAGCTTCCCATGGATTCATCTAAAACCAAGATCTCACATGGAGGTGGAGGACCAATTTATTAGTCCTCAAAAATTTCCTCCAAAGGTATCCTTAGTCATGAAGCCGATAACCTTGAAGAAAATGTATATCATTGGCCATTAATCCATATTATTACAACAAAACCATCATCTGTATCAAATGAAAATTAAACGAATAGATAAAACTAAAAAATATATTTGGGTAAAGAGATCTTGTCTTCCTTATGATCCAATCCTGCCATTCCTTCTCTCCCAGTACTTTTAACACTAGTGACTTCCTTGAATGTAGACACTTAGGATAGATTTCCATTTCAGGTACCACTATTCCATTGACAAGGTTAAGATTCAAAAGTGCATTGGAATCAATTTTCGGTGCTCATTTGATTTTCTTCTGAGATATGCACTTCTTAGGAGTCAAAGAAGATCAGTTCTTCATCCTAGTCATTCAATGATGGTTCGAGGTAGAGAGAGTGAGAGAGGGAGAGAGAGAGAGAGAAGATGGGTTGAAGGAGGGCATACGATTTGAGAAAAGATAGCCTAGGTGAAGAATAGAGTGAAACATGTTTTGTTTTTATCATTTAGGGATATCAAGAATCAAAAATTCAAATGCATGGGAAATTAAACAAATAAAATAATCAATCATAGTGAAATATGTTATAATATGTACATAAAAGAAAAATTCTTATTATGGTGCGATGGGAACAGATTTTTATGGTGACATCATAAAATGTTTTCATGGTGAGACCATAACATGTTTCCACAGTGACACCATAAATATGATATATCCACATCAAGCTAGTAAACTACATAACTATATGAGTTAGATTGTAATCTTAAGATAGTGACTTGGTACCCATTAACATTGAAACAATATGTTGTGATATAGTACAATTACTACTTAAGATTTATCATTCCCAATTCATGTATGATATAATATATTCATTCGAAATTTAATGGTTTGGTGAATATATTACTGAGATGATATTAATTTCCATTAAATCCTAGAGTGATATCACCTTTTTGATAATGGTCTGTAAAAGTGTGATTTCATACATCAATATGTTTTGTCCTAGAGTGTGAAATATGTTTTTTTGATATGTTAATAGAACTTGTATTGTCACAATTTAAATGTAAATTCTTGAATTGTTATCCATAATTTAGTAATGTGTGTTTTATCCCAAAAAGATGTGCACAATAACTACCGATATCTATGTACTCACCTTCAATAGTAGATAATGCAATAGAGATTTCATTCTTATTAAACCATGATACTAGTGACTTTCTTAAAAGTGACATGTTCTTGAGGTCCTCTCTGTATCATACATACAACCATCAAAATAATAATCATAATAGCTTAAAAACTATTATGATTGTCCTCTATGATACAATAGTCCTATATTGGGTGTATTCTTGAGGTATTTAAAAATTCTTTGAAGGGAATTTAAATGAAATACTATACGGTAGTCTTGAAAATGATCACACGTATGTACACAAATAATAATTTTTTGGATGTCTAATAGTTAAATGGAGAAAGAATCCATTTATTCTTATATAATTGGTTTAGTCAATACATTTTCCAACATCATCTAGATCCAAATTACACGTAGTGCACATTGGTGTTTCAATACTTCTAGTGCAATCCAAACCAAAATGTTTGATAAGATATCCAGTATTTTTTATTTTATTTAAAATAATACAATCTCTATTTTGAATGATTTGAAATCCAAGAAAAATTTTAGTTCACCCATTAAACACATTTAAAATTCTTTTTTCATCATTTTGACAAATTTAATTCATAATTATTTCTTTGAAGATACAGATATAATATCATGTACAAAAATTTTAACTACTAAAAAATCACTGAAAATTCATTATTTAAAAAGATTAGGATATGACATTACCTTTTTAAAACCTTTGAAAATATGAAATGTACTTAATATATCGTAGCATGATCTTGGATATTGTTTTAAACCATAAAATCATTTTGATAATTTATAAACATGATTTGGAAAATGATTATATGTAAAACTAGGGGGTTTCTCCACATTTACTTCCTCAGATATATAAACATTTAGAAATTTACTCTTTACATCCATTTGATATTGTTCCAAATTCTGATGTGCAGTAAAAGTAGGAATAATTTAGACGGATTCAAGGATAGCTATTGGTTCATAGGTTTCCTCATTGTCAATATCATATTCTTGAATATCACCTTCTAAATCCAATATATCCTTGTTTCGGACTATGTTACCAGCTTCATCTACATTATTTTTCAAAACTGACTTTGTTGCTAGGGTAAATGTGTATTTGGGTCTTTAAACAAGTTTCCAATATTTGACCCTTTAAAATATATTACGTTCTTCTTGGTTATCCATCACCCAAAAAACATTATTTATATCATCATTCATGTTTTTAGGTTCATGTTATGACATGAAAACTTTATGTTCAACATGATTTCTAAGAGAAGATCAATTTTTAGTTCCCTTATATAAATCTATTACAAAAACATCAAAAGTATGGTTATGAAGTATTCTAACAGCTCTATAAAAAGATGTACTAGTTATTTACAGTTCATCAATAGTTGGTTCTGGTTTATTAAGACTTGATTATAAAGAATTTTCAGAACTAGATGTTTTCACATATTTCCTTTCAGGTTGGTTAGATGATTTAGAATTGATGCCCAAATTGTACACATCATCCTCTAGGTTATCTACAATGGTCTTAGGAATATGTGTATATGTCTCATCAAACATTACATAGTCATATTCTTCTATACATTTAGTTCTTTTGATAAACACTCTATAGGATTTTTTAGAGATATAATATCCTAGAAAGATTCCTTCATCACACATGGATAAAAATTTCTCAATATTGTCCTTAGTATTAATGATACTACCTTTCCAACAAAAAAATTTAAATAACATACATTTGGTTTTTTGTCGTTCCATAACCCATTTGTAGTTTTTTTAAGAATGGTTATAACAAACACTCTATTAATAATAATTCAGGTTGAATTTACATCTTTGGTTGATAAATAAATATTTATTTCATATTAATTAAGAATGGTTCTTTCACTAACCTTCAAGGTTCTATTTATTCATCCTATAACTTTTTTTATGGGGTGTTCTAGTTGCTGAGAAATTATGACAATAGGCATTTTTTGGAAAAAAGATTCAAATTATTTATTTTTAAACTCACAACCATGATCAATTCTTATGTATTGAATTCAATTCCCCCTATGATTTTCTACAGTTTTATCATATTTGAAGAAATGTGATAAAGCTTCACTTTTTTCAGCCAAAAATAATTTCCAAGTATATCTAGAAAAGTCATCTACATGATCATAAACACAATTCTTCCCATTTATAATAGAAACTCTAGATATTCCATACAAATCCATGAGAACCAATTCAGGAGTTTGAGAAGATGAATCTACTTTTATTGATTTGAAAGAATGTCTGTGTTTCATTTCCTTTTGACAAGAATATCACATATTATCATTTGGACTCAATCATGAGTAGATCATTGACTAAGCTTTTTCTATATTTTTTCCTATGGGAGTTAATATTCTAGTGTCCTAGTCTCCTATGCCAAAACCAAGACACCTGTGAAATACACATAATCATGAATAATTTTTTGATTCTAAAAAATCTATGATAATAGAGTATACATTTAAATTTCTCAATGAAGAAAACTATAATTATTTTTTAGAACTAAAAAATTGCAAGCATGATTTTTAAATTTATCATGAAATAAATCATCACATAGTTGTGAAATACTATGCAGATTATATATCAATCCCTAAAATAATGTACTATGGAAATTAAAACTATGTTAGAGTTACCGATTATTCCATGGTAAATGATTTTTTTGTTGGAATTGTCCCCAAATGTTATGTGTCCACTATAAATTTTTATTATGTTCTTGAAGCATTAATTGTACATTTTCATGTGTCTTGAACACCCTCCTTCCACATTTTGTAAAATTTTACAGTATCTCTTTAATCAATTTTCCTACAAAATTGTCATATTAAAACATAATTTGGTACCCATATTTGTTTGGTTCTAATAATATTTGTGACTAGTGCTTTAGAAACCCATACCATCCACATAGTATTCCTATATGAATTATGTAAGGTGATTGAAAAATAAATATTCTTCGGTACATAAAATCCTTAAATATACAACAGTGTATCATAATATGAACTAGTTGAATGATTTCCATAATTAGGAGTAAAGCTCTAGGACCGTGAATTAGAAACTAAATTAGTTTTTCCAAAATTTATTTTACCAGGTTGATATCATATACCTATAGTATATTTGGAATAAATCTATTTAACTATATTTTAACCAATGATTCATTATCATTAGTAAAAACTTCATGGTCCTTTTTCAATAACTCATTCGAACCCTTTATTTCATTCTTATATTTGAATAATAAAACATTTCCCAATCATTATACAGTCCGTTTAGATTTAACAGTTGCGGTAAGATCATACTATTTCTTTAAACAATTGCATTCATTATTTAGTTCATTACATGTCTCTTCATGCATATTACAGTACTCAAACATTTCATCTTTAGACATAATTTCAGAATCACATTCATATCTAGAATAATATGAATTGTTTACTGGTGGTTCCAGTGTTACCATAAATGTATTTTTCATAAATCATATATTGGATTTATTGTCATGTTCATCATGTGATGATTTTGAGTCACATGAACTATCATTAGAAGCACTCCACATTTAATTAATTTCCTTCCTGTAAATTCTATTTTGGTCCATATAATTATTTTTATACTTGAGATAGAGAATTTCAGACTTTATATGTCCCATGCGCATACAATAATAGAGTTATATTTAATCATACATGTGTTTTCATTTCAAATCATCCTATTAACATCCTTTTTTATCATATCTCTCTTTGAAGTTATCGTTTCTGAAAAATTTCTTCTTATTTTAAAATATCTTAAAACTTCCTTAAAATTGATCCATCTCCTCATCACTATTATGTGATGTTTTTTTACTACTTGAATCATTTACAACGACTTACAATTTATCTTTTTCATTGTCAATAGTGGTGGTGGTCTTAAATGAAACCGATTTTCTTTTATGATCATCATCATTTTCTGTTTGGAATTTCAGATCCTCCTCATACATCAATAGATTTCCAATGAGTTCTTTGATAGGTAACATGATGATGTTTCCTAAGTATCTAATATGGATATAGGTTCCTATCCATCTATCAAGTAGGCATATAATAATCCTCATGATTTGTTCATTGGTAGTAACTTCTCTTTTAAAACAAATTATTGTGTTGAAAATTATGTTGAACTAGAGATACATGTTAGAAATAGGTTCCATAGTTTTTATTTTAGAGTTATCATATTTAACTGTTATATATTATGTAACTTCTTTTAACACTAGATGATAATTCATGTGAAACAGACAATGTATCCCACATTTCATAGGTAGTTTTACATGCAAAAATACTGTTAAATTCTTCATCTCTTAATGAGAAATTTAAATCATTCATGGATTTGAAATTTTTATTGTATGAAGACATTGATGGGTCATCCCATGTGATTATATCAGTAGTAGTAATCTTATACTCACCTATAATTGAAGAATAAATTTGAAAACCCAAACATTCTAAATGCATTTTCATTTTAATTTTCCATTTGGAATATTTGGTTCCATTAAATAATAGTGGTATATTTGTTGTAGCACCTTCTAGTCTATTATCTATAAATGTAAAATACTTTTAAAGAGAAATAAATTTAGAAATGAATGAAATTTATAGATATTTAATGTGAAACTAAAATCATAGTTGAATAGTTTATAAAAAAAGAGTATTAACAAGAATAACAATTTTCATTGATACCAAATGTTGGTCGTTGTAGAGTACTCAAGAGGGGGGTGAATTGAGTATCTAAAAAATTACTATTTGAAAATCTTTCTTATAAGGTTCCCCAATAAAAATAAATACATCCCAGTTAATCATTGTAATATAGTTATGAATGTTTAACGATTCAAATAACTTCTCAGAAGATTGATTAATTCTCAATAATCTCAATATTAGTTATTGATATTATTTTTGAATCTATTATAATATGGAAAACAAATATATCTTTTTTCTAGGATTAACTATCAATGTAAATCTTGCGAGTTCTAAAATATTTAGTAAAACCTAGATAACTAAATTAAACTACATTTCTAATATAAAAGAACTAGTTCAGTCTCAAGACAAGACCTAATCCCCTCCACTTGGTGATCACCTAACACTATGCAGTTTATGTTAATAAACATGATCCACACCTTGGATCATGTTAAACAATAGTGCACATGATTGTTCATGTCACATGACCTCTTTCAAAGTTGTAAATGGTTTTAAACAACTAGGTGACACATGGACCTCTTCCATGCTTATATGTGGGAGTATAAAAGTGTAAAGAGATAAGAGATGAAGGATATCTTGAATCCTTCAGCTTAGTCCATTGGACAATGTGTGTTTTAATATAGACACACAGACACTGCTCAAAATCTAAAAACAATACACAATAGAGAAGATATGTTGATAGTAGGTTAAATGGGATCTGAGAGTAATTCTATGCAGCTCTAGTCTACTATGATTAAGAAGCCACTATTATTGTGTCCTCTTATGAGGAAAAAAGTATCCCATGTCTGGTGCTGTGGTTTCCAGTTATATCTGGCTCATGTTCTTTGTGGATTTTGTATTATAAATATGATCTTGAATATGATCGATGTTGTAATACCTTATGGAATCATGAATACATTGTGAGATCTTCGGATGTATCTTTTTGTAGGTATCATTTCTCTTTTGAGATTGTTCGCTTGTCTGCTTCTCTTTAACCACTTTTGTTTTAGGGACAGACTTTTCTTTTTATTCATGGTGTGCAAGTGTCGTAACTAACAGGATGCATGTATTTTTCACCTCGTACCTCATACGGTCAAAATAATTGTCTTCAAAAATATATAAATTATGTTAGTGCATCTTAAAGACTCAAATTTGGTCATTAGAAATTAAATTGAAAACAATAAATTAGATTATAGAATGGTGTCACAGTCTGTCATGAAATTATGTGAAATTGAAACGGTGTCATCATGGAATATTGTGTTCTTATTTTCCATTAATAGGTGAGACAATAATTAAGGAATAGTTTTATTGATTTCAGGAACATCTATGACAGATGCGGTGTTAGGATCATGATGTCTGGACCTTTTCCAATCATCGAATAGTGTCCTAGCAAGGGACAATTGTCTTATAATTCAATAGATCGAGTACTAGTTACGATGTCTGGTTATGGTGCCCGAGTCACGGTGTCAGGGCATGGTTTTAGGTGACGGTGTCTAGTCACAGTGTCTCAGTCACAATGTCAGGTCATAGTGTATGGGTCAATGTGTCCGGGACACAGTGTATGGGTCACGGTGTCTTGTCATGGTGTATGTGTCACGGTGTATGGGTCACAGTTTCTGGTCAGGGTGTCTGGTTGACGGTTTCTTAGACTTATCCAAATATCTATATATAGACATAAGCATTGATTTTCACAGAATTAATTATACATAATCATTCCTAAAAGAAATAAATATAGACAAATGTTAATTATAGTGTATAATAATCAATCATGAGTTATATGAATCGTGATCAGAAGAGAATATATTTGAATCAGAAATAAATCAAGAATATCTAAACATGACATGAGAATGATTAATCAAGTGTCACAATTTATGATCCTTATAACATGATTAAAACATGATAATTACAACATCATATTACATAACTCCAAGTATTTGAGCTCCAAACATTATGTAGACATCCTATAGGTTAATTCCTACCTCTCAATGCATTAAGTGGAAAGAGTTAGTTTCTGGGCTCCATCATCATATTAACTCTGGCATGAAATCGTCATTCATATACACATTGGTTTTCCCAATATAGATAGACTCATAAAATAAAACACATTTTAAGTCATCTTTAAATTTTTCACATGCCTTGCGCACCCAGTATGCCCACATCCATCCCAGTTTTACACATCCTCTAGGGTAGAAATCCCAATTTTTTTCCTGCATTTGGATTTATCCATCTGAGAATTTTAAAATATGGACTAAAAATAACATGGAATACGATAAGGTAGGTGTGCATTAAAATATAGAGAACATGGGCTGTAATGTATGATATGCAGATTCTCTACGATCACAGCATTAGAATATTAGTTGACAACAGAAATGTTGGCAGATGAGAAGTTGGTATAATATTAACTAATTTTTTTTATTATATCATAACCCACTTTTAAGGACTGAAGAGGAACCCAACATGACATTAAAGACATAATACATTAAACCATTCCATAAAGGATCAAAAACCATAAAACCAAATCAATACAACAAGGGATACCCCTCCCCAACATAAAACAATTAGTCCATATTCCACCTTATCATCGCTACTTAGCTAAATGTCCCATACAGTGATGCACAAGCCTGGTACCGATGGAAAAAACCATACCCTCTCAAATGTATGATTCCAAATGGCCATGATAGGATCAATACTCTATATATAAAACCAAATTTGGAACTACACTTGAAGAAGAAAAGGAAGCATAGACCCATGTACCTCTGACCGCACAGCAGAACACACCAACAAGAATCGACCCGAATCAACCAGATTCACACAATAGATTCACCGCAAGAAGAATAACCACAACAATAAGTAGATCCAATCAAATTAAATATCAATGCTTAAAACCCCATCACCACATATCATCATAATACCAATTACAACACCATCAGAGAAGAATCCAACTTTTAATTCTATTCAGCAAATCACAAATATAACTAAACAATAAACCATTAAAAAACACATGGAAGATAGCCAGGAACTCCCCCCATTGAGCTACTCTATATCAGTTGGTGACCACACTAGAAACACACCGAAGACGTTGCCAAGACATGATGATTAATGTTGAGTTGCATAGAAACACCAGGTTGTGAAATTTCGATGAACGAGAACCCAACCACACCGAACCAAGCTGAAAAGTTGTAGAGATGCCAAGAAAATCTCCGAGAACAAGAATCCAAGCCACGCCGATCTGAGCTAGAAGATGGAGCCAAAACAAACATCTTCATTTCTATGGACCCAGATTCAATGCCAAGCCACGTTATAACCCCATGATCCAAACCAACTACACGCTACATCATATCCGAGCAGAAGCAGAGGGGGATGTTGAGACAGAATCATGCCACAGGAGGGAGGGAGATGGTTCGAGGAAGAAACCCTGGGTGCCGTGAAGTAAATAAGTGCTTCCATGATAGTTGAAGTTATATTTCTTTAGATATTTTTCTACTTCTACAAGGGTGGGGTCACATATGTCAATGTAGTCATGACTAATGATATTCATCATGTCATAAATCCTCTTACTGGATAGTTCTTCCGCAGTTTCAATTCTGTTGGGTTCCATTGAACCTGCATGAAGATGCAAAATCATATATTATGTAATATGATTCATGATTTTTGACAACATAATTGAAAAAAAAATTGAAAAGGAATTATGATGTTCAAGTATAACACTTAGAGATAAAATGTATGTCGAAGCGTAAGTGTATTCTAGCGAGCAATTGTGGAACCCAAATTATAGCATGCTATTAAAAACATATTGAAGATGCATGATGAAAACAGAAGTGTCCGAGCGAAGAAAGACTTACATGCCGAGAGATAAAATTATAAAATTTAGGGAATTTTATTAGAAGTGGAGATGCTATATATAAGTAATTCATGTAATCATGTATTCCATTATCCTTCATGATACCAGCTTACACAACCAGTTAACTTGTGCATTTAAAACATGCACGCCCCAGTACAATGTTTTTATCCTTAATTACTTTACCACAGTATAGGATCCTCTGCTCATTCTAGATAAAATTTAGCAGGGGGGATTTTGATGACACTCTGTTTTATCACAAAGTATAATGACAAATGACAAATGAAAATACCTTAAAGAAATATGGGAAAACACATGACGAAAATTAAAATTTTCAAATGCATGAGATATGGGTTGCCCTATTCATCCAAGAGGCTGTTGGCGGGAAACCTATTTTAATGACCCCATCTTTCGCACAATCAACTTGCACACCCAATTTCATTTCACTCATGGTAATTTTTTTCCTATAAAAAGACCCATGGGGCCTTCATATGTATGGAAAAATTTCCCGGTATCACAATTGTTTCTCTAGTCACCCTACTTCATCTCCCAAGTCCTTTGAAACATTCCAAATTGTTCATTATCTTCTAAGGAGTCATAATTGATGGAGGATCATCTGATAGATTTCCTTTTTGTGTTTTAAATCTATAACACTTTCATTCCTAAAGTGCTCAACATCCATAAATCTGAAACACTTTTTTGCCACCTATTCCATTCACAAGATCTTTTTCACCCCACTTATATGAATACATGTGAATACCCATGAAGTATTCAGTGAATTCTCTCATAAGAATGAATTAATTGGTTTTTCATCACATATGTAAACATCAAGTCGCCAAATCCTACTTGTGTGCCCGTACATGTCCGTAGGTACCTACATGGTCACCCCTCTTTGATTGACCTAGTCTCTTCACACTACAAGCCATCAATCCAACTTTAAATCCATTCATGGAAGGTATTCTTATTCATTGTATTCCTTTTCATAAAGGGTTTATATTGTTACCTCCATCAAAATTTATTAAATTATCAACCTTTGGGAATGTCATATCTACATGTATCCTATTTGGGTTAGTATACCCACAATCAGAGGTTTCCCGCCTTTTATTACAATGGGGAAAAGATTCCCGGTGTCTATGGGATTGTATATATGAATTCAAATGGTTTTCTCTTATAAGAATAAAGTTAGGAACTTCCCAGTTTTGAGGATTAGTGTTTGGGTATCAACCTCTCCCTTCTCAAAGACCCAAAACCTAATGTATATGTTTGAGATGGTATGGTTCAGACATGATTTTCCATCCAACAGAAAAGTCTCCCCCTCCTACAAAGATCAGTTTTATGGTGTCCATCCTTGTGTAAGCCCCTATCCATCATCCCATCTTCCTTTCCTTGGAAACATTTCCTATGTAATGATAACTGAAGGAATAATTTTTACCTCACCATTGTCCACCATCGTCACTGTAGGCACGCCCTATTCCACCAGTGGCAGAGGAAATGTGTGGGTTCCATTGATGAATCATTGACATCCTCTTGTTTCACATATAGATTATGGATTATTTGGGCTTAGATATTATTCATGGTCATAACATTTTCATGACTTAATGGACAACAAGAACTCTGATTCCCACTATAAATGGGATTTGTAAGAAGACATCTCAGGGCCTGAGTGCAATGGATATCCTCTTCATGAATCTAACATTAATTCATTTAATCTAGGAATTAATCTTAGAATAAATCCCCATATTTAACCCCCAAATCATCAAGGAATCTTTTTCAGAAACTAAGGAAAAACCTATTTTTCTCCAAGGACTACTATCTCCATTGTAATTTTTCAAACTACATGGGATTTGATTCCCATCAACAACGGAAACATAGGATGCCTCCTTGATGTTGAAACCCAACACTTCAAATTAATAATGTTCTCTTTGGGTAGTATTCCCACCATGGTCTAATCTTACATTGAAATCCATATTCATTCCATGTTCATTTGGATTTATAGTCATATATCCTACACAAAATGTTGACTAAGCACCATTAAAATTTAATTCCATAATACATGACATTAAACTATACATATAGTTCCTTATTACATGACCATAAAATGTATGATGTGTCCTATTATGTGGCACTGAACTATGAGGGATATGAATCATATCACAAGTTTATTTCTCTAGACTATTTCATGGGTATGATCCAAATATAAAAACTAGCCTTCATCTCCCTGGATAGCCATAAAGTATAGATTGCTACAGTGAGTGGCATAAAACCTTGTATCATCATAACAATGATTAAATGAATCAGTAAATAATATATGAGAGGATACCATTGATGGAGAACCACAAATACCTATAGATATATCAATTAATGAAGAACTATGAATACATACTGATGATTCTAAATTTTAAACATGTTAATAAGTGATTGAAAATTCCAAGGGAAAGTTATTTTATACACAGTGAATTAATAAAAATTCATGAAAGTATCATAAGTTTATAAATCAAGTCCCGAAATAAGAAATAATTTCCCCAAAGGGTTTTTATGAGTCTGACCACCCATCATCTCGACTATTCCATGTTCTTATGTATCATAATTGTAAAACTTAATGAACACCTTCCTTGGGAATGCGGGCCCCTTTTGGATAAATAACTATTGGCTGTTTCTATTACCATGAATTATTAAAATGGAAACTACCTAGATGTTTGGAATTTTACAATTAAAACTCATATTTCAATGAACTATGAAACTTCATACTAATGGATATTTCTCTACATGTATCTACAATAATAGTGTCTCCTTAATAGATTACTACACTTCCCTATTAAAAAATCATTTCTTTGGTTCCTTCCCATCCCCCAAGGTTTTAATGATCACTAGATATATATGTTCTAGTGGTGTGATGTGAATCCTCATTGTCTGAGTTGTTGGATGTTCAACTACCAAGATCCTATTTCGATGAAACAGGATGTTCAACTATGATCATTCCATACGTGACTATTCTCTAGTGGAATGTGAACTGTATGGGAACCAAAACCATCTTAATACCCCCCGCCCTCTATTCTTCTTTTCTATGTGCACCTCAGGCAGTATTGGCATAACCCAAGACCCAACTTATCAAAGTTCTCCACGTATGGTGGTCATATACTCCTCGTACATATGGATCTCTACGAAGGAATCCCTATATAAGTAATCACCCCATTGTTTCTCCTTGTTCTGTTAACCATGCATAAGACCTGTTCAATTCCTCATAGTCATACCATTCGTGACGTGATCATCAGGTAATTGATGCATCTTTTTTCACACACCAAGAATTAATCTTGTGGGCTTAGAGTATGCATCAACCGTGACATCCTCTGTAGGACACCATAATATATATTTCCCAAGCCTTTATCTGTGGAACAATTTGGACTTTGATCCTTTCCATTTTTATTTGAGGTAAGTATGAATCATATATGAGGATCAAGCCCATCACACATCTATCATGATTGTATTCAAATTAGTTCATTCTCATCACACATGATGTTAAGCTATATTCCTAATTTTCCCACATGACGCTAAACTTTATGCTTTCAAACCATGTGGGTTTGGATCCCTGCCTTCTTGACAAGGAATATTGAAACCTACCTATGTTTTGGCCCAAGACACTAGTAAACATCGGGGTCACCTTTTTTGGGACCCACATCCTTGTTCCATCCCTTAGTGGTGTCAAACTGGTTCTCAGGTAGCTAACCATACATAATAACCACACTCAATCCATTATTCTCAAACTAAGAGTGTCCCTATTAGGAGGGTCCTCTAACAGTGTGCAATCCTCAGCATGTATCTGGGGTTCTATTCTTTACGCACAACATGATTCCATGCTCCATTCATGAACCATGTGGACTTTGATCATTTCCCCTTCTGAGAAAGTTATGTAGGAATCATCCCTGAGGTTCAATCCCATCACTCATGTTTCATCCTATTGTCCCCCTTGAGCCTTTGGGATTCAAGAAGGTAATGCACCAATTGGAAGGTTCTTCTTCCTTCAAGTTACATCCATGCATCCATTCTCATGAGCTACCACCTCAAGTGACTCATCACCCTATTCTCGTACTATGTGGTCATTGATTCCCAACCAAGGGGATAAGTACGTACCCTCATTGAAGTTCTAGCCCCATATGGTTACTTCTACATCATTTCTCATTTCCAACCCTATTCATTCCATCATATGAAATGTCATTCATATCCTACCTAAATTTTCACAGGCCACCCCATTTTGGATAAATAATTCCATCCATTTAGGATGATAAACATGTGTATCCCCCATTCATATCATTTTTCTTTGTAGCTCTCTATACACTAACCACATGAAATCCCCATCATGTCTTCAATTTGATGTCAATTGAGTACACCTTGATCCCATGATTCACCCACTCGAACAATGTTGGTTTTTATCCCAATCTTCTATATACGGTACATAGGATGGCTCCATGAGGTTAAATCCTAGCCAATGGTAAACCATTATGTCCTCTTTTCTGGGACCCAATCATCTACTGATCCGCCATTTGAGGTGTCTATATCAGACTTCACGATGTGATATATTCCCTCTATAGAACACACCACATCAAATCTGTCCTCAATGGGTGTATTTATTCCCCCATATAGTAAACCTTCCATGTTCTTCCACATAGGGATACACTCATCCGATCCACTATCATCAAATTTGTCATCAGTTTGATCTATTATCTCTATATATTAAACTCATGGAATAAACTGTGTTAAACATGGTATGAAAAAGAAAACCTCAAAGACATCCCTCTGTTATATAATTCCACACATTCGATGTGGGATGCCTATATATTATACTCCACTTATAAAACCTATCATAAGGAAAAAAATAGAGGTGTACCAGTGTTTTATCATCAAGACACACCAATGATTCTCCAATGTGATTACTCCCCTAACTAATGGTTGGTACCCTAACTTGACCCTGTGGAATTTCCTAAAAGAAGAAATGTAATTTAACAGTGTCCATAATGATATAGAAGTGGTAAGAGTTTCATGAACAACTTATTAATCATTAAAGGAGTCCTGTACTTGGAACAAATTTTGAGGAGAATAACCCATAAGGAGAGGTCTTCATACCTTCATCCCGTTTAAATAAGGTGAAAATATATCTGATGAAGTGATGAACCCCACCTACCTTTGGAATGAAGGAATGTGAGGGAAACAAAGATCAACTCATCATCCTCGAAAAATGGACATGTGTTTCCTAGTAGATGTGTTTATAATAAAAATCATGTACCCATTATGATATTATACTCCTCAATATTGGGATTCATAGAGGTCATGGAATAATTAGATAAGTGTGTCTCTAGATACAACTATACATTGTTAGGTCCCACAAAGAGAATGGATTGATTGGCATGAAAATCAATAGGATTTACTGTAGTTAATCATTACAAAACTTGGACTTCAATGTTTCCAACCATGGACGATTGAATAGAATGGGGGAACTAGGCATACCCTTTCTACTATCTATAATGATGATATAATTTTCATGCTTTTTTGGACCCATGCTATTGCTATAGGAAACCGATCACTTCCCACCTGCAGATTCATGGGTAGAGGAAACGACAAAAAGGTATCTCTAGAAGGCTTCATTTCTTCTAAGAAAACATCCACAACAATATTTTTCAGGCACCCACGCCTCATATTACCATTGGAATTTATTCTATGGAGGGTGATTAAAAATCATTTCCATAGATATGAATATTAGTGGTTATCTTGACAAGATATATGACCCATAAATATCTAGATGCCTCTATTCCCCATCAAATTTCCCTCCCCAAGGGGTTGTATAGGGAACCACTACTCCCCACTACTTTCTATAATAGCTTTATAAGCCTCTCCCTGGAGAGTTCATACGACTCGATCACTATAAATGGAAAAGTAAGGGATGCACGAGAACTCCTAGCTATGAATTCATCCATGGAGCCCCCAATGAGGGATCCCACTCGGCCACATAAGCTTCACCATCTGGTCACACATACCATGGATCAGGTGGTCTATACCACTACACAACAACCTCTGCTAACCTGATGTTAATTTTGAGAACAATCTCAGGAACACACCCATGGGGGACATCAACTTTTAGAACATATATGATGCAAGACACCCCTATGGAAGGCTATTGGATCCCAGTTTTTGTTGTAGAGAAGGAAAATATCCAGATACTAGATTAAGATTTCTTTCATTTTTGGTACAGAGTGAGGCACAAGCCCCCCCAAAAAGTAGGCTGTGTTGACTCCTTCAGTCACCATTGCAAGTGGAATCCATCGTGGCCCAACCCTTGATGATTTAATTTCGTATGGAGGTTCTCTTATTTCCATCATTTGACAGATTGGAGGTCCACCCTAATCTCGCATCCATCATAGAGGTCATCCACATTCCACCATCATTATCCAGAGCAGAGGTCATTCCCCTCTTGATGACACTCTACACAAAGGTCATCCCCATGCGCTTCGTCTTACATATGAATATTTCTCTTACCTACCTGGTTATCAATGTGATGATCCTCATTTTCCGTTTACATACTTCCATGGAGGTCCTATCATTTTTCAAAATGACTCCAACGAAGGCCCTAGATACATCATCAACGATCATTAAGGGTCATTCCAAAATCATGTATGGTCAGAACAAAGGCCCTCCTTATACCTCATCTAGTAGAGGTGGAAGACGTGGAAGTAATCCCTATGCTATGGGTGATAACCATGGATGTCCTCCCCATGTGATTTCTAACTCTAGTGGAGGACCTCCTCACTCCAGCACCGTCAATCATGGTGGTCCTCCCAATGTTCCATTTGACATTTTCCTAGGTACACCATGCACCCCTGTTTTTCTGAATGGAGGTCCTGCCTACTTCAGTACCCATCCATTTAGAGGTCCAACCTATGTCAAACATCTACCATTCCCTAAAGAACCATCTAGGGGTAGGAGGGAATGTTGTCTCTATAAGTGGAAGAATCTGGAGAAGCCTCAAAATTCAATTAGCCCTGTCAACTTTTTAGATTCTAAATAAGAGTGTGATTCGATGATGGAACCTTAACAACAACTATCTATGTCAGGGGCTTGGGAAGAAACATGGCATATTAGCCTTATCCTTCAAAGATGCGAGGAATACGAGATCAATGTATCTATCTAAAGATTATACATGAGGAAGAATATTTGGCTTCTTTTAATGGATTTTCCATGAAATTCTACTTATAATCAACAATATTATTATCTAACTCAACAAAATATCACAGAGAGTTGCTCTGGGGACCAATTGAGGATTACAAATAGCATTAACCACCAACAATGACTGCTTCCCCTACATAGGAATAAGTGGTCATTAGGTCATCTTATATGGAAATGGTCATCAATTCAGTGTATTATCCAGGAAGCATCCTATGATGCATCATTTTTTTGATATTTTACTACGTACACTCAACCCAATATCCTACTATAGAAACGATCCACATTAATGCTGTTACCAGTCTCTCAACATCTCCTTTCCAATGAATGCAGTTTTCAAGGGTCAGATCATGAGTCTGAGCCAAGATGTTTTGGGGCATCTTCACAGTGAACCATTTAGCAAAGATGTTCTGGACAATGGAAACTGCAAAAATCAATATTTAGGAGTCCCTTACCCATGGCAGGGCTACGATCCATCACAGAACCATCGGTAGGATTCATTTCCATCTCCTTCACTAACGGTTAGCCTACCCAATATCCGAGAAAACCTCAAATACAATGGACAACAATGCCTTCTAATTGATTTGGCTGCCTTTTATATTTCTCAGAACCCTACATAACATGTTTATCAATTGAAACTCCAGTAATAATGAATTCATAGCTTCACTATTCTATAATAAGTTATCAAGGAGAATTCCCCTTAATGTTCATATCATTCACTGGGGGTATTATTCAACACTAAATTTTAGTCTTTCATGTGATATCATGGTTAACCTAGTGATATCGATGATATGAATCTTACTATCATCACAATGAACATTATTTTCCTTGAGATATACCCTGAAGGAGGAACTGGCACAAGTCATGGTGAATAGGAACATAATGATCGAGTAAAGAAACACTAACAGAACTTTTAGGTGTCCATTCGTGCCAACCTAGAACTTTCTTCATCCATTTTTCACCTTCTAAAACATTGCCTCTCGATTGAGACCCCAATAAGGAAAAACTGAAATTTTGGATTTTCAAACACTCTGAATCGTTTGGATTAGTAAAAAAGATAGATATTGAAACTAAAATGCGACACTGCATCAATAGCTTCCTAAAAAAAATTATTGTTGACGATCTCATTGTTGAGCACGTCACAAAACAATGACCTGATTATTCTCACCCTCAACTGGTGCATCATGGGTAGTTTCATCTTCAACACTTTGAGTTTCCTCTTAGAGATCACAATAACCGAACACACTTAGATAGGATTGATGACAATGTTTGTCAAAAAATCTTCTGGTATGAATCACCAAATCCTCCTATGTTGGGATACAACCATCCTCATGACATACCACAGG
This sequence comes from Viscum album, assembly GCA_963277665.1. Classification (NCBI taxonomy): domain Eukaryota; kingdom Viridiplantae; phylum Streptophyta; class Magnoliopsida; order Santalales; family Viscaceae; genus Viscum; species Viscum album. Next base: position 1,376,289,870 of record OY728158.1, on the reverse strand, counting down.
TTCTACCAGCTTCTCCATAGGTCCCACTAGTCACCACAATATTTATTCCCTATGATACTCATGTAATTATACTAGTCGCCACATGTTCTACTAGACCCTATTACAACATTGAAGTACCTTCAAATGCATTGGTGGTCTGTGAAGTTTTTAACGACATAAATCCTAATCCATATTATCTTATGGAAACACATATTCCTCACCTTGAGGATGTGGAAACATTACAGGTGGAAATACCACCTTATATAAATACATATCTGGCATGGGTGGATGATATGTTAGAATCCCCATGTTTTTGAAATCCTACCTTCTCCCCCTTTAATGGGATGGGTGATCCTCTATAGAATCTGGACCACTTTATTTTAAGTCATGATCTCATTTTTGGAACTCTAGCATAGAAGGAGGCCACTACACTCTTATGTTTTGTACATACCCTACGAGGGACCTCGTTTGTCTAGTACAAATAGTTACCCATTCGGTCAAATACTGGTTGGGAGGATCTTTGCATATAGTTCCTCTACCAGTTCAGTAGCACCACCCAGAAGAATATCATCAAAAATCACTTCATTTGCATGAAAAGTACATATGATCAAATCAAATACTTTTTCTCTAGGTGTAAGGGCGTCCATATTCACTCGATATGTTTCTATCCTTTGAACTACTACTAATGATGTGCATGGGGAATGTGAAGACCAAACTGGTGCCTTATCTCATAAATAAAAACATCCCAAGTGGGATCTAGGATTTCACTAAAAAATATCATCATTAAGAATAAGACATTAAATAATCCATGAAGGAACATCCATGGTCTCCTATAGCACTAGACAGAAGAGCCGGAAAGGTTGAGACTACCATGGTATCACAAGTAGAGGCCTCCAAGATGCTGGAATTGTTACTGGAAGAGGTACCTTCACAGACTATCCAATTACCACCACCTCAAGAGAGGCCTTGCGCTTAGCCAATCTCACCTCTGAATCGGTAGGATCTATCACGTAATTCACCCCCACCACCAAGATGAGATAATTAGGTTCCATCTAGTCGTCATGATCCACCATCCCCAGGTCAAAACTAGTATCCTTGAGATCCATTCCACGATAAGAGGATCCAGACATACTCATTTAATGTGGATATGGTTCCTAGGTATTTTCGAAGTGACTTGGACTAGGAAACCTGGCATTTGCCAGAAAAATAGAGGCCTGAAAAGGAAGATCTCAAGAATCTTCACAATTAAGTCCCTCTTCAGTAGTTCCTTTGGAACACCCTCAAGATGTGTTATAATTTTAAAGACTATATCCATGATCAGGTTGATAAAAACATAGTAAGATTGTGTCCATCCCCTGCATAGGTTTCATGTGTGTTTATATAGCATGACAATAACAATGATGGTGAATGGAAGTAGATTTACAATCACATGTCTTTAAAATACAACAACAATTTGGCTCGCAAGGTATTCTCCCATGACCATGGTATTATATTTTCTTGTTTAAATTTTTCTAACCATTTATAATTCTCAACACATTCATTGGATACTACCTCTACATCAATATAACATCCTTATTCCTCTGATTGTAATAAATACCGATGGTACAAGGGAAAATAAAACTCTACACCTATGCCAAACCTGTTACATACTCTCTATGTTTTTATTCCCCTAGAGATGGGGATTGACCCGAGAATCTGCCAACCATTGGAGCATTTTTCATGTGACCACCAAGAGTCCACTAATGCCAATACCATTAAACTGATAAACCCTTACACGATTTCTGATGGTGAAGAGTTCCATGTGGACCCTCCTGACATCCATAGTCAATACATGTGTCAATGAATATCCGGGTATTTGAATCATTAGAATGCAACAGCTAGTACTTCCAGTCAAGATGTACACTCCACCAAGACCACCAAGATGACCCATCATAGATTTTAGCATGTAATATATTTTCATATAATTTTATCAGATTCACCCCATCTACCGTTTGTATTGCTTGATTAAAAAGAGCCACCATGACCATTCTATAATCATCCATGTTCTGTAGTGGATGGATGCAAATCATCTAGACATCAGTAGTGATTCACTATATGGAGTTCAACTAGTGGGAAGTGGGACATCCCCAACACATGTCAGAATCTACTGGTTCTACTTGAAGTGCTCATCATATCTCTCACCGTTGAGTGTCCCCCTATAAGTAGAAGTGTATTCCTATTATGGACGTCTGATGCACACAAAATAGTCTCTATAATTTCTTCCCTACACTCGATCCTCAAGGATATACAGTTATTAGAGAATATGCATCAAGCCATAACATAATCTTTAAGAATCCCCCTCATAATTAAAATAGATGTTGTACATGTTGATGCATTCCATGATGATGTAGTCAAATGGGAAGAGATTCAGGCAATCATTTTATTCTTTAGAGGAGATGAAGGGTTTCCTATATAGGGGAATATCCACCAAATGTAAATCATCATGAAATTCAATGGATTGGATGTTTGCAGCATTTTGATTAACATGGGAACTTAAAACAATATTATCCCGACCTTGACACGTCACAAGATTAGGTTGTCTAAATTCGATCTGAGTCCCTATGATATGATGATTCATGGTTATGAGATGTTGGAGTAGTAACTAGTTGGAATGAAATTCTTCAAAACCCAATTCAGTGGAACAATTTCATGCTCTAATTTTATGGTTGTCTCAAAGAACACTCATTACAATGCATTAATGGGAAGACCACACCTCCACCCAGCAATGGAAATTACATCCTCATATCACCAATACCTTATGTACTACATTAATGTTTGAGTAGGTGTAATATAAGGATATGATTCTCCCTTTTCCTCTTGTGAATCCCACTACATGGATGATGAGACCAACCAGATAATGGATAAGTAGTCAAAGGATGATAAGGTTCAAAAATCATCTACTATGGTTGACCAAAGTATAGACATTGATGATGTATATTTCCTATAGATTCACCAACTGGTTTCCATGACCCAAGACATGGAGCACTACTTTATTGTCTTAGGTATGAGAGGGAATCACATTCTTACAACTAAAGAATTCCAAAATATCACCCTGTATTCTGAAAAAAATTAATCATGGGTGATCATAAAGCCCCATATCCTTATAAGATACTAGGATTTATACCACATAGAAACAGAATTACGTTATATATTATTGTTTCACCATGCTCATATAAACAGGATCAATCCAACACACCATTTTTGCTTTGATATTATCAAATGATTCCCCTTGGGTTAAATTCCAAAAGAAATCAGGTCAACACCATTGATCACCAAGTTTTAAATAGTACATGATTCCCCCAATGAGGTTTCCACTACAACTCAGCATGGCACCAATGTCACATAATGATTATGCAATTTAGAAAAATGACTTCCTACTGATTGTAATGTCCCTGTTTTGGGTATTGTCCAATGGTTCCACAAACCCACCTAGTAACATTAACTCAAGTGCGTTTCCCCAGACCCCAGAGGATGATGAAAGGTAGCGAGGGACACTGTGTAATAATGGGGATACTATGCCCTCATTGGAACATTATAAATAGAGGAAATAAAATAGTAAACAATACCAGAGGTGATAATACCATTTAAATGAAGTAAAAAAGTGAAATACTAAAATTAATATAACAACTGGATAAAATTTAAATGTTTCATGTCACATGTGTCTAGGAAATCTTTCAAAAAAGTGATTGTGCTTGAAATAAAATACTATAAACAAAATATTGAAAAACAGTAAAAACCAATTGTATCAAAAGCCTCAGCTTGGTCAAATTATTTCTAGGTCCTACATCAATCATGTACCTGGTGATTATGGGTGCTTTACCTTATCTATACCTACAACCATATAATCTATTTTGTCCAAAAGCATGACCCAAAATGGTTGTGAGCCGAATCAAATTTGGAAAGCTCCAAATTATTAGTGCCTAACTTTTAGTGAATATATATATATATGCAATATGAAAAGATTATGTAAAAGAATAGGAAAAACTCAAATGTAAACAACACTATAGTTTTATTTTACATTAATTTAAATTTATTATTAAATTGTTGAATCTTGTAATCCTTGGAATCTATCCAAATCACAATATCCCTTATGTAATGGTAACAAACGAACATCTCAGAAGACCATCTAAATTTTTGATAAAACTGAGTCCAATCATGATGCTTGTATTAACAGACTCTCCACCATCATTCAATCATTTATAAAATAGCCATCTGGTAAATCTCTAAAGGTATAACTGCTTTAGTTTACATAGATTTTATAAAATATGAACGACCACCTGGGAAGCTCTGACGATCAATTACCCTGGGTCATAATGGAATCAATAAATTAGGAACGACATCCCGGTTTCTTTCATGATCATTACACCATGGGTCAACATTGCATAAATTATCATAAACAAACTCCAGGTATCTCTCACACTCTATATCCCTTGGGTAAAAATTTACACCATGGTTCTCAGCGTCATGTGTAATAAACATGTAAACCCCAATATTTTTCCTAGTCGATGGCTCTCATGGTCCATTGGAAATCAGTGTGCATATCATAACAGTGAATCAAGTATAATATATAACTACTACATGGATAAAATAAATAATAATAACACATTCAATTCATATAATAAATCAAACTTTATCCTAACTATTCAAGGCATTGAAACCATGTATGGATCATAAGCAATGAAACACCCCAACACCAATTAAATGAAGTCAATGAATTACGTATTATATTGAAATGATTAAGTGGAATGATATCTCTAAGTAATGATCATTTTAGTGGTCAAAATGAACCTAGATACAAATATTTAACTCAAAATATGTTGGTAAAGGTATAAAAATCAAAATACATAACAACAACTAAAAAAACTGCATCTATGAGAACTAAATAAATTGTAAACTCTTTATTAGATGGTGAAGGTAAAAAATAAATGGGGTTGGAAAAAATTCTCCAGAACGGATACAAAAAGTGGAAGTATGAATCAACAATTACTAAATCATAAAATAACTGGCATAGTCAACATGGCATGGTGAATAAATGTATAACACAATTCATTAATAAACTAAGAATAAAATAACATCCATATATTTTTTCATAGTGAAAACCACATGGATAGTAATAAATGGTAATGAATAAAAAGAATTCTTATTAATGGGGAACAAATTTCTGGAACATTATACCACTATACCGTCGAGACAGTTTACGTCTGTTGGTAGAAACTCGTATTATTTTTTGAAAAACCCAAATGGCATATCACCAAATGATTTTTCTAATGAGACCTATCAATGAATCGAGGGTATACAACATGGACCAACCGTATCATCACTTCAAAAGCATTCATTATACATAGATTCAATAAAATTATTACTTTCCTTCTCAATATCTATATAGAGTATAATATAAATATTCATTTATATTTCTATAGTTAAAAAAATTCCAAATATTCACCATATGTTAAATGTTATACGGCCTAAAGAAATAGTCATATCCATGCTACACGAAAATGGATATTTAACAAAATTATAATTTTAAATCAAAAAAGTATCTCAAATGGGTAGTAGATACACAAAATGAGAATGATTAGGTTCATAATACAAATTAGGTCCCAGTGAAATGGAAATTGAGACAATGTCCCTTACCACATTGTAATATATTGAATCATATGACGAAAAATAAATAATCACAAAGTTAATCATAGAATACCATGTATATAAAGTGAATCCTGATATTATAAATCAAATGCAACCACACATATAACACATATAAGAAATAAGTGGATAACAATGTAAATCCAATGGAAATTAATGTGAGATGAGAAAACCTGTACAACCATTTCAGTATGGTATTGTGTGTCCTTATTAGGGATTAGAGAGAAGTAAAAGGGTATCCCCTGATTTATATATCATAAGGGCAGTAAAGGGGAGGTTTGAAAACATACCCCATCATTAGGAATTAAAAATAGACAGACACAACATAGGGGGATTTTTTGAAATAATCGGAGAGAAAGGATCCCTTACTTTATGCATGAAGGTGTTCTCAATAGATCTTAACTAAATGAATAATAAAATTTAGATTAACTTATTAATAACTAAATAACCTCATAAAAAATTAATTTATTTAGTATATCCTTTTTAGGTTCATTCATTCCCTTTTTTGTTGGTTTAATTGGTTCAATTTTATTGTTTTGGAAGCAATGTTTTCCTTGCTTTTCATGATACGTTTACTTGTAATCATGAATTGAAGTACATTTGAGATGGGGTAAACAATCCAAAATTGTAATTATATATTATAAGTGAAATTAAATATATATAAGTGAGCTTATTCTTATTTTAGGATATATACCATGAGGATATCTCATTAGTTAATGGATAATTACAAATGTTTGGATTAACATGGGAGTTTTGTGCACAAAGAACATTTTTTGTATTATTATTTTGTATTATGAGATTTAATGGATTAAAAAATATTTCATATTGTAAAATACATATATTATGATCTATGTAAATCATTTAATAGGTTTCTTGACTTTTTTGGAAGATAGTAATATAAATTTAATACTAGTCGTCCTCGAATGTGATTAATTAATATATCACAGACCTAATTTTCATTTTCAGTGTTAGAGATGGGGGAAAAGAGATATGATGATGTAATAATCTATTTGAATAATAAATTTCCATTAAATGTAATGTACTAGAATCATCATAGAATTTTGATATGGGGAGGGGATGATAGATCAAAAAAATAATGGAATATTTAAAACAATTTGAATCAAAAATGAAGAGAGGTTAACTTCCTAATTAATCATCCTTTAGAAACATTTTAAGGTCATTGATTTTGACCATTTAGGTAGATTCACAGGTATTGGACGTGATGGAGGAGGTTAGAGAGATATTTTACTATAATATAAGAATTATTTTATGTTTGAGAGGTGTAGGGGGAAGAGGGAAGATTGGTGGTTTATATAGTGGAGGGCTGGAGGGATTTTACATTATTTTAGTCACTATTTTATTATTTTTTCTCAAGACTATGAATAATATGGATTCCTAGGATCCCATGTAGAAATAATGAAATATGAATTCGAACCAAGTGGTCTTAAATTATACTTGAATCACCAATTATGTAGTAAAACATGTTTTTAGCATGTATCGTAATTTATCATATGTTATTATTTACAAAAAATTCATCTATTTCCGAAAAATTCAAAAAATTAACCCTAATCATTTTTAACACATAGAATCCAAAACTAAAATACTTATTTCAAAAATATTTTTCAATATATGAGAAATATTAATTTATATTTAAATTAGTATTCATTCAAAAAATACCAACACTTAAAATATTAATCATTATTTTCAAGGTTCCTAAATTTATGTATACTTTCATCCATAAGATTACAGTTTATAAGGGTCATATTACTATTCATAATGTTAGAATATTATTAATAAGTGTATGTTACAATTCCTATGGGTATGTTACTATTAAATTAAAATTATCTTGATTCTATCAGACTCCAAATATCACCCTGATAGTAACCAGGTAGTTCGATTTATCAAAATTCAAAACACAGAAGTTAAAAAAAATAAATGGATAGGTTATGACCATGTGTTGTTTCAAAAAACTCATCACTTGATGAAATATATTCTTTTATTAGATTTTATTTAAGAGGAACATACTATAAAATGTTTTTGGAGTTATATTATTCCCACCATCAAACAAATATTCCTTGAAATATTTCATGTAAAAAGCCCTCTAAAAAGATTTGGGTGGTTCTTCATCATAACATTCACAGGTTCCTATGTTGCTTCAACCATATTATGGTTTCACTATAGATACTTGACTAGACGAGTTGTCCGATTTTTCAATACATGCACCCTTGTGTCAAGAATCATTATAGGATCGTCACGGTATGACAAATCAGGTTCTAGTTATATTTCATCATAGTTGAGTGCATGTGTTTTTATGGCATGTATTTCATTAAAAATGAATCATGGAACACATTATGATCATTGGAGAGACATGGTGGTATTTCTAAATGGTAGGATACATCTTTGATCCTTTCTAAAATTTCAAACGGTTCAATGTACATTGGGGCTCAGTTTCCCTTTCATACCAATCCTTAAGACACCCTTCCACTGTGATACATTTCAAAAGATGATATCCTACTTGAAAATCCAAATCCTTTCTCAAGTTGTGATCATAAATCTTTTACGTAATTTGGGATATATTAATATGGGCCCGAATTTAATTTTTCTCTGTTGCTGTCTCTTCTATATGATCTAGGACTAAATGATTACACTCACCAACTTCATCCCTACATGTTCATGTTCAACACATATCACCATATAATGCATCATATGTTTCCATTTGAATATTACAATGAATGATATTATTGTAGGAATATTCCACCAATGGGAAGTATTGATCCCACATACCTTGAAATTCAAAAGGGAATGATCTCAACATATCTTCCAGTGTTTGAATATTCCTTCAAGATTGTCTGTCGGGGTTTAGGTGATAAGTAGTACACATGTGAAGCTCAGTAACCATATCCTTATAGAGACTTTTACATAATTTTTATGTATAATGGGGTTAATGATTAAATCCAATAGGTAGAGGAGTTCCTAAAAGTCGTAATACTACATTAATATCGTGTATTTCAAGGCATTCAAGTGGTAAATCCACTCTTATAGCATGGAAATGTGATGATTTTGTGAGACAATCAACAATTAACCATATTAAATCATACCTTTTTTGGTGTCCTCGATAATATTGTAACAAAACCCGTCACAATTTCATCCTGAATCCACATTGGAATAGGTAGAGGTTGTATCAACCCCTTAGAATGTTGTCTCTCCCACTTCATTTGTTGACATACAAGACATCTTGACACATAGTAAGCATTTTATTGATTCATATTATCTCACAAAAAATGATCCTTCGTATATAAATACATAGTTATGCTAACAGGGTGTATGGAAAAATTTGAGCTATGGGCATAGTCTAATAGTTCCCATTCTTTCTCAGGAACAGATTTAGCACATATCCTTTTCTGAAATTATATATCTCCTTCCTCATACATGAAGTCTTCCAATATTCCATCCTTAAAAAAAGTAATTTTATTATGTTGATTCACATCCTCATATTGAGATATTTTTATATTCTCTAGTAATGATGGTTTAGAAATCATTTGAAAGTGTAAATACCCTTCCCCATCCATAATAATTTCTGTATTCTTATTTTTTAGATCCATGAATATATGATCTCTATTAATCATTATTTGAGTATTATGCCCATGTTCTTTCCTAATTAATTAATCTTCCACCTTATTTTCCTTTCCTTAGTGGTAGTGTATTGAAAAATAATATTATTTGTGTAACTTAAGCCAAATCATTTGCTTCATGTTTATTTATTTCTGTGTAAAAGTATATTTCAAACTATTTTGACCCATATATATCTCACTTATTTCACCATAGAAATAATTCCTTCATATTGTAAATGAAAATATTACTGCTTCTATCTCATGATCTAGATTTGGGTTATTTTTTTGAGGAGTATTAATCTTCCGTGATTAATAAGTAAAAGTTTTTTCATTTTTTCTAAGGACGCAACTCTGTACATTCATTAATGCATCACTATATATAAGAATTCTATCATTTCTAGATATAAGAGTCAAAATTTGAGCATTTAACTATCTTTTTTTTCAATTCATTAAATAATTATGTAGATTATTTCGTCCATACAAACATAACCCCTTTAACTATGAGCCTAGTTTGTGGGTAAGCCAATCGAGAAAAAATCTGAACAGAACGCCGATAGTAACCAGCTAAGCCAATAAAATGGTGTACATCAGTTTTGTGTGTTGGCAGGGGACAATCATGGATTACCTTGTTTCTTCAAAGATCAAACAAGATTCCATCCTTGGAGACAATATGGCTCAGAAAAAAACTCATTGAAACCAAAATTTTTCTTTCTAAATTTCTAATACAAATAATTTCTTCATAGATATTTCAAAATAATATGCAAGTGATTCTCATAGTCTTCATCGAATTTATTGTAAACTAGGACATGATTGATAAATAACGCAGAAAAATTATCAAGATATTCCATGAAATCTATACTCATGGAATCCATGAAAATAGAGGGTGCATTAGTTAGTCCAAAATGTATTACTCTAAAATCATAATATTCATTCTATGTATGAAATGATTTCATTGGAATACATTCCTTTTTCACACACAACTGATGAAATGCATATTGAAGTTCAATCACCAAAAAATATAGTTCTCAATGAAGTTTATCAAATAAATCCTGAATTCATGGTATATGATATATATTCTTTAAATTTATAGCATTGATTTCCATGTAATCAATGCATATCCTCATGGATCCAACATTCTTCTTGATAAAGAGGACATGGGCTCTCGATGGAGAAACAATAGGATGAATAAATCCATTTTCACTCAAATACTATATTTATTTCATTCATTTCACTAATTACATAGTATACTTTTTATAGGGGGTCATTGATATATGTATTTCAATAAAAATTAAATAAATTATAAAGTCAACATCTCGCTCTGGAGGATGTCCTGGTAAATCCATTGGAAATGTGTCAATGTATTCTTTCAGTATGTGTACATAATCAATTTTATTGTTTATTTCCCCACCCATTGATATTGGGTTATCTTACTATCCAATAATATAATTCAGTATATCTGTAGGGGTGGAACTGGAAAAAAATTGTATAATTATATTTCTACGCTAAAAATAATGGATTCTACACCATTTTCAATGTTTATAACTTCAATCTTCATGTAATAGATCTTCAAATCCTAATCTGATATCCAATTCATACTAAGAATTATATCAATGTCGGTCAATAGTATGATGATAATATTAGAATCTAATGCACATTTAGGTGTCACAAGGGAACTGATTTATATTTTTTTATTTCAATGATACAATTCCTAAGAGCTTTGATTGAAAATTTCTTTATTAAAGAATATTTTACATGTATAATTTTTTGGGAAAACATGGAATATATAAATTAATATGACTATCAAGTATGAAATAAATCATTGGATATGTTTTAGGAATAAATTAATGTACCTTACACCACATCATTAGAAACTGTGACCTCTATAGTTGTAATCACATAAGCATTCCCTTTCTCTCATGTACTTTTTTTGTGGAATTATTCCTCAGTTCTTAGGACACTCATTTTCAAAGTGCCACATCTCTCAACTATCGTATCATTGAAAATCATTGACTTGTTTCATATCCTTTTATTTATTAGATCAATAATCCTTTTCTCCACACTTATAGCAGACTCCCATGCCATTCAGGCAGTTCCCAGGATGATTCTTTCCACAGTTATTACAAAATGGTAAATTTTTTGTTCCATATTTATTCATTTCCCCTTCAATATTTCCATGTTTATCATAATTCCACTTCTTATATAGGTATCCATTGAAAAAAAAATTCATAAAAATCCCTCACAATTTTGAGAACCCTTAATACAATTCGATCATATGATGAAATGTTTTGAGAATCGAGTGCCCTTCAAAGAAATTTTATAAAACCATCAATGAAATGATCAATCTTTACTTCCGAGACACATACATAATCTATGGAATACCTAGAAAGTCATGTGTGTGAATCCTCATACTCTGCAACACTTTCTTCTTCCCTTTTCTATAAGCCAATGTATTTACTCTTCATTTATGTTCTTTAATCATGAGTGAAATATATGTCGAAGAATATTTCCTTAAAATTAGTCCATTACGAATCTTATATATTAGCTTTCTCCATGGTATTCTAGATCATGGACCACCATTTATCAGCATCTCCCTTGAGACAATATATTTTCATCACTAAAATTTAATATATATTGCATCTTAATGTGATCAATATATTTTCATGGGACTTGATCCCCATCTTAGCTACCCCTGGATTAGTAGTCACACTAAAATATGGGGGATTATACCCCAAGAAATGATCTAACAATTGTGTAGCATTGTCATTCATAATGACTTGTGAAATTTTTCCAAATATAGTCATGATCTTATTCTCTCCAACATTGGCTATGTTGACATGCTCAGTGGGGAAATAGTTACACTATCCCCGCGTATTGATTTCCCTTTTTCCAATAGGCACTTTTAAAAAAATAGTGACCTAAAAAATATTATCTTTTGAATCATAATTTATAATCTCAACTAGAAATGTAATTAACATAAATTGAAATTACATGCATAGATAATCTCATAAAAATGGTTTCTCTAAAGAAAAATAAAATTAAAACCCATCATAATGGATTGTAAATAAAATGTGAATTATCATAACCATATCTCGCATGAGTTTCAAACCAAGAGTTTATTAAAGCACATTTTTGTGTACAAGGATACCACAAGTATAGCCCGAAACTCCTTGTCAATGTTTTCACTTATAGGTATATATGTGCCAAATCCACCTCAAACAGTTTGTATCTAGAAAAGTATGTATTATTAGAAAGAACCATATAATATATTCCTTACCAAAATTCCAAGCCGTTAATTTATCTTTATCCTCAAATAATACATTAGGTCTTTGTTCCATAATCCATGTTTTCTAATAAAATTTCCATATTTTCTAATAAACATCATCTGATACCAACTATAACACCCCATCCCATCTAGACTGGAGTCAGTGCATTATTTACTACATTGGAATGATTAAGTGGAATAAAATCCAGAAATAATGACCAGTTTAGTAGACATGATGAAACTAGATACATAGATGTAACTTAAATTACATTTGGAAGGGTAAGAAAAACATAATACAAAACAAAAACTATAAAAACAACATCCCTAAGAACTAAATAAATGGTCTCCTCCTCATAACATGTTGATGGTAAATAAAATTAAAGGGGTGTGCTCAAATTTTCAGTAAGGGTTACAAATAGGGTTACCGTGAATCAATAATAATTGAATCATAAACAAACTAGCATAGTCAATATATCATGGAGAAAAAATGAAAAACACATGCCATTAATTAACTGAGAATGAATCTTCATCCATATATTTTGTTATATTGAAATCCACATGGATTGTACTGACTGGGAATGAATAATGGGAATTATTATTTATTGGAAATCATGTATGTAGCACATGATGAAACTATACCATCAAGACGATTTATGTATGTGGTTTGAAACCCATCTGATTTTTTGAAATAAACGCAAAGGGTTTGTCACCAACGGATTTGGATCATGATAACTATTGATGCATCAAGGGGCTATATAGTTCCCCACATGTCACTGCAAGTCCATATCATTATTTATACATAGATTAAAAAAATTAAAATATTCATTCTCAATATCCATATAGAGTAGATAATATAGTTTCTTCAAAATTTCCACAGTTAAATCAACATTCCAAATAATCAATGTATGTCAAATTGAATACGGCTTATGTAAATAATCATAACCATGAAACAAGAAAATGGATATTCACCAGAAATATAATTTAAAATGGAAATTTTATTCTAATGGGATGTAGGTACTCAATATAATAAATATTTTTTGCACAATACCAAGTAAGTCTCAATGATATGGAAATTCAGATAATTTCCTTTACCACTTTGTAATCAATTGAAACGTGTGAACAAAAATAAATAATTACCATATTAAACTCATAATATCATAAATATAAATTGAATCATGATATTATTCATCAAATCATAGTACACATATTACACTACACAAAATATGTGGCTATGAATTGAAATCCCATGGAAATAAATGTGAGATGAGAAACCCCTGACATACATTTTGGCATGGTAACGAGTGTTCTTGTTAGGGATTAACGTTAGGAAAAAGGGCCTAACATAATTTATATATAATAAGGGCCATATGGGGATGTTGTGAAATAATACCCCGTCATTATGAATTAAATATATAATGACACAATATATGGGGATTTTTTGAATTAATGTGAGAGAGAGGATCCCTTACCTTGTGCATGAAGGTGTTCCTGATAGATCTTAATGACCAGAATAATCATATTTTCAACCATTATATAATAATTAATTAAACTCATCAACATTTAATTCATTTATTATACCCTTATTAGGTTCATTAATTAACATATTGATGGGTTTACGAGGTTCAATTTTATTGTTTTGGAATCATTTTATTCATTGGTTTTCATGATTGGTTTACTTATTTTCATGAATGGAAGTTCGTTTGAAATTTGGTAAAACATAAATCATTATTAATATAAATTATTAGTGACATAAAAGTTATATAAATGATATTTTATCTATTTTTATTTATATACCATGAGGATGAATTATTATTCCATGGATAATTACAAATTCATTGATTAACTTTGTGGTTTTGTGCATAAATAACTTGTTTTGTATTATTATTTTGTATTATCTGTGTGTAAGGATTCCTAATCATTTAATATTTTGAAATACATATATCATGATCTGGTTCAACAAATATATAGGTTTCATGGATATTATTAATGATAGTAATTGAAATTGAAATCTCATTGTCCTTGAATGTGATAAATTAACACATCTTAGGTGTTATTTTCATTTTTAGTGTAAGAGGTGGGGAAAAGTGATTTGATGATGAATTGTTACATTATATTAATAAAATTTCTATCCATATACAGTAATATAATAATCATATAATAATTATGAGGTTAGATGATGAGAGATCAATAGTATAATGGTACTTGTAAAAGAAATTGAAAGAAAATGGAAGAGATGTTCACCTATTGAGTACTCCACCCTGAGAATCTGCATAAGGCCATTGTTTTTGGAATTTTAGTGAGACCAACAGGTCTAGGTCATGATAGAGGAACATTTAGTTATATTTTAGTATAATTTAGGAGTAGAATGTTTCATGAGAGTTTTGGGAGGAATAGGGGGTGACGGTAGGTATATAGTAGAGGGGAGGATGGATTTTACATTATTTTACATTATTTTAATATTTTTTATCATGACTATGAACATTATTGATCCATGTGATCCAAAATACTAATAATTTCACGTGAGTTTGAACAAAGTGAGATTACATAATCCTTGAACCACTTATGATGCAGAAAAACATGTATTTTTCATTTATCGTAATTTATCATATTTTACTATTCACAAAAAATTCATGTATTTTAAAAAAATCCCAAAACATCCCATTAAGATTTTTTTGAAGAGCAGTATCCAAAAAATAAATCCACTTTCCAAATATAATTTTCTAGAATGATAAATTCAATTACTAATTAAAATTTTTATTTAATCATAAAATACCAACACATAAAATATTCAATTTTATATTAAAGGCCCAAAAAAATTTTATGCATTGGTGAG
This sequence comes from Viscum album, assembly GCA_963277665.1. Taxonomy (NCBI): domain Eukaryota; kingdom Viridiplantae; phylum Streptophyta; class Magnoliopsida; order Santalales; family Viscaceae; genus Viscum; species Viscum album. Next base: position 1,376,274,503 of record OY728158.1, on the reverse strand, counting down.
TAAGGTTACCTTTTGTAAGAGTCAAATTACTATTAAAAACTATATGTTACTATTCATAAGGGTGTGTTACTCTCCATAAGGGTAGGTTACTATTCAATGAAATTTTTTTTGATTGTCTCTAAATCCAAATATAACCATGATTGCAATCGTGTATATCCATTTTTCAAAATTCAAAACAAAAATGTGACAAATATATGTTTAGAGGCACTGTTATAACCATGTTTGGTTTCAAAAAACCTCAATGATTTATGAAATATAGTTTATTATTGGAATTTATTTAAAAGATAATACCATAAAATGTTTCGGGTGTTATTGGAATCCTAGGCCAAACGGCCATAAATAATCAGTCAAGGGAACACACTCATGGGGTGTCCCATAACATGGTATAAAACCTTATGCATAATTACTAACCATTATCTCAATCAAATATCCGTTAAGGATATCAAACATGGTCAAATTCCGATATATGAAAATAAAATTTTTTGTTATTCTATACTTAAAGCATATATAATCCAAAGATAATTAAAAAATTGAACATAACACCTAACTAGATGTCATACGATGAACACTCATTAATTTTTTCCCTTGAATCGACCTAGAATGGCGTAGATATACAAGAAGGTCCAAAATGATTGTCCTTGAAATACTCATGATAGATGTGAAATATGGAAGAAATGATATTGGGGAAAATAGAAATCACCAGTAGGAATTAAACTCAACTGGCGATGTCTCAATCAGAGGTCGGATGAAGAAACGATAGGTGCTTGATGTTCTTCGATCGATTTTCATGCTCATATAAAAACCGTGGGAAGAAGAAGTGGTTTCTGGTCATAAGACGTCACCCCACACCAAATTGAAAATTATAAGGAAATTTAAATGTCATTTTCATTAAATTTAAAATCCATGTACTAGCTTCAATGGGCCCCAACTTTAGGTGGTTTTCCAAGTCACCCACAAGGCCTTGTACTCAGCTATTACATAGCCAGTACACGACTACATGCAACAACCGGGTACAAGGCATGAAATTTAGAAAATTCCCACTTATTCCTTCTTCTAGAAAATAAACCTGAAATAAAGATCCAAACTAGACATGAATTTCTAGGTTCTTACAAACATCCCCCCTTAAATAAATATGCCACCAAATTTCCCTTCCGAAGATGGTGAAGATGTAAATTCAAACAACTCAACCCACTTAGATCGCACGTCAGCCTACATCTTACAAATCTCATCATGTACTTTCATGTGCTTATATAACATACATACCATAGGAATAGAAAAGACATGGAGAACCATTATGATGTGATCCAAAATACATATATTGTTCCCCTCAAAAGATGAATCCCCCTCCTAGTCATCCTCCTAGAGTTGAAAAACATGGTATGGGTATGAATTGTAACGTCGTAGCTGAGAAAAATGTAAGATTTCATGAATACCGAACACATTTGAGGAAGCTTCAACTGTTAGAAAATCAGACCGAGTCACTTTAAAATGTCAAAAGGCCCAACATATATTAGTGAAAACTTAGCTTGTCTTTTAATACTCCTCTGTCATAAATTCAGTGTGACACGTAAGAAATCATTATATCTGACCTCTAACTCCAGAGGTTGTCTCTTTCAATCAACATAATATTTCTACTAAGAATTTGTAGTATCCATTACATTTCAGATAAAATTTTCATGCTTTGTGGACCCCTGGGAAAGATGGGGTCCCATCATAACTACCTCTCCATACTCTAGCCACCATAAGGGTTATCGGAATGGCCTACCATATAGAGCCTTATAAGTCACCATTAGAATCATTGTTTGAAAACTGTTATTATAGGAAACATCCACAAGGGGTATGCATACCTCTTATGTGCCCCCAATATCTAGGTCATATACTCAATACATGTCCTATAAAACTTGAAACATGCCCCCAGACATGAAATCTATCTGGGGAGGGTAAGTTGTACTCATATGTACCTATGTACTAAATGCCAATGTAGTCTCTAGAAGACATGTGAAGTAAATTAGGCAACCCTAGAGTGTGGTACCCCATGAAGGAATACAATATATTAGATGTACAACCATCCAATCACATCAATAATAATGAATTCCTCAATCTACAAGAAATTTGCATCCTTTGTGATCCTTTCAGGATAAAATCATACGATATCATTACCGTAATAACCTAATCAATTGAAAAATAATACATAGCATGCCCCTAAGAATTTAAAAAATCATACAGGTGTTTTTTCCTTAATTGGGAGAAAACAAAAACAACTAATGTCATAGTCATGGCCTCCCAACAAGTATAGGTCGAAACCAAGTACACATCTGCAAAACTTGTCACACAATATTTCCCTAGAAGACATTGTAGATGCTCAAAGCACAACACCCATAGCTATATGGGTGTTCAAACTGGAACACATGAACCATAATCATGAATTAGGAATGATAATGAGTCCAACCATCACCATATGACTTTTCTTATAAACAATATGCTCAAAAATGTGATGCATTACGACAGAAATAGAAAGCATATTCCCAAGGCCCCAAATTCTCACAACAAATCTATTCACCGAAGCCCAGATATCGCTCTTAGCTATACTCTTATGTCACCCCATCCCATGATCACTAAATTTTCATGCCACCACATGAACAAAAATGTAATTCCACATACATCCCACTAGAATTACTAAATATTTAAAAAATACATTTGAGCCTAATTAAAAGGCACATATAACCTCATATGAATTGACTAGAAGTCTATCAAAATCACCATGGTGGTCCATAATCCCCGTACACATGAGAATTTTGTGGGAAGCCAAAAATTCAACATATAAAAAAAGAATGTAATCATAACAGAATCAACCCATAGTTCACATCATTGAAGTAGTAGGAATCAGAGTCTATCAAGGTCGTTTTTACACATAATGTAATGTATCAGTAAAGATTAACCAAGACTATACTAAAACAATGAATCATATGAACAACATAAAAAGAGATAATGAACTCATATAAAGACTTCCTAATGTAGCAAGGAATATAAATGAGGCTCTTTAACTTCACCCATGATAACTTCACGATAGGGGACATTATCACCTTTTAATAAAGGGATCAGTATGAGGACATGAAAGCATTCTAGAATTAGATTGATGAATCACTACTAGATGACCTCATTAAGTAAAATCATCATTACATTCTAAAAAATAGTCATTTAAACTTTCACTGCATTATTGTGCTTCCTTGCAAGCACCAACATGAATCAAGACTCACAGGCCTAAAAAGAAATCAAGTAAAAATGACCATTTCTGGACGGTCCTTTGTTGGGGTCTTTCTACCTTATGGGAACACATTTGAAACTAAACTAACATTGATATCCCTACCTAGGAGTGTATTATATGTCAATAAGGACTAGCCGCCCTCAAATGAGCTAGTTCAGAAGCAACATAAATGAATGTGTGTCATTCCCTAAACAACGATCACTATGCCATATCACTTGGCCTGATGCCTACAAGATAAACTGATTAGCGAGTAAAAAAACCAATTTCCCAAAATTCCCCCAAGGTAGTGGGATGGAAAATGTTCCATAACACTTATGTCACTCCGCACTAGAGATAACCCAAGAACATACAAAACATCTCAGATCTCAAATATGTAACCCAACAAATGTTTTTATTTAAACATTTAACACTCGATAAGTATAATGTATGTTGACAAAAACTACCCAGTGTTTATAATATCAAAAAAACATTCTGGGGTACTATGCATAGTTTTTCAACCCTATCATTCCTAGTACTAGATGGAACTAACAAAAACACTCTCAAAATCACATCAACTATTGAACATAATCATGGGTGATGACGTACCATGTAATCTATAACTAATGAAAATGGAGTTCTACATGACCTATTAATAGTCGAACATGCTCGAGGAATGTCTAACGTGCAGAACCAATGGATCCTCAAGCTTGTTCCCACATCAAAATTAATTGAACAATGACCACCCCTCTAATCGAGGATGAAAATTTAAACCAGAATTCCCACACATGATAATGACACCAAGGTTGCACCAAAGTCAAAATCTCTCAGTAGAAAACAAGACAACAAGGTATAAGAGTGCTATATATCATAGGATAGAACCTTTTTAAGCATAAGAGTCTAAATCCATTACAAAGTTACTTAAAATAGATTCAAATGGCTCAAAATACCCTAGTAATCTACATTATCTCAATATCTCAAAGTAAAATAGACATATATCACTGACCTTCCTTTAAGCTTTTAACAAATCTATCATTCCTTCTCAAACGACAAGTGTGTCAACCGGGTCCCAGTGACAGCATAGCCACCCCAACATAACATGGACGTTGGGTCCTAGCCCACTAGGTACCACCAGTTGCCCCGCAGACAAATGGGGCCCACCCTAGGGTCCACTGACATGCCTGAACGGGTCTATGAGTGCTACATATCATGGGATAGAACCTTTTGAAGAATAAGAGTCTATATCCTTTACAAAGTTACGTAAAATAGATTCACTTGGCTCAAAATACCATGGTAATCTACATTATCTCAATATCTCAAATAAAAATAGACACATATCACTGACCTTCCTTTACAACTTTTAACAAATCTATCATTCCTTCTCAAATGACAAGTGTGACAACTGAGTCCCAGTGACAGCACAACCACCCCGCCTTAACATGGCCGTCAGGTCCTGGCCCACTAGGTTCCACCAGTTGCACCGCAGACATATCGGGCCCATACTAGGGTCCACCCGCAGGCCTGAATAGGTCATCTAACTAAGCATTGTCCCAATAGGCCAACACTTGTCCTTTCTTGTGTTCTTTTTCCTCACTCACAGACACCCTAGAAAACTTCCCAGAAGGTCACCCATCCTGATAACTACTTCAAGCCAAGCACACTTATCTGTAGATTTCTAATCAGGCAGGCTCCCAAAAAGGAAGGTGCACCTTTTAGACATGAGTCATATCATTTAGTCATTTTAACCATTATCAATTGGGTATGTTACAATCACCCCTTTAAGAGCACCAAATCCTCGTTGTGGTCCATACATCTCAACCCAGGAAGTGCACCACACATAAGGCTAGGAACCTCCCTCTGATACCAAATGTGACAACCGAGTCCCAGTGACAGCACAACCACCCTGCCTCAACATGGTTGTCGGGTCCTGGCCCACTAGGTACCACCAGTTGCCCTGGAGACACGTGGGGCCCAACCTAGGGTCCACCCACATGCCTGAACAGGTCATCTGACTAATTATTGTCCCTACAGGCCAACACTTGTCATTTCTAGTGTGCTTTTTCCCCACTCACACACATCCTAAGAAACATCCCAGAAGGACACCCATCATGATCACTACTCCAGGCCAAGCATGCTTAACTGTGGAGTTCTAATCCGGTAGGCTCTCGAAAAAGAAGGTGAACCTTGTTGACATGAGTCATATCATTTAGTCATTTAACCATTTATCATTTTGGGATGTCACTACAAGGTTCTTGTTAACATCAAATGAAACATACAAGGATATTTCTAAACAAACATGCATCCTCAAAAGGAAACCTAATACATATTTTTTAACCACACAATGAATGAACACATAAGAAGCGTGTTAAATTAAAATCACCTTCCAATGTAAAGATGAAGAGGAATCCTACAATAGATCTTTGAATGATAAACTACCAGGGAATCCTACGAGGTGGATCCTCGAAATAGTATAGAATTCAGGGATCCAACTAGGGACACCCTAGAAGCAACAAGTCTTATGAACATATTGTCCAGAAGCTACATCTCAAATGGGAAACGTCCTAAAGAAGAAAAATGTCATTAGAGATAGCACACAACTCATCATAGATCAAATGTCCAACTAGGTTGGTCCGAATGCCCAACCAATCATTTACCCATTGGTCTCACTCCCATAAGACAACTATTAGGAGTCTTATAAAGGCTATATAGGTCCCCCCATCCCGATCTAAGGGGAATACTATTCAAAAAGGACTCTTTATGGGTTTACAATTGATATTGTGGAATAAAACAAGAACATACCCTCAACAGGTAAAAAATAATACTATACAATGTGAAGAACTCATACATGTAATGTAAACTTAATATCATACATAGGGGTGTACCCCCCACCAACCTAGTCATGGAAAGATCCTTGGTACATGATGTTCCATCCTGAAACATGACATGTACACAATTTCTCTCTCCTGGCTATGTTCTTCTACATGGCCAGACTCACACATGTTCTATCTATAGAAAACTACCCAGGTTGTACAGAATATACATGACATGTATTTAACAAGAATCAAAAACCCAGGTTTTCCCCCAACATAGTTGGAACCATAGGATTTATCCTAGTGTAACAGTTTACAACGTGTTCACCCCTGACACAATGTGTAATACATATGTTCTATCAACCCATATCATTAGTGACATGGCCAGATTCCTAGTCGATCGCCACACGATGTGCACAATAAAGATATGGTGTGTACCATCTGAATTTAACCCACCCAGGTATTAGTCACAGGTCAGGATACATGGTCTCTATAGTGCAACATTTACTCCTAGTACACGGCATGTTCTACCAAATGGTCATCAACCCCATGACTCCTCTCATTTATTATGTCACATGGTTGATGACTACATGGTGTGTACATATGGTACACATAGTATACTTAAGAAATGTTGTTTCTTTTAAAACATAAGAACACATGGAATATTCTTATAACACCACATGTCGTGTTTTCTAGGTTTTCAGATAGTAATCCGTTGAAACATCTCTAGAACCCATAAAAACATAAAACTTTTTCCAATGAATGAAAAATTTCGACCATGGAGATCACATACTCTCGCTAATCAAAGATTGGCACCTTATTCATATCATTCAATGAAAAAATTCATTTAAATATCAATCATGATCCTAAAAATTCATATCCAAGAGGGCCAATAACACCTCAGGGACCAATGTTTAGCATACTTCCAAATGAAACATTTCATATTCCAATACCCTATCAAAATATCAATAATTCTATCATGAAATCTATCAGAACAACACACATGTTTAGGAAAAATTTATTAAAACAAAATTCATTCAGTAATGCATCATAAATTGCAGTATAAGAATGCATGTCATTTAATCTGTAACAAGGGACTATATAATGAAAGATTTGGAATACTCTCTTCTTAATGGGTTGAAATAGAAATCGAACTTGAATGATATAAATAATGACAGAACAAAAAACATGTGTCACCCAATGGTGAAATTAAATCATATATAGAAATTGAAAAAACAGAAAAATTGAAAATTTTAAGGTAACATGGATTTTCCGATTAAAAAAGTTTTCTAATCCATTGTATAACCTATTAGTAACTACCTATTCCATTTTATCCCTATCTTTAGGCTCCAAACATTCAAACAAAGTAGATAATAAAGTTCATTCTTATATCTTTGTAACATACCTTTTCAGGGTGCTTCCTAAAGGTGACCCAAACCCTATTGTTCACATATCCTCAAGCACATTTTCCCAAATTCTAGAGGCTGCCGATTGGCATCTAAGAGCATCATGTGATAATGTGAATAGAATCACCTCAATTAAAAATTATACAAAGTTGAAAAAAATTATAAACAACTATGGAAGTAGTAATACAATACAACAGATGTAAACATTGGAAGGCTGATAGTAATATAACAACTATAACATATATAAATGATGCAAGTGACATGTGTATAGGAATGCATCCAAATAATTCACAATTCTAGAAAAAAATACTGAATCCAAAATATAGAAAAAATTATATATCAATAGCATCAGATTCCTCAACATAGTCCAATGCTTTCCAACTATGACAACATTCAAGTAATTGATGAAGAAGGGATCTTGAACATATCTATACCTGCAACCATATAATCTATTTGTGTCCATAGTAATGACACACGTAGGGTGTGAGATGAGTCATATTGGGTAACCACAAAATGATATATTCTTAACTTTCTGTGAATATATATTTAGGAAATATGCAAAAATTAATTAATAAACTAGAAGATACTCAAATGTAAACAATGCTGCAGTTTTCAATTACATACAATTACAATTATTATTTTTCGGTTGAATCATGTAAACAATTTCATCTAGCCTATGTTCTGTATTCACATTGAAATGGTAATAAATAGATGTCTCAGAATACCTTCTAAACAATCAACTAAAAATTAGTCCAAACTTGTGCTTTGGCATGGCATACTTGTAACCATCATTCAATCATTCATAAACAACCCTTTGGGAAAGCTCTCAGAATCTAACCCCTTTAGTTTTACACAACACTAATCATTTACAAGGACCATCTGGGCAACTCTCATGGTCAGTACCCCTGGGTCAAAATGGAATCAATAAATTGGAAACACCCTCCTGGTAGCTCTCACAGTTGATACCACCTGGGTCATCATAGCATGAATAATCATAAATGACTTCCAGGTAGCTCTCACGGTCACGACACCATCAGTAAAAATCTACACCAAGGATCACATGGTCCAATGTAATAAAAATGGAAACCCCTACAATTTTCCTGGTCCAAGGCTCTAATAGTCAATTGGAAAAAATGTTCATATCATAACAAGGCAGCACATTTAATATATAACTACTTAAATGAATACATTCACAAGAATAACACATGAAATTATGATAACAAATCGTACTCCAAACTAAAAATTCATAGAATGGAAACAAGGTATGCCTCTTATGAAACCTCATCCAAATGACCATAAATATTCAATCTTGGAAACACACCCATGGGGTGTCCCATAAAAATGTATAAAACCATATGATAAAGTACTCAACACTTTCCCAATCAAAAAACCACAGAAGGTAATAAACACGGTCTAACTCAAAATTACTCAATACCCAAAAATGGGTATTCGACATATAAAGCATTAATAATCCAATGAAAATCATCAAAATACACAACCCACCAAACTTGATGTACAATGATAACTCTTTAACTTCAGCTGTGGAATTGGACTAGAACAATGTAGATCTAAAAAAATCTAGAGAACGATCATCCTTTAAATACCCATGAGAGATGAAAAATTTAGAAGGAATGCTCTAGGGGAATATAGAACTCACCAGAGGGAATCCAACTCAACCAGAGGAATCTTAATCAGTGGTTAGTCGACAAAATTGGAGGATCTCGAAGTTCTCCTTATGTTCGTCACTATCCTGTATGAACCAGGCATAGAAGATGAGGTTTCTGGACATAAAATGCCACCCCGCACTGATTCATCAATTAAAAATAACATTAGATGATGTGTTCTTTAAATGTACATGACATGTATTAGCCTCAATAGGCCACTGCTTTAGGTGGTCTCTCAGGTCACCCAAACATCCTTATACTCGGTCATTACATGGCCGGTACACAGCTATACATGGAAATTAGGTACATGGATTGTACTCAAATGTACAAGGTGAGTACATAGAAAATTTCACATTTCATCCTTTTTTTTCAAATATTCCAAAAATAAGGATCCATACACAAAACTAAGTTCTATATTCTTAAATTGATAGTACTCTCTTTGTGGATAATGAAGAGGATTTGAAGATGCTCCTCCTGCATTTGAAATGGGCATCTACACTACAGTCGATGAGTTGGTACAAGTGAACTGTGACACCGAGGCAGAACCAAAGCCAACCCTAATCAGCTCAACCATCTTTCCAATAGATTTTTAATTTATATGTGAATTTATTGAAATAGAATCAAGATGCATTTTCTTAGAGATATGGTGAGATTATCTGACATGATAGTCAGGTTACATTCAACCGCGTTGTCCTCCAAATAAACCATTGCATGTTTAAATAGAATCCTGGAATGATAAACCCCACTCATGGTGCCACGGTCAAGTTCGAGGTTGATAAGATCGTAAAATACATATATTTTCAACGTAGTCCATTACCATAGGTTTTTAGATAATATTGTTCCCATAAATAAGTAGAGAAGACAGATTATAGTATACAAAAACATTTGGGATCTCAACTTTCTCTGTCTGAAGGAATATTTTACTTTTCATATGATAGAACTATTGATTGACACTACTGTTGTGTTCCGGTACATTTTCATAATGTATGGGTATTCTAGATATAATCAAATCCTAATTTTCCCAAGGATGAATAATATACCACCTTTAGGGAACCATAATGTACTTTATTCTACCATGTAATGATTTTCATTCTAATGAATACAGGTTCCAAAAATCAGTGTTCCATGCACCTCATATTTAATATTATATTCAAGAAATTGGTGGAATGTTTTGTGGAAGATCTAGTGAGAAAATCTTTCTAGCATCAAGACCATCTTTGGGATGTTAGAATGTGTCTGGGAACCTTCATTCCCATCGTCCGAAGATGAACCCATTAAAGTATTCCTTTAGGGTCACCACCAAAAACATTCTTGTCATTATTGTTAGATATAGAGGCATTAAGATAAATCTAGATATGATAAGTGATATCTTTAAATTTTATCATCCATGAAATACTCATAAGATCTAAGGATTTCATGGAAACTTATCATATATATGACGATTCCTCACAAATATGGCTGGAATGTGTATGCCATTTTCCATGCTCATAAAAATGGTGGAATGTATTACTGGGATGACGATTGTTAAAAAAGATTCTAGGATATCATTTAGTATTAGTTACATACCTCGGTTTTGAATCTGCCCATTCCATGAAAGGCGCTTTTCCTCAATGAGGAAGCTTTGTATTGGTCCCTCAGCACCATTCCCACCTAGAAAAAATATGTGGGAATAGTGAATAGTTTATACTTTATCAGCCACATTCTCTTTCATACAGAGACTACATATTCATTTATAAAGAATAAATTAATTGATCTAATATTCAATGTATAAAAATTGATTCACTGATTTCTACAACATGAGATATTGCAAGGGTCCCATGTGGTTTTGTTGACGTACATTCCAAACGACCCCATGTTGTCATGTCATCTAGAATGGTGGGATTTTATCCTTTAATAGTTTGACATAAATTTTTATCCCATAGGGATATCATGGGACATATATTGTAAGACACTCTTGTCACCCATCCATCCACTGTAGAGCATTCTTTGGATCATGACATTCCAATTGAAGAAATACACTCGGTAGATCAAGTAGTTCTGTTTAGGCAGATTCACTTCGACGGTGCTTCATGGTATCCCACATCTAGAAGGATCAATGATCCCAGACATAATAGGTCGGGCCTAGGTATTGTGTTTACATCACATCAGATTAATATTCCCCACCTACATGTGAATGGGAGACCTATTTGATCATCAAGAAGATCAATGGTGATTACAACACTTGGAAGTTAGATCTCATACCATTTCCAGAGTACATTCATCATTTGATAGCCAAGTTCCCTTCTTGGATAGAATTCATTCAACACACTCAGTTGCAGAATGATGACACTAATATTTTGGCCATACTTGTCATATAACATTCTATGCCAGAAAAAATGATTTTATTATCCTTTTGGCGCATAGAAGAGACATTTCTACCATCACCCATGATGACAATGACAACAAGAAGTTATGATAACTTACCACTGATTCCTCCACATAAGAACATCCAAGTCACCCTTCGACAACATTGGAAAAGACCCTTAAACGGAAGAATCCCCTTATTGTGTATCCCCATCATGGTAATATCTTGGTAGACCATGCTAAACATGAGTGATTCTATCAGCATGTTGGGAAGCATACCCTCCAGAGTGGTCCAAGTGTTGAGATGATCCTATAATGACATGGGTTTAATGGGATTATCCTCTATTGCATTCAAAGTGATGATTTTTTTTTCCAGTAAAGCAGAAAACTCATTACAATTCATGTATATATCATTAGGTATGACCTAAACTCAATACTTAGATCAGAATATGTGGATATATTTCGTCCACTATGAACCATGAAAGTATCATGTTTTCGAAGAAGTTCCATGATTTCTAGATTTTTGAATGTTTTGCACATCTTCTTCCAGAGACCCTCCATACTACATTGTACTCCTGGACCTTTGAATTCTGTGAAATCAATGTTGTGGGACCATATCCACCAGCATGGACTCTCTAGTGTATGTTCATTCTATCCACTAAAGATTTATTTTCAAATTGGGTCGAGAAAGTTCCACTCAAGGACATCAAGGCTCTTGGTATAATTTATTTGGTGGGCTCTAGTTTCATCCACCAATTTGTAGTCCCTCATGCCTTCCTCACGAATAAGAACACCCTATTCCAGGTATATGAGTTGAAGAAATTTTACTCAAGTACAATATCTATAGTAATCATACCTCTCTCTATCATGTGAAATACAAAAGTTTTATAGAGGAATTAAATAAAACTATATATAACAATTTTAAAAATATGATTGATTATAATAATAATCATTGGCCGAAAAAACTCCCCAATGCTCCTTGGTAAAACCAGACAATGACTGATAATTATACCCATGTTAAACCATATTCCTCGGTTTATAGAATATAAGTAGTCCTGACCGTATAGATTTAGTTACATTCAATTTTCATAGCCTTACATGAATATCTTACATCAAGAAAGATAGATTTTTTTGACTTTATTAATTTGAATCCCTCGATGTGTACATGATTCTTACCTTGCACAATATACAGTGGCATGAGAAGAAGATATCCATAAATTGCAATAAGAGTGTTGTTCTCTGTTATTCCATTCAAAGTGACATCGTATTGGCCTTGAGAACTCTAATGATATCCAGAATGAATCCAAAATTTTTGGATCCCAAAAGGGTGGGGCCTTATATGATTCACAAGGAATACCACAATGGTGTATACTTCTTGGTCACTATGAATGGTGAGCACATCAGTCCTCCCACAAATTCGAAATTACCCAAGCATTACATTACCTATGTTGAGAATTATCAACATAAATGATGTTATAATTCATATGTTCTATTCTATATCACCTTATACGATGATCCCAATCATCTAAAATGACGAGAAACCAGACGTGGATAAAATACCACATGGTATGAGCTCTAGGACCTTAAACTAAGATCTCCATCATTCTAACCACGATACATTATACAACCCGGGTACCACCACGCTTCACAGATAACGTCATTTAGGACTCCATCACCATTCAAAACTTAAAGGACCACCATGCGGCATGGTCTCACTCCAACTTTCCTCACATACAATTTTTGACCAACATTCTAGAGGATATCAAATTACTATATTACATAAGTATTTCATTGCAAATATGGCCAGCAGTTGATGCTCAATTGTTTGTCCTCATTACAGGATACATGAGATGGATACTATGTTTTAAAGATAGTCAATGGCTATCCTAAGTCATTATCACCATCCCCATGGTATCCTATATATCAGGTGTAGTGAATCATCTTTTTCTTCCTTTTTGTCCCACACACATGACATGAAACATGGAATCTACAGTATGGGATCTATGAATTTAAACTAAAATAATAATCATCCATATCACATGATGTTAAAAAAATATTATTTCAATAACTTTGTGTTTCATGATTCCAATCATTATGGGATACGTAGGACCAACAAAACATTTCATCTTCATGTCAAAACCCAGTTTTTATATGCCTTCCCTTTACTTGGCCTCTTGGATAATGTTCCTCTAGGAGTATGTGTCATGGTCTAAACATTCATTTTCCTTATTTACATCAAGATTTCAATAACCATGTCATGTACTTCTCTCAAGAACTCTCCAGTCCCTATCCGTACTACATCACATTAAAGTTCACATCATTTTAAAGACTATGTATGACATGATTTCCCCACCCCCCTCTATGGGATACATAGTAACACCCAGATATTAAATCATCAGGTACAACAAATAAAGTTTCTCAATATCATTGTTACCCCCCACTTATAGATTTATCCTATTTCAAGGGATTCAAGTGGTGAGGTGTGGAATTTTTTTTTCTTCATTCCCTTCGGGTTTTCAATATTCATACAATGTGCCCATACTTCTAGAGAATTCACTTTTTCTTTCATCTTTACATCATGAAATTAAACTACATGAAATTTTTTGAATTATAAATGGATTTATTCCCATAATTATGGGATAAGTATGACCTCTTGAGCATTTCATCATTGGTTCCACGCCCTGGTCCATCAATCGTTTTTATCTCATTGGTCTGAGGATCCCCATTGGGATTTTGTGAAGTGTGGTGTGGACATTATTTCTTCCCATTCAAAAGTGGTATGTTTTATCATGAAACATGAATTCCATTTCGATCATCATTCATCAACATGCTCCAAACCATATGACGTAAAACTTTGTTGTATGGCCCCACTTGAATTTGAACTATTGTGTATTTGCAACATGGCTTTAATTATCATGGGATGTACCTATCATACTACATTAAAATGTGACACTATCATCCATTCCATATGATGAAAAATGAAAATGGAATTCAATGTCCTTTCTTGAGATGGATTCATGTTTATTCTCGGTAAAACATTGTGTTATTTTCAAGGCCTACATACAGGTTGATTCCAACTAGAATTCCAAGATTCTCTATTCTTTGTCTGTTTCTCCAAAACAAAGACACGTAAATTAAATAATAAACAAGATCCATAAAATGTCTCTCCATTTGGTGCATGGGGAATACTGAAAAAATAATCTATTCTTGAAATATGTATGCCTTGATTCCCATCCTTATGGGGTACATGGTAATTCAAAAAAAAACTTCTTTGGGTACAAATGTAGGTAACTCAAATACTACCTGCATTTTGGACCATTAGCCTGAACTCGGATGGAATCACATAGTGTGGTCAGACATTTACAGTACTCATTCACATCAGGTTTACAATTTCCATCCCATGTACATCCCTTCCAAGATCTCTCGTCCATTTTCATGTTTCCTTACCACATTCAAGATGTATGAATGGACTAATTCCCACCTCTATTAGATACATAGGAATTCCCATACATGTTTACCTTCGGTCCAGCCTCAGGTTCTTCTATTACTTCTCATAGTCCCTTGGCCTAGTTTGTCACCTAGTATCACGAATGGGTTGGTATATCGACATCTTTGGTCTTCCTTCACATCAGGTTATTATGGCATGTCATAAATGATTATTTCCTGAGAACACTCTACCTCTTTCATTATTTCCACATGAGATTAAAATACATGGCATTTTCAAAACATTTTCTAGCCTCATTCACATAATTAATTGATATTTAGGAACTCCTAGTCAGTTTGTCTTTGGATCTATCACCATGTTCATCAATCCATTGTTTCATTATTCTTCCCATCACCGCCTCATGTTTGGAACCCTTAATCGGTCCCCTATACCATTTTTATGTATCATTAACATGTTTATAAGCACATTGGTTTAGTACATAATGTGTTAGAATCTTCATGGGAATGATCTCTTATGTTTTCATATTTATCTTCAACCTTCATTAGGGTTTCCATCTCCATTAACATCTGAAACGACCCTCGGACGGTGGAGATTCTCACCCTTATTGATCTTATACCTCTTTGGGAAATCATCATAGAGGATTTCAAACGACATTATGAGTTTGGTATTTTTGGTGAATTTTTTTAGTGTTGGGCCCCATTTTGTAGTTCCCATTTCAGGTCACACAATATAGATGATGTTTTTTAGAAATAGTCAACATTTATCATCCGTAGTTATGCCACACCCAATTACTCCCTAAATATTTGTATTGTTATTCCCATTCTTTTCCACCTCGTCATGTTCATGTTGAATTTTGAAACACTTGGTGTTATCCCTCCTTCCACATTTTCACATTAGAGGATGAATAATCATCATAAGGTCATCATAGACTCCACACCAACTGCCCCTACTGATAATTCCATGTGTTTTAAATATCTTTTCAACCTTTGGTTCCCTCACCGATCAATGTTAACATGTGGTTAGGAATATTATAATGGTTTGTTCTTGCAGATAAGAACCATATTTCTTATGGTCTGAGCTCTATGATTCTAAAATAAGATACGTCTTTATTGATTGAATTTAAACTACCTCATCTTCATCCAGGTTGTGTGTGGATAACTACCTAGACATATTATGTTTTCATTCGAGAAGACCTTGTACCATTGGCACTGCAATTTTTTCATGACACATTTAAGAACAATGTATAGATTGATTAAAACTATTTTAAGATACATATTGATGCCAAATAACATTAAATCTGGGTCCATCCCTTGATTTTTGAACCATATTTGTCCCCTTTTCTGGAATGGGTACTTTCTTCTTAGAAGTTTGTAATCTGGCATGGATTTTTTTAGTTCTACCTGTACCGAGTCTACCTCCTAGTGCTACATTTCACCTCTCTGTAACATACTATCTGAACACTATAACCGTAAACTATGAGCCTCAATTTTAATGTCCCATTATCACAAATTTAAATCATTTTTATTCTATCAAAAGTGTGTGGTGTTGGATTGGACTTATTTTTCCTCATTAATGTCAGGTTTTCAGTTATCAAAATGTATAATACCCTTATGATCTTTTCATCCTTCATCTATACTGAACGATGCTAAACTATATAAGCATTCCCAAAAAAATTAAATTAAAATGGGAACATTACAGTTTGATATCTATAGACCAAGGAGAGGATTCTTCCTATCTATTATCACAACATTATAAACTAAATAATAATCACAGTATTTTTCTAAAGGAGTATATCACTCTCTTTTGGAATTTTATGCCTGTCCTACCACCTCAATGGACTGTGTGTGGCTTGATTTTAATCCTGGTAGGATATGTATCTATTCTTAGAAATATGATATGTGGTTTAGTCACAAAAACTATCACCTACACATCCTCTTCTATCATGGGATCTCCAAATCTTATATGGGGTGATGAAGAATTATTCTGTACTCATTCATGATGTGATTATAATAACCACACCATGTTCTTCCATCGATATTAACAATCCCAGTTCTTATCCTAGATAATTGATAAGCTTAATGGGATAATGTTTTCACTTCAAAAATTACTTCATTTGGGTTGTCATTATATTTGACATCTTATGGGACCCCATAACTATATGGACGCTAGGCCTTAGTTCTCTCTTTCCTTCCTAGGTCAATGCTCTGAAGGATTTTTACATAAAATTTGATACAAATCCCATGTCTCAACTATGGTTAGTGCTAGAAAATCATTTGTTTTTTTTCATTCTAGGCTATCTTGAAATGAATCACGTGTCACAAACATGTTAAACATTTATCCTTCATTTTATTGTCCCTCCCATTCATCTCAGATATCGAATTATATGAATCATGTGTTTTACTCCCCATTCAATTTTATAGATCCCCGATACCTCTTCTGTTTTAACTCTATGCATTCCCCGTGTCAAGTAGGATGGTCGGTTCATCTAGTATTTTCACAACCCAATATATCATTTCTTATATTTCATTTTCTTGTCAGATGAGGAAGAACTGAAAACAATCCTTTATTCTTGCACAGGGAAGGACACACATAGGCTTAGGTGTTATGGTAGGGTAATATCCATATTTGAGATGGTTTGAAAAGTTCATGGGGAATACGTTCTTACACTATGACACTATCATCCTCACTACATGATGTGAAACTATTCTGATTACAAAGAACTATGTGTGGTGTTATTCATGACCTTATAGGATACCTGGAGACATTCGGGCACCTGATCCCCAGGTCTAACCACATATTGGTAAACTCAATGTATTGGCCTTATCAACCCTAAATTCCATTTCAAGAATGTGAGGTTTGGTGTGTACCTATCTATTGCACATTCAAGTATGGTTATTAATGACACTGCCCATTTCTCTTTTGGGGTACCCATTCCATTGATGAGTGACTCTAAACTAAGACCATACACTGAAAAAATTCATGGTGCCCCTATATTATTATGGTATGTTTCATCTTCCTCTCTAGAGAGGATTTCTGGCACATGTTTTGGCCTATGACAACACTATTCCCAGGAACAACATTGTGCATGATTCTCATCATTATGGGATATATAGTGAAGCCTATGAATTTTACCTCGGGCCCATCCCTAGGGCCATTAACTTTACTAGTTCCTTACCCTAATAATAGCATGAACTCTATGAACACGTTAAAGGGGTTACCAATCTACATAACATGGCATTATACTTTTGGGATGGGTCCAGGAAGTATGGCCTTAAACTACGTGAAACATCCCGATCATATGATAATAAACTATTCCATGTATATTCCTCACCTTTTGATGCTAACTGCTTTTTTATCATCCCCATTTAAACGATGTATATTAGTATACCATCCTAGGTCCTCATCCAAGAGGTTCCTAACATAAGTATTCTGGATCTCAATTCAGACTGATATTCTCACCCGATGCATTTTTTACATGGTGGCGTAATTCTAAGAGTGTTGGTCTCCATTCAAACACCCCATCACTCCACTACTTGATTTGTGTTCCGTATATTCAGATCCTCACCAACATTATCATATTAAAGGACAACAAAATTTCATGGATACTCAGTATTTCAACTCTTTTTCCTATTAGGGCCAACATTCTGGATGATATTGGATGACGTTTTGTGTTGGGCCCTTTGTTTTTGAATATAGTTTGCGAATGGAACTTGTTTATTTATGCCTATTTCATGATAACACAATATGGTTATTGTGTTTCAAATATGGTAAATATTTATCCTACATTATCATGCTATCTCTCATTACGTTACTATTTTCAGGTATCATGATTCACACTTCTCATCCCCCTGGGTTCCGATCGACTCTAAATCCCCTCGTGTTATCCTGTTGATCTACTAGAACATGATGGGAAAATAATTTCTACTTAAAAATCCATATTCTACAGTTACAACCCCTATATTATCCCCAATTATTCCAAATAGTCATCTGAGCCATGGTTTCCAGACAATTGCCTATCAATCTAATACAAATAGTGACTGATTATGTAGTCGTCCCTTGTTTCTCACACTAGATATGGACCACGTGATCTTAGTGGTTGATTTCTAGTTATTAAATGGATAAGATTATGATAAAATATTATCAAAAACTACAATAATAAATAAATAATGAATGTATGTTTGTGAGTTAGTGTGAACTATTGTCTCTATGGATTAGCCTCTCGGATACATGGGTTTGCCTCTTCAATGGAACATCCCAGCTACATCACCCTTTGGATTATGGCCTCCATAACCTTCAATCTCCTTTTAAGCTCAAACATTTCATTGATGACTATGGGGTAAAATTCATTGGCCCTAATACATGCCTCATCATACTCATCATGGATGTTAACCATTTATTAAAAATCTCACATCATCTTCTCCTCGACCTCTATCAATATTTCCTTAAAACATGATACACATTATGATGGTTCTTTTAGGAAATAAGAATATTCGTTCGATGGAACAAGAAAGTGTTTGATCTCTTTATCATCCACATGGAGTCTATTTATAATGACATATTTTTTCTACTACCAACCGATACTAAGACCTCTATCATACTCCCTTATTTTTTTCACCATGTAATCTCGAATGGACATATGAGAACATCAGTCATAAACCCCTTCAGTGCATAGTTCACATATTTTTACCAATTCTCCCAATTTGGGTTGTCCTCTATTCTTGTGAGGTATCCATGATAAATCGCTTGATCTGTTTACATGGACAGAAATAGACGACCTTACTATCCTTTCAATTAGAAGTAGTCTCATCCAAGTCATCGGGGATGGAATCATTGTATGTTGAGAGTACCTCCAAAAATATGGGAGTAGGATCTTCCCCTGGTATGATGTCAAGAACGATGGGATCCGCATCACATGGATATTGTTCATCACTAGATTCCACCCAGACAATGTCTGGTTTAGTCTCATCAGTAACCACAGAAGAATTTAAAATTTTGGTGATTTGTTCCAAGACATCTGGCATTCCGCTCAGGGAGGGAGCATCTGGATTTCTATCCATCCTCACCATTATATCCCACACCATTTGAAGAAATATTTAGAGAGAACTATACAATGTCATAGGTTAAGGCTTAGTAGACAACAGTTATGAATTATGTGGAGGAGATTATGTAGAGAGGCCAAAAAATGGGTCTCCCAATCAAGAAGATTCTCTTAGAATCCCAAGGCATGAACCCATCCATATATGGTCGATAACAATAAAGTCTCTGATAGAACCACCCTGGGTGTTGCAGTCCTACTTGATTCTGTAATCACCATTTTCCTAGGGGCATGCCTCAAATTTACATCTTCTATCATGCCTGAATAGTTTTTACATATAAGTATCTCCTACATAGGGAAAATGTAAATTGTTAAAGCATTGATGTCTTTAACATGGAACATAGTGGATCAATTTATATATTACATCAAGAATTTTCACATGATCTTCTAGCTCCATGTCCATAAACTCATCTTCCTTTAAATGGATCCCCTTATCAGCCTCGTCTCCTCTAGAGGATCCCTAGGATTCATCATGTATTGAGAAATAGTTCCTTAGCTCAGTGGTAGAGAGTTGTGTTGGGATTTTTTGATCAAGAAGTACTCTCACTTAGTCCATCATTGGATTCGATGTACCCCAATAATGCAATATGTCCTCTAGATCGACAATTTATTGTTCCCATTCTACATGAGGCACTAAAAATCCATCCTCATCATAGCCAATCTCCAATAGAAACCTTCTATGGTGATTGTTGTGATCCCACATCTGATATGGGATGAAAAAATATTCCATGACTTATCAGTTATCCCAAATCTTCCAAACAATATAATCGAGAGGCATATCTATGTGGTGTAACCATTACCCAGGATCTTATATGTGATCATATGAAACCATGTTGCTGGAGTTATTCTCCTATGTCCCTTCTCAGTTGGGGCCACCAGGCCCATGACATCCTCCAACCGTCCTTTTAGCCTAGGCATTGGGATAACTGGCTCCTCCACATCCCCTCCACTGATTGGTGAATTATATTTACCATGACAATATCTTCTTTCCATTTTACAACTCCAGCCTCGAGGTTAATGGGGCTCACCATCATTGGCATTGAGGATTCTTTGGTTCAACATCTCTCCCTAGTAGACTGCTTCTCAGCTCTTTTCATATTCCTTCACCAACTCATAGGTAGTATTGGGTGGAGGCAGTTCATTCTACATTTTCCAACATTCTATCATGAACATGAGCCACACTTGACTCATCACAGATGAATGATCCTCATGGTGTACTCCAAGGTAGGCATGAACAATCAACCTTTGCATTCACTAAAACTACCTCACAAAAGGGGGTGGGGGTGCATTGCTCGATATAGACTCATGGTCTACCAATTCCACATGAACTCCTCCCAATAAGGCCACAATATAAGGTGGATGCTCCTCATTTCCCTTCTTATCCTTAGTGAATAGACATGTTGGTAGTAGAAACATATTTAAGTTGAATTCACTGGCCTTACAGAATCTGTTTAGCGTGAGTGGTAGAGTTCTCATGGTTGGAAATATCCTCACTACATTTAGGATGGATGGTGAGAAGTTTGATCTAGGTGGATAAATAAGGTTCAAATACTCATAGACACCCATATATTCCTCTGTCCATGCATACATGAAATGGAGAGGTATGCACACCCTATATGACCGTTTCCATTCTCTAATGATCCACAAAACTTTGTACATCTTGGACAACATTGGGATCCCCAGGATGAAACATTTCCCCATTGCCATCTTGTATTCTATAATGAATGTGCTTGGTTGAACACCTTTGTTTGGATCTCTAACTAGAAACATACATCCATAGATATTCACAAATATAAACCCAACCATACTGACCACCTGTTTTTTCTTGGTGTTTTCATTGTACCCCATAACTTCCATTGGATATCCTCTAGGATTCAGTAGTAGGAATTCACATTACCATACATGGCTCAATTTGTATAGGTGGGAGGCGTGACTTGTAGCTTCATGGGTTCCTCTTCTTCTTCCGAGGCTTTTTGGTTAGAATTTTATGAAATTCCCAAACCACAACATAGCATGGATGTCCCTCCTTGACTACTTTTCCTCTCCCAGTAGAAAATCCCTTTGTGCCTTTTCCCACCATGACATCCTCTGCAGACTATCCCATGTGTTCTCTGCAAATAGAATCTCGTTGTTCATAACCCTAAGAATTTTAATCCCTAATATCAATTGAAGGTACAAAAGTATGATGCTTTCATCCATGTGGTGCTAATATAAAGTGTTGGTTCTCGACGACTATCCTCTCAGAAATAGTGGAATCTTATTTTTAGTTTGGTAAATTTTGAATTGGGAGGCACACACCGCTTCTTAATGCCCGACTCGATTCATCTATACCTTGAATTCATCATGATATGAACAAACCCAATAAACCTATCACCATTACACTATGAAATTCCCTCAGTAGTGAAGGTCACAATAGTTATTCTACCATTATCCAAAAAATTTAAAGCCACCTAATGGATGTTATGGCACTATGTTGGAGATACTTCTAATGGTATCACTTTTACATCAAAGTTTTTCTTTGTGATTTTACAAATAGTCGGTATTAACTATCATGTGATCCTCCCATGTATGTCCATCATCATCTCCAAACCACATGAACACACATGGAATACTCCAAACCAGTATGTTGAATCATCGCTACATGAATCAGGGATGAGAATGACACCCCTCACACCAGAGCATTACCATGGTATTATATAACATAGAAGATAATACTTTTTTATTTATGATAGGAACTAAATCAAGGATTCATGATATTAATGGATTCAGAAATATTCCATGATGCGCAAATTATTCCCCATCTCTTCCCTTCGAGCAACATCTCTGAGGACCCCTAAGCAACTTCATTGATATCTATTTTGTCACGAGACATTAGTATCATTTTTCTGGTTCGCAATGATCAATCACAGTGTTTTACCATAATCGTCACAAATATAACTCACTGAGAGCATGATCACAATGTGTATGAAATCAATGATTGTCGTAATTTAAAAGGAACCTATTGACCAAAGTACTGTCATGGGGCACAAGGAGCTTCTTAATTCAAGAGTTCAAACATGGAAAAATGGACTATGTTTCGGAAATAACAGGGGCCTTCACCGTTAATTTATAGGCGACGACCCCCCCCCCCTCTTCAATTTGTATTAATCATAGATAAGGTGAGAATAACTTCACTTTTTTTCAAGGGAATCTCTTTAATGTTCTTAAACTTCACTTTGTGCACCCTCATCGCGATATTGCTTCGAAATCCTCTACATTTTGGTGATCTTATGTCAAAATTTGATCCTCATATTTCACCTTTTTCTCCCATTCCAAGGGGAAATTTTTATGGCATCAAAATATGAATTTGAAAAAATAAGAATATGACACTAAAAATTAGACCAAAGGGGTAGCTTCGTGGTCAAACTCTGCAAATCCCACCAGCACTGTGGCCGGTGTAATGATGTGGTCTGTCTTGGATAACTCTATAGAAAAAATGATATAGTCGCCTCTATGAGTCAATGGAAGTTGATGGAAGTCTCAGAACCACAGATGGAAGGATATCCCTCGAAGGAGTGGCCCACTGACCATATCCATGTTTCAATAAATGATAAAAAATCTAGGAAGAAGGTTTCATTGTTTCCCACCTTTTGAAAGCATGAACACGGGGTAAAAAATAGATGCACATCTTCCTCGAAAAACGGATGCACACACCAATGTGATGGTGTTTCAAGAAAAGGTGAATCTTTATCGATAAGAAAACCCATTACATGATATAAATAAATAATTTCAGTAAACAATTACCTTATAATAAAGGGTATTCTCACACCAATGATATCTATAATCCATGTCAATGACAATTCGATCCATTTGGACTGCATAGAATAATCCAGATTATAAATTAATTTATTTCAGTTCAAGATATGTTGGGAGATATCAATATTGAATATATTTTTTTATTATCAATCCATAGGGTTTAGCTTTAGGCCTCGTACCATTAATTGATGATCAAAAAACAATTTCAATAGTGAAGACCAATGAGGAAGACAGTGCATATGATTCCATGATGAAATTAGGATTGTATGTGATTTTATGATTTATATAATCCAGAGTGGTGATCTAAACTCTCATGTATGGTTCAATAGGGTTGAGAGGAGAATGTTTCTAGGGATATAAAATAAAAATAGAACAGCATGAAACACAATGAAATAGATGTTTGTTTGATTACATTGTGTGTGATATATTTTCAATTTATGTAATTCATATTTTTGGGATATTTCTAAAAAACAATCACCTTGGATGAATGTTACATTCCCAAAAAATTAAATGATGTTCAATACATTTACATCACATTTCATTTCCCTAAAGATGATTTTTCATCCCAGTGTACTTATAAAACCCTAATCACTGTTTAAGGCTTTACAATATTCCCTGAAACCTAGGTAACACTTGAATTTTTTATACTCTGGAAAAATTAAGTCAAAAATACATATATAAAGAACAACGAAAATCCCTTAGATAGGAGGTGTTGCTTCTTATATACAAGCCTCTTGGACCAATTAAGTGTAGGTGGGACATTCTATAGAGTTATGTGTAGAAATATTTTTTATCATAGAAGGACATTGAGGTGATGTTCTAGAGAAACATCTTTCCTGATACTTTATGGGTTGAGATGTCTCACATGTTAATTCATATGAAAATGGATTGTTTTTTACTCTTTTTTCATGATGGTTGTTTAACCGATGTTCATTTAATTTCAATATCTTTATGATATGATAATATATCAAGGAGATACATTTTTGACATTGGATCTTTTATGGTATCAAGGAACATGTGAAATTTTCACACTTTAGCGTCTTTTCAAATGTTATAAATCAAGAACTCATCACAAAATAGAATATGTGAGTTCCTCAAAGTATCAGCCATAATGGGTAATCATGGGGAACTAGTAGCTCTTATTTGGGTGTCTAAAACACAACTATGACAATTATCCCCATGGAAATAGTTGTTAGAGTTGTCATGGTAGTGTATAAAAATCTCAAGAACATGTCGTTTTGTAGTTCTATATGTGAGTCATATTTGGAAAAAAATTAACTTGTATGTCTAGAACCATCATTGGAGTGTTATTAATATAGTTGGATTGGTTACTTTTTGAGTTTTTTCAGGACATGTCCCAACGAAGTGGTAGGAGATCTGGACAGTTACCAAAGTAGGGAGAGGAAAAATCTACAACTTAGTATAATTGTATTTGATGATCCATTAGATGTTCTGGAATAGGTATGGGATATCATAACCTAATGTATTAGCATCAGTACAAGGAAGTTGAAATACCCAAGGGATGTGATACTTGAGGCCATGGAGGTGGGTATTGTCAACTGCAAGCTATAGAGTCTACATTTACAGGTGTGTATTCCAGACCTTCTACCATTAGAATTACAATTATTGTGTCATCTATGCATTATATAAATTTGTTGGATACAATACCACCACATTCATTATTATATGATATTTTTTCAAATATCAGGGAAATCATTTTTAATCTTGGATGTTTTATATACAATCGATACACCATTATGAGTTCATACTTATAATTTTAAATAGTTCTACCGGTGTTCTCTATATATTACTTTATTAACATTCTTTGTGGAAGCTCTTTTATCTAGAAATGATAGGTTTTGAATTGAAACGTAGTACAGAAAGGATAGTTTGATACCCATCTCATATAATTTATTATTAGAGGAGATTTACCTATAAATATCTAGTAGGTACAATTATCCTCACCAAGGTGAGTGGAATCTTCAAGCTGGTCATAGTGGACCAATTCAGTTCATATTATATTATGTAACTGATTAGGTATTAATCATTTATCAATATTATAGTTGAATGTAGAGAAATACATGTACCCTAGTGATAGGGTATTTATTGGATGTATTTTCTATATTGTTCAATAGTTTACAACATGGGTTTACGATCTAGACCACGATTCTGTTAGTGCATGGAGAAGATCCAATTTCTATCCCACCTAATATGATAGTGAAATCATTACCTTGAGAGTCGATAATGTATTTATAGAATAAATAACATAATGATTTAAAATAGCCCATTATGTCACCTTGGGACTTTCTACTTTGTTTTAAAGGGTAGGATGATGGGGCATTGCAGATATGTGTGGATTATTAGAGGTTAAACCAGATGACAGTAAAGAACTAGAATCCCAATATTTGTATAGAAAATATCTTCATCCTATTACAAGGTTCCTAGATCTTATACATAGTGTATTTCAGATTAGGATAACAATAATTGAGGGTTATACCATTAGACATATCTCATACTATTTTTATGGGCAATTATAAGTTATAGACATTATTGGAAATACCATTTGGATTTGAGAATTCACCAACATTATTCATGGATCAGTTGAATCATATATTACACCCTTAATTTGTTTAGTTTTGGTTTAATTTAATGAAGATATATTATTTTTACTTATAGTTATGAAACAATCATCAACTACATCATGAAATCATATTGACTACTTTGAGGGAAAATAATACATAACTCAATAAACAAAATTCTTATATCTGGTTTGATAATAAAATATTCATCATTAATTTCATCTAAGAGGCTATAGTTTTTGAATTCCAATAGATGTTTTCAACCATTGGTTCTAGGTAGTGGCTAAATAATATATCCAAGACTCATAGTGTTTGAGGATTAATGTGTTATTAATAAAAATTTTCCCTGGAAAGATAATTTCTTTAAGCACTCGGTTTTGGGATGATAAATAAAGGAGTGATTCTATTTTGGTACGTTGTTTGTGAAATGTGTTTTCCTGAGAGAAATGGAATGATTACCTCATCCTTGATCCTCTAATTACCCATGTCACGATAGTTATAAACCATGTACCGTGAAACATATTGAGCTACATTAGGTTTAGTACTTATGTAGGATGATTCAGAAGTTTTTTATAGATCCAGACAATTAATAATTAATGAAAATAAATATTCAACTCAATATATGATGTTAGATATAGTGTATGGTTAACTCTGATTCTACAGGAATGATATTTTGGGTGAGTGTTTTGTTTTCTAGAAGGACCACTAGTGTTTCTATGTAACTACCCATTACATCTCCTTCAGGAATATTTTACCTTTATTTTGGGTTCTCAAGTTTATTGGTAGTATTATGGTGAAAATGAAATAGAGAAGATACCTATAATGGTAATTTCATGGTGATATATATAATTTTGGGAATAAAAAAAACACTTTTTTAGTATTAGTAGTATTTACATTCCATTTAAATATAGTAAACTATGTGTATTCCATGATGGGAAGATATCTTGAAATGGGTACATATCATGAAAGGTTACATATCGTGTAATAGGTTCTCACCATGTATGTGAAAAAACTAGATTTAAATTAATAATTTATGGTTCTATCAACATATAAAACCATTTAGAATTATAATTCTTTTTAATCCATTAAACATTGTGAATATACTATGAGATTTGTTTTTAGGGGGCCTCATTTTTTAAATTTCATTTCATCTTTTAGAGGACCATATATCTATCATCGTTGAATCTATGAACAGTTATTTTGGTGAAATCAATCCATTCTAATATTTTCATTCATTTCATGATGGTATTTGAAGTTGTTGTTCATTTCTCTGAGTAAGCATTCAATATGGATCTTCTTTTCCTTTTGTTTCAACTATTTTTGGATGTGATTTTTTTATCATATTCTGTGTTTCATCAATTATATTATGTTACATGATGTTCTTGATATATCAATGGTTATTCTCGGGTTTTCTTGACATTGTTGTCGAAAACATCTAGGTGAATATATTATTGAGGTAATTTTTCTATATAATAGATTATTTTGATGAATTGTATATTGTTCATGATTAAATACATTAGGTTGTTCATTTTTTAAAAGTTAATTATGGTTTAAAATTATTTCTAGGATTTGAAAATCATTTCAAATAGGGTATTTTACTTTAAAAATGTAATTACCTAATTTGAAAATGTTTTTTCAAACTATTATTTAGATTTTCAATGTTTTGAAATTATATTATAAATTGTGACCATGGTTATGAATTTTTATTGAATAATTTAAATTTCACATCCTTTAATGAATCAGGTTATAAAAACATTTAGCTGTATTCTGTTGAACAACTAGTAGGTAACCTTTTTGTGATATCGAATATCATGACTCAAAATATTTTGATCCATCATATTCCTTTTAATGATTTTGAGTGTTTAGTATGCAGTGTCACATAATATTGGCTCCAATATGCCATTTTATTTAACGTTATTTATTTTTTATTTTTTATTTCGTTATTGATATTATATCATGTAATTTTTATCACAAATTTTTCTAATAGATTGTATCACATCGCATCACCATATATGATATTTCATGGATTTGTGTTTACCGGTTTATGTCTCTTAGCATGGACATGATCTCGTAATTTTATCACATCTACATGATATATTTATAGCTTTATAATATAAAATACTTTAAAAAACATAATGTGATAAATTAAAATTTATCTTCAAATTGGGTTGATTTATAAAAAACCCTTTGTAAAACTATTTGGATATTAATTTTCTATTTTTTCATTATACATATTATTCCATGTGTAAGAACATTGGAGGTTTCCCACTGTACTTTCTATGACACCTGACACGGGCCTTTGTGTATTAACTTGTGTTGTATTTTATGATTCAATTAAAGGTAAGGCTCATCTTAGATAATTATGTATTCTTATTTTTCTATTTCATTCGGTTCAAGATGGTTAGAAAGAAATTTCTTGTCACATGTTATAAAAAAATTTATACTCCAGATTTTTTAGAATGTATTTAATGTTTTAGGTATATTTTATATTTATTCTTCATACTATGTTGGTATTTTTTATCCTTCATTCATGACTAGTAAATTTTTTCATTTTTTTACAAATATCATGTGGAAGGATGGATTGTATCTCATTTTTAGTTGACTATGGTTGGTTTGTTAAAATATTGTATCAGATGGTATGATTATATTAATGTGAGTATTCACAACATGAGTTTGGTTATATGTCGTGGGTATACTGGATTAAAGACCATCTAATGTTGGATATTAAGTGTAGAAAAGTTGAATAGTCCTCTCACATCCAGGAGTGAAACTGATCTAAAATTGGTTTTCAGGGATTTTTTCTAAGTAAGATAAAATTTGTTTCAGTTCATTTGAATGACCAATATATTTTTTTAAATTAGAATATTCTTATTGTATATGTAAATATTTTTTTATGGAATATTTAAATTCAATATGTTCTAATGAACTATTATTAATACCAAATTTTGGACCTATGATTTTGTAATCATGATAGGAATAAATTATTTTATTTTGTTATAAACTTCCTCTAGGAAGAGATTTTCTACATTTGAGAGAGGATTTTGTGTGACTAGTTCCATAGTAGGGCCTTCCAATATAACCTTATTTGGTAGAAGGTATCATACACACTATATAGACACTGGGGAAAGTGGGTTATGAGAAACTATGAAATAGATTTTCTAATAAATAATGATTTTTCTATAATAATACACATATAAATTATGGTGAAAAGGCCTAATGAATCTGAGTAGTGTATTGATATGATAAAGAGGATCTTCAAATTCTTGTAGTCACCTAAAGGATCTATTGTGTGTTTTTCATAGATATTCTAAATGGAATATGACATAGATGGGGGGAAACACATCTTCATGATAGGTTTCAACATGATATTACATGAGCTACCTTAAAAAAATATATGACCAATAGTTTTATCAGGAGACATTGATTGAAGCAAAGACCAAGGAGTTTCTGGCATTATGGAACACAGAGAATACCCTTCCGAAGTATGCTAATTTTTTTGCTATGTTTGTTCATTTCTAACATCATATTTTCAATAATGATTTCATGATATCTCTAAATAATGTGTTTGGAAATAGTCACGTGCCTTCTAAAATATATGGAGGTAGTTTAAGATGAAGCATTAGTTGATGAAGACATCAATTGAATGATTGGTTTTTGTAGAGATTATTTAGTTTTACTAGTTAGTTATAGTGAATATTCTATCTATAAAGGGATGAGTATGTGTGGTTAATTTTCCATAGGACCATTCCAAGGGTCAAAGACATATAAAAAGGTAATTTTTTAATACTATTTATGTATTTGGCATAACAAACAAAACATTTCAGAATATTGAAAGACTTTTCATCTATGTAGATGATCTAGAAAATTGAAATTCTTTTGTGAAAATATATCTCGGGGTAGTAGGGTAAAATATATACTCACCATGGGTTCATAGGCTCATGAATATGATTCCATGGTTGGTATTTAAAATCCTTAGGTCATGGGATATTTTCAAGTGGCTAATATTAGATGAATTTATGGAGAGGATCATGTGCTATAGGAACATATAATAGGCCTAGTGACTATAATAGGTTTAGTGTTGATTCCATATTCTATAGTAGTATAAATGTTTAATACATCTGCAACTCATTCATTTATATTTGATATGTTTGTTTATCTGTTCATATTTTTTGGAAGAAAAGAAATTATTTTTGGATCTTTCAATTCATTTGGAAATGAGGAACAAACTTGTTTTTAGTTGTACCATAATTTTGGTGGTGATAGATGATGCTGTGGTGGATTGGGAAATCATAGTGAATGACCATGACATATTCAATGTGATTATCCACATGGATTGGATGATTAGTGTTATGAACATTATAAGTTGTTATTTTGACATGTTTAGTTTTTTATCTATTGATAGAGTCAATCATGTATTCTTGGGTGAGGGGGACTCTATATCGTGTAGGAAGGGGTTATTGTTCCATATGTAGGGGTATAATCATGCCAATTTTCAAAGATGTATCTAGATTCTTCATAACCTCTCCAGAGGTTTCAAAATCATAAAGTTGTGTGTGTGAACCTAGATGTCTTTCTGCATTATTTTTTCTAGTTTACCAGACCAAAAATATGTTCTGTTTATTAACTATATTATCCCTATAATTATTATTATTTTTTTGTTTTCTAACCATATAAAAATACTATTTTGGTGGAGATTATGACCTATCTTCAAGGCCAAGAGGCTAATGTATGTTTTTCTTCATACCATGTGACTATGGGATTAATATGCAATCGTTGCTAAAAAGGATCATAGAACACACATAAACTATATTTATTATTTGATATTGAATTTGGTTACTCATAATGGAAAATATAATTTTCAAGGATTGATGATGATTTTCATTATCATAGAGGGGATTGTTGGTTTTTTTAATTTTGACATGTTGTTAGGTATCATTAGTTGATTTTTAGAGGAGAGTATATACCAATGAAAAAAATTTAACAGTCTATATGGGAATGTTGAGTTTCAGGTTATTCCATTTAGACCTAATTATTTTCGATTCATGTTTGTAGCATTGATTAATCATATATTACATCGATTCAAAGACACATAGATGTTTTATTCCAGTATGATATGTTGGTGTACTCAATATTAAAGGAGGAAATGGTGTACCATATGGAAATAATTCTTCAATCATTGAATGAATAATCCCTTTATGGAAATCCTTCCAAATGTGAGATTTGGATATGAGAGGTGAATATTCTAGGGCATGTTATATATGAGATAAGAATCTTCATACATCTTGAAAAGGTGTTTGAAATTATGTACTGGTGGTATTATTGAAATGGATTTTGGATCCATAGGTTATTGGGGTTGGATGGTTACAATAGATGGTTTGGTATGTACATATCCACTATCTCGTGTACGATGCAATATTTAAACAATAAAGTTGTAAATTGATTAGAATGTGTCATAGATATTCATAGAATATGAAGCAGATGTTTATTTTAGAAAAAAATAATATTATTTTGTAACTAGGGTCAAGTAATGATGTTTTCATAGATTATTATGGTATAGCTGTGGGAGGTGTCTAGATGGAGGGGAAATGTTATGGATTATGGTTCATGCAGGTGAATCCTTCAAGAGATAAACTATCCAACCCATGATCATGAGATGGTATGTGTTATTAATGCACTCAATAAAAGGCCTCGTAATATATTTGGGATGTTTTTATGGTATGTTATGACCATATCCTCCAAAAATAATTTTTTACCAATAGAGATATAAATTTGTTACCCATAATCAAGTTGGAGTATCCTCAAAATATTGATTTTTATATTTTATATAGACTTGGGAAATAAAATGTAGTTATTGTAGTTATGGTGTATAAAATTACCAGGAAAAGATGTAAAGGAATCCATTGAGTAGTGGTCTCCATTGAGTTTATTTATATAGAATATAATGTGAGTGGAAGAGGTTGGTGGATATGTGTTCTGAACCTCGATATAATATTTCTCATCTTTTCAGGATGGTTTTTTGTTGGATAACGTAATTGATGGTGAGTTAGAACAATTTAATGAAAGACTATATGGTCGGGAGACACCATGTGAGTGGTCTCGGTCCACCAGTGGTTCATTGTGCATTCAAAATAGATGGTTGTTCCCTTTTCTAGGAGAGAAGTGTTTTTGGATAGTGGACAATGTTATTGTTTTGTCCATAAACCATGGGTATAACATGAAATTTCTTGACTTGAGGTGTCAGTACTGGTGGAAAGGGGTGAGGTGGTCTATAGAGTATTTTATTTCATGTTTAATTAGTAGTTAGATATTTAAGGTGTATCATCATAGACCTATGGTGTATTCACAACCGTTTCCCATTCTTGTATATAAGTGAAATGAAATTTATATTGAGTTTATAATTTTTTCCACAGACTCATTGTGGGAGGGATGTGGTTTTATAGATATTTTATATTGTTACCATATCAGTTCATTTTTTTCTTAAATGATTCTTAAATAATATCAAACAAAATTGGAAAACTAATGTATGAGATATTTTGAGACATTATCAGGTTCATTCTAGAGATGTTTCTAACAGGGATTTGAGTTAATTTACATTGTTGCTTAAAATATTGAATTTGGGGATGATCTACTAATTTAATTTAATCACATAATATTTTTCCAGATGTATGGAATGATATGGAGGGATATATAGGTTCTAGATGGTATTTTCTATTATTATAGTCAACATTTTTGAGGAACATGGAAAAATAAAATATCATTTGTTTATTCTTCCTAAAAATATCTTTTCATGATTTGATAAAGATCATTATTTTTTTACAAGTATCTATATAGAACTTCAATGTGATAGGAAGTGTTGGGATATTGGTACGTGGTTTGGATGAGTTCCATTTAAGATATGATGATAGTGGTTTCGTTTATTCATAGGGTTATTAGCATGAAACTGATTTTTCATAAATCCATTTTTTACTTTTTATGTTGGTGTTTTTATTATGATGATGGCGGTAAAGTCATTCTCAGTGTTTCACCTCTCCTGGTACATCATTTATTAGATATATTAGGAATGTTTTCATTGAGGTCTATGTGGCACTTTGAGATTGTGGGATGACATGGGAGGGTGTCCCACATGTTTATTTTACCATATAGATTGACATCTACAGTTGAAATGTTTCATCTTTCTATATTAGTAATATATAAAATAGATTCTTTATATATGAGTAGATGGAGGGATGTTGAAATAGAGACTGATATTAAATTATTAATATTTTAGTTTATATTCTATATCTCCAAGATAAGGTACAATGAGGTAAAATAATCCACTATTTATGGGTATTGTGGATTTTTTGACATCATAACCTTAAAATTTGAGAGAGGTAGTCATTTATTGGGATGAAGTGGTCTACAAGTTATGTATTTTTGGGATATTGATGGATTTCTTGGGGAATATGAGTTAATAGTGGGTAGCTTTTAATGCACAATTACCAATCTATAAGGAATTATTTTTACTATGATTTATGGTTTCCTATTTCATTACATATGGTATGCTATAAATGGTATTATGCGGATTCATATAATGGTTATGTTCATGATTTGTTTGAAATTTAAGTATGAAACCTACAGTTTTTGCAGTATTTTTGGGATTTAAATCCATGTAATAATAGTACACATCATTTAATAATTCCCATAATGATGATCTGAAATGGATATATTATGTGAATGATTACACTCTTGGTAAAATGTACATTCCTTGTAAGTAGAAAATACTATATTTTAATTAAAAATATATGTTTTTTTGTAATATATGAGAATTAGGTATTACTAAAAATATAATTATATTAATCACCAAGAGAGAATAAATACTTTGCTATTTATGGTTCATCTTAGATTAAATATCATTTCAAATTTTTTAATATCTTTTACATATGGACCTAGAATCAATCAATGATGATTTATATAACTCCAAACCTTTTAGATAACCTCATTCACTGATTGATCATTTTATCAATTGGAGAGAATTTCTATATTTCAGAGTTCCTTATATATCATACAAGTATTTGCCCATGTCTATGGCTTGGATATGGTGTTTTTAGATTATTGTGTACTAAATCAATCCCATTCAATTTTTTTAATTCCATGTCAATTGAAGACCGTTATCTTGGATTCTAGAATCTATTTTTTAATTGAAGTTGCATGGAAACTATGTGAATGTTGGTGTTTCTATACAATTGGTTAATTCAATGAATTTCATATTATTATTCATTTAATCCATGGGGATGTAACGTTTTTCAATGTGTTAAATTGTTTCAAATTAATTACTATAAAGAAAAATGATTAAAAACAGTATTCTAAATGAAAATGTATTATCTTGATTTAAAGATTCTTTTCCAACCACCAAATAGATTTTTAATGGATTAACAAATTTATTATGAAATTGTAAACATTGTATTGAAATTTTAATAGATATTTTTCTAGTGGGATCATTCAGTGCATTAGTAAAGTGAAATGTGTTTCCTTAGTGTGTATTGAAACACTGTTAGTTGTCCTTTTATGATAGAGACTAGCATGGATCGATATATTTTAGATCAAATATATGAATGTTTATGATTTTGAGTAACAAGTATGCAGTGTCCCATAGTCATAATTAAATTACGAAAGGAATTTTTTCATTTTATAGTTATTGTTATTTATCTCATGATATTATTTATATCATGGATTTTTTCTCCCATATTTTTATTATGTGGTTGTATAACATTGAATTTTATGATTTTTTTTTTCACATATGTGTGTATACTTATTTTTATCATCATTCATGGAAATGATATATTATTTTTTATCATATATACATGTCATATTTCAGGATTGAGAATATGAAGGATTTATGATACAAAAAGAATAAAAAATAAAAATAATTTATAAATGGGTTGGTTTTATAACAAATTTATTATAAAATATTCTTATTTTTAATCCATGAATTGTTTAATTTATTAAAAATAGTCATTGTGTAGAGACTCTTATGGTATCCCATTTGGAATTTTCTCACATCCAACATAGGAATTTGTTCATTTTTTGGATTCTTTATTTGTGGATTCCAATAATGGTAAAATCATTTAGAGTTTGTTGGATACCCTTGTTTTTATTGGTTTTTAGCCTTTCTAGAGGTTATTTTTCTTCAAGTGAGGTTTTAATTACAGTCTGGTTTTTCCATTTTGGAATTAATGTAATGTTATTGTGGTATAATATTTTCTTCCTCTACATATAATGGTTTTCTTGCTTATTTTTCATATATTCAATAATTGATTCTATTTATCTTTTTTACCCATATCATAATATAGGCTGTTATGTGTGGATTTCCTAGTTTACCCAGATTTGTTCATTAAATTGTAGTCACCTTTTACTAGAATAACCTAAAACATTTGAAAAGGATGTGGGTTGAGTATCTATAGTCATAGGAATTTGAGTCGAATAATACACTATGAGTCAAAATTTTCATTATCAAGTACTTCAGATGGAATTCACAGAGAAAGGTACAGTATGATTTTTTTAAATAATGGAGGTGGATGTGCTCATTGCATATATGCTTCTAGATGTTTCATACTCCTAGGAAAGAGTATCCATGACTAAAAATTATGCTATATCCTATATTATTGAATATATCATGAAAAATTAGATATATCATCTATAGTGATTAGATAAAAGAGAAAACTAATATGGTTTGGAGCCACTAGATAGAAGGTCTCATGGTAGTGGAAATTTTATTATTTTCTATGGATGATTATGGAATGCAATGAGATTTTGTGCAGAGATAATGATAGTACGTCATTATTTTAGAAGGGTGATATATTAGGGTTTTAAGAAGATGTATTTTTTTTCTATATAATTTAATTTCAATAAAGAATAAATAAGTAATTATGTAGTTTTTGGGTAAGATATTTCACCCATTAGTAGGTAAAAGATGACCATTAGAGATCTATAAGGAAATTTCATCCTCTAACTACTCTTGAATTGAAAGGGGATGATGTAACTATGAATTTTTTGACCTAATATATAAATATTGAACTCATAAACGATTCATAATGGGGGATCATTGTTCAATTAAATCTCATATACCACATTTTCCTACCATGCACACCATCACTTTTTAAGATTAGGGTTGTATGTACTTATGTGAGGTAGTTTAGTTTCATGATGTTATGAGGGGTATCATTTTTGAAATAAACCATTATTATACATCTCATTTCATTAACGGTATTCATATTTTTCCAGGATCATAGGATTTTCTAATAGTATCCTACCAGCCTCTTATCAAATTCCAATCATAGTTGACCATTACGATTATATAGGATATTTTTAGTGCCTATGATTTCGATTTTAATGAAAAGTTGGAACATAATATTTCAATAATATTTTTTCCATATAAAATGAAAATCAAATAATATATCCAAATGGAATAATTCATGGATTTGGTTTAAGGTTGTTTTGTTCACCAAATTGTTTCTATGAGGAAAGAGATTTAATACATATTATATATAACAACATGTAGGATATATCTGAGTAGGTTCAATTGAAAAGGAAGTGGATTGAGGCCATCCCATATCGGGAGAAATTCTATGATTACCATCATAGACCAGTTATAGTGTTTTAGGAAGGAATCTTTTTTCCATTACGTGTTTGCTAGGATGCAAAAATTCGAAATTGGGTATATGAAATGTTTGTACAATGATTTTTACACAATTTGAGATATTATGCTCGGTTGTTCTAGTAGAATACTCAATATCCGTTTTTAGAGCTACATATACATTAATGAAATGATTCACATGTTTCAACTTATGGGATATCTTATAAAACATTATCATGTGGTTAAAATTGAGGTCCTTGAGGGTTTTTAAATGTTTCCTTTAAGGAGAATCTAATGATAATTCTGGATGGCAGTGAGTTTTTTTATGGAGGAAAAAATATAGATCTACATTAATTGAAATCATATCATGTCAATATAAATGAATAGAATAGTTATAGGGTGTGTTATATTTTAGCATAGTGTCCATATATATTTTCTTATAGCCTACAATGATGCTTGGAGCTTATCGGGGATGAGTCTTTCAATGGTGTGGATGTTGTAATATCATGCATTTTTTCTGGAAAATCCCTATTTTAGTTTATTTCATTTCACATTCAGTTGGGATTTACCTATTGATTAAATAATTCTGGTCATGTTCATATATATATGGATATATTTTTATATGGTAAATGGAATAATTTTCAGGGACTTATGTTTTTTTTTGTATTAATAGAGTCTGAATATAAATGATTTGACGTATCTTATGAGGTATTCCTATGAGTTTCAAAGTCTTAAAAGGCATATAATGATATTTTGTTTAAGATGGAAGAAATTTTCTGACAATCAATTTACACACAGTTTATATGTACACAACATGTAGTTTTCTCTAGGAAGATAAATTGACAAATGTTCATGATGTGAAATAAATTCATGACATGAAATTGGATCATGTTGTCTAATGTATGAGAATAGGTTATTTTAAATTGAGGTTTAGTATTATTCATCATTACTCAAAATTTTCTAAATACACGATGTGAGAGTATTGCATGTCATTGTTTAATCAAGATCAGTATTTTTAAATCCATGATGTAAATATGATTTATTATTCATTCTCATGCATCCAATCTCTCTAAATCCCCATTTTTTATTACATCATCCATTAAATATGTCTCAGTCATGTTATCAATCTCTAGTGAGTTTTTTAATATTGTGTTTTCCAAATTATATTTGTATTCCATGTTCTTTTTTTTAATCATTTATCTTTTTTTTGGAAAAAATTTGAGGAAATTGATATTTTTTGATGTTTTTTATCTTTAAATATTATTCAACTTCAATAATTGTTTAATTTTTATTGGATTTATTCCATTTATCAATAGTTAATTTATTGTGGTAAAATCCCAAAGGTGTGATTTATTATTTTAAATGAGTGAAATATTTTGTTATTACACTGACATAGAATGAACATTAATTATTTGAGTAATGGAATATTCTAAATCACCACTAAAATTATTCATTGGATCCCTTTTTATCTAATGGTGTTTCCATATGGATTGTGGCTCTATATATGGTCGTACTACCATTGATTAATAATGACCTGGATAATAACACTCAATGTCTTTACCTTGAAATGATACCTTATGTGATTTTCTTCCAATAGAATGTAGTCAGAAAATATATTATATAAATATTTGTATACTCTTGTATCACCTAATATGATATGGTTTTGTCGAATGTAAATTCAATGTTTGATGGCCAAATATAGAAAACAATGGGAATTTAATGAATCAGGGTTAATTAGTTGAATTAAATATTGTGGCATATGATGTTTCATTGGTTACCGCTACTACTATATCATATGAAGTGATTTAGTTAGAAATGATTTTATAGAAGTATTTTCCCAGAAATTATTTAATTCTTATAAAGATTTTCCTAGTTATGAAGAAATTATTTTATAGTGGACTCAATCTGCTTATGTTTTAATTCTTATATGGACTAGTATATTTTTAGTAAATTATCATACAGAGGACATACTCTGATAAGGTTAAAATTTATATAAATTGTGATAGTCTATGTTATTCTGAAATTATTATAATTAGGGATTAAACCAAATGCTGAAATTCATATACAGATGGATTTTCCATGTTATGTGAAGGTAAAATGGATTTGTGGTAAGGGATTTTACTTTTGTGATATCTTCTTATAGGAATTTCATCATGGTATCGAAGATAGTTGACTATTTGAAGCATAGTATTAGTGGAATATTCTATATATATATTTCATGCTTTATATTATTGAACATATTGTATGGATTTTTTTAGACAATGTGGTTTCAAAATACATCATTTTACTCAATCCCTATTGGGTATACAAATTGGTAGCCAAAAGTAATATATTTATGTATGTTTGGATAATATAAAGAGATCATGTTGTGGGTTATTCAATCCATGATGAGTTGGTTCTTGGAGACAAGACCTACGTGTGGTTCTTGTTTTTGGCCTTCTTATATTATCCATGTCATCATGTCCTTTTATCATTATTTCATTCATTAGATATTGGATATAATTTTGTCTGACATTCAATGATTAATTAGTATTTGGTTTACTAGTTCATATTTAATCATTAAGTTAGATGAAATATTATTTCCTCTATTTTCATTAATCTAATAATTATTTATATTTTCTATTTTATTTTAAATTTTACTCTATATGTAGATGTATGTTATCCATAAATTTTTTTACACCCATACTAATAGTTAGAGGCCTATTTCATATGGATTGGACAATCTAACGTCCCCTAAGTGAAATGAATATCCCACTAGAGAGAGTGTCAGAGTTGGGGTCATTACAATATACACAACATAAATGAAATCAAGTGCATGAAACATAACATATATCATTAACAAGAATTATGGATCAAAAGAACATACCAAATCTCCCAAATAATATGAATTTACATTAACCACCTTTATAATTAATATAGAAATATTAGTCACAAAATATAAACCATTAATGTATCTATTGGCAATTATACAATTTGTTAATGATCATTCAATATATGAATTATACTAATTTTAACATTAGTTATTTTATTATCTGATCATTTGAACAAGATTCATAATAGTGGTGTACATATGAATTTCTCACCCAAACTTAATTTTTACAAGTTTATTTGATGTACTATAAGGAATCATTTATAGTATTTATTAATGAAGCAACTCATATTCTTGAGTATTTTAGTGTTTATCATTGAATGTTAAATTGATAACAAGCATGTTTTAGTGAATCATGTACATTAATATGAATTTTATAAATTTTATTAATTAAATATTTATATAACAATGAAAAAAAATTATTCAGAAATATATATTATATTATACATTATTTTTTTTCAAATATAAAATAATTATATAAATTCATATTATGGATCAATTAGGTGTCTAAATCAAACCAAAAATGAATATAACGTAATTGAAGTTATGATTATCATGATGTTTTCTTATAATATCAGTATAACATATGAATAACTTCCTAACTTAATTTTTATGTTGTGGTATACTTGAATTAAATGGATGTATAATATGGTTTAATGAATTTTAAAATCACAATCATTTTGAATAAAATATTCTCATCTTAGTGTGTTTATATTATGAAAATATATGAAAAAGTTTCATTTTTTAGGATGAATTGGATAGTCAAAGGACATGACTTATGAAGGCAGGTTAATACTATGTTTATATAACAACTAATCCTTTATATTAGCAAGGATGGGGTTTTTAATGTTACCCATTTATAATTGATGATATTTATAATGCCTTAAACATAATAATAACTGTAATAATAATTTTTTTTCTTATTGTTATTATTTGAAAAAAAAAATTGTTATATAAATAATATGTATAAAAGAAAATGAGAAAATTTTTATTCAAACAATGAAATATTAAATTAATACTTGAGGTTACAAATACTCAAGAAAATTCATTGTAAGACCCAGTGTAATAAATAGAAGACCACTATGTATGACGTAAAGGCATAGAGTGAAGTTTACCTATGTTGGATCAACCCAAAAATAGATATATGGAAAGTAGTGCAATAGAAATTCTAAGAGTCAAATAAATATAGATCATTATACCATTAAATAATGAATTTACATTTGATCTATTAAATACCTTGAATGGGTATTTATATGGATTAAAATGACCATGGTAAATAAATTTTGATATTTAATGTTATATTTTCGTTCAGGTTTTTACGATTGGGTATTTTATGTATTATAAATATAAAATGTATAAAAATATTTTAAATGATATTTCCATTTAAATAATATTAATTTTTTATATTAGGTTTTAACATCTAATGTTTCTAAAATAAATCATTGGAATTCTTGCTTTTTGACCTTTGATGTAATAATTGTATAGTGGTTCAAAAATAAAAAAAGAATTTAAATTCATAATTTTGAATAAAAAAGATAATAAGAAATGGGAACATATTTTAAAATAAACATATAATAAAATAGTTAATTTATTTTTTATACACACGAGTACATAGAAATTTATTATTTTGATAAAATTTATAAAAAAAAATTCGCTATGCACCCACAATCTAGGGAATCCTTACAAGAGATTCCCTCAATGTTTTCTGATAGCCCTACATTGGTGAACTACAAAAACTCTAGAAGGAAACCCAATGAGCTATATGGTATGATAGGTCGTACATTGACCCACATTTATGGTCATGTTAATGCATGTATAGTGGTTGGGAGAAGGCATATGGGTGGGTTCACATGTGTAACAACCCCTTGGTGTGTGTGTTTATGTCATCAAATATATGCTCCAAACAATCATCCAAAGAATTCAGCCATTTATGCAGTAAATATTTCAACATGGGATGATTTATTTTGAGGCATTCAATCTAGGCCACAAGATCCCATCATGGGATATCCTAGATGCTTGCACTAGTTCATGGATCAAACACTAGCTTCATTGTTTATGACCATGTGTTTTTACAGACCATCTGATGTCGCTTCACCTGATCCAGACCGTTAAACCCTAAAAAACTATGGATCTAATCTCCTCTACCATTTACATCCTAGTATGATTTCATTCATCCATTGTTTTAATGACATTGAACTATGACAAGGTCTTTTGTTGACCGTCCGATCAAATAGAGATCTAATCCTAGTTGTCCAATCTTTTTTAAACGTGCTGACTATCCTAGGATGTTTGATCAAATATAAGGCTCTACACAGTCCGTCCATTCCTAAGTCACACCCCCTAATCTGGTAAATAGTACTTGGGGTATTCTAACCCTTGGATCAGATTAAGATTGATTTGATCATTCCATTCTAATTTTATTTTTATTTCATATCGAGCAACACCAGTTTCCATCAGACCATTTATCTTTCATCCCCTCTTCATCGCCACATTCCAATGATAACATCCTTCCACCCTCATTGCATCCCATTATTATTTTTTCCAATCATTTATCTCAATGGATTGTATTCTTTTAAATAAAAATATTTATCCATGATAAGGATCACCCTTCACTACTTCAACAATATATTTTAGGGTGTCAATCAACCTGTTTCTCATTACATTATGATAATTAATGAATTTTTGGGTTATCTTTGGTCAATTTGGAACAACTTTTGGAAAATATTGTTATTTTAAAACCCCTCTTTTTAATCCCAAATGCTACTAAAAAATTATCTCTAAAACGTTTTGTCTCTCTCTCTGATCCTTGAATCCCAAAGCTCAATCCTAATAATAATCCATTAATAGTTTTTTAACATATTTATACATATAGTTATATACGTATATGTAAAAACATATAATTTAATCCATTTTATATATATTCTAAGTCATAATGTTGTAAATGTTCATTACCCTAAAACCATATAGTTTCACGTGTATGATTCTGATTATCATGTAATGTTATTTAATCGGAGAATCACATATGTGTATATTCATGCATATATACACTTAAATAGAAACATATTTTCCATATCTATATATATAATAAATTGTTTCTTTTGATTAAAACCTTATTTCTAAAATTTATATGAACATAGGAATGTCTTAGTTTTCTAATTCGTATGAGGGTGATATTTGTGTATATAAGTGTTTGTATATAAATTTATATTTATAAGATAATATAAACATATATAAATATTGTTCTTAATATAAGTACATATATAAGGGTTTTTGTTTTCCAATTTTAGTTTCTAAAACCTAAAAATTAAATAATTTCTTGTTATCAAATCCTAAAAACATAAACAAATAGGTATATATATACACATTTACACTTAAATTTATAAACATCTATATTCGTATAAATATGAACACATTAGGTATAGTTATTCATTTTAATTTTTTTTAAAATTATTTTTGTTGTTTAAACACCTAAAAATCATGTGTGTATAGATCAATGTAATTTTAAACTCTTTTATTAACAATTTTCACACATTGGAATATGATAAGTCATATCATTTTATGTGTTCAAGATATCATTTCTTCTGCGAAATAGAATACACCCTTCATGGTATGTAATGAAAAGTTAGTTATTTCTATGGTCAAATTTATAGAAGACATTCCATGAATATGAAAGCGCATTTATGCATTTATTTCTTCATACAACATATTTTAGCATCACGAATATAGAATATTATTTAAATATTGAATTAATTATTTTAAGATATTATATAGATTATGAATTAAAAATTTTAATGTGGTTTGAGACACATTGGATTGTTTGAAGATTATGTACATCATGAATTAATTGATGAATTTATTTTCATCTATTATTAATATATAAATAAATCAAATTGGTATGGGAAACTTTCATTTAATGAAATTTCTTTTTTAGAAATATGAAGTGTTCATTGGACTTCTTATGTGATGAGTGAGGCTCATTATAGCCATTCAGTGCGCTAGTAGGTCTCATCTGGAAAACTATGGTCTTTGCACGAGGCATTAGAAAATGGTTATTTATAGTCTTGAAACAAGACCTTGAAATATTGTTATAATGTCAAACATTATGATTTCCTTCATTGTGAATTTAGTAAGTAAAATTCCACATGATTATTTGACTAATAAAGTATCTGTGGATAAGGATAATTCCCTTATAAACACGTATTAATCAATTTTATATTTTCAAATGCACATTGTTTATTGTTTTATATTTATGTATATATATTGGATGAAAATAAATTATAAACAAGGATTAATAATTACATTATAAATTTATCTATCATTTGTTGAAAATCATTTATGTGATGAATGATAAATTACATTTTTTTGTGAAAATTCCAAAAAAAATATAATTTCATATGTAAATTTTTATTTTCACCCATGTCATGTCATACATAATTATGTATGGTCATTATCTGACTTATAAGTTGCATTTCATTCATTTTTTTAATGTGCGTGAATTTTATATAAATATTTTTTATAGCTTTCAAATAAGAATAGAAATTGTTT
Organism: Viscum album; assembly: GCA_963277665.1. Classification (NCBI taxonomy): domain Eukaryota; kingdom Viridiplantae; phylum Streptophyta; class Magnoliopsida; order Santalales; family Viscaceae; genus Viscum; species Viscum album. The sequence goes on along the minus strand of OY728158.1, from coordinate 1,376,230,099 downwards.
AACATGGGTTATCAGTAAAAAGTATTTTTTGTGACTCTAAAAGAACAATGATGACATTCTATGAGATATTTTATTTTATCTTTAGGAAAATTATTTACATATGCATAATGTATTGTATTAATGGAATTGTTTATTTTTTTTAAAAAACCACTTATTGGTCATTTTAAATTCTCCAACTACATTTTACATTAAATTTTTACAAGTTGTATATATTTATTATTGACATGCATTACTTTGTGGATCATCCCTTTGATGTTTTTTTGATCATTTTTTGAGGAAGTGTAAATATTTTATCTAATTTCATAGAACTTGTACCGTTAATAAACATCATTGATTTAATGTGTTGTGTAAATTTTCTATTCCATTTTTTTAAAATTTATGCCTCGTATTTTACCATAGGATCTTGGAAACAAAGGTCGGGACACTATAAGAATTATATTTCTGTAAACATTTTAACATAATAAAAAGTGATCAGTTATTAAAAATGTTATGTGGGTGAAATATTGATATAAGATATTGTGGGGGAAAAATAAGGTCAATACATACATCATCCACCAATTTATTTTGACCATTTTCTAATTTCAACATCCCTTTATCCCTTATATAATTAATTCATCCATTTTATCTTTTGTCAAAGTAATTTTAATAACTAAATAAACATATTCAATATTTATAAAAATAAAATGGTCCTTATAAGATAATATGTTCCAAATGACACTAATTTTGAATTTCATATCTTTTATTTAATATTTGATCGTTTTATAAATTATTTAAAATATAATTATTAAATACTATATAAAAACTTACCATGATAAACATTATTGGAATTATTAAATATCAATCATGGGATTTAAAACCCTAATAAATATTTTAATTATTTAATTTAAATTATTATATACATATTTCTTATTTATCTACTAATAATGGAGTTAATATTTTTTATATTTGTAAATAATATATATTGGACAATACAATAAAATATAATTTTTTTGGAAAATATGAAAAACTAATCTTATGCTATGATCAATATTTATTTATTGGTAAACTTTTAATTTTCATAAATTAAACATTAAAAATTCTTATGAGTAAATTATCATTGGAATTTTTATTATATGATAGTCTAGTATATTGTTTTTTTCTACTATGGAAAGGTCATATAAATTACAGTCTCACCCATAATTAATTATTTCATCCATTGTAATTTGTTATATATATGATACTGAGCATATAATCATGCTTCATCCTCATGGATACACAATGATCCTAGTTTTCAACATTTATTATGGTATATATCTAGAGAATATCACCCTTCAATTAATTTTATTCTAGAAGACAATATCTTTGGCCAAAAAATCTATGCATGATTATCCTTAAACATAATGTTAACGTCCAATTCTTTTATCATATTAATGAGAACATGTGTTTTATCTAGCATTTATTTTGAAAATAATAATAAAGGATAATATAAAGTAATTTATAATGGATGGGTTTTATATAAATGTTTTCGTCAATAAACCCAATTTATTATACATTTTCAAAAGGCCAAATGTACATTGTAAAAGTATCCCCGTTTTAACATATCTTATGACTCCCTTTCATGATGAATACTACAACAATACATAATACCAATACAATATTAATGATTTTCAATAATGTAAAAGAACACCCCAATTATTATTTTTTGATTCCATATTAAGACACACAGTTGTTCAAAATTTAATACACATCTACACTTACTGATCTATGGAAAATATTAATATTTTTCCATCAACATCTGAATATGATGGAGTAATGGAATGTTTTTTTAACCATATTAATTCTAATATTTGTGATGTTATTGCGTTTAAATTCTTCCGATGGCAGAAACATACCGTGAATATCATGGATATCAAGTCAACATGATATCATGTAGTATTATAAAATTATTATCGACAATTTAGTCATCCCATATATTGGGGGATTATAGGATGTTGATCAATATTGATTAGTGATGATATCACTTTTAAAACACTTATAGAATTAATATGTGAACCATGAGTAATAATTAGAATATTTTAATTGTGGATCCCCATTAAAACATAATATTTCCTTGATACATAGCTATATAATGCTCTCAAGTGGTTGATAATATCAAATTTCTTTGAAATGAGGTGGCATGGTATGATGGTCAATAATTTACCGTATATATATTTCATCATATAAATATTGTGTATTATAATTACAATTTCTATTGAAATATTGTTACGATTCCATATAAGAATAGATAAGGGTTTCATTTCTTCCATAATATTATTTCGTTCATCCTATACCTAATTTCATACTATGTATCTGGACACTAGTTCTACAATTTCTCACATTATACCTTCCAAATAGTAATGTTTTCATTAATACCTATAAAATATTATAAAATAATTATTTATAGATAAATTTGTTCTATATTCTTTGTTAACTAGTTCCCTTTTCATATCTATTACGTAGGACCCTGAGAACCACATTTGGAATTTCAAAATAATCATTTTAGTACATGTCTTTCAATTTCCACTGACTTACTACCTTTATCATCCATTCTTAGTTATCAAATTAAATAGTTTCCTCCTTATAATTCATGGCTATGGTGGTTTATCAATTTCATTTTAATAAAATGGTGGCTCCCTTTACCTATACCATATCATATCAGTCATTATTATATATTTATATATAGGATAAATGTTAAACCTCATGAGGGATAAATAACTAGTTTAGAACCTACAGAATTTATCAACCCTCTTGTTTTCCATCCAAAGGAGGTAGTGTACTGTGAAATAATAATTTTTATATACATTTAAACAACTTTTTTACCTCACGTTGATCTCCATCAGAGTCGATATATATATTAAACTCTTCTGGTATGTATTTATATTTCATCAATCAAAATACTAGGTGTTTGAAAATATTTTATAAGAAATTTTTATGAAAATTATCATAGGCATATTTTTTGGATAGTCATATTAATGGATTTGGGATTTCAATGGATCATATTTACTTGAAATGTAATAATATTCATGGGCACAACCATGTCCATTCATTGATGAAATAAAAAAAACAATCTATTCTTACATAATTGTAAAATTAATAATATTTTATTAATTATTATCTTCTTCTTCACTGCCAAATATTATTCATTATACCTTAAAAATATGAATTTAACCATGTTACTATTTATTTTAGTTAATTTGATGTCTAAATGGGAAAAAAATAAAAAACAATCCATAATAATGTAAAAATACCATTAATATTTATATATTACTTATCATCATCATTGTAAAACATAGTTTGACTACATTTTTCATACAATTGTCTATAGATTTTAATTATATAAAGACAACATGGAAAATGAAATAAACATTATTGATTAAAAATTCACAGACACTATAATTGTCATTAAAATAATTTTTGGGGCCTCTTTAATAATTTTTATACGATTTGATTTATTTTCATAGATATTTTAGCATATCAAGATATCATTAATGAATAATACTAAAATTTTATTTAGATGGTACATCAATACTATTTTTTATAGAAACATAATGATATATATTGTTGTAGTTAATCAAAATTATCAAAAACTCCTATAATAAAATCCTTGTATTAAATTTCATATTTTTTATATAATCCTATACCACTATAAAAAATGATAACCACACTTAATATAAATATTTATAAATAATTATTGTCCAATAATGCATACAAATAATTCCAACATTCCTTGTAACTATAACACATTATATTTAATAATGACACTGATCTTCTTCTAATCCATGCATATTTTTATAGAACCTCCTATCTATTTTTGAAATATAATTGCTGATCCACATTGTGAAGAATTATGGGATATAAATTCCTTATCAATCACCTCCTAAAACACCTTCTTCTAGTATATCAATTAAATTAGAACCATTATATGATTATTTTTATGTCTACTTTTTTCAATAGAAATGAATTCAATGGAGATATAGACCTCACGATCTAGTGGATTACCGATCTATTAATCTAAAAAACACTTATGATTTTTTATAGTTCAGGTCCATCCTATATTCTTATGACATGTTGCACATAAATTTATAATGAATGATCATCTACTATTATTATAATTTCATATTATTGTTTTACTATGTGGTATCTAGAGATGATTTGAATGACATTGATTTCCCTATAATGAAAATTGATCCAATCTCATCTTCATGAATTGTATAATCATTTTATTATATGTAAATATTTTCATTTTACATTGGAAAAATATCCATAAAAACTATAATGTAATTTTCATCCACATGTTTATGAACTATTTTTTGAAATATGGTATGTTAATGCATCATAATTTGAACATCATGCTGATATTTTTCAATTATAAGTTTACATTTTTTAGTTGATAATTCACTTACTATATTGTAAGAGAGATATATAATGTTATTAGAAAACGTGATTGATATAAATGAGAATTAATATCAAGAATAAATTATAAAATTAGTTAAGATGAAGGAAATTAGAAATATACAATCCCACACACAATTATAAAATTCATCATCATCAATGTAAAATACAAAAACAAAGAATCTATCCCATTGACATTTTTGACCAAAAAATAGCTTTATTTTGAGGTAATTGGTTTATATAAAATTTATTATACATATAATTAAAAACATGAACTTCAACATATTTTTCAATTAAAAAAATTAATGAGAAATAAGTAATTCTTCACAGCAATTGTATCAAAATCATGTTCTGTCCATTTCAATACCTAGGGATTTTAGTCAATCCACTATCCCATGTAGGAAATATCACTGTTAAATTCATAAAATTTATTAAACTAAATTTACAAGGAGGATTGGGGATCCTATTATCCTATTGATATACATTTTGTAGTGGTTCGGACCTCTCTGGTCCTTTAAATTGTGAAAATGTGGTGTTTGAGGTGTTTTGGGAGGTCAAGGTGACTTATTCCCAACACTTTTCCAAATTTTCTAATTATGTGAACAGTTCCATTGGTGAACAGTTCTATCGGTAACCTATAATAGTAGGTCTACAGTACCGGTAGGTGTACAGTACATGTAGGTGTACAGTAATGGTAGGGGTAGAGTGCCAGTAGGTGTACTTTAACGGTAGGTGTACAATACCGGTAGGTGTACAGTATCGGTAGGTTTACAGTACCAGTAGGTGTTGAGTACTGGTAGGTGAATAGTACTTGTAGGTGTATTGTAACCATAGGTGTACAGTACTGGTAGGTGTACAGTACTGGTAGGTGTACAGTACTGGTAGGTGTACAGTAATGGTAGGTGTAATGTACCGGTAGGTGTACAGATCTGTTAGGTGTACAGTACCGGTAGGTGTACAGTAACTGTAGGTGTACATTACCGGTAGGTGTACAGTACCGGTGGGTTTACAGTACCAGTGGGTGTACAGTACTGGTGGGTGTAGAGTAACGGTAGGTGTATAGTAATGGTGGTTGTATAGTAACGGCAGGTCTACAGTGTTCCAGAACGGTAGGTGTACAGTGTTTCAAGATCGGTGGGGTCTATCGGTAACCTCTAATAGTGAGGTCTATTAGTAAACTCTAACAGTGAGGTCAATCAGTAACCACTAATAGTGACGTCTATCAGTAACCTCTAATGGTGGGGTCTATCGATATCCTCTAATGATGAGGTCTAACGATGACCTCTTCTTTCATTTGCCAAATTTTTAGTATGTGAACAGTGTTTCCCGCTTCATACAGTTTCTCCCCTTTGAGGTTTCCTTTGATGTAAATACATTTAAGGCCTTGTTTCAAGGACTCTTAAGGTCGATTCAAATTACATAAATACTATAATAATTATTCCTATGGATCGGGATGTTTTTACTTGGTCAAACCACATGGGTTAATGTGATCCGATTTTAACGGGGAATTAAGCGTATCTTAAACCGTCGCCCCATTAAATCACCAAAAGGGACAAGATATCTTCCTCCCTTGTTCTTCCTCTTTTATCTCGTCTATGAGACACTAGAGACTTTCAATCTATCCCATAAGAGTTTCACAATCAAACTCTACTTCTCGGATCTGTTCGGCTTTGTTTTGATGAAACCAAGCTATATCAGTCAATCTTCAATATATGGTATGTTTATTAGTCATTCATTTGGGGATCATATCCTCCTATTTCTTCATTCCATATTATTTCATGTAATATCTATTCTTATAATGGTATTTTTTTTGGGTTTTGGTTGGTGTGGACGTACTGTGGCATCCTCGGGTGGATATAGTTGTCGCGAGAGGAGGATCATGACCCGTTGTGTGGATGAAGAACATGAGGAACTGTTTGAGGTTGGGGATTCGTTGCTTCTCTTTTATTTTATGTGCAACTATATTGTTAACATGTTTAATCCCACTGGACGATAATGGAATTGAAATAATAAATATTTTAACTGGATAAATAAATTTATATCGATCATATGTTATTTCCACATGTTTTGCTGGATAGTGTGATATCTAATCTTTTATTGATTATATGTTTCTTCTTGATGGAAATCAGTAAATAACATAAATTGGGATTAATTGATAATTGTTTAGATAAAGATAAAGAGGCATAAAATGAATCTGGTTCTAGTTTGAACTTGATGTTAATCAAATTGGTGTAGTAATAATGTTTAATTAATTGTGATAGTTACTGATTAGGTTTCCAAAATTCAGAACCTACTAATATCGAACCTGTTAATTAAACATAGATTAAAGAACTGATTGTTTCATAATTCCTAAAGCGGTTCTAAGTTACCCTCTTGATTGTTAAAGGGCCAAGAGACCACTTAAAGTGGTGTTTGTTTTCCTATTTCTTATGTTGTGATGTGAGCCTAGATGGTTGTGGTAATATGTGGAGGCATGGTGGACTTTTGTTAGTGGTATCAGATGAAGCCTAAAGTGGTGAGATGCATCGGTTTATGCATGTCAGTGATGGGGAAGACACCAGGGATGTTGGAATGGAGTGGATGTGATTTTTGGATGCTTGGTAATTATGTTTAGTTGTTTATCTCCTCTTCTTTTCCCCACTGCTCTATAAAGCTGGTCTTACTTACCCTTCTTCCAAAAGAGTCAAAGACACGCAGGGTATGCCATGTGATTTCCATGTTTAGGTTCTCAAGGATGGATGTGTATATTCTCTTTCTATATGTGGCAAAGGCTCGACAGTTAGTACATCTACCCACCATGTTGATCCCCCTTGTGTTTAGTAGCATTATATTTTTCTAGAATTCCTGTGAATGTGGGAATGTATTTCAATAATGAATAATTGAATAGATGCTGTTAACCCATGGGGATGGAGATGCTGGAACACAATTATGAGGTTGTATTTTTTTAAGGAACAATTCAATTTTGGTGTGATGCTAATGAATATTAATGTGGAATTTTTCATTGTTAATTAAAGATAAAAGAATTAATTAACATACAGTGGAACTGATAAAAAGGGAATGAAGTAATCTAATAAATCTCTTCTAAAAGGTTGTGTGCTTATAGGATATCTAGTCTTAGAAGTAGCTGCCCAGAGTTTGAGAGAAGTTAGCTGCAGTTGTGTCTAAGACTAGGTAATGGCCATAGTGTGGTTGTGAGATATTCTAGAGGTCCAATTCTTGACGTACATGGACAATAAATTACTTTTTTGAATACATAATATATAACAAAAACTAAAACTCAAGGATCGTAATAGTTTTGTTCCTTTCGAAACTCAGAACAAAATATTCTAATCGTGGAGAATGATCTTCAATATCTCCCATAAAGATTTCCCCCTTTTTGTTTTTTTACCTAAAACCATTCTTGAAATCTTGGGGAAAAGAAAACATATACAGGGTGAGCTCAAATGCTTCGTAAGGGTAAGCATGGAGAAAATAAAAAAAACCATATACCATTGAACTTAAAAACATGAACATAATGTTTAAACATCAAAATCATGATCAAATACATAAATCTTAGAAGTACGTAAGGCATGTATCATAATGGAACATCAATCTTGAAAAAATAACATGGGAATAAAACATGTAATTGTGGCATCCATTCAACACTTGTTATGATTTCCATAGTAGCCAAGTCATTGCTTCCAAGACCATCTTAGTGGACAAAGTCCCTTTCTGAATCGAGTTCACTCCTCGTTCCAGTCTTGTATCACTGAATCTGAATAACTTACCATTCCAACCATCTCTATCTCATGAGATATAAATCTTTACCCAATGAATTGGAGGGAGATATAGGTCCTACCCATCTCATAATGAAACCATTCTTACTTGTGCCACAAAATAAACATAAAACATTCCTCATAACCCATAGAATAAAATGTGTTTCATAAACTTCATTCCATCATAACATAATCCATATAAAAAATTGATATCATTTCATAATAAGAAAAGTAAAACAATTTAAATCAGAGAGACATTAGACATGAAACTTACAGATATAAGATAATGTCATCTTAGATGGAAAATAGTTTTGACAAAAAACATGAAATGAATTCTTGAGGTAAATAACCTTTCTATTTCAAAATCATTTTATTTTCACAAAATTCCGTGCAATTTTAAAAGAAAAGGATTTTGTTGAAAATAGTCATGAAATCATGTATAGTAAGCATTTTGAAAATTATGCATTATGAAACCGTAAAAATCCGTTCATTCCATATAAGTTAAAAACACATTCATCTCATATTTTTGCCGAAAAAATCAAAAACTACCTCATATGGTAAACAAAAGAAAGATTCCTTCCATACGGTGTGGTAAAAGTAAAAACAGTAAAAATGACTTTTAGTATAAGTGGATGAAAAGTAAAAATTTTATGAAAAAATTTTGAGAACATATGGACATGGATAATAAACATAACCCCAGTAAATACTTACCAATAAACTATTTCGTATAAGAATGAGATTGAAATAATTATCCCTTACCTTATGTCCGATATGATTTATATGTATCCGGAACTCATATAAAATGATTTAAATAATGTTATTGACTTATTACAGAATTATATTCATTGTTATGAAATCATATATGGTTTATGTTTGACTTTATATTACCTGTTCTTTTATAAATTTGATGTAAAAGCAGTGATTTGGGTAAAATCGTTTCATGTATTGTACGTTTTTCGTCTTGTTGTTCTTGATATTATTAATTATATCATGATTTAAATAATTCACCAAATTGAAAAAATGATATATATATATATATAATATATATTCAGTATATACATATATATATGATAGATCGATAAATGGAATGAAATTCACCGTTCCTAGAGACGGTAGGCCGTACGTACACATGAACGCTGTTTTCATTTCCTTATTGAATTGAATGGAATTAAGTAGATGACATACATATATATATATACATAAATCCAGTATCATTATTATGTCATATATTTCATGATTACTTATTATATATACTTTATAATCATTCATGAATGGTTAACATGGAGAATGAATCTCATCGCGTTGTGGAGATGGTATTCCGTACGTACGCATGCACGGTCATTTTTTTTTCCGTTGGATGGATAGAAGGTGAAATATGGTCGTCTAATATTTATAATAACATATAATTATATATGTAATACTGATGTTATTACTTTATAATGAAACAACTAAATATGAAGAAGTTGAAGAAGAAAGAAATCAGAAAGAATTGATAATGGATATTACCTCTTATTTGACGGGCCTCATCTTAACCTCCTCTTAGGGCACTAGGGTTGGTCTTTGAAGATGACACGGACCTCTAGGATGTTTATAGGGAAGTGGTGATGATAATTTTGCAGGGTTTTTTTTGAGCTTTAAGGCTCAAAGTTGTGTGAGGATGAGGTTTCCTTTTATAAGGGAGGATAGGGGCACCTTTGGAAAAACCAAATATATTATTTTATTATAAAGTCATATATATGTTTTTAATAGCTCCAAATTGATTTATTTCTAATCTAATTTGGGGATGGGTCTAAATCCTATCATCAAATATAATTTGGACAAGTTTATGTTACTATTTTAACCTTATCATTTAAATTTAACTTTAAGTTAAATAATTTTACTTTTACCGTGTCTTCTAGTTTTCTTACACTATAAGGTTAATAAACCTAATATTACAGTCCAAACTAACCCCATGTTGTTTATTATTAATATATATAACGTTATCTAAGTCATTTGGACGAACCTTAAATTTTTACGAATAAAATAAAAATTAATAATATAGTATTTGTTATAAAAACTATTTTATGTCAATTTTGACACTATTTGGTAATTGTTTTTTTGTTAAAATCATAACAGAATTATTAGCTCGAAAAAAATTAATTAAATCATTACTAACATGTCATATTAACCTATAAAATTAGTGTAATTCATAAAAAGTCTCAAATTACATTTATTTAGGTATTTATAAAATCAATTATGTTAATATTTCATTAATAAGGTAATTACGACATCATCATTGTGTCATAAATAAATTATATTATTTAATGTCTAAAAATTATAAATAAAATTCAATTATGTTTAAAATATTTTTAGTTTTATAATGAATATTTATAGTTGAATTTATCTTATGTATAGCCCTATATTAAAAATGTTTTAGTTATTAAACATTGATTTTAACTATTTTAACTATTCTATAAATAAATTATAATAAGTGTCCTAATCTAATACAAGTGGACATAAATGGTCATATTTTATTCCTAAGGTTGTTTTTTTTCTAATTAAACTTATCCCATAAAATTAGGACATGTGTTAGGGTAATAATAAAATCATTTTTACCCTTAATTACACTATTTACTTTTAACCGTGGTAAATAAAAGTAAAAAAGTTAATATTCACCAAAAATTAATTTCATCTCATTGAACCAAATTTTAGTCCTTGATATTAATCATGTCTCTCATAGTTTCTAAATTCCACTCACAGAAGCGGTAAAATTAAGTTTTATGTGAATTTCCAAATTCTCTTAGGAGGTGCGTAAAAGACGGTGAAAAGTTCAATAAACATTTTATATATCTAAAATTATTATAAAATGACTCCAATGAAATTCATTGAACTTATATAGTTATTATGTATCAACTTTGACCAAAAATAAATTTAAATAAAATAAATAATTATTTAAATGAAAAGACGGTTTTAAAATAGTAACTCAGTGTTTTCACTATTCATAAAAAATTGAATGTTTTCAGAAAAATACCAAAAATTCACCCGAGGTTAATGTCGATATTCTGAATCCAAAATTGAAGTCCATTTTTAAAGATAAAATTATAAAATTCCCAAAACTGGGTATAACGACTAGTTTATATAATTTTTTAATAGTATATCATTGTTTAGTGAAACTTGGTATTTCATACAACACACACTATCGTGGAAGTTCGTGATTGCATGTAATGTAAGCCAAGTCAGCGTTGCATGTTGTTTTTTATAACATAATTCAACCATATTTCATTTATAAATTGAATATATATATACACACAAAATGTTGCATAGAATGAATACTATCAAACGAACATGAAATTGTATATGACACAATCCAAGAATAGTGTTGTGTATACTGCAAGCTAATACATTGTTGCATATAGCGCAAGATAATCTTGGTGTAGCATACAACACATGACATAAATGAAATTAAAAAGAATAATCCTCATAAAATCTCAGGTTGTTACATTCTACCCCCCTTAAAATGAATTTCTCCCTTGAAATTCGTCGGGGTTATAAATGATTTACTACTCGAATGTTTCTTTAATAGAAACCCACATCGTAAAAAGGAATACCAAAACATATATTTAAAAACAAAATTATGAAACGTAACGGTTACCCAAATTAACTAATCACTGGGTTTCTACATAGGAGATCATAGGTGAAAATATGGATATGAAAGAGAAATCTAACTATCATGTTTTTATGGTGAGTGGTAGAGAACCTGGCAATGAAAAAGTCAACAATCACAAAGCCATAAATTTGTGATGGTCTAAGGTACCATCTGATTCATCAGATATGAGGGCACTAGGGAAACATTTTTGGTTTTCAAGATCATTTACCTAATGTTGAAGAATTTTCAAATCAAAAGAAATACATGATTTCGATACAATCTTTCCATTGTTCGTGCCTTGAACAATTTCCACTTCATCTCTTAAAGAAATGAAGTTTAATTTGTCATTCATGAAGTGTTAGCAGATCATATGATAGAATGACGGGTCATTCCATATGTCTCAAACAAAAGGTTAGAAAAAGTTATCAAATATAAGTAAGTCCATATATAGTGAGATTAATCATATATGGTTCCTTAAATGGACTTATACTTCATATATCATACTTCTTAATAAAATAAAACTAGTTTCTACTAACCAAGGACTTCCTGTAGGCCAGTGGTAGGCGATAAATGCTTGTCTCACTTCAGATGTGTGTTCAATTCCCACAGCCTTGTCCGACACGACGGGTTGTCACCCATCCTGAAGATTGTCATTTTTCTAAAAAATATATTATTATAACATTCCATAAATAATATAGAAATAGTTATAGTCATTATCAATACTAACATATGTCCAACATAATCCATTCCAATCTTTAGGCTTATCCAAAATACTTCTGTCCAATCCTATAGTATAAATAAAATGATTACTAGAACTGTCATCTACCGAGCATGTGAATACCATCATTTATCCCCCATATAAGATATATCTTGTTGGTCACATCCCAAACATGTGAATACCTTAATCATATATTCTCTTGAAAAAATGAATACCCATTGATTCTTAGTGAAAGCATGAATGCTCTCAAAAGTTAACTCTTTACACATACCAAAATCCAAAAATTCTATATACTCAAACCATGATATAACTTTTTCCTTATATCAGTCATGAGCTCATGAATACTGTCCACCATTTCATTTTCTTCGTATCACTTCATTATGCGCATATCATCTTCTTTCCAAAAAAATCTCAATCACTTTCCATGGTTACCTGTACCATAAAATTATTGAAAACCACAATAGACCAATACATAAATATTCCAATATTCCATGATACTATATACAACATTATTTTGGAATCCCATTACGTAAACACTTAATCATTTTACCACATCGTTGTCATATTCAACATCGCCAACAGTGATTGCATGTGACTTCCCTTTGAACTTGGCCTTAAGTGGTTGCACATGTTGATCATCATTAACCCTTGGATTAGGGAATTGATTAGAATAATTCACCATTTCATTGCACTTGAAGAATTGAAATGTTGGTGGTGCGTTCTCTATAGGCATTTCTTTATTCACATCATTAGCAACCCTTTTTCCATTACTTTGACACTCAGCTCCTCGATGACCTTCTTTTCCACACTTAAAACATTTTCTATTCCCTTTAAGACAATAACCACCGTGCTTCTTTCCACAAATTGAGCATAATGAAACCTTCATCTTCTTTTCACCATTGTTTTGAGATTTTACCTTGAACTCCATATTTCATTTCTGGTCCAAACCAAGAGATGAATATGTAACACCAACTTCCATTTCTACCTTGATAGCACAACACACTATTTATTCATAGCTACTTAAGTCTCTAATTGCTAATGAACTTTGATAAAACACTATTTTTTTGAATATTTTGTTTATAATAAACGATATTATTTACTCAAATTGTGTTAAATATGTTTATATATAAAATATTTGGGATTTTATCATTCATTTGAAAATTTGGTGAAAATTCTAGTTTTACCCTTTATAGTGCACTGTAGTATTTCAATCAAAAATATTATTATTTGAATTATTTGAACATAATATTTTGTAACTATATTACATACTTCATGGGATAAAACTATTATTCAGGACACTAGATCAAAAGAATGCATTTGGATGGAGGAATTGGGCCATAAAGTTAAAGGTGGGATGGACACGCCAGAATGGAAAAGCTTCTGTATTAAGTCCATAAATGATTCATATGGGCTTGGATTGAGACCCACCTTTTATAGGAGATATATGACCCATATCCTCACATATTATCCTTCTGGAAGTCTGGCCAATTCACGCGTTCCGGTGGTCAAATTGTCGGTGAAATGTGGCATAAAATATTTGGCCGAGATTTCCCATTCACACTTGAAACCACATTGAACCTAGCCTCCCCACAACTCTCTAAATTGGTGTTTTTCTCATTTGGTGGGGTTGGTAAGTGCCTTAGAAGATTGGGAGAATAGGTGAAGTGGTTCCTTTCCATTTCAATTCACCATTGGAGTATGGAAGCTTTCAATCTAGGATCTCCTCCAAATTGCTCTTCTCTTCCTCCTCTTTGTTGTAATGTTTTTGCTCTTTCAATAAACTTCTTAGTTTCTATTTAATTTCATCTATTTTCCTATGATTGTTCATTTTTATTCTTCATTAATCTTCCTATTTTGTCTGTAACTGAAGAGTAGAACCGTGATTGGGTTATACCCATTCTAAACAGTTGCAAATGCAATTCTCTTCTACGATGACTACACCGCCCATGGGAGAGTAGTTCTTTTTAGCAATCGATCTACCTCTCACCTTATTCATTCATTTATTTTTAATAAACTATCTACTGTAATTCAATAATCATGATCAATTAATTGAGTTTTCAAATTAGTAGAAACTAAGTGAGCACTTGAACAATTAAAACAAAACACGCGAGGTCGGGATTTGTGTGAATTGTGAGAGCACGATCTTAATAGGTAATACAAGAACACACGGGATCAATTTGGAGAGTTTAAATGAAATCCCTAAACTCAATTAATCCTCTTTTCCAGAGTGGTTATGTGCCTTAATTTACCACTGACCATAATCTAATCTTAGAACATCAATCAATGCAAGGTGTTTCTATTGGATGTTCCGAAGCTAGGTTAGGGTTAAATTCACTTCATCTTAATGGTAAAGATAATTCTCGTAAGGTTTGGTATTTAAAAAATTAAGGGCTCATAATTAATTGAATGTTAATTTAAATTATAATTATTAATAATATAGTGAATAGTTAGAGTTATATCGATTATTCCTTTTAAAATATTTTCTAAAAAAACATCTTCTTTTTGTGTCTTTTTAATCAAACATCATTCCAAAATTAAAAACAAAAAAAATGCAATCTTATTCCAGAACAATTCTTCAAATTTATAAACTATAAACAACCACCCCAATCCTTTCAAGTAGTGTTTTTATTCTATTTTATTTTATTTCTATAATACCTCTGAAAAGTTGTTTTAATTCAATTCATCCTTTGAGAGACGTCCTTGGTCAGCCCCTCTGATGCACCTAAGTACCCCAAAATCAAACTAATCAATTGAGGGCGCCCACGATAGCGCACTATCAAATTGGAGCCATTGGCGTGGAGGAAAGTAATTTATTCATCCATTTAGAGGCATTTCTCTTATTTTTCATTTTATTATTTTCTTCACCTCTCTCTTTCATCTTTACCCTTTCTCACGTTTTCATATTTTTTTCATCCTTTTCTTTTTTTTGGGACCATCAAATCAAACTTATTATCATTTTATTATGGTCCAATTTTCTTACCTTCATTTTTCTATTTCACTGATTTATGACACGAACTAATCTCGAGGATCTCTAAGATCTTGACCCTAAGATTGAACATAGCCTTAGGGCGCAGATCTGTCATTCATAGTCTTCGGGAAGTGTCGACATTTACCCAACTAGGGAATTCCTCCACTCTAGGAATATTGAAATTGGAAACACTTCTATGTCCAAATAAAAACAAGAACCAATGGATGAAAATAATGGAAATTAACTTAATAAAACCATTCGAGAATTGGGTGCACCCGATATTAACTATCAACCAAATTTTATTGCATACCCAAACCTCAAATCGGACTTTGAATTGAAATCTGGATTAATTTACCTTCTTCCAAAGTTTCTTGGATGATCTGGTGAGGATCCCAAAAAACACCTTTAGGAATTTAATGTGGTTTTATCAACCTTAAAACAAATAAATGTATCTAAATATCAAATAAAATTAAGAGAATTCCCATTATAACATGATGGAGCTGCAAAATATTGGATGTATTATTTGCAACCTGAAGATGTAACATGTTGGAATGATTTGAAATGTCTTTTATTAGAAAGATTTTTTCCAGCATCAAGGAACACATCCATTCGAAAGGAGATATCATGGATCATACAAGCCCAAGGGGAGTCAATGTATGAGTACTGGGAGCGATTCAAAAGTTGTACACAAGCTGTCTGTATCACCAAATCAGTGAGAAAATACTCATATAGTACTTTTATGATGGACTCACACCTATGGAGAGATGCATGATGGATTCTGAAGTTGGAGGATCATTGGTGGACAAGACACCAGTAGCAGCACATGCGTTGATTGTCAAAATGGCCCAAAACTGCCAACAATTTGTTGATCGAGGTACACCACATGTCAGGGGAGTACATCAAGTAAGTCCATCTTCTCCTGAAAGTCATTTGATTGATACCAAGTTAGAAGAATTGACAACTATGGTGATTCAGATTGATTTGGTACCAAAGACATCCCAACCCCCTCCTTCAAGGCCTTGTGGCATTTTCACTGAGACAATCCACCCAACTGATTGTTGCCCACAACTCCAAGAAACAGAAGATTGTGCAGCAGTGTTTCCTGAGAGACCATATCAGCAGAAACAACAGACATACCCCCAAAATAAGTTAGATTCATTTTCTCCAACATACATCCAAGGGTGTAAGGATCAATCCGACCTGAGGTATGGATCTGGGAAACAACAAAGTCCACCTTTTCAACCAAACTTCCAGCAGTCTCCACCTTACCAACAGGGTTTCCAACAACCCCAAAAGAGATTCGAAGCTCAAACATCAACAAGTCAGCAACATGGGAATCTTCAAATCAAGGTAGACACTAAAAGTAATGAACATTTGAAAAGAATTGTTCTTAATCAACAAAATGAGCTGAAGAGTCATGGATCGGAGTTGAGGGAGTTGAAGACTCAATTGAGCCAGATTACTACCGCACTCCATGAACTTGTAAGTAAGAATTCTAGAAATCTACCTTCCCAAACCACTCCAAATCCAAAGGGCAATGTTAGTTCCATCACATTGAGAAGTGGGAAGAAAAAAAATGATGCTTCTCCACCTAAAATTCCACCTGGATTCACCTCAACTTCAAAAAATCCCAATTCCACAACAACTGATGAGCAACCCAAGGAGAAAGATAAAGGTAAGAAAAAGACTGATGATGTTCTTCCAAAACCTCTTCCTTTTCCAAATAGGGTTGTTCAAACCAAGAAGATGGATGAAGAGGCGATGAAAAAAGAGTTTTTGGACACATTCCAACGTGTGGGGATCAACATTCCTCTACTTGAAGCCATTAAGAAAATTCCAAGGTATGTGAAATTCTGAAAAGAACTTTGTACCAATCGAATAGGGCACAAGGGAAATGAGAGGATCAACCTTGGAAAGAATGTCCCCGTACTCATTACACCTACTCTAGCAATGCCAACAAAGTGCAAGGATCCCGGTACATTCACCATCCCATGTAACATAGGGGAGTTTCACTTCTCTAATCCTCTTTGTGATTTAGGAGCTTCAATAAATGTGATGCCTCACTCTATATTCTCTTATTTACAGGTAGGTGAGTTGAAGCCAATGATAGTAGTGGTGCAACTGGCAAGTAGATCTATGGAATATCCTGCGGGTGTTCTTGAGGATGTACTTGTCCGGGTAAGAGACATGATCTTTCCAGCATACTTCTAAGTGCTTAACATGGAAGATAATTAGGTAAGTTCTCATGCCCCCATTATCATAGGTAGGCCCTTACTCAAAACTGCAAAAACTATCATAAATTTCAATGAGGGTACACATTACATGGAGTTTGGGGATGAAGTTGTGATATTTAATGTTATGGATTCCATGAAGTACCCCTTAGAGGACCATTCTGCTTTTGTTATCTCCCATTTTTAACCACCAAATAAAAACTCCATGGAATATGATTGTCCTATTCTTAGGGTGATTATGAGTATTGGTTCATGTTTGATTTTTAAGTGCAATTCTACTAATGTTGCTAATACACAATTCCCTCTTAGATTTGATTTTGATTTGGATTCATATTCTGATTTGTATCATGTTAACTCTGATTATGACATGGCTATTGATTATGCTGATGGATTTGATGCTTTATTCTCTGATTATGATGATGTATATTCTTATACATATGTTCATTGGGAAAATATGTCTATTTCATAAATTTCTCCATCCATACATCACCCCCTACATTGGAACTCAAGCCATTGCCCCCAAATCTTAAATATGCATACCTGCTGAGTGATGATAGATTACCTGTTATCATTGCTAACAATCTCCCTTTTGAACATGGAAAAAATCTTTTGAATATTTTGAGGGAGAACATCAGGGCAATCGAGTGGACCTTGGCTGACATATCATGTATTATCCCATCCATTTGCATGCATAGGATTCTCTTAGAGGATGGGGCTAAACCGGTGAGGCAACCATAAAAGAGAATCAATCCAACCCTTCTAGAGGTTGTTAAAAAAGTGGTTGAAAAATTGCTCGAGGAAGGTATAATATTTCCCATTTCAGATTCTCTGTGGGTAAGTCATATTCAGGTTATGCCTAAGAAAAGTGGTGTTACTGTTGTTAAAAACTAGAAAGATGAGTTAGTTCAAATGAGGGTACAAAACAGTTGGTGTGTGTGTATTGATTATAGGTTACTATATCATTCCACTCGCAAAGACCATTTCCCCCTACCCATTTATTGATCAGATGCTTGAGAGACTAGCTTGGAAGACACAATATTGTTTCTTGGATGGATTTTATTGATATATTTAAAATCCTATAGCTCCAGATGATCAAAAGAAAACTACATTCACCTGTCCCTTTGGCACATTTTCCGACCAGAGGATTCCATTTGGACTTTGCAATGCCCCAGGTACCTTCCAGAGATGCATGGTGAGTATTTTTTCTGATTTTATTGAGACGTGCATGGAAGTATTTATGGATGATTTTATAGTGCATGGATCCTCATTTGCTAAATGTATAAATAGTTTCATAAATGTATTGAATCGTTGTATTGAGAAGAATCTGGTCCAGAACTTTGAAAAGTGTAATTTCGTGGTAGAGAATGGCATTGTCTTAGGGCATGTAGTGTTAAAACATGGGATAGAGGTTGATAGATCTATGATAGACATTATTTCATCCTTACCATATCCTTCATGTGTGTGTGATGTTAGATATTTCCTAGGGAATGTAGGATTTTATCGGTGCTTCATTAAAATTTTTAGTAAGATTGCTCTTCCTATGTCATGATTACTCCAAAAGGACTCTGATTTTGTGTTTGATGATTCTTGCCGGACTTCCATTGATGAGATAAAGAAGTGTCTGACCACTACACCAATAATACAGCCTACACAGTGGGAGATTCCTTTTGAGCTTATGTGTGACGCCTCCAACTTCGTGGTTGGAGATGTCTTATCTCTGAGGGTGGAGGGACGTTCACATGTGGTCGCCTATGCATCAAAGACACTAGATTTAGCCAAATAAAACTACACAACCATAGAAAATGAGTTTCTTGTTGTCATATTTGATTTAGATAAATTATATTCATATTTATTGGGCTCTAAAGTAGTTGTTTTTTCTGGCCATGCAGCTCTGAGGTACCTCTTGAAGAAGCCAGATGCAAAGCCCAGGCTGATTCGATGGATTCTCCTTCTTCAAGAATTTGATATTGAGATAAAGGACAAAAAGGGGTCAGAAAACATGGTGGTGGACCACATGATTAGGCTTAATCACACACTAGAGGATGACACCTTGGACCAGGTACCACTTTGAGACACTTTCCCTGATGATCATCTTTATTTCATCTCAGGTACACATCCTTGGTATGCAGATTTAGTTAACTACCTTGTTGCCTCTAAAATCCCTAAAAATTTAAAGAAACTTCAAGTCCAAAATTAAAGAGTGAGACTAGGTTTTATGTGTGGGATGATCCTTACCTCTGGAGCATGTGTAGTGACCAATTCATTAGGTGGTGTGTTCCCGATCATGAGTTTGAGTCTGTTTTTCATTTCTGTCATACACTTGATTGTGGTGGAAATTTTGGACCCCAACGGATAGCTAGGAAGGTTTTGGACTTTGGATTATATTGGCCTAGCTTATTCTATGATGCCCAAGTGTTTTGTAAGTCATTCTCTCATTGCCAACACACTGGAAACATTTCTAGGAGACATGAGATGCCCCAACAACCTATACTATTTTGTGAGATTTTTCATGTTTGGGGAATTGATTTTATGGGTCCTTTTCCAAGATCATATGGTTTCTTGTATATCCTTATTGCTGTTGATTATGTGAGTAAATGGGTGGGGGACAAGGCCACCAGGACTGACGATTCTCATGTTGTAGTGGATTTTGTCAAGGCTCAAATTTTTTTGCAGGTTTGGAGGACCAAAGGCCATCATCAGTGACCAAGGGACACACTTCTGCAATCAGAATTTTGCTTCCCTCATTCGAAAGTATGGGGTGACACACAAAACATCAACACCATACCACCACCAAACAAATGGCCAGGCCGAGGTTTCAAATAGTTAGTTGAAACAAATATTGGAGAAAACCGTGCAACCAAACAGGAAGGATTGGAGCATGCACATGCATGATGCGTTGTGGGCTTATAGGACATCATACATGACCCCCCTTGGTATGTCCCCATTTCGGATTGTTTTTGGGAATGTGTGTCATCTCCCAGTGGAAGTTGAGCATCAGGCTTATTGGGATATAAATAAATGCAACATGGATTTGGCCCTAGCTGGAATTCAAAAGAAGCTTCAAATTCAAGAGCTTGAGGAGATTCGACTGTCATCATATGAGAACTCATGGCTCTACAAGGGACGATCAAAAGAAGCTCATGGCAAAATTATCCAACAAAGGGAGTTTCATGTTGGAGAGAAAGTCCTTCTCTATAGTTCATGACTAAAGCTGATGCCTTGTAAGTTGCATTCTAGATGGTTTGGTCCTCATATTGTATCTCATGTTTTTCCTTATGGTGTAGTGGAAATCACACAAGATAATACTGGAAGGAGCTTTACAGTCCATGGGAAACGTTTGAAGAGATACATTGAGGGACTTCCTACCGATGCAGTGGATTTTATCACACTACATGACCCCATCATCACTTGAGAACATCAGGCTATTCCTAACCTTTCACTTTTATATTTTTTGTCCTATTTAAACATTCATCATTTCATGTTCATATATCATCTCATGGGTTCACATTGAGGACAATGCAATATTTTAAGTGTGGGGGAGGGAACCTTCTAGTTTATTAATTTCAATTGTTTTCCTGATTTTAAAAAAAATGTGTGTTTTTCAAATTTTGTGTGTTTATTTTTAAATTTTCTTTGTGTTTTTGAAATTTATGAGCTGAAACGATTCTCATCACAATTTTGAAATGCATATCAATGAGTGAAACAATTTATCCTTTGAAACTAAGATTAAATGAATGCTGAAATGACTTTGTTTCAAGTTAAAATATTTAGTAATTTCATGAAAAGTACACTGAATTTTGAATCCCATGCCACATCTCAATGTATTTATATTTGAAATCACATTAATGTGAGGCTTCTAAACCATTATTTTCATATTCATTATATTCACCTCACTTATTGAGAGAACCAAACCATGCTTGACCTAACCGGAATTTGATCTATTCCTGTCAAAACACGAGGGTTTGAGGTGCTTGTGTTTAAATGATTGAGGAATTTGTTTGGTATTAAAGCCACTATTTCTGAGGATCCTTTTTTATAATGGCCTACCTTCAACATTTAATCATTTTAGCCCTTATAATCCATGCATTTCCTATTAGGTTAGCCACATTACAAGCCAATTTTCCCTATACAACCAACTATTGAAGTGAAATTGCATAATCTAGTTGATCTTAAGTGTGGGGGAAGATATGTTGTGTTGTGCTACGATATTCTTTGATAATTTGGGTGGAAAATTAAATTTTAAAGAGATGTGTTTTCTGCTTAAGGAAGTAATTATATTGAAATATGTGCAGTTTCTGGAGCTTTCATGAAAAGTGAAGTTGTGCCTTTTCCGGAGCTTCTAATTGAGGTGGAAAGTTGTGCCTATCTGGAGCTTTCATGAAAATCATGTTTAAGAAGACTGCAATTTGAACTGTAGAAAGTTTGAATGGTGTGACAATTAAATTATTTTTCATGATTATGGAGATGAATTGATACTATTGGGATTGAGGAGAAGACTATATTTAAGTGAAAATTAGATTAATGCAATTTTACTTCAAAAAGAGTCAAGCCCTCCTCATTCAACCTCAGAATTTTTCACATCTAAATCCTAACAACCAAAATCCAAAGAACAAACCTAAAAAGAACTCATGATAAACATACTTCCATGACTCACATTGGTTGGTGATGTAGGAATTTATCAAGCCTATGGTGACCCTTGTATGAGTTTGGATGAGAAAGACATTGCAAAAAAATTTATATTTGTGTGATAAGAGAAAATTCAAGTGAGGTAAGTGTTCTGTGCATGAGAGGATAAATGAAGTGGAAATATATTGAATGATATAAATGGAGAACATGAAATATTTTTTTTATTAGGCATGATATATTTTGATTCTTGGTTTGTAATTGATTGATCTTAAGGATATGTGTTTTAAAATTTGTTTTGATTTGATATAAATGTTTACTTGATATGAGGTTTTTCTCAAGAGTGCAAAAGGGTAAGTGTGGGGGAGTTGATAAAACACTATTTTTTTGAATATTTTATTCATAATAAATTATATAATTTCCTCACATTATGTTAAATATTTGTATTTATAAAATATTTGGGATTTGATCATTCATTTGAAGATTTGGTGAAAATTCTAGTTTTACCCTTTATAGTGCACTATAGTATTTCAATCATAAATATTTTTATTTGAATTATTTGAACATATTATTTTTTAAATATGTTAATTTCTTCATGGGCTATAGATTTTATTCAGGACCCCAGATCAAATGAATTCATTTGGATGGAGTAATTGGGCCATAAAGTCAAAGGTGGGCTGGACAGGCCAAAATGGATAAGTTTCTGTATTTCGGCCATAACTACTTAATATGGGCTTTTATTGAGACCATATTTTTATAGGAGATATAGGACCCATATACGCACATATTATCTTTCTGTAAAGCTAGACAATTCACGCGTTTTGGTGGTCAAATTGGTGGTGCAATTTGGTATAAAATATTTTGCAGAGATTTCCCATTCACACTTGAAACCACTTTGAACCTAGCCTCCCCACCACTCTATAAATTGGTGGTTTTCTCATTTGGTGTGGTTGGTACGTGCCTTGGAGGATTGGGAGCAGAGGTGAAGTGGTTCCTTTCCATTTCAATTCACCATTTTAGGATGGAAGCATTCAAGCTTGGATCTCCTCCAATTTGCTCTTCTCTTCCTCCTATTTGTTGTAATGTTTTTGCTCTTTCAATAAACTTCTTAGTTCCTCATTAATTTCTTCTGTTTTCCTCTGTTTTTTCATTTTTATTCTTCATTAATCTTCCTCTTTGGGCTGGAACACAAGAGTAGAAGTGTTATTGGGTTATACCCATTCCAAACCGTTGCAAATGCAATTCGCTTCTACGATGACTACACCGCCCATGAAAGAGTAGTTCTTTTTATTAATCGATCTACCTATCACATTCTTTATTAATTTATTTTGAATCAATGATATACTGTAATTCACTAAGAATGATCCATTAATTGTGTTTTCAAATAATAAAAACTAAGTGACCACTTGAACAATTAACACAAAACGCACGAGGTCGGGATTTGTGTGAATTATGAGAGCACGATCTTAATTTGTAATACAAGACCACACGTGATCAATTTGTAGAGTTAAAATACAATCCATAAAATCAATTAATCCTCATTTCTAGAGTTTTTATGTGCCTTAATTTACCACTGAACATAATCTAATCATAGAACATCAATCAAAGTAGGGTGTTGCGATTGCATGTTCCAAAGTCAGCCTAGGGTTAAATTCACTTCATCTTCGCGGTAAAGTTAATTCTCGTAGGGTTAGGGATTTAAAAAATTAAATGATCATAATTAAGTGAATGTTAATTTAAATGATAATGATTAATAATAGAGTGAAGATTTAGAGTTAGATCGTTTATGCCTTTTATAATATTTTCTAAAAAACATCTTATTGTTGTGTCTTTTTAATCAAACTTCATTTCAAAATTAAAAACAAAAAAAATGCAATCTTCCTCTAGAAAATTTCTTCAAGTTTTATAAACTATAAACAATCACTCCCATCCTTTCAAGTAGTGTTTTTATTCTCTTTTATTTTATTTCTATAATACCTCTGAAAATTTGTTTTAATTCACTTTCTTCGTTGAGAGATGACCTTGGTTAGCCACTCTGCTGCACCTAAGTACCCCAAAATCACATTAATCATTTTAGGGAACCCATGACAGCACTTTATCACCCTTCGAAGACTTGGTTTTAATCCACTGAAGAATCAATCAACTTTACTTTCATGTTGAATGATAAATCCAGATACATTCCTTGCAAGCCTTGTAAAATTTTCCTCGTATATACCAACCATTTCATCATCCTTTTTCATAAGTTCAAGAAACTCCTTCTCAATCATTGTTCAAAAAATAAGAGGGAAGTATTTATTGAAAAATAAGTTCTTGAACTCGTCCCATTCCATGGACTCAATTTCATCTCTTTGCCTCGTATTCTTGATAAGATTCCACCATCAACATTTCCTTCCCAACGATATACTGATAAGATGACTTTATCATGCTCAGAACATTGTTGAACTGAAAATATCTTTTTAGTGGTTATGATCCTTTTTTCATCCACTAATGGATCAGAAGATCTGCTGAATGAAGTTGGATGCTGCCTCATGAAGGATTCAACAGAATGTTGCTCCTTTATCTGCTCATTTGGAAGTCCAGAATGATTCATAGCTTGTGTAAGTATAGAAATATGATTGTGCACTCCATCTCCCATAACATTGGTTTGTTCATGATTATAATCATTGCATCGTCCATTACATTGATCAACACGGTTCATTCAAGTTGCATCCATCGTCTAAAACCCAAAAAGAATTCTGTGAGGAAAACATCATGATAGGGAAAACAGCATAATAAAGGGGGAGTACCTCCCATATCTAACATATTAGGTTTAATTCTAATATTGTTACCACAATTCTTGGACTATAACCTATACTTATACTTAACATTAGGAACATCCCTAGACATACCTTAGAAATATCTCTAGAGATCTTACTAATGTTTTCGCATCCTAGTTTCCAATGGTTAACTAAACCTTTCCTATGATACCAACTGTAGAGGTCCAAAGGTTGACGTACATGGACAATAAATTAAATTTGAGGAATAATTAATACTTAAAAAAAACCAAATCTCAAGGATCCTAATAGTTTAGTGACTTTGGAAACTCGGAACAAAATCTTCTTATCGTGGAGAAAGATCTTCAATATCTCCCATAACGATCTTCCCCTTTTTTTCTTACCTAAAACCTTTCTTGAAATATTAGGGAAAATAAAAAATATAAAGGGTGAGATCAAATGCTCAGTAAGGGTAAGCATGGAGAAAATAAAACAAACCATATACCATTGAACTTAAAAACAAGAAAATAATGTTTAAAAATCAAAAGATTGAGCAAAGACATAAATCTTGGAAGTACGTAAGGAAAGTATCATAATGGAACATTAATCATGAAAAAATATCATGGGAATAAAACATGTAATTGTGTCATCCATTATTCACTTTTAATGATTTCCATAGTAGCCAGGCTATTTCTTCCAAGACCACCTTAGTGGACAAAGTCCCTTTCTGAAACGAGTTCACTCCTCGTTCCAGTCCTGTATCACTGAACCGGATTAACTTACCATTCCATCCATGTCTATCTCATGAGATATAAATCTTTACCCAACGCATTTGAGGGATATATGTGTCCCACCCATCTCATAATGAAATCATTCTTACTTGTGCAACAAAAAAAACTTAAAACATTCCTCATAACCCAATGAATAAAATGGGTTTCATAAACATCATTCCATCATAACATAATCCATATAAAAAATGGATATAATTTCATTATAAGAAAAGTAAAACCATGTAAATAATAGAGACATTATACTTGAAACATACATATATGAGATAATGTACATGGTAAAAATCTGTTCATTCCATATAAGTTAAAAACCATTCTTCTCGTATTTTTGCTGAAAAAGACAAAAACTACCTTGTATGGTAATCAAAAGAAAGATTCCTTCTATATGATGTGGTAAAATTAAAAACGGTAAAAATGACTTTAAGCATAAATGGATGAAAAGTAAACATTTTATGAAAACATTTTGAGAACATATGGACATGGATAATAAACATAACCCCAGTAAATACTTACCAATAAACAATTCCGGATAAGAATGAGATTGAAATAATTATCCCTTACCTTATGTCTGATATGATTTGTATGTATCTAGAACTCCCCTAAAATGATTTAAATAATGTTATTGACTAGTTACAAAATAATATTAATTGTTCTGATATCATATATGGTTTATGTTTGACATTATATTACCTGTTCTTTTATAAATTCGATGTAAAAGCAGTGGTTTGTGTAAAATCGTTTCATCTATTGTACGTGTTTCGACGTGTTGTTCTTGATATTATTACTTATATCCTGATTTAAATAATTATAGAATTTAAAAATTTATTTATATATAATATATATTCAGTATATACATATATATATATATATGATAGATCAATAAATGGAATGAAATTCACCGTTCATTGAGACAATAGGCCGTACGTATGCATGAACGCTGTTTTCGTTTCCTTATTTAATTGAATGGAATTAAGTAGATTACATACATATATATAGACATAAATACAGTATCATTATTATGAAATATATTTCATGATTACTTATTATATATACTTTATAATCATTCATTAATGGTTAACAAGGAGAATTAATCTCATCGCGTCGTGGAGACAGTATTCCGTACGTACGCACGCGCGGGGATTTCATTTTCCGTAGGATGGATAGAAGGTGAAATAGGGTTGTTTAATATTTATAATAACATTCCAGTATATATGTAATACTGATGTCATTACTTTATAATTAAACAACTAAAGAAGAAAAAGTTGAAGAAGAAAGAAATTGGCAAAGATCAGTAATGGATATTACCTTTTCTTTGACATGCCTCTTCATAACCTCTTCTTAGGGCACTAGTTTTGGTCTTTGAAGAATACCAGGACCTCTAGGATTATTATAGGGAAGTTTAGAAGAGAATTGGCTGGGTTTGGACGAGCATTATGGCTCATAGTGGTGTGAGGAGGAGAGGGAAGAGGTGTCCTTTTATAAGGGAGGAGAGGGGCACCTTTGGAAAAACTAAAAATATTATTTTATTATAAAGTCATATTCGGTTTTTAATAGCTCTAAATTGATTTATTTCGAAGCTAAGGTGGGGATGGGTCTAAAGCCTCTCATCCAATATAATTTGGATATGTTTAGGTTACTATTTTAACCATATCATGTAGATTTATCTTTAAGTTAAATAATTTTACTTTTACCGTGTCTTCTTGTTTTATTACACTATAATGTTAATAAACTTACTATAAAAAGAAAAAAGAAACCTAATATGTTTATTATTAATATATATATCCTTATGTATTTCATTTGGCCGAACCTTATATTTTTAGGAATAAAATAATAATTAATAATATAATATTTGTTTTAAAAACTATTTTATGTCAATTTTGACACTATTTGGTAATTGATTTTTTTGAAAATCGTAACTGCATTATTAGTTATAAAAAAGTTAATTAAATAAATACTAACATGTCATATTAACCTATAAAATTAGTTTAATTCATAAAAACTCTCAAATTACATTTATTTGGGTATTTATAACATCAATTATGTTAATATTTCATTAATAAGGTAATTTCTGCATCATCATTATGGCATAAATAAATTAAATTTTTTAATGTATAAAAATTATAAATAAAATTCCATTTTGTAGAAAATATTTTTATCTTTCTAATGAATATTTATTGTAGAATTTATATTACGTATAACTTTATATTAAAAATATTTTAGATTTTAAACTTTGATTTAAACTATTTTAACTATTCTTTAAATAAAATAATAATAAGGGTCCTAATCTAATACAAGTTGTCCTAAATGGTCATATTTTATTCCTAATGCTGTTTTCGGTCGAATTACACGCATCCAATAGAATTAGGACATGTATTAGGGTAATAACAATATCATTTTTACCCTTAATTACCCTATTTACTTTTAACGGTGGTAAATAAAAGTAAAAGATACTATTCACCAAAAATTATATTCATCTCATTGAACCATATTTTAGTCCTTGATATTAACCGTGTCACTAGGATTTTTGAAATTCCCCTCACAGAAGCGGTAAAATTAAGTTTTATGTGAATTTCCAACTTCTCGTAGGAGGTGGGTAAAAGACGGTGAAAAGTTCAATAATATTTTTATATATCTAAAATTATTATAAAATGACTCCAATGAATTTCATTTAACTTATATAGGAATTATGTATCAATTTGGACCTAAAATAATTTTAAATAAAATAAATAATTATTTAAATAAAATGTCAGTTTTTAAATAGTAACCCGGTGTTTTCACTATTCATCAAAAAATTGAATGTTTTCAGAAAATTACAAAAAATTCACCATAGGCTAATTTCAATATTCCAAATCAAAAAATGAAGTCCATTTTGAATGATAAAATTTATAAAATTCCAAAAATTGTGTATAATGGCTAGCTTATTTTATATTTTAATAGTATATCATTGTTTAGTGAAACTCAGTATTGCGTACTACACACGCTATCGTGGAAGGTTATGATTGCGTGTAATGTAAGCCAATTCAAGGTTGCGTGTTGTTTTGTATAATAGAATTTAACCATATTTCTTTTATACATTGAATATATATATACACAGTTAATGTTGCGTAGAATTACTACTATCAAACGAACATGAAATTGTATATAACACAATCCAAGAACAATGTTCCGTATACTGCAAGCTAATACGGTGTTGCAAATAGCGCTAGATAATCTTGGTGTAGCGTAAAACACAAGCCATCAATGAAATTAAAAAGAATAATCCTCATAAAATCTCGAGTTGTTACAGATATAGTATATCCTGTACTTTTTTGTTTCTATACGCCCCTCCACACTGTTACTAAGGGAAACTGAAACCCCAGGGATTCTGGGCCCTGGGGGGTGTTTTCCCCAACATTTTTGTGGGAGGATGGATGGCTGACTACCCCCTATGGCCACACTCTCTTCTCTTGGTAGTTACTGGTGCTGGTTGGCACATTGGTTATTTTTCCCCATATATGTGTGTAGAGGGATGTAATGGCTTGTGGTTATTCACACACATATATTCTGGATATAGTCTTCTATGTACTACTATAGGTGTAACAGGTATAGGCTGTGATGGCTTGAGTAACCTTACATGGTGTATGGGCTGTAATGGCATGTGGTATAATACCCAACATATGATACACGTTATGCGAGCTGTGGTGGCTCCCAGAAACTACCTGGTTACTTTGGTATGTGGACGTGGTGGTTTATTTGCACGAGGTGCATATTACAGTGCTTCACCCAGGTGTTTGGGGACAAGCCTTTTTTTAGAGAGATGCTCAGGATGTGCGACGTTGGGGAAAAGTGGCAAAACAATGGGGAAGTAGTAGAGGGGTACCCATGATATTCTTTATTATATGATATATTCTTGCAAGCGCTACTTGGTGAGAGTAGCCATGGTGAGGTTCAGAACATAGTATACCTGTTTAGGTGTCGAGTTAGTTTCACTTGTTTTTCACTGTGATTTAGCATGATTTCTTTACATTGCACGAGAGGCTTTAGGGAGGATCCTACTGAGTATACTGTTATACTCACCTTATGTATATATATATAATGTTTTTCTGGTAACTTGGAGCCGGATGGAGATCAAGATATTTTCTAAGAGCTTAGGGTTGTAGGAGCTGTTCGAGATTGTGTTTGCTGCTATTTTTACATTATTTTGGGTACTTGTAGTTTTTCACTTTTAGTTGTAGTACTTTTGCATGGAATTACATACGTGAAATTGGGTTTCTTTTATATTCCAGTTCTGAGTTTGAGTTTATTGGTTTCTATCTTATCTCTATCTTCCGCATGTGTTCTTTTAGAGGGTAATGCCTCCAATTTGTCTGTTTATTCGACACTCAGTGCTAGTCACCAACTAGTGGCCTACTTGAGGTGGGAATCAGGGGTCATTATCTCTCTTCTCACATTTCCGGCCCAATAGGCATACACATTGTGGGGAGGGGGTCATGACAGAGTGGTATCAAACGGGTTTGAGGGATAGGATGGAGTTTGGATTTAGGCATAGGTGAGGTTGCATGGGATAATAGGGAAACAATGTCATTCATGTTTAGCAAGTGAGGTAAACACTAGAGTCTTGGTGATACATAGGCATTCAGGGCCCCCTATGATCTGATGTATGGACTATTAAGTTCACAATGGCTACTAAACAACAAGATACTAGTTGCAGGGTAGAGACCTAGGAATGGATCATGCATCATTCTTCTTTTTTCCCGTGTTTAAATGGGCAATCCTTTGGATAGGTTAACCTAAAATGAATATAAGAAAATGACTAATTAATTAATGTTGAGTATTCCATATTCCAGGTTTAGGAGCTCTAACAGTTTGTTATTTTACAGGTATGGCACCAGGTCGACGTCCTCATCAAGTTTGCGCAAAAAATGTCAAGCAGGATGTTCCAGCAGATCATCATAGGTTATTGGATGATGACGACCACACATGGAGGAAGACACTCAAAGGGTTTCAGTGCCATGGTCTACAAAAGTATGAGGGCTCCGTTTCAGACTTGGTCACCAAAGAATGGTTAGAGGAGGGCGAGATCTGATTCAGTTCGATTCATGGCCGAAAGGAGCACTGTGAGTCCTTGGTTGTGATGACGGAACATGGAGCAGCAAGGCAATGGTGGTTCTTGTTCCTCATGGATCATGTTGAGTTAGTGATATCATGTGAGGATTTCAGAGACAGGTTTAGAGTCGAGTTTCTTTCTTCGACTATGAAGGCTTCTGGTCCCCAGAAGCTTCTTACCCTTTGACAAAGGAGCTCTAGTGTTCAAGAGTTTGGAATCCATTTCAGGAAACTTTTAAAATATGCTTCAGTCCTACTGCAAGATGATGAGTCTAGTGCAAGGCATTTCGAGGTGGCCTTGCGTCCATAGATCCAGCGCCAGTTCACCCCATTTATGCTGAAAACATATCTTGAGGGGATGGAGAGGGCAGAGGTTGTCGAGAGGACATTATCCAGGACAAGATCATCATGTGAGGGGAATCAACATGATTCCTCATGATGTAGAGCTATGGTCTGGGGTTCCCAGTTTGTAGGGAAGAAGAGTTATCATTCAACTGGTGGTAGGTTCCAGCCCTTCACATCTTTTTTCTCCTGAGGCAGGAACTCTCAGGCCTATGACAAGGGATCAATCGCTTGTTTTTCTTATGGTGTCCATGGTCATTAGCAGCGGGTGTTCCCAACCTTTCAGAGCTGTCATCGTGCACCAGATGACATGCTCTAAGTTCCTCCATTGAGGTAGTTCTAGCCGAGGTAGAAACATCCAATTACATGAGCTTTAGATCAGAAGAGGGTAGATGCGGCATGCAGAGGACAACCCCATGGTGCTCCCCATCCTCAGAGAGCAGAGTGCGGCCATGGTGGTGGTCATCATCAAGGTCAGAGAGGCTATGGAGGAGGTCGTTGTTAACTCCATTATCTAGCATTGCCAGCTCCAGGCGATCCAAACGTCGTTCGGGGTACCCTTTTCTTGTTTTCCAGTTTGGTGTATGCATTTTTTTATGCAGGATCAACACACTTCTTCATATCACCTACCCGTTTGCATGCTTTTGAACTTGAGGTTGAGAGGCTTCCAGTGCCCTTGGCGTTGACTATGCTAGTTGGAGGTCAAGCTGAATTGTTTGATGTATGTGGAGGTTGTGAGCTAGTGTTGGGGAAACACTGCTCTTTGGGAGATTTCTTATATTTACGAATACTACCATATGATGTCATCCTCGGCATGGATTGGTTGTATTCAGTACAGGAAATCATGGATTGATTCAGGAAGAAGGTTGACTTCATTGGTGCATATGGAGAGAAAGTGGTGGTTGTTGGTGAGCGAGATCCTCAGATGGGTCATAGGCACGTTCCATCAGTATCATCCATGATGGCTATGATGATTTTGAGCTCTTAAGAGGTTCAGCAGTTGAATTTTCCTAGGTTCATATAGGGGTACCCAGATGTCTTTTCAGAAGAGGTTGTAGCATTACCCCCTCGACGAGAGATCGAGTTTGGGATCGAGCTACAGCCAAGAGCATCTTTTATCTATATGTCTCCATATAGGATGGACCCTTCTGAGTTACGAGAGCTACGTATACAGCTTTATGGTCTGTTATAGTGTGGTTTTGTTCAGCCAAGTCTGTCACCATGGGGTGCACCAGTTTTGTTTGTGACGAAGGCCAAAAACAGTTTTCAATTGTGTGTTGATTATCATTTCCTAAAAAAAGAGACAAATATGAATTATTATCCTATTCTGCAGATTGATGATTTATTCGATCAACTGAAAGATGCAAGTTGGTTCTGAAAGATCTACTTGCGGTCAGGATATCATCAGATGCGTGTGAAGAATGAGGATATCTTGAAGACTGCATCACATTGTTGGCATGGGCATTATGAGTTCGTTGTAATGCCATTTGGAGTGATGAATTCTCCAGCTGTATTCATGGGATTGATAAATGTTGTGTTCTGTGAGTTCCTGGAAAAGTTTGTGGTAGTTTTCATCGACGACATACTTGTATACTCCACAACATAATAAGATCATCCCAAGCATCTACAAGCCATTTTGGGAGATCATAGCCAACATTAACTGTTCAAGAAGTTGTCAAACTATGAGTTTTGGGCTCAAAAAGTCCATTTCATGGGGAATGTTGTGTCCCAAAAGGGCGTAGCTATGGATCCATCAATAATATAAGTAGTTGTATCATGGGAATCCCCCAAGACAGTGTCAGAGGTGTGAAATTTCCATGGTCTTGCTAGCTACTACAGGATATTCATAGTCGATTTCTCACGAGATGCGACTTCGCTTTCATCTTTGACTGGGAAGGATTAGGAATTCATATGGACTGATCAGTGTTAGGCAGCATTCGAGTATCTAAAAGAGAATTTAATAAGTGCTCCAGTACTTTGTCTTCTAACTGAGGGAGTTCAGTTTGATGTTTTCTACGATGCTTTACATCTCTGGTTAGGCTGTGTTCTCATGCAGCAGAGGTCTGTTGTTTCTTATGGGTCTCGATAGTTGCGTCCCCATGAATGCAACAATGTCACCCATGATATTGAGTTGGAAGCAGTGGTGTTTTCTCTGAAGATGTGGAGACATTACCTCATTGGTGAGCGCTTTGTGGGTTTCACCGATCATAAGATTTGATGGTATGTTTTCTCCTAGCGTGACTTGAAATTATGAGATCATCGGTGGATGGAGTTCTTGCAGGAATACGACATAGAAATATCATATACACCTGGAAAAGGAAATGTTGTAGCTGATGCACAGAGTCGAAAGACACATAGTGATGTTGTGCGTAAATCCAGTGATTCCTTGAGAGTAAAGGAAGAACTGTCAGCATTTAATCTTGATATGGGAGAAGTTTGCGGAAGAGGGTGTCCTTTTCAGATGATGGTATAGTCATCCCTGGTGCAGAAGGTGGAAGAGTCCCAGTTGGTGGATCTAGAGGTGTAGGTTTAGAGATACCGAGTTGTTTGTGGTAAGGCCACTGATGGTTGGTCGGAGGATGAAAAACACCATGTGTTGTATCATGGAAGGATTTTTCATCCCTTGATTATGCATGGGATGGTTCTCAGAGTGTTCCATAGTTCTTCTTTAGCAGTACATCCTGGCGTGACAATGGTGTAATGATCCTTGAGGAGTCAGTTTTTGTGGCCAGGGATGAAGACTATATAACATGTGGTCTTCCCCATCCATTAGAGATTCCTCAGTGAAAGTGGGAGGACATCTCAATGGAATTTGGTACTGGTTTACCATGTTATCTGAGAGGACATGATGCTATTTCAGTGGTAGTGGATTGTTTAGAAATATTTTCCCACTTCATAGCAATCAAGGAGTCCATCTCAGTGGATTTTTTGTTGAGGAAGTATCTAGAGGAGGTGGTGAGACTTCATGGAGTCCCTAGGATGATCATTTCTGATCACGATCCTTGTAATACCTCTATGGTGTGGAGAGGTCTCCAATATGCTTTTGGTTCCCAACTATACCATAGCACTACTTTTCATCCTCAAATGAATGGTCAGACAGAGCAAACCATCCAGACTCTTGAAGACATGTTAAGATCTTGTGTTCTTGATTTTGGAGGGTAATGGGTGAGGAACTTAACCTTGGTGGGGTTCAAATACAATAATAGTTTTCACTCCACCATCAGTATGGCACCATTTGAAGCCTTTTATGGTTGGCTATTCCATTCTCCATTGTGCTGGACTGGGGTCGGAGAGTCAGTCATTCTCGGACCAGAACTAGTGAAGAATAAAACAAAGATGGTTCTGGTGATTCATGAGAGGATGAAGACAGCGCAATATCATCAGAAATAATATGTTGATAATCTAATGAGGCCCTTAGAGTTTAATTTTGGGGATCATGTGTTTCTGATAGTGACTCCCCGTCATGGGAATTGAAGGTTTGGACGTGGAATTAAGATTTAGCCCCGGTTTGTTTGGCCTTTCAAGGTGTTAGCTCATGTTGGAGCTGTGGCGTATCGAGTAGCACTTCCCACATAGATGAGTCAGATACATGAAGTTTTCCATGTATCACAGATCTGAATTTATCTTCCTGATGACTCTCACATCATCGATTGGGGAGAGATGGATTTATGATGATGCAACCTTTGAGGAGCAACTTGTGGGGATCCAAGACCACACGGAGAAGGTGTTTTGTGGGTGTTCTATCCACTTATTTTGTGTGTTGTGGCGATACAGTGTCATGGAAGAGAGTAACTTGGAACGTGAGTCATAGATGCATGCTCAGTACCTAGAATTGGTTGATGTTTAACTATTTTCATGTAATGATGTTCCATTTATGGTTAGAACATTCTTGTTTATTTATGAATTTCTTTTGTTGCTTCTATGGCTTTCCCTATTTTGAGAGGTATCTTGATGGGTGGTTGTTCAGAACCCATTTTTTTGTATCATTAGGTTCGTTTTGAATTCTCGTGGATGATAATGTTTTGAGAGGTATCTGATGTAATTGCCCAGACCTCTCCGGTCCATTACTTTGTGAAAATTTCATGTTTGAGGTGTTCAGGGAGGTCAAGGTGACTTATCCACTACACTTTTCCAAATTTACCAATTCTGTGAACAGTTCCATTAGTGAAAAGTTCTATCGGTAACCTATAACAGTAGGTGTACAGTACCGGTAGGTGTACAATACCAGTATGTGTACAGTAACGGTTGGTTTAGATTATCGGTAGGTGTAAAGTAATATTAGGTGTATAGTACCGATAGGTGTACAGTACTGGTAGGTGTACAGTACTGATAGGTGTAGAGTACCGGTAGGTGTACATTACCGGTAGGTGTATAGTAATGGTAGGGGTATAGTACCTGTAGGTGTAGAGTAATGGTAGGTGTACAATACTGGTAGTTGTATAGTACAGATAGGTGTACAGTAACTGTAGGTGTACAGTACCGGTAGGTGTACAATAACGGTAGGTGTACAGTACCGGTAGGTGTACAGTAAAAGTAGGTGTACAGTACCAGTAGGTGTACAGTCCCGATAGGTGTATAGTACCAGTAGGTATACAGTACCGGTAGGTGTACAGTAACGGTTGATCTAAAGTGTTTCAGAACGGTAGGTGTATTGTGTTTCTAGAACGACGAGGTCTATCGGTAACCTCTAACAGTGATGTCTATCGGTAACCTCTAACGGTGAGGTCTATCGGTAACCTCTAATGGTAAGGTCTATCTGTAACCTATAATGGTGAGGTCTATCAATAAACTCTAATGGTGAGGACTATCAGTAACCTCTAACAGTGAGGTCTAACCGTGGCCTTTTCTTTCCTCTGCCAAGTTTTGAGAATGTGAACAGTGTTTCTAGCTTCCTACAGTTTGACCCCTTTGACATTCCCTTTGATGTAAAATACATTTCAGGACTTATTTTAAGCACAATTAAGGCTGATTCAAATTCCATTAATACTATATTAATTATTCTTATGGATCGTGATGTTTTTACTTAGTCAAACCATGTGGGTTAATGCGATCCGATTTTAATTGGGAATTAAGCGTATCATAAACTGCCACCCCATTAAATCTTTAAAAGGGACAACATATCATCATCCCTTGTTCTTCCTCATTTTTATCCGCTATGAGACGCTAGAGCCTTTCAATCCACCCCGTATGAGTTGCACAATCAAACTTTACTCCTCAGATTAGTTCGACTCTATTTTGATTCAACCGAGCTATATCGGTCAATCTTCGATATAAGATATGTTTTATTGTAATCTCTTTGGGAATCAACTCCTCATGTTTCTCCTTTATATAATATATCCAGTAATCTCCATGCTTCTTATTGGGGTTTTCATGGGGTTTTGTTGGTGTGGTCATAACATGGAATCCTCAGGTTGATGCAGTTGTTTCAAGAGGAGGATCATAACCTATTGTGTGGATAAAGAAAACATACAAAGGGTGAGATCAAATGCTTAGTAAGGTTAAACAAAATAAATATCTATCACATCATAATCATAAGAACATCACATTTTGGAAATATTAACCTACAAAAGAGATCATATTTTCATAAATGGGATAAATTATAGTAGTGAAATTTATTCTTAATAATCATGACATGAAACGTTGTGGCATACACACATAATCATAGAGAATAATTTCTTAGTAGTCAAGACTCATTTCCAAGACTATCCTAGTGGACAAAGTCCATTTTTGAACCGAGTTCACTCCTCGTTTCAGTCATGTATCACTGAATCAGATTAACCTATCGTTCCATCCATGCCTATCTCTTGAGATATAAATCATTACCCAATGCATTGGAGGGACATATAGGTCCCACCCATATCATAATGTTACCATTCTTATGCATGCCAAAAGATCATAAATTATACATCATAGCATAACCAATGTAATAAAAATGGGATTCGTAAACATCATTCCATCATAACATAATCCATATAAGATAAAATGAAATCATAAAAATAATTCCATCATATCATAATCAAATAAATGTACAAATAGGGATATAAATATAACCCTATATTATCTTAGATGGAAAATAATCTTGATAAAACACTTCAACTCCATTCCTGAGGAAAATATCCTTTCTACTTCAAAAAAAG
This sequence comes from Viscum album, assembly GCA_963277665.1. NCBI lineage: Eukaryota > Viridiplantae > Streptophyta > Magnoliopsida > Santalales > Viscaceae > Viscum > Viscum album. The sequence continues at coordinate 1,376,192,664 of OY728158.1, read as the reverse complement.
TTTTTCCTTTCATAACAGGTCATACAATTTTAAACTAGAGGACGTTGATTAAAAATAATCTTGAAATCTTGTAAAGGAAGCTTCATGAAAAGAATGTTCTATGAAATCATAAAAATTAATTCATTTCGTATAAATTAAAAAACATTCTCCTCATACATTTGTCGGAAAATTCAAAAATTATCTCGTACATAAAACGAAAAAAGATTCCTTTCATATTTTTTACTAAAAACTCACCGAAGGGTAAAGATGGATTTAAAAAATTTGTAGGGTGATATAAATAATATTACATATTGAGGAAACATGGAAGTGGATGATAAATATTCCCCAGTAAATTCTAAAGTATAAACAATCTCGGATAAAAATTAGAATGCGGGATTTTCCCTTACCTTAGGTCTGATTTGTTTTGTATGTTTCTGAACCTCCTGTATAATGATTTAAATAATGTTATTGACTTATTACAGAATCATATTAATAGTTATGATATCATATATGGTCATATTATTATCTATTGTTAATATTTGATTGCTGCTTATTATTCGGGTGTTCATTTCATTATGTTCTTATGCGTGTCTTGTCGAATAAATTGTTATTCGTCTTTTTAGTTTATAGATACCACAATCCAAAACGGTATTAGTGTAACATATATAAAATTTATTCATTCAATCCATTTATATAATCATTATCCAATGAATATCATGTAGAAGGAGTCACATCACATTGTGGAGACGGTAGGCCGTACGTACGCACGAGCGATGATATCGTTTCCATGACCATGGAATTGTATATAAGTGCATGTATACTATTTCAGAATCAATATCAAATTACAATAATCATATATAGTAATTATTTACACCATTATACCCATCCAAGTAATTTAGTGGTGGAAAACAGATTACACCACGACGTGGAGATGTTATTCTGTACGTACGCACGCGCGGTGATTTTGTTTTCTGTAGGATGGATAGAAGGTGAAATGGAGTTGTTTCATATTTATAATAAAATATAAGTATATGAGTGATACTGATGTTATTACATCATAATGAAACTACTAAAGAATATGAAGTAGAAGAAGAAATAATGTTGAAAGAATCGGTAACAGACATTACCTCTTCTTTGAAGCACCTCTTCTTAACCATCTCTTAGGGCACTAAATATGGTCTTTGTATAAGACCAGGACCTCTAAGATGTTTCTAGGGAAGTGTAGAAGATAATTTGTTAGGGGTGGGCCGAGTTTGATGGCTCAAAGTGGTGTGAGGAGGAGAAGGAGGTGGTGCCCTTTTATAAGGGAGGAGAGGGACACTTTAGAAAAAACATAAAATATTATTGTATGATAAAGTCATATTCAGTTTTTAATAGATCCAAATTGATTTATTTCGAATCAAAGGTGGTTATGGGTCGAAATCCTCTCAACCAATATATTTTATACATGATTAGGTTAATATTTTAACCTTATAATTTGGATTTAACTTTAAGTTAAATAATTTTACTTTTACTGTGTCTTCTTGTTTTCTTACACAATAAAGTTAATAAACCTACTATAACAAACCAAAATAACCCCAAGTTGTTCATTATTAATATATATAACCTTATCGATGTCATTTGGAAGAACCTCAGATTTTTTGGAATAAAATAACAATTAATAATATAATATCTTTTTTAAAAACTATTTTATGTCAATTTTGACACTATATGGTAATTGATTTTTGTGAAAATCACAACAACTTGATTAGTTCAAACAAAGTTAATTAAACCAATACTAACATGGAATATTAGAAATTAAATTATTTTAATTCATAAAAAGTCTCAAATTACATTTATTTGGGTATTTATAACATCAAATATGTTAAAATTTCATTAATAAGGTAATTACTGCATCATCATTGAGTCATAAATAAATTAAATTATTTAAAGTCTAAAAATTATAAATAAATTACCATTATGTAGGTAATCGTTTAACTTTCTAATTAATATTTATAGTCGAATTTATCTTATTAAAAACACTATATTAAAAATGTTTTACTTATTAAACATTCATTTTAACTATTTTAACTCTCCTTTAAATAAAATAATATTAAATGTCCTAATCTAATCCAAGTGGACCTAAATGGTCATATTTTATTCCTAAGGTTGTTTTTGGTCGAATTAAACTAATACAACAGAATTAAGACATGTGTTATGATATTAATAATAATATCATTTTTACCCTTAATTACCCTATTTACTTTTAACCGTGGTAAATTAATGTAAAAGGTTATTATTCACCAAAAATTATTTTTATCGTATTAAACCACAATTGTAACGACCAAACCCTAGTTACCCAATGTTGGTGAATTATTACATATCATTAGAATTATCACAAAATATCAAGTCTTGAAAGGCCGATTAGTTTAGTAGCCTTAGAAACACTAGATATATTCATAAAGTTTACATTACATCAATAAGTGAAAAACTACAACAACATATTGACTTTATCTCCCCGCATACTATCCCGACAGGTAATTCATAAAAATAATTCTTCACATCCTAGGAAAAATAAAATATTTAAAGGGTTCAGCTCAGATGCTCAGTAAGGATAACAATATAGCAGAAACTTTCATAAAAAATTTAGGCACTGTATAACTAAAACAAATGACTTGTAAACATGAACTTCAGCATAATATGGCAAGGATAAAATGAAATAATGCCATTTAATTATTCACATGGATATTATACTAGTCGAATAATCACATGCAATATCGATAACCACTTTCATAATGATGGAATGCGTAATGCCAGACTATCAATAACATGTAGCCAGGGCCTCGTGCCAAGACCACAAATAAGATTTTATCAAGGCCTCGTGGAAAGACACTAGTTTGTCTCATGAGACCTACCAATGAATCGAGGAGCTATAACAAGCTCCGCCCGTCACTTAATAAGTCCAATGCATTCATTATATGAAAAGTTTGAAACATAACATAGACATTCGTATTAAAACTAGCATACGAAATGTCAATACTTTAACCACAAACCTTGAATGGTATAAAAATAGCACATCCACAGTAAATCATAACTCATTTGATACCATATGGATGATTGTATTGTATCGGATTATCCTCAATCGATAATAATGAAGGATATTGACAAAGATTAAAAATAATTATCAAACTATTGATATAAATATCACCCTTTTTTAAAACATTTAAAAGTCACACTATTTTTCAAGAAGCCATTTAAAATAGATTTTTGAATCAAAGTGTCCCATACCACATTCAAAATTTTAAAATGAATTTAGATTTGAAAACATTAATGTCCTTATAAATAAATCCTTTAAACCAGTTGTACAAAATGGACATTAATGACAATGATTTAGAATAATAAATCCTTAAAACATTTAAAATAATATTTTAGTAAGGGTTCCTAAAAAAATAGAGACACTTGAATACAAATAATTGAGGTAATAAAAACATTATAATATCATGAGAATAAAGGGATTCTTGATATACTATGTCAAAGTACATTATATACACCATATAAAAGTGAATTGGTGTATAACAACAGAGAAGTCTCTATGGAATTTAAATTTAGATGAAATCTATTATAAAGACTGTATCCTTAGTGTAAGGATAAATCAACAAAATAATCATGTGTGACAAATATAAATACACTCAATATGATTGGATATTCAGTGTAAATCAATCAGAGGACATTCACACATATTATTGTTAAAACAACACCAATGAATTGGATGTTTAACTCAATAATTGGAGATTGAGTTAAAATTACTCTTATCAAGTTCATATCGATGAATTTAGAATTTATAAATGGAGTGATTATGTCTATTAAAATAATACCCACATAAATTGGAGTGGAAATTATGACATAAGAAAATGAATAGTGATTCTACACATAATCCTGGAGTAAAATAATCAATGAAGTATGCGTAAAGCCGAATGAGTGGAAATTGAAATTTCAAATTCCCTTATCTATTTAGAAACATACAAAACATACACCCATGAAAGAAGGATCATAAAATGATGATGTAAATATCCATAAATTAATGTATATTACACAATTAATACAATCATGGGAAGTACACACACCACATGCAACAAATAAGTGGTGAACAATGGAAATCTCACGGAATTAAAAGTGAGATAAGAAACACATTACTTTATACTTTTTACTTGGTCTACAGTAGGTTAACCTACTGTATAATGGTGAAGTAATTGTTATTGAATTATACAAGTATAATTTACATTAATATGATATCATATATTAGCTTTTAATATGTATTTGTTAATAATATCTTAGTATTATCGTCATTTATGGTGTTAACTTACTCGTTTTCCTTTATATTCTTTATTATGTAAGCCTTGTTTCTTATGGATAGGTTGTATATTATTCATATACAGAATGATACCAATTCCTTAAACATTGTTTTTAATCATTAAATGATAATTATACTCAAATGGATATTGTGGGGAATGAATCTCATCCCGTTCATGGAGACGGTAGTCCGTACGTACGCACGAGCAACAATATCAATCTTTTGATAGTAAAATAATATATAATTGGATGGTATATCATATATACAGAATCATTATCATTTATATTTATTATTTACATGAATTATACATCATTATTATACCCATCTAAATAATAATTTATTGAATAAAAATTACACCCCAACATGGAGGCGGTAGGCCGTACGTACGCACGTATGGTTTCATGTCATTCAAGGTATGGATATAATAATGAATTTGTTTGTTCAATATTTATAATAACATCACATTATATAGAATATACTGGAGTTATTATTTTTTAATAGAAATAACAAATAATGAATAAGTTGAGGAAGAAAGGAACTTGAAAGAGGGTGGTGAAAACATTACCTCTTCTTCGGGTTCTTCCTTTTTATTTGATCAAAAGGGATCCTTAGGTTGGATTTCTGATAAAAATAAGGCCACTAGGATGAATTGATGGAAGTTGGGAGGATATTTGGGCAGAGGTTGGCCAAGCCAAATTGCTTTGAAAGTGTGAATTAGTGAGAAGGTGGAGTGCCCTTTTATAAGAGGGGTGAGGGGCACCTTTGGAAAATCTAGAAATATTATTTTATAATAAATTAATATTATGTTTTTAATGGCTCCAATGTGGATTATTTAAAGGTTAAGGTGGGTATGGGTCGAAAACCACTCAACCAATATAATTTACACAGGTTTGGCTCATTATATTATCCTTATCTTTTAGTTTTAACTCTTACATAATTAGATTGACACTTACCATGTCACTTTGTATTTTTATATTATATAGTTAATAAAATACTATATACATCCAACCGACCCACCAAGTGGTCCATTAATGATACATATATCATGATATAAGTCTCTTTTCCGAACCGTAGATTTTTAGGAATTGAATATCAATTAATAATATAATATTTGTTTTAAAAACTCTTTTATGTAAAGTTTGACACTATTGTGTATTTTTTTTTGACGAATTCATAACAACATTATTAATTGGAAAATAATTTATATAACCAATCCTAATATGTCATATTAACCTATAAAATAAGTGTAATTCATAAAAAGTCTCAAATTACATTTAGTTTTATATTTATAATATCAATTATTTTAATATTTCATTAATTAGGTAATTACTTCATCACTATTGTGTCATAAATAAATTAAATTATTTACGTCTAAAAATTATAAATAAAATTCCATTATGTAAGAAATAAAATTATCTTTCTAATTAATATTTAAAATCTAATTTATATTATGTATTTCCCTATATTAAAAATTTTTAGTAAAGAAACATTTATTTTAACTCTTCTTTGAATTAAATAATAATAAATGTCCTAATCTAATCCAAGTAGAACTAAATGATCATATTTTATTCCTAAGGTTGTTTTGGTCAAGATACACTTGTACAATAGAATTAGGACATGTTTTAGGGTAATATTAATATCATTTTACCCTTAATTACCCTATTTACTTTTAACCTTGTCAAATAAAAGTAAAAAGTTATGATTCACCAAATATTATGTCCATCTCATTGAACCACATTTTACTCCTTGATATTAACCATGTCTCTTGGATTTTATAAATTCCACCCACAAAAATTGTAAAATTAAGTTTTATGTGAATTTTGAAATTCTACATGGAGGTGGGTAAAAGACGGTGAAAAGTTCAATAAAATTTTTATATATCTAAAATTATTCTAGACTAACTCCAACGAATTACATTGAACATATATAGGTATTATGTATATATTATGACCTTAATTAAATTTAAATAAAATAAAAAATTATTGAAATAATAATTAGGTTTTAAACTATAACATTAGTGTTTTTTCACTATTCATCAAAAATTGAAAGTTTCCAGAAAAATACAAAAAAATTAGGCTTTAGCTATATTTTATATTATGAATTAAAATATGATATCTATTTTACAAAATTCAAAACATATAAGTTTCATTAATTCATTTACAAAATTAATTCCTGTTGTCAAAACAAATAGCGTGTTTTTAAGAGATAATAACTATCAACAGATTGACACTTGTTTATGTTTGGTTTAAATGTGAAATTACGTACAATGACCAAAAATGTATTAAATGGTTAAAATATATTCTAAATATACATTAAAACCACTCAAATTCATAATTTATCACTATTAATTATTTCAATTTAAAAAGTTGTTTTTAATTAAAATTTAGTAATTTTCACAATTCATCAAAATATGAAAGTTATCAGAAAAGTACCAAAATTTTAACCTACGCTAATTTAAATATTACGATTCCAAAAATAAAGTCCATTTTGAATGATAAAATTTATAACATTTCAAAAAGTAGGTGTTACTATTCATAATGGCTAGTTTGATTGGTTGTGGTGTGTTAGAATCTCGAAGTTGCGTACAATGCAATCCATTGCATTATTCAAAGGGAAACGTACCATATAAACCTGGGGTGTTACATTCTCCCCTCATTAAATAAAATGCGTCCTCACAATTTTTTAAAAATTGGCTTGATAATATAATGGAAAGTCTCACATTAGAAAAAGATTGAATACAACTATCACTTTAAAAGAAAGGAAGAGAGGTATAAAGGTCACCCAAGATAACCCATACTTGGAATCCATGTAGGAAAACATGGATATGGACGATAAACTAAGTGTCAAGTTCTGATGGAGAGGGAGAGAGAACATGATCAAGAGAATGTTAAAAAACAAGAAAACCACAAACTTGTGTTGGGACAAACGGCCATTAGTCTCCCAGTAGGAAAAGTAAACCGACAACATTTTTTGTTTTAAGTTACATTACATAAGGATGAGGAATTAATTTATGATATTGACTAAGAACATAAAGAGATATAATTACTTTTTAAGTAGAGGTTCATTCTTTAATAAATTTTTACCACTAACTCATTTTTTTAACAATGAGTATTCAAGAAGACTTGGTCACACTAGAAGATATAAAATAATCTTCTATAGAATAACATGATCCACATAGGATAAACTATATATATACTTTTTCTTTAGAGATTAATCAAAACCATAATGGTTAGTATAATATCTGATGATCCCCCAAATGGATATTCCTTTAGAGAAAAAAAAAACTAATCTTAATTTCTATTATTAAACCAACAATACCCCAAAGTTAAATAAATACCATTCAATATTCATTTGTCCTTAAAATACTTCAATATAATCCAATCTAATATTGAAACCCAAAACATATAATAATGTATTCTTCCACAATAAATTTTATCTCCAAATGACATCAACTACTCTTAATGTCACATACTTAAAAGTAATTAACCTAATCAAATATTCTTTATTATAGGTTAATCATTTCCATAAATAACCCAAATCACTATAAATCCACAATAAAAACATAGATAAAAATCCACCATTACTCCTCAAATGAAATCCCACAGTATTCTATTTTCCTTGGGCATATAGTGTTCCAAACAAAGTGAGCATATTCCAAAATAACATTTATCACTTAATCACCAAATCATTTTCCTATACTAAGGGTATTCATTTGATAAGACATAAGATACCAAATAAACTTATTATTGATTAATAATATCATTTAAATAAAATAATAGTCACACTAACCAGGGACTTCATGTAGTCCAGTGGTAGGCGATAAATCCCAATCACACTTTGGTTGTGGGTTTGATTCCCACATCTTTGTCTGACGCGACGGGTTGTCACACGGTCTGTGTTTTGTCCTTTTTTCGAAAACTATAATTTATAACATTACCAAAATGAGATAAATTCCTCAAAATAAATATAAACTAATTTAACCACAAATTTTATCTCATACCTTGCATTTTCATCCCAAATTATAATAAGTTTTAATTGCCTCAAACCCAATGATCATATAAAACCAAATGGTTATTTATAACTATATCCACAAGAGAAAAGATAATTCTTCCTCAAATATCGTTCTCACATGGAAAACTTTAGGGTTACAAATACAAGAGAAAATTATTCCATAGTAAACCCATAAACAAGGAGCACTAATAAATTTTTAAAATTTCTCCAACCATTTATTTCAACATATCTTCTTCTTTGATCAAGAAAATATCCTATAGAATAGGTCATTCACTTGGGAAATGGCCAACTCCCCTACATTTACGGAAAATGACTGTAAATGGAATCTTGGGACCGTGTTTATCTTCTTCCATAGTACTCTTAATTTTCCTTCGGCAATTATTCACTTTATGTCCTTCCTTCCCACACGTAAAGCATTTCTTTGTCCAAACTAGACACTTTCCTGGGTGTCTCCTCCCACATTTCCTGCATGATGGAAATTGAGGATTTCTTTCTCCATGGTCTCCACTACTGGAGCTCATATCATTCATTACCTTTCTCTTCTCTGTTGAGTTCAGGAACAGGTTAATATATATATTGTTGATCATATTTTTGGAAAATTGATTTGGAATGAAGAATATATCTTTTACGCCTATCAACATTCCGTTTTGTTACTCGTTTCCACCACCGTTACCACCTGATACATCATTCTCAAAGTCAGCATGACTTCCTTGGAATCTAGAAATTTATTAAAACTAGAAATCATTATATGAGAAACTATAGTAAAAAAATCATTTAGAGAATTACAAGTCACCATATTCTCAATTTGAAACACATTAGTATTAAACAAGGCCATTTACTCTCATTTTATATATAATAATTCAAATCATTTTGTAAAGAAAATGTAAATGATCTTAAGCATATCCCCCTGGAGTGTCGTAACTAAGAGTGCAGCAGGGCCCGTTTTCATGCACCAGTTCCCGTTTGTGTCTAGCTCAAAGTGGTGTTTTCGGGTTTTACCCCTAGGTACATCTGTGCTAGAGCCGCCTCTACCTACTTGTATCCAGTCAGGGATGTATTTCTCAGAAAACTCACAAAATCATTACAATACCAAAATTCTAGGAAGTTCTTCTATACTAATCCTCAAAGTCTATCTTAGGACTATGTACTCTAAAAAGAGTTTATCTAAATCTAGCTCCCAAGATTTGTACTAAACTTCTTCTAATACCAACTGTAAAGACCCGAACCCAGTTACCCAGAGTCGGTGCATTATTACATAACATTGGCATGATCACAAAAGAAAAAGTCTCGAAAGACCGATTAGTTTAGTAGCCTTGAAACACTAGATATATTCATAATGTTTACATTACATAAATAAGTGAAAATCTACAACAACATATAGTCTTCATATCCCCTCATACTATCCCTGCAGGTCATTCATAAAATACTTCATCACATCCTTGGAAAAATAAAAGATTGAAAGGGGTGAGCTCAGATGCTCACTAAGGATAACAATATAGTAGAAACTTTCATAAAAATTTAATGCAATGTATAACTAAAACAAAAGCCTTTTAAACATGAACTTAAGCATAACATGGAAAGGATAAAATGAAATAATGAAATTTAATTATTCACATGGATATTCTACTAGTCGAATAATCAAATGAAATATCAATAACCACTTTCATAATGATGGAATGCATAATGCCAGACTATCAATACCACGTAGCCAAGGCCTCATGCCAAGACCACAAATAAGATTTTGTCAAGGACTCGTGCCAAGACACTAGTTTGTCTCATGAGACCTACCGATGCATCGCGGAGCTATAGCGGACTCCACCAATCACTTACTAAGTCTAATTAATTTCTCATATGAAAAGCTTGAAACATAAAATTAACATTCGTATTAAAACTATCATACGAAATGTCAATACATTAACCACAAACCATGAATGGTATAAAAATAGCACATCCACAGTCAATCATAACTCATTTGATACAATATGGAAGATTGTATTTTATCAGATTAACCTCAATCTAGAATAATTAAGGATATTGACATAGATTAAAAATAATTATCAAACTATTGAGAGAAATATCACCCTTTTTTTGAAAACATTTAAAAGTCACACTATTTGTCAAGAAGCCATTTAAAATAGATTTTTTAATAAAAGTTTCCCATAACACATTGAAACTTTTAAAAGGAATTTTTATTTGAAAACTTTATTGTCCATATAAATAAATCCTCAAAACGATTTTTACAACATGGACATTAATGAAAATGATTTAAAATAATAAATCTTTAAAATATTTAATATGATATTTTAGTTAGTGTTCCTAACGAAAAGAAAGACAATTGAATACAAATAATTGAGGTAATTAAAACATTATAATATCATGAGAATAAATGGATTCATTATATTCTATGTCAATGTACATTATATACACCATATAAAAGTGAATTGGTGTATAACAACAAAGAAGTATCTATGGAATTTAAATTGAGATGCAATCTCTTATAAAGACTGTATCCTTAGTATAAGGATAAATCAACAAATTAATCACATGTGAATGATAAAAATACACTCAATATGATTGGATATTCAGTGGAAATCAATAAGAGGACATTCACACATATTATTGTAAAAACAACACAAATGAATTAGATGTTTAACTCAATAAATGGAGATTGAGTTAAAATTACTCTTATCAAGTTCATATTGATGAATTGAGAATTTATTAATGGAGTGATTATGTGTATCAAAAGTATATCCACAGATAGGGGAGTGTAAATTGTGACATATGAAAATGAATAGTGATCCCACACATAATCTTGGAGTAAAATAATCAAGGAAGTATGCGTAAAGCCGAATGAGTGGAAATTGAAATTTCAAATTCCCTTAAAGATTTGGTAACTTACAAAACATAAAACCATGAAAGAAGGATCATACAATGATGATGTAAATATCCATAAATTAAAGTATACTATACAATGAATACAATCATGGGTAGTACACACACCACACGCAATAAATAAGTGGGGAACAATGGAAATATCACAGAATTAAAAGTTAGATAAGAAACCCCTTACTTTGTAATTTTTCTTTGGTCGAAGGTAGGTTAACCTCATATATAATGGTGAAATATATGTTATTTAATTATAAAAGAATAATTTACATTAATATTATTTCATATATGATCTTTTAACATTGATTTGTTAATAATATCTTAGTATTATCATCATTTCGGGTTTTAACTTACTCATTTTCCTTCATATTCTTTGTTACATAAGACTTGTTTGTTATAGATAGGTTGTATATTATTCATATAATGAATGATATAAATTCCTTAAACATTATATTTAATCATTAAATGAGAATTATACTCAAATGGATATGATGGGGGAATGAATCTCATTGCTTTCGTGGAGACGGTAGTCCGTACGTATGCATGAGTGACAATATCATTCTTTTGATATTAAAATAATATATAATTGGATGGTATATAATATAGAATGAATCATTATCATGTAATATTTATTATTTACATGAAATATATATCATTATTATACCCATCTAAATGATAATATATTGAATAACTATTACACCACAACGTGGAGACGGTAGGCCGTACGTACGGACGTATGGTGACATGTCATTCATGGGATGGATATAATAATGAATAAGTTTGTTCCATATTTATAATAACATCACAGTATATAGAAGATACTGGATTTATAATTTTAGAATAGAAATAACAATGAAAGAAGAAGTTGAAGAAGAAATGGACTTGAAAGAGGGTGGTGAAAACATTACCTCTTCTTCGGGTTCTTCCTTTTGATTTGATCAAAAGGACTCCATATGTTGGCTTTCTGATCAAAATAATGCCTCTAGGTTTATGTGAGGGAAGTTGGGAGGATAATTGGGCAGAGGATGGCCATGAAAAATGGCTTCGAAGGTGTGAATTAGTGAGAAGGGGGAGTGCCCTTTTATAAGAGGGTTGAGGGGCACCATTGGAAAAGCTAGAAATAATATTTTATAATAAATTCATATTCGGTTACTAATTACTCCAAAGTGGATTATTAAAATGTTACGGTGGGTATGGGTCGAGAAAAACTCAACAAATAGAATTTAGACAGGTTTGGGTCATTATATTAACCTTATCTTTTAGTTTTAACTCTTAGTTAATTAGTTTGACACTTACCATGTCACTTTATATTTTTATATTATATAGTTAATAAACTTACAATATACATATAAACAACCGCCAAGTGGTCCATGAATGATACACCAATCATGATATAATTCTCTTGGAAGAACCTTATATTTTTAGGAATTGAATATCAATTAATAATATAAAATTTGTTTTAAAAAATCTTTTATGTCAATTTTGACACTATTGGGTATTTTGTTTTTGATAATTTCATAACAGAATTATTACTTCGGAAAAAATTTATATCACCAATCCTAAAATGTCATATTAACCAATAAAATTAATGTAATTCATAAAATGTCTCAAATTACATTTATTTTTATATTTATAATATAAATTATTTTAATATTTCATTAATTCGGTAATAAATGCATCACCATTGTGTCATAATTAAATAAAATTATTTAATGTATAAAAATTATAAATAAAATACCATTATGTAGGAAATCTTTTTATATTTCTAACTAATATTTTAAATTGAATTTATCTTATGTATAACCCTATATTAAAAATTTTTTAGTAAATAAAAATTTATTTTAACTCTTTTAACTCTTCTTTGAATTAAATAATAATAAATGTCCTAATCTAATCCAAGTGGACCTAAATGATAATATTTTATTCCTAAGGTTTTTATTGGTCGATATACACTTGTCCAATAGAATTAGGACACATGTTAGGGTAATATTAATATCATTTTTACCCTTAATTACCCTATTTACTTGTATCTGTGGTAAATAAAAAAAAGTTACTTTTCACGAAAACTTATTTTCATCTCATTGAACCACATTTTACTCCTCGATATTAACCAAGTCTCTCAGATTTTCGATATTCCACTCACAAAAGCGGTAAAAATATGTTTTATGTGAATTTTTAAATTCTCCTAGGAGGTGGGTAAAAGACGGTGAAAAATTGAATAAAATTTTTATATATCTAAAATTATTGTAAACTAACTCCAACTAATTACATTGAATATATATAGGTATTATGTATCTATTTGTACAATAATTAAATTTAAATAAAATAAATAATTATTTAAACACAAATTCGGTTTTAAACTATAACTCAGTGTTTTTTCACTATTCATCAAAAATTGAAAGTTTCCACAAAAATACCAAAACTTAGGCCTAAGATATATTTGATTTTATGAATTAAAAAGTGTTTTATATATTACCAAATTCAAAACATATAATTTGCGTTAATTATTTTAAAAATTAATTCTTGTTGTCAAAACAAATAGCGTGTTTTTAAGAGATAATAACTATCAACAGATTGACACTTGTTTATGTCTGGATTAAATGTGAAATTACGTCCAATGTCCAAAATTGTATTAAATGGTAAAAATATATTCTAAATATACTTTAAAACCACTCAAATTAATAATTTATCAGTACTAATTATTTCTATTAAAAAAGATGGTTTTAATTAAAATTTATTAATTTTCACTATTCATCAAAATATGAAAGTTATCTGAAAAGTACCAAAATCTCACCCTATACTAATTTTCATATTAAGAATCCAAAAATGAAGTCCATTTTGAAAGATAAAATTTATAAAATTTCAAAAAGTAGGTATTACTATTCAGAATGGCTAGTTTGATTGGTTGTTGTGTGTTAATATCTTGAAGTTGCGTAGAATGCAAGCCATTGTATTATTCAAAGGGAAACGTACCGTGGAAGCTTGGGGTGTTACAAAATTTTAATCCTTGATATTAACTATGTCTCTAGGATTTTTGAAATTCCACAAATAGAAGCGGTAAAATTATGTTTTAAGTAAATTTTGAAACTCTCCTAGGAGGTGGGTAAAAGACAGTGAAAAGTTCAATAAAATTTTTATATATCTTAAATTATTATAAAATGACTCAAATTAATTACTTTGAACATATATAGATATTATGTATCAATTTTAACTCAAAATAAAATTAAATAAAATAAATAACTATTTAAATAAAAAGTCGGTTTTTAAATAGTAACCCAGGGTTTTCACTATTCATCAAAAATTGAACGTTTTCAGAAAAATACCCAAAATTCACCCTAGGATAATTTCGATATTCCAAATTCAAAAATGATGTCCATTTTGATGGATAAAATTTATAAAATTTAAAAAAGTGGGTATCATTATTCAAAACGGCTAGTTTTAATAATATTTTAACAGCATATTGTTGTTTATTGAAACTCGGTACTGCGTACAACTTAAGCTATCGAGAAAGGTCGCGATTGCGTGTAAAGTAAGACAAGATAGTGTTGTGTGTCGTGATAGATTCATTTTATGATGTATATAACATAAAAACAAAATATTTCTCATTAAAATCTCGGGTGTTACATTCTACCCCTCTTAAAAAGAATTTCACCCTCAAAATTCATCACTTTGTAATAAACAGATGAGGATACCTCTCCTTCATCATATCCTCAAGCTCCCATGTATCTTCTTCTAATTGGTGGTTCCTCCATAAATCTTTCACCAAGCGAGCGGTGTTGTTCCGTAGGACTTTTTCGCTATGATCCAGAATCTCTATTGGTTGTTCTTCATAAGAAAGATCTTGCTCCAGCGGTACAACTTCTGAGCTGAGTACATGTGAAGGATCGAGTATGTAATTTATCAGTAGAGATACATGTAACACATCTTGAACTTGAGAGTGATTCAGTGGAAGCACCAATTGGTAATCTACCTTCCCAACATGTTCCAGTATTTCAAAAGGAACGATATACCTAGGTCTCAACTTTCCCTTCTTTCCAAATCTCATTACTCTCTTCCAAGGAGATATTCGTAAGAACACTTTATCACTCACTTCAAAATCTAGGTCTTTTCTTCGGCTATCGGCATAGTTTTTTTGTTGACTCTGAGCTGCTCTTATGTGTTTTTGAATAGATCAAACCTTTTATGCCATCACATCAACATGATCAGGTCCTAATAGTTTTCTTTCCCCAACATAATCCCAGCAAGTTGGAGTTCAGAATTTATTTCCATAAAGAGCTTTATAAAGAGCCATCTGAATACTAGAGTGAAGGATATTATTATAAGAAACTTACACCAAAGGTAGGTGTTGATCCCAACCACCTTTGAAATCCATAGAGCAAGCTCTTAACATATCTTCTAGAGTTTGAATTGTCATCTCAGACTGACCATCTTTCGGTGCATGATAAGAAGTGCTAAAACACAACTATGTATCCAGAGTATATTGAAGACTTCGCCAAAATGTTGAGATAAACCTTGGATCCCGATCAGATATAATGGAAAGTGGTACTCCATGAAATATTATCACTTTCTTTACATATATCCTAGCAAGATGATCAAGAGATAAATCCTATCTAATAGCAATGAAGTCTGCTAACTTCAGAAGACGGTCACTATAACCCCATATAGCATTATTGCCTTTGGATATTTTAGGGTGTCCCGTGACAAAGTCCATAGTGATGTCTTCCAATTTCAATTCTGGTATGGGTAATGGTAGTAACATCCCCTTAAACTTCTGTCTCTTAGCATTAACATGCTGACAAACATAGAATCGAGATACATATTCAGAAAAATCTCTTTTCATGCCATCCCAATAGAATTACTCTTCTAGGTCCCTATACATCTTTGTGCTTCTAGGATGAATAGGGACTGATGAACTATGAGCCTCATCCAGTAGCTCATTATTTAATTATGGGATGGGAGGAACACAAACCCGATTTCGGAACTTTATTATCCCATCACAATCAAGGTTGAATTCAGAAACTTTTCTCAAATTGTTTTGTAACTCTACATCTTCTTTCTGTGCCTCTTTAATCTTTGCATGTATATATGGTTAAACATTCATTTGAGAAAGATAAGATTTTTTCCCCTTCCATCATAATTCCAAGATCCATCCTTTTTAAATCCATAAATATTGGATCTTTTGTGATCCTCATCATGGATAAGCTATCATGGTCTTGTCGACTAAATGCGTCTGCCACCTTTTTTGCTTTGCCATGATGGTAATGAATTGAGAAGATGTAATCCTTAATCAACTCCAACAATCTTCTTTGACGCATATTCAACTCCTTTTGTGTGAAAATATACTTTAAACTTTTATGATCACT
This sequence comes from Viscum album, assembly GCA_963277665.1. Classification (NCBI taxonomy): domain Eukaryota; kingdom Viridiplantae; phylum Streptophyta; class Magnoliopsida; order Santalales; family Viscaceae; genus Viscum; species Viscum album. The sequence continues at coordinate 1,376,176,095 of OY728158.1, read as the reverse complement.
ATAAATATCACACCTTTTACCATTAAGATAATGTCTCCATATTTTTAATGCAAATATTACCGCAGATAACTCCAAATCATGAGTTGGGTAATTTTTCTCATGGATTTTCAACTATCACGAGGGATAAGCTATCACCATATAATTTTTCAGTAGAACACACCCCTATCCCTTCTTGGATGAATCACTATAGATCACAAACCTTTCTCCAGTACAAGGAAGTGTGAGCATAGGTGAACTGGATAACCTTATTTTAAACTCCTTTAAATTCACTTCACACTCCTCCATCCACACGAAATTAACCCCTTTTTGAGTCAACCTGGTGAGTGGATTAGATAATCGTGAAAAATCATTCACTAACCGTCGATAATATCCAGCCAAACCAAGAATACTTCAGATCATGGTTACTGTTGTTGCTCTCGACCATCTATTGATATCCTATTTTTTTATGGATGAACATATATCCCCTCATTTGAGAATATGTAACCAAAAAATGCAACTTTTTGAAGCCAAAATTTACACTTGTTTGATTTGGCATAAAGCTTATCCTTTATCAGGGTCTTCAATTCAATTATCAAGTGATCTTCATGTTCTTACTTTCTCTTTGAATAGACAAGAATATCTTCTATAAAGACTACCACAATATGATCAATATAGTCTCTATAGACTCTATTCATTAGATCCATGAAGATATCATGGGAATTATTAAGACCAAATGGCATCACTATAAATTCATAGTGTCCATACCTTGTACAGAAATCCTTCTTTGGTATATCCTCTCTTTTGACCCTTAATTGATGATACCCTGAATGAAGATCATTCTTGGAAAAGTATTGAGCTCTGCTTAGTTGGTCAAATAAGTCATCAATGCATGGGAGAGGATATTTGTTCTTGATTGTGATCTTGTTGAGTTCTCGACAATCAATGCAGAGTCTCATTGATCCATCATTCTTCTTAAAAAACTGAACATGTGCTCCCCAAGTTGGCGCACTAGGGAGTATGAATCCCTTATCAATATCCTCTTAGGGTTTCTTTTTCAATTCCTGCAACTCAATTGGGGCCATTCTATAAGGTTTCTTTGGAATGGGCATAGCACCCGGTATGAGTTCTATTGAAAACTCAACCTCACGGTTGGGTGGAAGACAAAGAAATTCCTGTTGAAAGACATCATCAAACTCCCATACAATGGGAATATTCTTAATCATGAGTTTATCTCCAACCATTTGAGATAAATAACATTCATTTAGTGGAATCAAGACCCATATGATGAATGAAATTTCCACCGGATGGTTATGTTCATCCTTGCATAAATAGACTATCATAGATTGATCTGGATTATGAAATGTGAATTCCCTTATTTAGAAATTGATATGAGATCCATATAAAGAAAGTCAATCCATGCCATAAATCACATCAAATTCTACTATAGGATGGATCAGAAGATTTACAGGAAGATCTTTCCCACAAACATCAATCAAAGAAGAATTGTAAACTTTTGATGTGACTTTTGTGCCATTAGGGGTTGTCACAGATAACACAACATCTATTTATTCAGGTAATACGGCGATACCCTTAGAAAATTCTTCAAAAATAAAATAGTGGGTTGATCCAGAATCAAATAAGACATTGACTACTTTAGAGTGGATGGTAAGTGTACCTTTCACCACTTAGTTATCATACTCCACATCGCTGATAGAAATTGCATGTGACATTCCTTTTTCTTTGGCCATAAGAGTTTGCCGACATCGATGATCATCAACAACCCTTGGATTAGGGCATTGATTATCATAATTCCCCATTTCCTTACAAATTTAACATTGAAGAACCGGAAGTTCACTATGTGTAGCCTTTTCTTTAATCACATCACATAACATCTTCTTCCCATCATTGCGGCATTCAAATGCCCGATGACCTTATTTTCCACATTTGAAACATTTACATGTCCCTTTAAGACAAGTGCATCCATGTTTCTTTGCACACTTTCAGCATAAGGGAAAACTCATCTTATTTTCAGTGTGCTCTTTAGATTTTACTTTGAATTCCATTTTCCTCTCCAATCAATCGCATATGACTGATGGGTTACTCCAATATCTATCTCAACCTTGAGAGCACATCGAACGATTTCCACATAAATATTGAAGTCCCTTATGGATAACGCCCTTCGATGACTTGGTTTCAAGCCACTAAAGAATCGATCGATCTTACTCTCAGGTTGGATAATAATCCCAGAAGCGTACCTTGCAAGTCTTGTAAAAAAAATTCGTAGGTACCAACTGATTCATCATCCTTTTGCTTCAGTTCAAGAAACTCCTTCTCCATCTTTGTTTGAAGAATACTAGGGAAGTACTTAATGAAAAATAAGTTCTGGAACTCATCCCATTCCATTGACTCAATTTCATCTCTTGGCCTTATATTCTTGATAAGATTGCACCATTGATCAGCTTCACCTTCCAAACGATATACTACTAGGATGACATTATCATGTTCAGAACATTTAAGAACTGGAAATATCTTTTCAGTGGTACTGATCTATTGTTCAGCCACTAATGGATCAGTAGAACCACTGAATGTAGGTGGATGCTACCTCATGAAGGATTCAACAGAATTTTTCTCCTTCCATTGCAGGTTTAGAAGTCCTGCATGATTCATAGCTTGAGAAAGTTTTGTGGGCATGGCTACAAGATTTTTCATTCCAGCTCCCATAACGTTTGGTTGCCTATGAGGACAATCATTGCTTAGCCCTTCGCATTTCGCATTAACACGGTTCTTTCGGGTTCCATCCATTGACTAAAACCAAGAAGAATAGTGTGAGAAAGACTAATTATAATAGGAAAACAACATAATCAAGAATAAAATTTCACACTTAAGGTATTATCATAGATTTTTCATGGCCATTTCTAAAACACTAATATTGTGTTCTATGCTTAGATATATCCTTAGGGTTCTTACTAAGGCTTTCACATCCTAGTTTCCAAAGGTTGATTATACCTTTCCTCAGATACCAACTATAATGATTCATACTTTAGAAACATTGTTATTATATCATAATTGAATCACACATATTACAACATATAACAAAACCATGAAAGGACCGTATTGGTATTGTGTCTTTAGAAACTGGGAAACATAATCAACTGGTTAATAAATCATCGACACGGTCTCCCTTATAATTTATCATATGTAGAGTCCCTTTTGGAATATATTACTTAATACCCTTCTTCCTGACCTAGGGAAAAGAAAACAAACAAAAGGGTGAGCTAAAATGCTCAGTAAGGGTAAACAAACAGAAATATCAATCACATCATATTCATAGGAACATAACATTTTGGAAATCTAAACCTGCAAATGAGATCATAATTTAATAACATGGGATAAATCATAGTAGTGATACGTAATCCCAATAATCATAGCATGAAACTTTGTGGCATACACACATACTCATATAGAATCCTTTCTTATTTGTCAAGCCTCACTTCCAAGACAGTCCTAGCGGACAAAGTCCATTTCTGAACCGAGTTCACTACTCATTTTAGTCTTGTATCACTGAATCAGATTAACCCGCCGTTCCAGCCATGTCTATCTCATGAGATATAAATCTTTACCCAATTCATTGGAGGGATATATAGGTCCCATCCATCTCATAATGATACCATTCTTATGTGTGCCACATGATCATAAATCATACATCATAGCATGGCCCATGTAATAAAAATGGGATTCTTAAACATCATGCCATCATAACATAATCCATATAAGATAAAAGGACATCATAAAAATAATTCCATAATAACATAATCAAATCAATGTAAAAATAGGGATATAAATATAACCCTATGTTATCTTATATGGAAATTAATTTTGATAAAACACTTGAACTCCATTCTTGAGGAAAATATCCTTTCTCCTTCAAAAAACATTTTTCCATTCTTAACATGTCAAACAATTTTAAACTATAGGAAGTTTATTAAAAATAAACTTGAAAACATGTAAAGGAAGCTTCATGGAAATAATTTTCTATGAAATCATAATAATCCATTCAGGCCATATAAGATATAAAAAACATTCTCCTCGTTCTTTTGTAAGAAAAGTCAAAATGTATCTCGTACATAAAACGACAAAAGATTCCTTTCATATCTTTTACTAAAAACTCATCAAAGGGTAAAATTGCATTTAAACAATTTTAGGATGATATAAATAATATTACATATTGAGTAAACATGGACGTGGATGATAAATATTCCCCAGTAAATTCTATAGTATAAACAATCTCGGATAAAAATGAGATTGTGAGATTTTCCCTTACCATAGGTCTAATTTGCTTTGTATGTGTCCGAACCTCCTTTATAATGATTTAAATAATGTTGTTGACTTATTATAGAATCATATTCATTGTTATGATATCATATATGGTCATATTCTTATCTATTAGTAATATTTGATTTGCTGCTTATTATTCGGGTGTTCATTGCTTTATGTTCGTATGCATGTCTTGTCGAATAAATTCTTATTATTATTTTTAGGTTACAGATAACACATTTCCAAAATGGTATTAGTGTAAAATATATTATATTTATTCATTAAATCTATTTACATAATCATTATTCAATGAAGATCATGTAGAACGAGTCGTATCACATCGTGGATACGGTAGGCCATACGTACGCACAAGCGATGATATCATTCCCATGATCGTGGAATTGTATTTAAGTGTATGTATATTATTTAAGAATAAATATCACTTTACAAAAATCATATATCATTATTATTTACACAATTATACCCATCCAAGTATGGTGGTGGTGGAAAATAGATTACGCCACGGCGTGGAGACGGTATTCCGTACGTACGCCCGCACAATGATTTTGTTTTCCGTAGGATGGATAGAAGGTGAAATAGGGTTGTTTCATATTTATAATAAAATATCAGTATATGAGTGATACTGATGTTATTACTTCATAATGATACTACTAAAGAATAGGAATTAGAAGATGAAATAAAGTTGAAAGAATTGGTAACAGACATTACCTCTTCTTTGAAGCACGTCTTCTTAAACATCTCTTAGGGAACTAAAGAAGGTCTTTGTAGAAGACCAGGAAATCTAGGATGTTTCTAGGGAAGTGGAGAAGATAATTTTGCAGGGTTTGGCCGATCTTGATGGCTCAATGTGGTGTGTGGAGGAGAGGGAGGAGGTGCCCTTTTATAAGGGAGGAGAGGGGGACTTTAGGAAGAACTTAAAATATTATTTTATTATAAAGACATATTCGGTTTTTTATAGCTCAAAATCAATTTATTTAGAAGCTAAGGTGGGTATGGGTTGAAATACTCTAAACCAATAGATTTTAGACAAGTTTAGGTTACTATTTTAACCTTATCGTTTAGATTTAACTTTAACATATATAATTTTACTTTTACCGTGTCTTCTTGTTTTCTTACACTATAAGGTTAATAAACATACTATAACAAGCCAAACGAACCCCATGTTGTTCATTATAAATATATATAACCTTATCTAAGTCATTTGGCCGAACCTTTGATTTTTAAGAATAAAATAACAATTAATAATATAATATTTGTTTTAAATACTATTTTATGTAAATGTTTACACTATTTGGTAATTTATTTTTGTGAAAATAATAACAACCCGATTAGTTAAAAAACAGGTAATTAAATAAATAATACCATGTCATATTAACCTAAAAAATTAGTTTAATTCATAAAAAGTCTCCAATTACATTTTTTGGGTATTTATAACATCAATTATGTTAAAATTTCATTAATAAGGTAATTACTGCATCATCATTGTGTCATAATGAAATTACATTATTTAAAGTCTAAAAATTATAAATAAAATACCATTATGTAGGAAATGTTTTTAGATTTCTAATGAATATTTATATTCGAATTTATCTTATTTATAACTCTTTATTAAAAATGTTTTACTTATTAATCATTGATTTTAAGTATTTTAACTATCCTTTAAATAAAATAATATTAAATGTCCTAATCTAATCCAAGTTGAATAAATGGTCATATATTATTCCTAAGGTTGTTTTTGGTCGAATTAAACTTATCCAGTATAATTAGTACATGTGTTAGTGTAATACTACTATTGTTTTTACCCTTAATTACACTATTAACTTTTAACCGTGGTAAATAAAAGAAAAAACGTTACTATTAATTAAAAATAATTTTTAACTTATTGAATTTTTTTTAATCCTTCATATTAACCATGTCTCTCGGATATTAAAAATTCCACTCATAGAAGCAGTACAATTATGTTTTATTTAAATTTTCAAACTTTCCTAGGAGGTGAGTAAAAGACGGTGAAAAGTTCAATAAAATTTTAATATATCTAAAATAATTATAAAATGAATCCAATGAATTATATTGAACTTATAAAGGTATTATGTATCAATTTTGACCTAAAATAAATTTAAATAAAAAATTTAAATATTTAAATAAAAAGTTGGTTTTTAAATAGTAATCTAGTGTTTTCACTATTCATCAAAAATTGAATGTTTTCAGAAAAATACCAAAAATTCACCCTAGGCTAATTTCGATATTCAAAATCCAAAAATGATGTCCATTTTGAACGATAAAATTAATTTTTTTTAAAAAGTTGGTATTACTATTCATAATGGCTCGTTTTAATAATATTTAAATAGGATATCATTGTTTAGTGAAACTCGGTATTGCGTACAACTTAAGCTATCGAGAAAGGTCATGATTGCGTGTAAAGAAAGACAAGCTAGTGTTGTGTGTAGTGAATGATTCCTTAGATGATGTATATAACATAAAAGCAAACAATTTCTTATAAAAATCTCTGGTGATACAACGACTTTACAGGTTGTGGCCAATGATTATCCTTTATGTACCAATTATTCGTTTTCAGGACTAATTATAAAGACTAAATATAATGGTAAAATTATCAACCATGAATATATTTAACTATGGTAAATCTGACATTTATTGATATTTAACAATAGTCTAATAGATGTTGTATTTTAAATTTCAAATTTCCCTTTATACCCTAAAAAACCATGTCATTATTTCAAATTTAATTTTATTTATATTTTCATTCAGTTATTAATATTTTATATCTATTTTATATAATTTTCAATGGGAGCCATGACTCATGTAGATTTCAGAAATCCATATTTCTATATATTAGCTATTAAATTTTCTATTATATGTCCATTTTTAATGATTTTAATTTTAATTTGTTTCATAGATGATTAATGTAAATATCATTATTAATCATATAAATATTTATGTTTATCTTTATTTTTTAAAAGTAAAATATTATATAATATGTAACAATATTTATTTAGGAATATAATATAATGTTACACATTTTTTCATTAAATTCTTTGAGCATTATTAATTTTCATCCCCAAAATATCAAAACATTATAACAGTTGAAAAAAGACTAGGGACCATCATTATTATTGTATCATCTAGTTCCCACTTCCGTAATACATATGTTTTTTTTCATACATAGCAGTTAGACAAGGTGAGTTTTCACAATGTTTATAACCATGTCTATATTGTCTAAGATCTCCAACATGTGATCATAATAAGAGACGTCATGTTCTATTTGTACCACATCCAAATAAGATAAATATTAGGGATATGTTCTGTATATATTTATGAGAGGTACATGGAATAAAATGATAATATGAGATATATTTGGTGGATGTGGTAGTTGATAGGCCATTGTTCCAATGCGATCAAGGCTTTCATATGGGCCAATGTACCAGGGGATATCCATCCCTTTCATCTAAAATTACATTATTCTATTATTCGGTGTCATCCGATTGAAATTATCTCCTCTGGTATCATTCTGTAAGCCCATACACGGCAGTCATAATAATTCTTCTACTAGATCAGGAATCCTTTATATTCTATCATATGTAATGAACCTTTTCAATTGTCTCTATCATAATATTATATACATATATGTTTATCACAAAAAAAAATTCCCAAAAAGTTATAGTTTTATATCACTTTTCTATATTTCATCATATTGTGTCATTTTAATATTATAGTGGAAAATGTGGTTGTTTGAGATGACATGAAATTGGATATGATGTTTTCATCCACCTTTAAATACCATTTATAATGTTCTCAAAATGTCTTCTAGTGTCTGAATAGTCATTTCATAATTTCCATTACATTGGGGGTGATAGGAAACACTTAAATTCAAATTTGTATTCGAAAAATGTTGAAGACTTATTAGTTATATATAAGTAAAATGTATATAATGATAATAAATGGTATAATGTTTCACCCACTGAATATCACAAAATATTTTATGTATATATTTGAATGATTTTCTAGAGGGAAATAATTCTAAATACTAATGATATGGGTAATCTTATGGAGTTTATCCACTATAACCCATATCTCATTGTTTCAATTGAACTTTTTTTGGATACTAGAAATGAAATACAATATGATATTGTCAAACATCCATTATTGTTTTCGTAGTGGTAGAAATACCCCTTTAAGTGGTTGTCTCTCTGCCTTCACTTACTAAAAAACAATGATCCTTGTGTTGTTTTCACCAATATCCTTTTTCATATTATCCCTCCAATAACAATGATGATCATAATTATATAGTTTAGTGTTTCCATGATTTAAAGAGAATGTCGAGATATGAGATTCCTACATCATATCCTTCTCTATCTTCGGAATAGATGGTCGACATAGACATGTATGAACATTTATGAAACCTTCTAAATAAATATTGAATATAGGGAACATCTCATTGTTCAAAACCATTTTCATATTTTTTAAAATAGGATCTCCTTCTTGATCTCTCTTGATATTATATAATAATGATGATTGATAAATCATATTTAATAGGGTTGACGATCTTACTTCACTTATAATTCCCCAGTATAACATTACTAGGTCCTTTATTAATGGATCTATTTGAATCCTCATAATGTTTGACACAACTGGGTCAGTCCTAGTAAATTTATTATTTAATTTTATGCACTTTTGGGTTGATAATGAATATAATATTCAAACTATTTATGATGTTTCAGCTATATCCTTTCTCTAATGTTTAATTAATTCTATGTGATATTATAATTTAAACATTTGTGGTCATGGAATATATCACATTTCTTTTAATAGAGATAGTGCCTCCATATTTTAGTAGTAATAATGAAAGATGTTAACAACAAGTCATCAATCGTATAATTCTACTCTTTGTGCTTTAACTATAACGATTCATAATAAACAAGATTATTATTTTTCATAAATTTGAAATGAAGACCTTTCTTGGATGAGTCACTAAATATAATGAATCTTTATCCAATATTCGGTTGGCATTATACAGGGGATGTATCCATTATCTTATTTAGTTCTCGAAAGAATTATACAAAATACATTGTATAAATGAACAGATCCTCTTCTATTGTTATCATTTTTATTGGGTTATATGGTGTGGAAATTGTATTCAAAAACCTCGTATACTGTCCTAAAAAACAATTGAAACTACAGATCATAATTTCTATTTTTGTATAAGGAAATTCCGCAATATCTTGTGTCTTAATAGGCATAACCAAGATTTAACAATTAGTTTAATTTTCACCAAGAATTAATCTTGATTTTTCCATAAAAAACATGTTTTCATAATTTCCAATAAACTAATCCTTCGTCATAGTTATCAATATATGCCTTATATGATAAAGATTTTCCTCGTGTGTCTTAGAATATATAATAATTATTTTAAAAAAACTATAATGAATTTATCAGGATAGTACATAAAAAATATATTCATCAAATCCATAAATATACAATGATCATTAGTAAAGATTATGGGAAGAACAAGAAATGTGTAATTCCCATATCTTATTTGGAAGGTAGTATTTGGAATATCAACTTTCTTCACCATAAAATGATGAAACCCATAAAAGTGGTGAATCATGTAGTGAAATTAAGTATAATGAATGTGGCCAAATTAATCATGAATCCTTTAGGGATGTTACTTTTTCATCAATATCTTATTTTTATGTACTATATAATGAATGCATACCCACATTAATTTATTATTTTTTTAGAGAGGAAATTTTCTCACCAGGGGAAACACTAATATGGAATAATACCTTCTACAAATGATCTAGAATTAGTTCTTTTAAATTGACATACTCCATATTTTCCATTATAAACAGGTTCTTTGATATCATCTTGGATCTAGGTAAGAGTTCAGGGGATAAATCGAGATTTATTCCTAGTGTTGGTCCCATGAACTATCTAAGAAATATCTCAATTTATTCATTAATGATAGGTAAATACTCTATATTAATCCATTAATTCCCATACCTATTTTCACTGATATTGTCCTTATATATTTCTATCAGAGGCTCTTCTAGAAAAGTTCTTGTTGGAATAACTACCTATTAAAAATTTATATTGGTTTTCTATTAAAGACTAGTAAAATTTATTTTATAATGTAGTGGATCATAAAATTTTACATTGTGATCCATTACATGACTAGTATAGTGTTGAATAGAAAAATAAAAAATACTAAAAGATTATAATGGAGATTATACTCACTATAGGTAATACTTGAGTTTTTATACATATTTGATATTGTATTATCCTGGTAGGAGTATTAAAATACATCTCTACTTGCAGCTGTTCTGGGATTAATTCTATATTGATTTCAAAATTTAATAATATAAAGGAATGAATAGAATCATAATCAAATAAAGTACTTTATATGTTTGAGATCGCAATGATAGTACAATCCGCAACATCATTTTGAGCCTCTTTATTAGAGATCATGCTTGAAAATTCCCAACATATCCCACTTTTCCTATGATGAGGATGATTATGGTTCAAATATGTTATCATCTAATATATGCAATGATTAGAAATGTTCACAAGATATTTGGACATGAAGAATTGAACTTTTTTCTTGGATTACACCATGTTCCCTTTTAATTTATTTTTGAGAAGATTAGGATTCACCACACTATGACTGTTGGAAGATATATTCTGATATCATCCACATCATTATTACTTTCTACTCATATGGAATCAATTCCCTAAATCATTATTCCCCCATTTTTTCTTATAGAAGGTTTTATTATCATCCATCCTCTTCCATTATCATTATTACTCCCTGATTTAGGACCCATTGATATATTATTTTAATTTGATACTTATTCCCAATGATTATCTTCACACTCTAACTACATCCTTATAGAACTCAATTAAATATCCACATATCATTCATATCCATGGTTATCCTGATTCCACTATAAAAAGAGTCTCAAAACAATAATCAATTTTTCAACCTTTTCATTATTATACAAAAAATATCAAGATGTATGTCAATCATATCTTATAATGTTCATCTCATTGATAACCATTGATTCATTTTAAGTGTCCTTCAGTTCGAATAATTCTGTTTCAATTTTTATTCACATTTATCGAGGGAAATATTTTCAAGAATATGATTTCACTAAATGAATTCCTTTCAATAACATCAATATACCTTCATTGATTCTTATTTTTAATCAAATTTCACCAGTGATCATTATATACTTCTATGTGGTTTACTTCTAGAGTGTCATTATGTTGTTTTAAACAATTGAGTATGAGAATTTATTTTCTATAAAGCACATCCACTGTTCGTATTTTAATGTGTTGGTAGATAATCTGAATGAAGTGTTTTAATGATGCATTATGGACTCAGCTTATTGTTTTTCCCATTGACATGAATATGTTATCTATCATTGTTCATGTTATTTTTCATATCTATAGTTAGTTGAGTCATCATACAATGACATTTTTCTTTTCCATCTTCTATTAGAACTCTATCAGCGAATCATCTGTTTCACACATAATTTTGGCAGTTCCTCATATTTTCTACCACATCATATAAATGAAGAATATCACATTGATAAACATGTTACTCTTATGTTTTTTTAAATTTAAATATAAATTATAAATTCATCCATATATATTAATAGCATCATAAATTTAATAATTTTAGTAAAAAATCGATTATTAATTATTGATGTAAAAATAAACTATTTTGAAAATAAATAATCATATGTGTATTAAATTTTGTAAAAGTCAAAAATAAATATATTTTTTAAAAAATATAATTATAAAATTATTAAATTAAACATTAATAAATACTAATAAATAATGAATTATTAGATTTTGAATTTTGGGATAATTCATGATATAATGATTACAAACTATAGTTGGGGTAAAGCTATTATACAATATAAGTAATTTTTCATAATATAAAAGATACATTGTAAATAATGGTGACAATTTCATAGACTTAGCAACGGATTCTAACTATATTACATATATGAACATTGGATTGTTAGTAATTTCTTTCATTCCGCATACCAAAAGTTACATTTTTAATGATTTATTGTCGTCTGTGCTGGAGTCAGATTTGTGTGAGATATGATTCAAAGGTATTAATTGGTAATGATTCATAGAAACAGTATGTATCAAGTCTACAAAACTTCTATTCTAGGGAATTTATTCATTTTATCCCACACATATGATAACAGAAAATTTGAATCAGTTGGATCAATTACATATAATTATTTTTGGATTGAATTTTATTTTACAATATGGGTAGCAACTGTTTGTTTTTTTTCGAGTCCATTCCTTTAAAATATTAATTAAAATAATGTTTTATAGTCCCAATGTATCTATAGGTATCCATTTTACCAAACGTGTACCAAGAATTTACAATTTTCTATTTAGATAGTTCATTCTAAATGACCTTAAACTATTTTTCCCACATTATCAAATAAGTAACATGTATATAAACACTCTCTTGAGATGATAATAATAAAATTAAACACACTATACCTCAATTGTGGTTTTCTATATAGAATCAATTCATCTAAATAATTTAACAATTTTCATTATGTCCTAAAAATGTAAATAATACATCAATACATTTCCTACCACGGTGACATTAAATGGTAGAATCCTCCATGGTTTTTATAGAATTTCATCAAAAGGAACTCCATTAGGAAATACAGTTTGATGTTAGACAAGAATAACATATCATAGATTTTTGGGACCATGAAATATCCTAAATGTAGATCATACAAAACCTCATTAATATATAATGATCAAATCTCATTCATGTTCCTCTATCCCAGTTGGTACATTATTTTTTACAATGGGTTTTATTCATCCCAATTTTTTGGTACACCACATATTAATAATTGAGACATAAAAATATTTCACAAGAAGTTATTGAATTATTGATAAGTATTATATTTGTTTCTAAAAGATCTCATTTAGACCCCAATTTTTTATCATAATATATTCTCTTCATCACCAAAAATCATTCCCGATGGTTGTTGAACAATTCTCCAAAATACTTACTCCATTCCAGGGAATAATCCGTAGATGAGATATTTTCAATATCATTTAAAATTATACTATATAGTGATGAAACAACACTCCAATGTCATACATAACAAAAAATGTATAGATTATGGAGGTGCCATATTAATAAGTACAATAATCTAATCAATGTAATAAATGTAGTTAATTTTCATCCACATCCTATCTACCTGTTATACCTAATAGTGTATAATATTGTTTTTACACATTTACAATATCAACAAACCATTTTATAAAGAGGAATGGAAACACTTTTTCTGTTTCCAGGTTTTAAATCTGAAACATTGATATATTTATATAAATCTGTTGACTCAATAAGGTTTTCCTTATGACTTTTCCATTACTTATTTTTGAAAATCACAAAGGGGGAGAAGGAAAAGAACCCTAACAAAAGGGAAAATTAATCTTAAAAAAGTATGAAAAAGAAAAAAAACACTAATTGATTTTATCTAAGGGGGTGTTTTTCATCGAATAAGACTTTCTTATTCTTAATGAAATATCATTCCGGTAATCTAGAATACAATTCTTAGTGTTTCAAAGCCTAAGGGGGAGTTAGTCGTATTCAACAACATCCATAAGAAAAGGGAGATAAGCCTTGATGTTTTCTTTCTTATTAGATTTTCTTTTTCATAGGGTTGTTTGTGCTTTCCAAAAAGGGGAAGATTGTTGAGTCAATAAGGGTTTCCTTAGGACTTTTCCATTCCTTCTAGTTTTGAAAATCAAAAACACCTTTCTTTATGAAAATCGCTTTTATAAGGAAAAATTCTTTTATAAGGAAAATATCTTTTTTATGAAAAATTATCCTTATGATATTTTCATCCATATTATTCTTAAGTATAAGATTCAGATTCAATTCTATATTCTAGGAATTGTTTGAAACATTGATATAAAGTATTCTGTTTTAGGATCCGAATTCTGGATAAGAACTGTAATAAAGTTTCACTCTAAAATCTAGAATGAGAACTGTGATAAAGTTTCATTCCAAATTCCGGATACGAACTCTGATTAAGTTCTACTCCAGATTCAGGATACGAATCCTTATGAAGTTCGACATCGAATTCTCATTACAAATTCTAATGACAACTTCTCATTACGAATTCTGATAACGAATTCTCATTAAGATTTTTGATGAAGAATTCTCATTACGAATTCTGATGATGAATTCTCATTCCGAATTCTATATATGAATTCTCATTACTAATTCTAAAGATGAAATATCATTACGAATTCTGATGATGAATTCTCATTACGAATTCTGATGATGAATTCTCATTACAAATTCTGATGACAAATTATCATTCCAAATTCTCATTCCGAATTAACCTATTAAACATAATCTGATCATATTTATTTTATACACTCCGAATTTATTTAGACTCCGAATATTATTTTTGTTTAAACTCTGATCTTTCATTTTGATTACGATTTTATAATTTGTCTACTCCTTAATATTTTTTCTCTCACTCCGAACATTCACTATGAATCTTCACTCCGAAAATTTGTGTTAGAATTCAAATGATGTTGTACTTTCTGTTACACTTGTTTTGTTATAAAATGATGTCATCTATTATGTTATGAACTAACCATTGGTTATGTTACACGTGTACCGGTCCCTCCGATTTTTAAGGAAAATGTGACCATTGAAAAGGAGGCCGACCTTACCTATAAATAGGAGCTCATTTGACAGATCTCGGTGCTAAAATGCTGACTGATATTTGACTCATGTGATTATATTCTTGAAGTGATTTCTAAAGAGAGAGGCTCTTATTAATTCTCAAAGCTTCGTGTGACTCCGAATGTTGGTGATTACATTCGAGGACTTCCGGGGATAGGAAGACAGAGGTGTCGACTACCTTGAAGTTCGAGGGCATCCTTGCTAAGGAAGACAGAGGTTGCCAACTACCTTGAAGTTGAGGGCTTGTGGGGATAGCAAGACGGAGACTTCGATCTTCGTATCGAGGGATTACCCTGGTGTGGGTAAGACATACTTTCTTGAAAGTATAAATAAAGGGAACTTTATCCAAGGTAGTTGGATACCCTTCTCTTTGGGTTAAAAAACTTATATCTTGTTACTTGTAGTTTTAGTACTTGTTTATTTCTGCTGCATTTTTTATTATAAAGAAAGTATAACTTTCTTATACTTCCATACTTGTAATCTGTTTAATTTAGATTCTATACGCATTAAGTTAGAATCTCATATTGTAATCTTTTGTTAAGTTTCAATTTCCAGAACCATAATTCCGGAACCTACTTTCAGAATCTCTTTCTAGTTTTAAGAATGTACATAGGACTAGAAGTTTATAACTTCATTAATTTTTCAAGTTTTTCATTTAGTGTTAGAGGTGTTGTGAATTTTCTTAGTTTAACTTTGTTAAACTTAGTCCTTTCCTTTGCTTAAGGAAAATATAGTTAATTATAACTAACTTTAAAGGTTCCCAATTTTTTTTAAAGTGTACAATTCACCCCCCTCTTGTAAATTGAGCATCTACATAATTATATCGATCCTACAAAATCAAACGTGAATGAATACATAATCATTTACCTCCTAGGGCTTTTTTTCCAATTGTGATTTAGAAAACACTATAATATAGATGAAAGCCTACAATGTTCTATACTCATTTGGAATTAAATAAATTTATAAAAATATCATATTAACCACAACAACCATGCAACCAATAGTCTTAAATATTATTAATTAATTTTACCATAATCTTGATTAAGATGTTGACATCAATAAAGGGTATTTAAAAACATAATACATATAATTTCATCATAGAAAAAAATAAGAACATATATTTATCCATAAATTGATGAAATCCAATTTTTTTAAAAAATAATCCTAATTGGCATGCCTTTATGATGGAGAATCCATGGTCATATTTCCATAGGTGCGATGATTCAATGACCTCATCCATCCAAGATCAATTCCCAATCTACTCTTCATTATAGATATAATACATGTCATTAAAACTTGAATCATGTATCACTTGACATCTCACTAAACTACCAAAGTTGTTTCAAGAGAAAATGAATCATATGTTCCTCTAAATGAACCGCTATATAGAGATTCAATTCTACTATCCGAATTATAGTGGCACGTTGTTAGCTCTTTCCCTCCCCTAAAACGTTTTTTCCATTAGAGTCATCCATAACAATTTATTACCTTATATATTTTATATATAGTAATCACATTTATAAAAATATAGGCACACTTAATCTACTATATTACATAATAGAGTGTCTATAGTACACTATTATATACCCCTCCTATCTCTTGGTTCACCTGTTAGAGGTGAAGTGTTAAAATTTTACCCAAAATCTAGAATAATGGCATATAGCTGATAATGTTTCAAAGATTATTCCTCAACCTTTACTAGGTCACATAGTTCTCCATCATTAAATCTAACAATGATCAAAATATTTCTTATTTAATAGGCATCTATGTAATGTATTTTTTAAGAACATTATAACGATGATCCTCTTACGATGTAATTTTTTGTGAATTGATTGACATGTTAATAGAAATATTTTATTCATAAAAATAATTCTTATTTAGGAATTAAACTATAACCCAGTATATAGAAAAAAATTTGATATGCTCAGATATATTGTCATTGGTTCTCAATATTCATCCTCATAATTATATTTTCATTTGGTATCTCTCTGTGTTAAACCTATGTAGATGATATTTGTAAAAAAATATTTTCTACCCCCTTAATCACTAGGGATGTTGTCGACGTCACTGAAACCACCCATAAATTAATGTTAAATATTTGATAAAATAATATTTTTATAACTCAAAATAGATTTAATAAATATTTTTTATAAAAAATATATAATTTTCTGTTTAATCTTCATCAAGGATGAATTGATATTATAGGTCATTCTCACCTCAACCATTACGAAAGGCTCGTGATATGTGTATATATTCAATATTTTGAACAAAAAGGGTAATTTTTTCTTTGAAAATGTTGATTATGCTCAAAATAATTAAAAAATAATTAATGTAAAAATTTATTCAATATATTTGGGGCATTTTAAGATCATGTGGACACCAAAACAACCATGTGGGAGGTGTGGCACTCATAACTTTGGGATCTTACACCACAAGATCTTTATTTACACCAAATCATTGTTCATTATCCTAAAAAAATGTTGAATGTTCTAATGATTGTTTTTAGTAATATCATTATTATTATCATACTAAACATGGATGAAATCTATAATAAAATATACATTTAATAAATAAATCTAATAAACATAATATGATTTTAAGGGAAATGAATTCACATTGTCTTTTATAATTTCAACTGAATATTCAATTGGGTTTTTATATTACATATATCAAAATATTAATTATTTATTGAACATCACTAATAATGATTTTCATCATATTACACATATATTTCATTCTTATATGAATTTGTCTCTAGAAAATATCATAGGCACTAAATGGGGAACCCCACATTAACAATACTATTCATAGTATTTACTTGGCCCTAATGGTACTCCCCTATAATGATCATTGATATTGTCCTTGTATTATTTATAATAGTTTGAAAACGTATCCCTATAATAATTGATTCTTAGTAGTGATATCTTGTAAAAATGTTACTGTGACCACTTACTTCAATAGAATGTATACGAATATATTTTTTATCAAATCACTAATCTATTTAGAAATATTTCACCCTGTAGTAGATTAATAGGGTGGTGTAAACTATTCTATATAGCAACACCTGACATAGAATTGAAATTCCTTTTAAATTAACAATAATTATAGAATCTATTATGATGATATTATTTCACACAAATGATCCATCTTCAAAGGCCATTGCATATGGTGGAGTGGTAAATCAAGGAGCCACACCATCAACTAGATAATTCCTTGTGAGATATCCCGGACTTGGAAAATGTACACCACACATTGTAGTGTCCCTCATACCCCACTTCCCTTAATCTCCTTATAATTATTCTTAATATATTTCTATATTCCTTATCATTTACCATATATATACTTCATTATAAATTAAGAGTATTTTTGTAGCAATCAGATAGAAACATCATCTATGTAGGAGACTAATCTTGTGCATGTAACCTTGGTCGGAGAACATACACCATAGTTAATAACTAGCATCAGATGAACCCATATAAAACTATCTTGAAATAGTTTTTTGTTAGTCATTTAAGATATTAGTGTTTGAGAAAGAATGTGTTGGAGATGAATGGATATAACATAAACAAATAATCAATGTGAGAATTGAAGAACATCACTCTAAATTCAAGAAGATTTGAAATGGTTCAATACACATTTGGTTTGTATCTAGGATAAACCCAAATAAAGTGTATAATGGTTGACTGGTTTGAAACTAATCCTATATGATTGTAAAAATTATATTATTTTTCTTAATATGTCATGGTGGAATCATTATGATGAGCTACAATTAATGATAAATGTTTTATTCAGGAGGGATATTTCAATTCATATACTAAAAACTACCCATGTTTGTTGTAGAACACCCACTATGGTATTTTAATATGAAAATCATATACAGTGTAATAAATATTTATGATTCAAATAATATATATATATATTAGTACATGTACATCTGATTGATTCAATTTCTCATTAGAACATTAGTTCAAAAGTGATTGACCAAATCCTCACCAAAATATGTGAATCATATATGGGAGGATTCCATCTATAAAAAATTTACATGATGTAATATAGAAACTGATTATCTATGTTTTATATACCCATATTGTAAATTTATTTTGGGTATTTCCCCTATCCCAATATTATAGAGTGGGACAGTCTTTTACCATCCTATAAAGTTACTGGGAATTGCCTTGATATTCTAATAAAATATTATAACCAATCATGAAGGAATGGTAATATGGATAAATTTATACATTCACATGTCCTGTTCTACCAATCCAATTTCATATAATAATATTACATGAATTTTCCATCATTCCACCAAGATATTCTCTATGATTACGAATTAATAAAATATTCATTATAATA
The DNA here is from genome assembly GCA_963277665.1 of Viscum album. Taxonomy (NCBI): domain Eukaryota; kingdom Viridiplantae; phylum Streptophyta; class Magnoliopsida; order Santalales; family Viscaceae; genus Viscum; species Viscum album. The sequence goes on along the minus strand of OY728158.1, from coordinate 1,376,156,657 downwards.
TAATAATACCATACTTATTATAGTGAACCGAATGGATAATTTGATTATTCTCTTTCGAAATCTGGAATGATTTGGTGTCAATGAACCATTAATTTATTTAATATTGCTCCATGTCTTGGTATAGATAAAAAATGAACTAAATTTTCCACTCAATGTCATATATTCCATCCCATTAAATCTTTTCTGAAATCATCCCATGTGGGGTTGGTACTTATTCTTCCTTTTCAAATTCCACTGTGGTTCTACCACTGATGTGAATGTCTCAATTCCCAAACTATAGAAGGTAACCTAATATCAATTCATATATAAGGAAATCAAATAAATATGAATTAAATTTATTAATGGTAGTTTCTTTTCCATTTATTATCTTCACCTTGTTCTACATGGAATGCATCATGTTTGGGTTTTAGTCCCTAGTGTTGTGAGATATAGAAACCCAATTCATCTAGACATGGCCCAGAGAAATCCCAAAATAATATTTTGAGAATTGTTTTATAATAGGTATCTTATCATCAAATATTTTCTATAAATAACATGTTAAAAGAGTTAGCTATATCAAAATGTCTGTAATATTCTGTATATACGATGGATTATCTAGAAATAATAATTTATCAGCTATATGATTACCTTTAGAAATGATGTTTCCCTTATTATGATAAAATCATAAATCGGTCATGGGATGCTTTTGGGATACTCTATACCCCATCCTCCAATTTATATGTATTTTGACCAAATTTTCTTAAATTTGTGGTAGAAATTGAGTAATAAAAAAATTTACCATACAATATGACCCAAAAAAATTATATCAGTGACATTTTTCTCTCTACCATTGTGTTATATTTAAATTCACATCGATATAAGAATATGATCGAATAATTTCTAATATGAAAAGTATAAATATGATTTCAAAAAATAAATTAGCATTTGGGAAATTTAAATGGATCCCAATAATTATTAACTAACAATAAAATGTCATGAAATTTTTTATTTGGAAAATAGTTCTCATAACTCTATGAAAATAATTATTTTGTGAAAAAATATATCTGATATGAAACATATCACTTATTAAGAAAGATTAATTTATATAAATCTATTTATAAACATTTAGTAGGACCCCAAACATTTTAATTCTACGATGATGTTCCCATCCCACATAACAAGGAATATTAAAAACATGTGTAACCGAGGAAACAAATTGAATCCCAAAGGAAATGATATTTAATATATCTCTACACATGAGTTCTTATGTGACTTGTATTTGGTATGATATTAATTTAAGTTAACTGTAACAAATTTGGAATATGGTTCATGATATAGACACATGATTCCTGTAAATCAATGATTCATGATTATATATTTTGTTGAACCAAAACCATGGACCAGTAGCAGTAATAGTTGTGAATTGGATCATTTCTTTATTAATGTATTCATATTAATAAAATATATGTTTCATGAATATATTATTTGTTGAATCTATTTTACTTTACCTTTCACCAATCATAGATTTTAATATATTGAGGTCACATGGTTCATTAATCAATTGAATCATGGTTGTATCAAGAAAGCAACATATGTTTATCTAATTTAAATGAACATTATTCCCAATCCATCTAAATCATTAAAAATATACAGATTCCCCATTTATTTTTATCCAAATAATTGGTACAAACATCCTGATATATTTCTAACATAGATTATGTCAGGTATCATCAATGGGACTTGAAAATAAATATATCCAGAGTAGTAAATCCATTTTGTAGTACCCACTAATGCTCTCCAAAATTCAAAGTAAAATTTAGGACAACACATTATTGAGAACTTATGTTGTTGAATCATCACAAAACAATAAAATATTAAAAAAATAATTCAACTTCAAAAACAAATATATTATTAAAAAATAAATGTTTTATACATAAATGCTCACCAATTCACAACATGGACATTCTTGACCTATGAAATTAAACAATAAAATAAAAATTGTAGTGACTATTTTATTTCTTATGTGATCTTCAAGGGGTTCGCTTTTTATATCTAGAATATTATTAATGTGATTAATATGTGATGAATCTCCCCATTTTCAAGGAATACCAATGTGTACACCCCAAAAAAACTTGGGAATTTTTTATTTTTTGACACATGCACCCTTTATACAATGCATACCACTACACGATAATGCACTATCATATGAACTTATACATTTATCCCCATATGAAATTCTAATTTATCCTTGTTTTTAGGGTATATTGGATCCCTCTTTTTGGTTCAATCAGGATATCACCACCATTTGATCTCACTCATGGGAGGTAACCTCTATGATGTATCTTCATCTTAATAGGAATAAAATGATGCTCCCATATTAAAAACATTATTTTTGTACATACAGATCCTCCAAATGTGTGATGCATAGGGAGGGTCAGATTTTTTGGGTGTAGAGTTTCAAGAACAATAAATTGGAGTTGATCCAGTGGATCATGAATAATATAAAAACAACCTAGTATAGATAAATGTAAAAACCTAATCAATTAAAAGAAACTCTTGATATTATTTTGTGAGACTTTTAGTTCTTATACTTAACAATGAGTTAGGACCCCATTGGATTTAGTAGCAGGGTATGATGATTACCATGTATGCATATCTATTCAATATTGTGGGAATTATTCATCTGGTAGCATATCAATTGGCATTTCCACAACATTATAGTGTTCGAGATGATTAATTTAATATGAAAAATATTAAACAATAATACATGGACCCATCTTATGATATTATATAGATGATTTTGATATATGGGGTAATGATTCTTTTGGGGCAATCCTGAATAATAATGTGGGACATAGTGAGAATACATTTTTGGGTATTATTTTCATTTTTTCTTTGTTATATAGAATAATGGTCATGTTCTGGAAGAGTCATTGAAGTTGGGGGATAATATATGATTCATTTGGTCAAAATATTTTATATTGGTGGAATATTTTTGATATAGAATGGTTTTGTAGGATTAGATTTTATATGGTGGCTAGATTGTTTTATCTCGACCCCTTAATGAGGTATATTTATTTTTAAAATTTTGTTTCACTAATTTTAACTAGATTGTATGCTACCTTTTGATAGTTAGGATGTGGTCATGTTCATCATGTATGTTCAAGAGTTGATAAAGTGGTGAAACATTCATCGTCATGGGTTTTCTCTAATGTATGAAACTATTTCAATCCATCTGTTAATTTTTTTTAATTTTTTCATAATATAAATCACTAATCGGTTAATGAAAATTTCTAAAGTATCCAATGATTTTTAGATATAGATATATGAATTAATGATGGAACGAATTTTCCATAAAACTTATTTTAAATTGTTAATTCATGTCCTCATAGTTCAAAAAACCATTTGGGGTGTTATAGTACACTCCATGTAGAATAACAATTTTTTATCTATGAATCAAAAGGCACAAAACTAGAGAAATGATGAAGATAAAAATTTTGAGGGGGGTTATCAATGTTTTTGAATGATTAGTCCAACTAGATGATTATCTCATAATAGGGGTTCCCATAGAAAGTGAATTTCACATGGTTGGCACATGGTTTGTCCATACACGTAGACAAACAATGTGTCCCCTTTGATGTTGGTTGATTTTATGATTTTCCACCAATGAATTTAATTCTCACCCTCATTTTACTTTTTATAAACAGATAGTAATGCATCCACTTTAGAGAGCTATCTAGTTACTCAACATGTTTTTTATCCCAGCTCATTGATTAGAGTCTGGATAAAAGTTCTTCTATAACATTTATTACATTCCAAAAATATATTTGATCTAATGTTTTTCTATATTTTATATCTACATCAATCAGGTTTTGTTTATATATGGTTTTTTATGTCTATATAAATTTTGATTATTTTTTACTTTTCTCTCACTCTTCTCCAAATTAAAATATGATGTTAGACATGTTCTATACTACTACCATGATATTGGTGGTATATACCTTTTCTATAAATTAATTTTACATGAAAAGTTATATTTCTTGAGTCACACATTATACCATAAAGACGTTCCCAATACAATTATTCAATGTATTTAATTATTAAATTTAATGTTAATTGGGATTCCAACATATCGTGTTGACTAGATTGGTGATTTTTATAGTCAACCCAAACATTATTCTAGCTGGTTTCCATCAAATTCCATAAAATAAAACAATCATATTGGGTGTGTGATAAATCTATATTATATATATTAAATTATATAATGAATTGATTTAATAAATATATCATAATGAAATAGATACAATTGTGGGTTTTTCCCTTCATAAAAATCATGGAAGTTGGAAATTAAATCTATTGTAGACCATTAAATTTATTTTACATTCTTGATTTTGTAAACTTATGATATATAATAGCCCATTTATTTATAGTATGGAAGAAATGTTGATTAATGGTTTGGAATCGATCTCAAATATATCTTTTAAACAATAAAGGATTTTTCATTGAAATCAAAAAACCCTAACATTAATTTGATTCTTAATATATTATAATTCCTCATCAGTTGGCCCTAGGTTCATAGACCATGCACTTTTACACATTTACTAGCTCATATTGGATGTGTTGTTTGGACATGATTAAATTACATTGGACATTTCCTTGGAACCAATCCCCTATAACTTTGACATATTTTATTAATGTAGTTCCAAATAAAGATAAGGATTACATATAAAAATTATATTTATATAATTATTCTAATCTATAATTTAATGCTCATAGTTTCAACTTTTTTTCAGGGCATTGAATATGTCTGATAATATTTATATAGATTTACATATTTTATCTACACATATCTGTATTCTTATTAGTGTGCCTTAAAAGTTATTGGAACCATTTTTCGTGGCCTACTATGTTCTCGTAACATCAGGTTCGGGACAACGTTTTGTTCCATGAATAATATCATGGATAGATTTTGGGACTAGGGAATCTAATAAGTCATGGATTCACAATTTTTGTGTAGGATAAGAGAATTGGAGAACATGGATGAGCCATAGCTCTAGATTCATGTGGATATCTTGTTTCATGTGTTTATTTCTAATAAAAAATTACTATATTTTATTTCAATTCCATGTATACCATTTTATTGTTTTATACTATATTGAAATATTTATCATTTGAAATATGGAACCACCTATATTTTGAATGATTATTAGAGGATAGTTTATTTACATTAATTTTCTAATGGTTTAATTATTATGCTTTTGACCATTATTTATTTATTACACTTATATGATACAATGATTACAACTGTATTATCTCAAAAACATAACTATAATAAACCCTTGATCTGATTCGGAATACTATGGCATATAGGGAGGTTATTGAGGCCATGTATCAAAATATGATCATCAATTTTTTTGGAACGAGATCCGTGTTGTTACAATCTATTTTTATAGGGGCTGTTTTTTCGCACAATATTTACGTTGGAAAACATGTTACTAGGATGAAGAAAAATTTGGTAATGAGTTTGTTCAGAGTTGAATTTAGTTATTGGGGGTTTCAAACATTCTAGTGCAAGCCAAATTTCCACTGTATTACTCACCACATCTTTCTATATTATTTTATTAATTTTCTCAATGGCTGTGTCAATAACATATTAGAGTTCAACCAAATTAATTATGTTTAATATAAATTTTAGGTCGGATTATAAACCATGGATGCAATGCAATTTATTTATCATGGAATTGTAAAAATATAATGGAAATGATGGTTGATGAAGAATATTGGATGATTAAGAGATAGTTTTTTGTTTATTATTTAAGGGTCCTAATATCCATAGGTATAGATCAAAATTTTCATTTTCAGAGAATTGTGAAAAAACAACCACATGTATCCTTAACTAGAAGAAATAATTCCTCTATTTTTAGGTAGAATTTCCTTGGTTAATATTGTTTTAACCTTTTTCACCATGAATTTAATACCAACCCTTATCGATCCCAAGATGGTTCATCATAATATTGAAAACAATATGATATTTTTAGTTGGTATGGTCATGAAGTTGGTAGTCTCCATTAGACCTCAGTTCATATAATGGTATGCGATGTTTAAGAGCTAGAAATCAGTCTTAGTAGTGTTTCATAAACCATAAACTAACTGTAGGTAAATCATTCATGGGATATAATAGAGGTAAATTATTTACGGAAAAGTATTTATTTAATAATTATGGAGATCATTATTATTTTTAGATGGCTTCTTCTTACTTGTATTACGATGTGACCCTTGAGTAAGTCCTTTGCATCATCACATGAGATGGATTGTTGAGGTGGTTTTGTTAAACTTATGTAGTGACAATTTTAATGGGAATAAAATTGATTTTATGGGTCTCCAAGTTCCTAAAGTATCATTTTTAATGACCACTACTTTTCTATCCCTCAGCCAATCAATTTTGAACTCTCTACTACTATATGTTTTCTAAAATATTATAATAATAAATAAACAGAAGATGGATGATTTCATTGGTTATCTATCAATAAATTTCTCATCGAAGGCTTATGCTAGGGTTTTTCATGAAAATGGAAGCCAAGATTCATAGGGAGGGATTATATTATACAGATACATCTAGTCTAATCATAGAATCTTATTTTATTGTATGAGTAATTATTCACATCATATGAATGCAGGGGTGAAGAAAAAAATGTGATTATATTTTATCCTGATATTCCAACTATAATTAACCTTATGGGGAGATAGTTTTACAACATATCTTCAAAATTTGAGTGGGAATCCTTTGTCTGAAGTTATATTAGTGTATTAATGTCTAGTGGGGTGTATGATATATATGGGGTTGATTTTAGTCAATATTGGTTTAACAAAATGGTTGGTAGTGTGTATGAGTGGAATTAGAAGGCCATGATGCAGGAAGGGAGATGTGACAACTTATAAACCATACAATATAGTGCCTGATAGAATTGGATTCCTAATTTGTAGATATATTTAATGGTTAGTAGAGATAAGTGGCAGTGAAGTTGGAAACACTGAACAATAGGTGGTCTTTTCCCCATCTGTGTGGAGGATCCTAGAAGACATGGGTTTTGATATTTCTCCTCAACGTGTGGTGCCTCATGGAATGTGGGTACACTCAAACCCCCCTGAGGTTGGATTGAAATGTAACATTAATGGTATTTAATGTATGTTTATATTAGTGGAATAAATGATTTATAGTATTAAAAGAGGCATGTTTTCTATTAATTTTTTATTAGTTTATCTAGGGAGACTACCTCATGGTAGAGTTAGTTACCATGCTCATGGAGGATTAATTGTATCTCTATCAGGGATTCCTAAAAAACTCAGAGGAAAATTATTAAAATATATTTTAGCTGTCAATTCAATGTACGTACACTACTACCGTGGTTATTAATTATTAATTTTAGTACTGTAATAAATTTAACTTCAATTTAATTCACCATATGAATACATAGAGATAAGTAAACATAGTTTTTTATTTCCCATTATCATGGGCTTTACCTTAGAACTACTGCATTATTTTTTGTAGAACATGTTTCCTTACCGACAAGTCTATTAACATTATTCTATCTGATGCTTTAGAATTTCCTTACATTAGACCACCATCATGTGTTTCAGTCTTCCTTACACATTTATCCATTCCAAAATTCTCAATTATTGATGTATCTATCCCATGTTTAAGGATAAATCAAAATTTCATGGGAAGGTATTTAATTTTCTATATCATTCATTATATATATGGATATTAATTTCAAAATATGGTGATTCACGTGTTTTGTGATGTTTATTAAAATTACTATAGAATCTATTATATCCTTGGATAAGAAAAAAAGGAACTAACTGGTCAATAAATTTAGTGTCATTATAATTTATTAATATGTCAATATTTATTTTATTCTATGTAGGGTGCATTTTTTGAACATGTGATATCTATTGTATGTTCCTTGAGTGAAATATATTTTATGAAACTGATTTTTATATTTGGAAAAGGGTATTGAATAAGTTTATGGTAATGGTTAATCCTCAACAAAAAAGGAATTATTGAATAGAGAATGTGGGTTAAAAATTAATTAATCAATTACCCCATGTTTTATCTATGCAACATTAGTTTCATAAACTAAAACGTAAGATTTTTTATATATATAAATGTCGACATTAATTTAATGGTTGTTTGTGGCTCTATAAAATAAGAGTGTAAATTCATCAATTCCCATCATCTGATATGGTTGTATTAATTATTATATATAATTTATAGGATTCATAGAGTTACATGAGCTTCATAATGTAATTTATAAAGATGTACTAGAATAAATCTGAAATTGAACATCATTAAAATTGTCTAATGTGGATTTGTATGAATTTCAAAATCAATGATTCAAATTTTGTTTACTATAAAATGGAGATTCCTATTGATAAATGATCCATGAACATATATATATATAATATTCAATTGACATTCCAAGTATTAGAACCCCTGACTAAAATTGAAATCTTGATACAGACCCGATAATAGTAGTGGGAAGTCGGCAGAGTTTGTTGTGGTTCATTATTGTCTAATCTATCACTCAGAATATACTCTATGATTAGGTAGTGGGGTGTAAATTAATTTAAATAATCCCTTAAACTATTATAATTTTTCATGTATGGTATTATTTATCAAATTTTATCCATGAAATGTTCTTCTAATTTTTAGAGCTAATCTACCCTAGAATTCTCTAGCAATGATCTAAAAGGGTATTGATGAACATGAACAGAAAATGGTGGGTTATGAGCAACCACAATTAACACTAGTGGTGCACCTATTAATCATCATACTATTGTAGATTTAATTAATGATTCCTAGTTTTGAGAAGGACACTTCCATATGATAAATACTACCATTGCAATATAATTACCAACCTATCATATGTAAGAGTTATTGTTGGAGTTTCAGAGGAAACATATAATACATTATCTGGTGATGGTGTCCCCTAGGATTCCTAGTTATGAATTGATACCTTTTTATTATCTATGATAATCTCGATATGCATCCAAAAATTAGTTCCATTATCAAAAAATATATTAATTTTTTTAAATTCAAACCAATAATGATATATCTAGAATAGAATATATTTGAAATGTGAAATGACATGTTTGTATTTTCACTGAATTTTCAATGATAAAATTTTCCACTAATTTTAGGAATGATAAATATAGTGTTATTATCTCTAGGAATAAGGTACCATGGTTTAGATGGGTTTATATCTAACAATATAATACATTAGATAATTGAACCTATCTATACTCGTGATGATCCAACCATGGGTAGATGCATTGTGGATGGGATCAGGAATCCTATTCATTTGTATGATAATAATTTTCATTGTACTATAGTGTATAAAACAGTAATACAATATCTTATTACTAGGCACAACCTTACATATTTTGGAGGAAAATATTATTGAGTATCAATATCATGGTTGAGTGGTGCCTTAATAGGTGGAATGATGCATCACATCCAATCCTATCATGAGGTATGCATCAATCAAAGTAAAAAATAAATAAATTGTATATACTATCACTCATGTATAAATTGGGGGCGCATGAATCAAAATTATGAGATACCTCCATTTTATTAATAAACCTATAGTAGTTTGGGAAACTATTTTTGTTTTATAGAACCATTAATCCTTTAGTCAGAGGCATGAGATCATCATTACCTCCCTCTCTTATGTCATGATTATCTGATCCCCTTATGGGTGTCAGCTTGGATGATATTAGTAGATCACACTGAAGGGGTGTTCATGGACAAAGAAAACATACAATATTTAGATATCTCCTATATAGTGGTATTCTCTTGTATATCTATCTATATCACAAGTCCATTATATGGAAATGATATATATTGTATAGAAGAAACCAGAGAATCTAACTGCAATCCCATCAATAAATCTATGTACAATTTTATTAGAATCTAACATTTTATAGGTTAAGTTTTATATATGCTCCTCACACTCCTTTATTTGTATAATAATTCTTGAAATCATTGGTCGTGATATTAAATAATTATGTGTTGTAATGATGCTTGATAGACTACTTGGATTGTTTTCAAAAAGTGTACACAAATGTAAGGATCATCCTCTTTAGTTTGGAAGATATCGTTTACTATGGTACCACTTCACACCCAGGAGGATGGGGTTTAAAATTATTATAGTGAAGTACTATCTTTTACCTATCATATTATTATTTATTAATATCATGAAATGGTTTCATTTATATAACAGAGAAATGTTTACCAAAAAAGCCGAACAATACATGAGCATCACGGGCTTTGTGGGCTCATAACCAATATTATTACCCTTTTAAAAGATTATTTGAGAACATGTCAATATTCATTTCCTCTACATTTCAATTAGTTTATGGATTTATTCCATAATGAAAATTTTAGATAAAATCCTAGGAGATACATGGAGTTTTCTATTTAACTATTTTGAAGAGAAGAAGTAGTATCTAATCCACTATATAGGATGGATACTATCACTTATTAAAAGGTCATTATTTATCTTGGATATTTCAAAGCTTAAGTATTTTTAGGAAAATTTAATTCTTCCTGGGGTTCAAAAATCAATTTTTTCCTATATCTTGATGCAAGACAAATGATTTGATTGGATTTAAAAATTATTATTTATTTACCGTGATGAACCATTATAAAATAATTTTCAATGGTGAAACCCTCAATCATTTTCATGAAGCATGGGATTAACCATAGATATATTGGAGGATAGGCTGTAACCATCTAGGTGTAATACCATCAGACATACCATGTATAAAATTCTACAGCAGTTATGGTCGTTTTTTGTTTTTTGTTTTATCACACTTTGTGATGAATTTTTCATATAATTTAATTGATATTATAAATCAGGTTTTCCACCTATATCAATATTCATATTTGGATGTTTTTATTAAGGACATCATAGTTTTTTTATTATACTTGATGTGACCAATCCAAACAATTTTAGATCATTCTGAATATACTAAGAGAGCACCATATGTATGCTAATCTAACAAATTATTCTTTACTATAAAAAAGGTCCACTTTCTAGGTCATAATATACTAGATGAAGTAGTATATTTTGATCTAAATAATGTGGGAGTGGATGTAACAGGTGAGAATTAAAATAATTTTTTTGTTATATATAATTGTATAGGTCTTTTAGGATATTACCGATTCATTTTACATGATTTTCATGTCTTAATGCACCACCTAATAGCTTTACTAAAAATGGTATTATTTTTATGTTGTATAAAAAACCTGAGAAATATATTAATATGTTTAATAGAATACTAAATATAGTGTCGATCTAGATTATTCTATATAAGTGAAAAAACATAAAATTTTATTCAAATGCATAATAAATCATTCCAATGTAATTATTGTTGTAGAGAGCCTGATACATGTCATTTTTTTCTCATTATCTGATTCCACATGATAATAATTACCCAGAGAATGATCTGATGTTTGGATATATGGATTTTGATTTTCATTTTTAGAGAAATTATATTTTTGGCGAGGTGTCATCAAATAAACATACAATAAAATCCTAAAATCCATATATACATGGTTGGACATTAATCTCATGATGATAATTTGGAATAAATTATTTGAGTAATTACACATTGGTCATGTATTTATTCATGGTATGGGAAATGTTGTATACAATGATATGACTATAAACAATCTGATACATTTTGCTCAAGATTCCATTGTCGAGTAACAATTGAGGACCATATATTTTGAGATTCACTTAGAGTTCCATGATCATCATAGATAGTATATTCTTATATACTTATTAGTAAAATAATAATTTTTTGAGAGAATGAATAAAAATAATATTTAAACACCAATTTTATAGCACTTATTGATTGTTCTTCAAGATATGAGTCCAATTTTTTATGTTAATAAGGATGATACCTTGTGCGTCTATATATGTGTCTTGGATCCAAGATATGTGTAAGAGTAATTTTTTATGGAATCTAATGATACTAGTTAGGAGGTACACATTTGGATTAAAAATTTGTACCATAAAATAATCCACTACTATTTGTGAAATGCAATTAAAATACTGAATGGTGACACTGTTTCACTGTGTTCCACTTATTAACGGGTTATGGAAAAAAACTAGTAGACTACTAGATTTTCATTGTCATTTCCAATTAATGAGTTGAAATTTGATGAATTCTATCTTGATTTTTCTGATTTTTTAATGGGATCCCCTAATTGAAATTATGTAGTATGTGTGACCATTAATAGGAACATGATGGTTGTTATACATTTACCTATCATGTGTATCTCATTATTGGTTGAGTGTTGGAGGATCATTGAAAGAAATATCATCTATCTCTATGGACTTGAATAGACTATTATAACATAAAAATATATTTATTTCATATCTTGGTTTAGGAATGTTTTGTATAGGGTGTTATGTATATAAAAATATTTCATTACAGTATAACACCCTTATACTATCATGTGGTACAAGAAAATAATATAGGTGTTATCGGACATCATTGGATAATGTGTACTAGATTTTGGTGGTTTATATTGGAATCATATACCTATATAAAGTTTCACTTATGATAAAATATTTGAGGTGACAATATAGATGGCCTCATATATGGTCGTAAAAGGTAATCAATGTCGATCACTTCCGTGATGGTCAGTGGTATGTGAGGAAGCACCACATAGTTCATATCTCATCAAAGAGGATTAATATAAGGTTTAGATGAAAATAAAGGAAATAGATATGAAACTATATTGGAATTATTTTATTATCCACTATCATTGATGAACTATAGATGTAAAGGTCGTAGATCAAGTATAATTTAATTTTTTAAACTAGAATGAGGTGCCAATGATTATGTGAAAAAGTGATATGTTTCTTCTTGTTGTTGTAAAATTTTATTTTTTATATAGTTTCATATTATGGGAATTAAGATTTCTTATAACTACATATATATACACACACACACATAACATATTTTACGTTTCTTAGCTAACATGATACATGTCAAACATGTCTCTTATATTTCAGCATGATGTAGTGGAACTAGATGAGGATGATTCTTTTGAGGAGAACCCTATTCATATATTTCATATAAGGAAAAAGGATATCAATAGTACACCTGGACCATTAGTTTAGGTTCTTTGGTATCATTGTAATTTACATGAGGATTCCTGGGATATAGAGGCTGAAATACAAGCCAAATTGAATGATCTAATGGTATTGTGAGTTATACTGCCCATTGGAGGGAAACAAATGAATGACTTGTCATATTCAAGGTATGATAAAACACATTATTCGTTATATAAGGTACAAAACACTATAATTCCTTTTTAAAATATCTTGTTTTAACTATTATGAATACTTAGTGGGTTAATGAATGTTTCAGGGGGTATCTGGATCATGTAAATTCTTGGAGTCCCACATTATTAGGAGAAATTGTTGAGAAATCTGATTTTTTAAAAACAAGCTTCCTTGACGACATATATGTTATTATACCGGGAATGGTACTCATTTTATGTTTGGATGGATTAAAGGTTTTATCTAAAAATTCCTCCTAGGTCATAATTCCATGAAAATGTTATATACTTTTTTATATAAGTATTTTTCATGGACAACACATTTTTGACTAATAGTGTTCCTAGAACATGAGATATGCTGCCTATAGGAAATGAATATCAAACAATTTTAAAATTGTTCTGAAAACCATGGTAACAGACTATACAACCCATTTAGATTTGTTTTAATTTATTGTTTTACCTCCAATTACTATAATTATCATATTTACTTTCAATTACCACCACACAAATCATATCATACAAATTGGATTTATCTCATGATTTTCAACTTGTAATTGATCAATATCATTCAATTATTTTCGGAATCATGTAATTTTTGTTACATTGGTAGAATATAGTACACAATTTTACCCATTAAATTTTTTCAATGTTTTAATCTTCATATGTCATGTGATCTTCATGCTAGATCATTTTCCCTCTTTTTATGGATTTTTTATCTTTCAAAAATTCTATTCATTTTGATCTAAATTGAATATAGGCACATTATGAATAATCAACCACCACCATATGGAGGGTGTTCGATACATTCTCTCTAATGTATTGTCACTTATTATCTTATAATCATTGTTCAACACATGGTACAATCCTGATGTTTCCCAAAAAAATAATCAATGTGATTTACACATAGTACATTTACATGGTTATAGTTTATTATAGGAAAAAAATTATCTCATTTTTATGTTCATTTAAATACTCTAAAATAAATCTAGATATTAGGGGTTTTTTTCATTCCACATAATTATTGACGACTTCTATAAATTTAATGATTTATGGAATGCACTATATATTGATTATGAAATGAAATGTATATTTTCATGGATCATTACAATGCCATTGATTATTGTAAAAGGGAATTAAATTTCTTTTATATTGTGAAATAAATATTACATAGTTATTTTTTTGACATTTATGTATGCCCCAAAACATTGATTAATTACTTTACATATTTTTCATATAGTGGTATATACCTGATCATTATTATTGTATGGCACCTATGATGTGATCTATTTTTGAATACAATATCTAGGATATTCATTTTAATATTTGGATATTTGAATTCCTCATCCCGGGTCTCTACAATAGTAGATCATATAGTTTTACTATATTTTAAGCTCACCTAGGATGCGTTGTTGGGTCATGAAGAGGATTACTTCATCATTTCATTGGATACAATCCCATATAGGTATAAATTATTTTATTTATGTATTGAATGATGATTATTACTATAACATTAATAACTCATATTTATATAGAAAATCATACATGTTATAATATACTATTAGTTTCAAATTATATTCTTGTTCAGTATTTTATCTTCTTTTATTTTTATAGATTTACCTGCTATGAAATCATATTTTTTTAGTTTTTTATAGATAGAATAGATTTTTATAGAAAAAATTTGTTTTTGTATTCTGATTTTACAAAAAATAATTATTCAAGAGAACATATGGTAACCATATAAATATTAAGGACAAATGTTTGGACAGTGGAAAGAAACCATTCATGGATTATTGACTTGTGTGTAACATGGTTTCTTTTTAGAAAAATATGATCATTTTATCCCAATGCATGAGGATATAATGGTTTCATTTTTGTAATTTTTTTACATGTATTATATTTGATTTATAAAAAAAATTCATACATGATTCTCATTTTTTAGTATAATAAGATATTAATCATATTGTATATATATCCACCTATGAAATGTATGACTGTTAATATCATAACTATTAACATAATAGTCTCTATTAGTTCTTGTTAAACTTATTCTATTTTTAAATTTATTACACCACTGGTTGAATATTTTCATTATTGTAATGTATCCCCACTATAATATAATTGACTCCTTATTTGTGTTAGTCTCCACTACAACACGTGTAGGTATAAATAAGGGTATGTGGCCTACAAGGTTTGGTTACATATCATTACACCAAGTCTATGATATTATAAAAATGTTTATATAGTGCACGGGATATGGTTATCGCATGGTTAGTAATAATCATGAACCATTATTGTGAATCAAAATTTATAGGGGGCATGGTTGTCAAAACCATTTTGGGTATCCTATAGATTATTCAAGATAGTTCTAGATCATTCTACGTGGTATTCATTGGGTTTGAAAAACCATGATGGTAGTCTAGAAAACCATGTTACTTGTGCATGAATATCAGAGAGGAACACATATGGTTATTGATAAATTTGTACCACCATATAGAAAAATAATTAACATATATAAAATTAATGAAAATATTATTTCTCCATCAAGATTGTATAAAGATTCACATATATTTTCCACATCATTTCACTTGATCATCCAAGGGTTGTAAACCAAAACCCATATCCTCTCCCAATGGTTAATGTCATTGATATTTGTGTACTTTGAAGTGTTTTATAATTAAATTCTAATCCCTAGTCAAGACAATGTGTCAACATACAACTATATATTTTAATATTAAAAGAATGGTTTCACATCTTTTTCTAGGTCTCATGAGAGAAATTTTACATTTTGTTTTTCACTTTTTCACATTCTAGTAATTTAATTTGAATCCATGGTTTATATTGTATGATTATATGTTTATAATAATATTTAATTTGTTCTATAATATATTTCACATATTCTTTATATTTTTTTAATGTTGATGTCTTATGTTAAATTGTTCAAATGTTTTTCACATTTTCTACTATGATAAAGAATAACAGATTGGTATTTAGTTGATGTGTCTATGTACCTTCACAAATATAGTGAGGAACATTAATGTCTATGAGATTAGGAATATATACATACATGTGCTGTGTCAATCTCATGAAATTGTTAATTTTGGATATAAATCGTGTAATTAAGGGTATGTAAAATTAAATTGGAAAGTATTCTCACTTGGAATGTTTAAAGTTTATAAGGGGGTTTTCAACATAGCATGGAGAATTTATTAGTTATAAAAAATTATATAACTTAATGATACAAATTTAACAGAGAATGTAAAATTGTGAAAATGTTTTTAAGAATAATTTATGAATGTGATGAATGATCAAAAAATGAAATAGTTTATTATTTAAATTGGGTACAAATGGGTTTAGTATGGTTTCCCAAGGTTTACATGGATTTTTAAAATAGATCAAATTTTTTATAATAATTTTTTAATGTTTTGTATAATTAAAAAAATAGTTTTATATTGACAATGAAATGTTTTATTTTTATTGGACTGGGGCTCCACATCCTTCTATGAGGGTTGACTAATTATTTGGGAACCAATAATGTTTTTGATGTCATTGATATTATAATAATGCATTAATTAGTAATGGTTTCTCATGATATGTTAAATGGAATAATTATACATTATATCATTAGTTTAATTGATTATTAAACTCCCATATATGACTTAAAATGTTTATCACCATTTTTATTTTGTTCGAACACTAGGAAAGGGGCATAGTGGGTTTGATTTTCTCTAGTGTCATGAGGAACAACTAATGTTTTATTGTTAATTTTATATTTTTTATTACTATTTTATATTAAATAACATTGAAATTTTAGTTATTGTAGGATGTTTGGATGATATCCTGCAAACATGTCCCAAATGAAAAATCTAGACTATGGTTTAAAATAAATTATTATTTCATCTGAATAATAATAACTAGAAAATTTTTATTAATTTCAACAACAATTTTATATTTAAGACCAATTGGGAAATATTGTTATGTAAAAGAAATATGTTAACCTCCTAGAGATGCAAGGTCATTCGTATGCTTGAAAAATGTTTCAATTATCAATGATAATTATGGAAAGAAAAAATGTATTATAAGGAAATATATTAAATATTATGATATCATAAATAAGATACTATATCATTAAATATACATATATATAAATCAAAAGTTTTAATGATGAAAAAACGGAGCATATCACTTCATGGATGTGGTATTTATCACATATGCACAAACACCATTATCATTTTTCAATGAATTGAATTTTATAAACTCAAATGTTATATTTAATATTAATAATGACTAATATAACACTAATAGATTATATATAAATATATATATATATATATATTTGTGTGTTAAAAAAATAATTATAACAATTTTTAGGAGGAGGTTACGGAGAAGGAATTCCATATGTTTTTAAGGTGGTTACATGCTATACACACATTCTATGGATTCATTTTCCCATTGATTGAAGAAAAAAAATTTATATGACATGAAATTGAAATTATAATATACCATTATATGTTGGATTAATTTTCTATTATTTTATGAAATTTAATTTCTATTTTATCTACTAATAGAATGAAAAATTACCCAAACACTTGGTAATGAACTACAAAACTTTTTCAAAAAACATTTTATGATTTAAACCAAAATAATTCTCATAATGGGTTTCTAATAAAATCAATGACTAGAATAATTTTTTATATATGTACAGACTATAATAATATAGTTATTATTCGAGGTAGATGGTTCTTAATTTTAAAATAAATGAGAATAATATATGGCCATTTATAATAGAGGGTTGTTGCACTGTTGGAATTTGTTGAAATAATAATATAATATAAATTAGTTTTAATATTCAAATAGTATCAGTTAATTATTATTAGAATATATTATTATGGTGATAATAAATTCACACATATAATTTAAATTTGATATGTTAATTTAATATTTTAACTAATACCATTTTGTGTTAATCCATTTGAAAATGTTCTAATAATTAAATTAATATAAAATTTTTAACTACCTATGTGTCAGGAATATTACTATAAAAAAAGAACCACAAATATTCCATAAACAATATTTTTCAATGCATACCAATAAATTATATGAAGATATAATTTTTATAAAATCTAAATGTTATAACGAAATATATTATTTAATTAAATTTAAAAAATATCTTTTTTTTAAAAAATTATTTAATATCAATATTTATAAAACATAAAAGAAATATAATATGAATATATTCCTCTAACACCACACTATATTGTAATATTTATATAAATTATTCTTAGAATGCAACAATGTTGTCACATTATATTGATTTTTAATATTTTATTATATTTTAATTTATTTATGATATTAATAGAATAAAAAATATAATAGTGTTGTTTAATATTTTATGGTAATTAATTGAATTCTATAAATTTTCAATATATTATAATTAAAAAAATAAATCAAATCAATATTAAAAACCAAATACTAATTTTATCACTATTTATAAATTTAATGTTAATACATAAATTATAATTTCATTTTTAAATTTTCATTGTAAATTTTTCATAAAAGATGAAATCATGGAAATACAAAAAAATTATTCTGAATTTAAATTTATATGAATTTGTGGATGATATATAATTATCAAATAATGTTAATTCCTAAATTGGGGTTACATTATTGTCCATATAAATTTAATCTTACAGTTATTTATTTCATATATTATTATAGTGAATTATTTTACTAAAGTTACTACACACATATTCCCAGAATAATATGGTCCAATTTAACAAATTTCGACCATATGAATCCATATATAGAATAATTTTAATTTATTTAAAACAAATACATTTATTAATTTAATGTAAAATTATACATGAAATATTAAATGAAAACGCATTCTCAGAAAAGTTCTTCTAAAATATAATATTATCCTTATATGAAATTCATGTATAAAATAAATTAAAGATTTTTTATTTCATTATTATTAATTAAAATAAACATATAATGTCTTAAAAATTATCCAAAGTATGATATTAATTCATAAAAGCATGACATATAATCAAAATATTCAATCAAAATCATTATTTATAACTACTAATTTAAAAATAAGAATTTTCCAGAAAAATAAAAAACAATCTATAAAACTATTTTCAAATATTGATTTCCAAATTCATGTCATTTTTATGATATAATTCATTCATATAGGAATAAATAAATTATATTATCCACTCAAAAAATAAATAAACATTTTTTTTCAGAAAACATGATTTGGTAGAATAAAATGGCTATACTTAAATTTGAGTGATTATTTAATAAGAATATATCAATACAATCGTATTGAGTGGTACCTTTATATACATTTCATAAATCTGTTATTCTTATTTATAAATCTAATTTTATGGATATTTTATAATTTTAATATTTAAATAATAATATTCTTTGGATCTCTTGGGATCAGTGTATCATGTCATATTTTCTATAGAGTATAGTTTCCTTCTTCATATAAATTTCCAAAACTATCTGGGGTCAAATTATAACCCATTTAATAAAGCTCATCTTATAAAATTAATATTCAACATTTTAAAAATTGAATTTTATATCTATAATTACATATTTTGAAATCATATTTTATAAACATAGGTAATTAAAAATCCCTATTAAATGTGGGATATGTAAATATGAACATCAACTAGAATATAACCTATCATGGTTTATAAATTTGAATAAATATTAATAAGGGAAAATATGGTAGAAAAGAATAATTTTCTTACTAATTATTTCAAGTGAAGAAGATCAATAATAACTTGAAATTTAATGGTTTTGAGTCATGTAATATAAAAATTGAAACCATTGTGCGTTAAAATGGACCACAGATTCTTAATAAATGATGTTAATATGATATTTTTTTATCACAAGATCCTTTTTTGTATTTGGTCAATTATTTAACATCAATACAATATTGATAATTAATATATACATAATTATCCATTATAATTTCATCTGTTACTTAATTTCAACCCAAATTTCATCTTTTTTCCTTAAACTATGTGTATTAAAAACAAGTATTATTCTTAATGCTATAAATAATCTTCTAATTATTTATGTAATTGATAATATATGTTATATTTTAAAACAATATTAGGATATTATTTAAAATTTATGTTTTCCACACAAGGTAAGAGGATACATAAAACTAAAAAATCATCAGATAATAAAATAAAATATTAACCACCATAGACACCATATTATTTCCCAAATTTCATCATAGATTATTCAATAAGTAAATAAAAATTCAATTATTCTAAATATTTTATACTATTATTGAATTCCAAATATTACACTAATTTGATTTAACATTATTCCATTATATCATTAATATTAATCACTAAATTTCATCAATAAATCTTGACTTATCATACAGAAATATATACATTCCAAATCATATATTCTCCATCATAAGATAATCATTCCAAAAAATATAATTAACCACCATAATTGAATATTAAAATCATATATAATACCAACATATAATTCATCTAGAATTCCTAAAATATTATAAATTAATATTTGGTTTTCCTAAATCTAATATGGTTCCCAAATTTGTTAAATTCATCCCAAATATCATTACTCAAAATAAAATAAATCACTTTTCACACCCATTATTTTCTTTGTGATACCATATATGTAAAAAAAAGAAATATAAAACTTATATATTATATTTTTATTATTACATCATACTAACTGTAAAATATTGGTGGCCAATAGTAGGGTTTTTACCCTATTGGACCTATGGAAGTGGGTTGAATCTTTGTGACCTTGTGTGATGTGATTTATTTTAAGTTCATATAATCATAATTACTCTATATTAAAAGGTAATTATTCATCAAATTAACTTATAAGATGTTACGAATAAGGATTACATATAACTAAAACTTCTTTAGAATAAACCAATTTTCTATGATAGATTGTCCAGAACATAAAATTATAAAATTAAATTAATTCTTTCACACTTATAACCATACTTAAATATTACACTACATTATAACTCATGAATACCAATATTTATAATCCTTAATGATAAATTGTTCTTTATAATCCATTAAATATGAATTTTCAACATATCCCTAAATAGTTACTTCCTGTGATAAATAGATTGAATAGATTCCAAATATTTGATACTATCCCATCATAATCATGATAAAATTCATAAATTTTATTGTCATTATTTAAATACATCATCATAAACTATAATAACATTAGTAATTTCTAAAAAGGAAATTTTAAACAGATGGTTTTTTTAGGGTCATGAAAATTTCACCAAGGATAAGAATTACCCCCAATATCATTTTGTAGAAGGAATCAGGCACTTTTATGAGTTTATCAGGTTTCAGGGATTCAAATTGAGTTTCAATAATTTTATGCAATAAGAAGGAACTATATTTTTCAAATTTCCCACATACCATCACCAGGAATGGTACACGAAGAAGTTAGACCGATAACCGCCAGGTATGTGGGATGGTCTGTGAACCGCTGACCCATGATGCGATGGCCAATGAGAATGGAAAACCAAGAACCTTGTCAACTGAAGGAGTTTTGAATGAATCTTCATCTTCATACCCTATAATGATCCCCTTAGTTCATAGATTAAGCCGGCTGTTAGGGTTCTTTGAATCACTATCGCAAGCTGAAGCATCCGCAATCCCTAGTTGACCATGTTTTTTGCAGGTCGGAATATTGCTTCAATGGGCCTCAAAAAATAGTTCCACGGGACATGTAGTTACAATCACTCTAATTGTCTATAAAAATATCACAGTATAAAGAAAAAAACAGAGAATATGGATAGAGGGATGGATGAGAAATGAAATCAGTGGCGAAACTCAAAGGTTTCACTCTGCCTTCCGTCCTGTTTCATCAGCGAAGAACGAACCATGAACCACTTCATCCATAAGTATAGCTAGTCACGAACCATAAAAATTTGAAAAATGAATAATAATAATAATAATAACCATGAATCCATCTACTAATCGATGAACTAAAGACTTCTCGCTGATTAATATCTCTTAGATGGTAATTCTCTCGACCCACATTCAATATGGTTTTCCGCGTAGCGTACAACTATGCGGACTCAACCCAGATCCCAGTTCCAAATCATTACATGCTTATAAAACAATTCAAAATTTTGAGCCACATACCACTTTGGTACATGGTTGGTGATTTCAATTCTCATGTACCACACCGGTACGCTGATGAACATTTTTCCCACATACCACAATGATATGTGGATCCTTTCAAATCCCGCATAAGAATCTAGTACGCGGAACGGTGTGTTTTTTCTATAGTTCCCTCTAGTTCGAACCTCACCACTCTATTACCATCCGGTCCTTTATAATCCATCCACTTACTAGTTCTCTCGTGCTTGGCCAAAGCCTCCTCTAATACCAGCATACTAGTATGATCTGGCCATTAGGGGCATTAGCGTGCCCCATTGAGTCTATGTAACGACCCAATCTTTTTGAGTAGTATATTAACTTACTCTTAATGATTTATTAAGATGTTAATGGTTAATGCAGAAAGAGGAGTTGATGGCTTCATCCAGTAGACTCAACCCTTATGAAGCCCACTAATCAGAGCTTGGGAAGGAGGTAGCATCTGTGGGCTTCGCTTTGGACCAAGCCCAAGCCGAGCTCCAGCGTGTCAAGCTTGAACGAAAACGCTTGCAGGAGAAGTTCAAGTTAGTGGAGATTGCTACTAGGGCAATGTTATCTGAGACTCCCTCAGATTCTCTCACCATAGCACACCTTACACTTAGGTCTTATGCCAGTGTTATAAGGGGCTATGTGATGAGACCCTAGTTTCCTTGTGTAATCCTTTTGGGTGAATAAATTGAGATTTCTTCCTTTAGTGATGTTTGTGAAATTTCAAATGTCTAGATAATTTTAGAATGTATTTTATTGATGAATTTTGAAAAAGGGATATTTTGAAATATTTATGTAAACCCTAAATAACTAATGATGTGTAATGATTTTCAAAAAATGTTCTTCTACAAAAGTGTTCAGTAAGGAATTTGGAGTCTAATAAGATCAACATAATTTTTGATGAATAGTAAATTATGAATAGTGATTTTACGCTTAGGATTAGTAATGTGACCAAATGGATTAGTAATTTCACTCAAAGAAAGTTTTAATATAATTTAGACACCTAGATTAAGTAATGTGATTCAATAAAATGGTTAAATAACGGTTTCATAAATTATTATTCAAGTATTAGTTTTTTCGGATGAATAGTGTTTTTTAATTAAAAATTTAATTAAAAATAATTAGAAAATTATTTTTATAAAAAGGACTTTATTTTTGAACTCAGAGCATCGATATTATGTTAAGGTAATTTTTGGGGATTTTTCTGAAAAAAGTGAATTTTCGATGAATAGTGTTTTTATTTAAAAATTAAAATAAAAATATTTAGAAAATTATTTTTATAAAATGGATTTCATTTTTGAAATCAGAGAATTGATATTTGGTTAAGGTGAGATTTTGGGGTTATTCTGAGAAAGTTGAATTTTCAGTGAATAGTAAAAATATAGTTTTAGGGTTTCGGTATGTTTAATGACATCATCATGGTGTCATGATGATGTCATGAGATCTTTTGAGGGTTGGCCGGCCAAGGGTGATGAATTATTGTTTTGGGGGCCCCATGTGGCCTAACTCCATGATAAATGCCAAGGGAGAGCACATGGGTTTGAGAAAAGCACATGTGAGGTGTCCCTTGGCCATTAATGCTTTGTCCCCTCACTTTCCCTATAAATACCCACCCTTTCCTCCCTTAGTTTTCACTCCCAAGTCTCCCCAACGAAGTTCTGGTCTTATTACCTTCCAAAGAGTCCTCCCAAGGTGCCCCCAAGCTCTCAAGGTCCAATCCTTTGAGTTTCAAGAGTCACATTTTATGGTAAGGGATCCGACCCCTCTCTTTCTTTTCAAGTAATCTCTTTTATGTCATTTCTTTTATACTCCATGTTCTTATGTTGGAGGATGTTCTTTTATATTAATCCTACTGCCTATTTCATGTTCATATGATGAGAGACCCCCCTTGCTCTCATCAATTCGTTTTAAGAATGTTTAAGTGACGCCGTTAGGCTGCCGAATTTTATGGGATTCTTTCACCCTTCTAATTTTTCAAGTTCGATTTTCATGTCAAATCATTCAAGTTCCTTTTTATTATGTTGGGGTATGATCTCTATATCAATCATAATGATCTCTTATGATCATATTATGAGGGACCCTTTTTTGATCTTGTCAAATCATTTTCTTTTGAAGTTAAGTGACGCTGTAAGGCTGCCGAATTTTCATAAGAGAAATCTAATCTTTTTTCCTTCCATGTTTTTCATTTCAAATGTTATGTCCCTAAAATTTCATTTCCATGTCCATATGTCCTTCTTATTCTTTCACCCTACTGTTTTATGGATCATTTATGATTGGGTGACCCATGTCCCCTCTCATTTCAATGTTTTCTAAAACCCTGAAACATAGCCGTTATGCTGCAGAATTTTCCCCTCAAAATGCCTCTCTCTTTTCTCAAAAATTATTTTATGTTATAAAGTGAATACTCAAAGCTCTTATTTCTAAAAGGGTATTCACATATATATCAAAATTTTCCATTTTAAATTCTAGGATTTACATACATGAGACCCGCTTTCCCTTTTCGTGGGTTTAAAGTGACGTAAAGATCATGTCTTTAAAGCAGTTTTTAAAACGTTATGATTATGAAATGAAACCCATTTATTTTATGCTATGTGGGTTATTTATGAAATGTTTGATGATGATATATGTGGCTCACATGATAATAAAGGCAAATTTAAGGGTGCGCCCTGATAGCGCTCCAATGCATTGGGTAATGATGTAACCACTAGAGATTACAATTTTCACGATACCTTGGTGAATAACCTTGGTAATTTTCAAATGACACCTTGGGGATGGACCTTGGTGATATGTTCATGATTGTCTATGTTAAATGATGTAGCCACATCTTCATGTTATGAAAAATGTTATTTTTATTATGAAATTCCTCATGATTTCTTTCTCATGCCTTAATGTTCTTTTCATGTCCTTATTGAAGTATCTCAAGTTCACATGTAAAATGTTCCTCTTGTTTCCCTTACTGGGCCTTCTACTCACCCTTTCTTTTGATGTATGTCCCCAGGTTATGAGATGCAGTAATGAACCTAGAATGAACTTAAGGAGACGCCTTGCAAGTGTTTAAGAAGAATGTTTTATGTTTTTTTATGTATTATGATCCTTGTTTCCAAGACACTAAACCTTAACGATCCTCATATTTGTGTAATGTAATGAAAGTTTTTGTTATAAAATGGCAGGATGCTATAGTTGGTATCAAAGGATGGTTTAGTTATTTGTGGAAATTAGGATATAAAAACTTTAGGAAGAACCCTATAGAAAAGTTTAAATATAGGAAAACTTCCTGGTATTTTGGTAAGTATTGAGTAAGTGGTCTATCAAACAAATACATCCCTGTCTGGATACGAGCAGGTAGAGGCGGCTCTGGCACAGATGTACATAGGGGTAAAACCCGAAAACACCGCTTTCAGCTAGACTCGAACGGGAACTAGTGCACGATAACGGGCCTTGCTGCACTCTTGGTTACGACACTCCCGGGGGATATGTTTGGTTAATCACAAGCTTTTTATGAATCATTATGAAGGAATTATAGAGAAGTATAATTGTCTAAGCACGAAGTCTTAGTTAAAAGATTCATAGATGAAATAAGTTTCTCACTAAGGTTTTATTCTTTTAGAAAATGGCGGGCAATAGGAGGAACCGTGCTGATGGTGACCGCAATGCACCATGTGCTGACGGCCCTCCGATGGAAGCCGGAATGGAAACATTCATGCGAATGATGAACCAAATGACTCAAGTTATGAGTAATAACTTGAATCAAGCTAAGAGGCCGACCTCACCACGAAGGGAACAACTTTCTGTTGAGTCCTTCATGCGTCAACGACCGCCAACATTCATTGGATCTACTGACCCATTGGTTGCGGAACAATGGATAAGCTCCATTGAAAAGATCTTTTCTTTACTTCATTGTTCGGAACAAGAAAAAGTCACCTTTGCTGTTTACTGCCTAGAGGGAGAAGCTGATCAGTGGTGGTCACTGATCAAAAACACGAAGCCACGATGAGAGATGGAAGCTATGGAGTGGGAAGAATTTCAGGGGATTTTCTTTAACAAGTATTTCCCTCGTTCCATGAGGACGAAAATGGAGAAAGAGTTTCTCGAGATGAAGCAGAAGGAGAACGAATCTGTCGGAAGCTATGAGATGAACTTCACAAGGCTTTCCCGTTATACCTCAAGCTTTGTCATGGACCCTAATGGGAAGGTTGATAGATTCTTTGGCGGACTACGACCACATCTGCGGAAGAATCTAGCCAACAGGGACTACGATAGCTATGAAGAAATAGTTCGAAGTACTATGAAAGTTGAACTAGAGTTTGGGGAGACACAGTGGTCTCACAAATCTAATGAGAAGAAGAGAACTCTAGAACCGATCCTGGGAAGATGTTTTGATCAGGAAAGAGGTGGAAAGCATATGCAACATGCCACATGCAATAAATGTGGGAAGAAGCATCCGGGGAACTGCTTGATCGGAAGTGGCAAGTGCTATAGGTGTGGAAAAGAAGGCCATATTTCTCGGAATTGTCGTGGTGATGTGAAGCCTCAACTTCCCAACACTAACGACAGAGGAAAGATGGTTCTGGCCCTACTCGAAGTCGCATGCTTCAAGTGTGGACAGCTTGGGCACTTTTCTAATCAATGTCCAGATCCGAGGGCGATGGAGGGGAATCACCATCAACCTCAGCAGAGGCCAAGGGAGCAAGGTCGTGCTTTCGCTATCACAACAACTGAAGTTGAAGTTCCGAATGATGTGGTAGCAGGTACTCTTGTTGTCCTCTCAAAACTAGCAAGTGCTTTATTTGATTCTGGTTCTACGCATTCCTTTATTTCTTCCAAGTTTGCAAAGAATATAGAATCAATCCCCGAATTGCTTGAGGTAGAGTTGTCAGTCAAGAGTCCAAGTGGGATTATCCATGCATCAACAGTGTTTAGAGACTCTAGTGTTTACTTTGGTGAGAACAATCTTATCGCAAATCTAGTAGTCATCCCCATGATGGAATTCGACGTTATACTAGGGATGGACTGGCTCTCAAAGTATAATGCTAAGATCAAATGAAGAAGTAAGGAAATCTTAGTAGTCTTGAATGAACGACCTATAGTTATCTTCCAAGGAGAGATATCCCGAACTGATCCCTATCTAGAAGCACCTCCCATAGCTTTCTTTATGGAGTTAATCGGTGATGATGAAGAAGGGAAAGGGAGCATACAAATTGAAGATGTTCTGATTGTTCAGGAATACATGGATGTATTTCCTGAGGAGTTACCTGGACCTCCCCCAGAAAGAGAGGTAGAGTTCTCCATTGAACTCGTACCTGGGTCTCAACCGATATCAAAGACTCCGTATAGAATGGCAAATGTGGAGCTAGAGGAGCTAAAGAAACAACTCCAAGACTTGTTGGAGAAGGGGTTTATCCGACCGAGTGTGTCTCCTTGGGGAGCACCAGTTCTCTTTGTGAATAAGAAGGATAGATCAATGCGGCTATGCCTTGATTATAGAGAACTGAACGGGATCACAGTGAAGAACAGATACCCTCTTCCAAGAATTGATGATTTATTTGACCAACTTCGTGGGGATCAATTCTTCTCTAAGATTGACCTTCGATCTGGTTATCATCAACTGAGGGTGAAGAAGGAAGATATTCCAAAGACTGCCTTCCGATCAAGATATGGGCATTATGAGTTTACTGTTATGCCCTTCGGCTTGACTAATGCTCCTGCTATTTTCATGGATTTGATGAATAGAGTCTTTAAGGACTACCTTGATAACTTTGTGGTAGTTTTTATTGATGATATTTTGATATATTCAAAAAGTCGTGAGGAGCATGAAAATCATCTGAGGGTTATTTTGAAAACTCTACGGAAGGAGAGGCTCTTTGGGAAGTTCAGCAAGTGTGAGTTTTTGTTACAACAAGTGGCTTTCTTGGGGCACATCGTAACCAATGAAGGAATCTCGGTTGACCCTGCAAAGAAAATGGTTGTGGATGAGTGGCCTCAACCCACAACAGTAACTGAGATTCGTAGTTTCCTTGGTTTAGCGGGATATTATAGCAGGTTTGTGAAAAACTTTTCACGGCTTTCTAATCCACTAACCAAGTTGACTCGAAAAGGGGTTAAGTTCATCTGGACAACAGAATGCGAGGAAAGTTTCCAAGAGCTGAAGAAGAGATTGGTTACTGCACCTGTATTAACACTACCCTCTATCGGAGAAGGATTCGTTATTTTTAGCGATGCATCTCTGAAAGGGCTTGGGTGCGTCCTCATGCAAAATGACAAAGTAATTGCTTATGCATCTCGACAGTTGAAGATTCATGAGCAGAATTATCCTACGCATGATCTAGAGCTGGCGGCAGTTGTTTTTGCTCTAATGATATGGATGCACTATCTTTATGGGGAGAAATGTGATATATACAATGACCACCAAAGTCTAAAGTATATTTTCACATAGAAAGAATTGAACATGAGACAAAGTAGATGGTTGGAGATTATTAAAGACTATGATTGTTCAATTCATTATCACCCTGGAAGAGAAAACAAAGTCACGGATGCATTAAGCAGGAATGATCCTGTTGTTCTGGCAACAATGAGGATCCTGGGAGACCCCTTGATTAAAGATCTAGTAAAACTGGACATGGGAATTATAAGGAAAGGGACATCATCAACCCTATCCCAAATGATTTCTCAACCTTCATTACTAGAGAAGATCAAGAAGGCTCAAAAAGAAGATCTTTTGCTGCAGGAAAAGTTCGAGGCTGTAAAGGATGGGAAGTTCCCTGATTTCAATATTGATCAAGAAGGTGTATTGAAATTTCGTACAAGACTATGTGTTCCATCTATTCCGGGGATAAAGAAAGAACTGATGGATGAAGCTCATAGCTCTACTTTCTCTATACATCCGGGAAGCACTAAGATTTATAGAGACCTTCGTGATCATTATTTGTGGGATAACATGAAGAGGGAGATTGCCGATTACACTACAAGGTGCCTGGTGTGTCAGCAAGTAAAGGCAGAAAGACAACTTCCTAAGGGGGTATTACAACCGCTACCCATACCTGTATGGAAGTGGGATAATATCACCATGGACTTTGTAACGGGTCTCCCAAAAACATCCAAAGGAAACAATGCGATATGGGTTATTGTGGACCGTCTCACCAAGACAGCCCATTTTATCTCTATTCGGGAAGATTTCTCTCTGGATCAGCTTGCCAAGATATACGTGAAGGAAGTGGTAAGGCTGCACGGGGTACCACTATCCATCGTATCTGATCGTGACCCAAGATTCACATCAAAATTATGGAGAAGTCTTCAGCATGCTCTGAATACTGAATTGAATTTTAGTACGGCCTATCATCCTCAAACTGATGGCCAATCTGAAAGGACTATTCAGACACTCGAAGACATGTTGATATTATGCTCAATGGAATTTAAAGGTGGATGGGATCAACACCTCCCATTAGTGGAGTTCTCCTATAACAACAGCTTCCATGCGAGTATTCAGATGGCACCCTATGAAGCTCTGTATGGAAAGCGGTGTAGAACTCCTACTTGTTGGGATGAAACTGATGAGAGGAAGCTTCTTGGGCCTGATCTTGTGCAAGAAATGACAGAACAAGTTCATGCCATCCAACAACACATAAAAGCTGCTCAGAGTCGGCAGAAGAGCTATGCTGACAATCGACGATGAGACTTGGAGTTTGGTGTTGGTGACAAAGTCTTCCTTTGAATTTCTCCATGGAAGAGAGTCATGCGGTTTGGGAAGAAAGGTAAACTCATCCCTAGGTACATTGGCCCCTATGAAATCCTTGATCGCATAGGAGCAGTGGCCTATCGTCTAGCACTTCCACCGAACCTATCTCAAGTTCATGATGTCTTCCATGTATCTCTCTTGAGGAAGTACATACCCGACCCTTCGCATGTACTGAACCCAGAGGTGGTACAACTTGAACATGACCTCTCTTATGAGGAGCAGCCAGTGGAGATCTTAGACCGTAGAGACAAGGTTATACGAAACAAGACTACCCACCTTGTGAAAGTGTTGTGGAGGAATCATAAGTACGAAGAAGTGACTTGGGAGCCCGAGGAAACGATGAAGCAAAAGTACCCTCACCTTTTCGACTAGGCCTCAAGTGTAAATTTCGGGGACGAAATTTCTTAAGGGGGGAAGAATGTAACGACCCAATCTTTTTGAGTAGTATATTAACTTACTCTTAATGATTTATTAATATGTTAATGGTTAATGCAGAAAGAGGAGTTGATGGCTTCATCCAGTAGACTCAACCCTTATGAAGCCCACTTATCAGAGCTTGGGAAGGAGGTAGCATCTGTGGGCTTCGCTTTGGACCAAGCCCAAGCCGAGCTCCAGTGTGTCAAGCTTGAACGAAAACGCTTGCAGGAGAATTTCAAGTTAGTGGAGATTGCTACTAGGGCAATGTTATCTGAGACTCCCTCAGATTCTCTCACCATAGCACACCTTACACTTAGGTCTTATGCCAGTGTTATAAGGGGCTATGTGATGAGACCCTAGTTTCCTTGTGTAATCCTTTCGGGTGAATAAATTGAGATTTCTTCCTTTAGTGATGTTTGTGAAATTTCAAATGTCTAGATAATTTTAGAATGTATTTTATTGATGAATTTTGAAAAAGGGATATTTTGAAATATTTATGTAAACCCTAAATAACTAATGATGTGTAATGATTTTCAAAAAATGGTCTTCTACAAAAGTGTTCAGTAAGGAATTTGGAGTCTAATAAGATCAACATAATTTTTGATGAATACTAAATTATGAATAGTGATTTTACGCTTAAGATTAGTAATGTGACCAAATGGATTAGTAATTTCACTCAAAGAAAGTTTTAATATAATTTAGACACCTAGATTAAGTAATGTGATTCAATAAAATGGTTAAATAACGGTTTCATAAATTATTATTCAAGTATTAGTTTTTTTGGATGAATAGTGTTTTTTAATTAAAAATTTAATTAAAAATAATTAGAAAATTATTTTTATAAAAAGGACTTTATTTTTGAACTCAGAGCATCGATATTATGTTAAGGTAATTTTTGGGGATTTTTCTGAAAAAAGTGAATTTTCGATGATTAGTGTTTTTATTTAAAAATTAAATTAAAAATATCTAGAAAATTATTTTTATAAAATGGATTTCATTTTTGAAATCAGAGCATTGATATTTGTTTAAGGTGAAATTTTGGGGTTATTCTGAGAAAGATGAATTTTCAGTGAATAGTAAAAATACAGTTTTAGGGTTTCGGTATGTTTAATGACATCATAATGGTGTCATGATGATCTCATGAGATCTTTTGAGGGTTGGCCGGACAATGGTGATGAATTATTGTTTTGGGGGCCCCATGTGGCCTAACTCCATGATAAATTCCAAGGGAGAGCACATGGGTTTGAGAAAAGCACATGTGAGGTGTCCCTTGGCCATTAATGCTTTGTCCCCTCACTTTCTCTATAAATAGCCACCCTTTCCTCCCTTAGTTTTCACTCCCAACTCTTCCCCAACGAAGTTCTGGTCTTCGTACCTTCCAAAGGGTCCTCCCAAGGTTCCCCCAATCCCTCAAGGTCCAATCCATTGAGTTTCAAGAGTCACATTTTAAGGTAAGGGATCCGACCCCTCTCTTTCTTTTCAAGTAATCTCTTTTATGTCATTTCTTTTATACTCCATGTTCTTATGTTGGAGGATGTTCTTTTATATTCATACTACTGCCTATTTCATGTTCATATGATGAGAGACCCCCCCTTGCTCTCATCAATTCGTTTTAAGAATGCTTAAGTGACGCCGTTAGGTTGCTGAATTTTTAAGGGATTCTTTCACCCTTCTCATTTTTCAAGTTCGATTTTCATGTCAAATCTTTCAAGTTCCTTTTTATTATGTTGGGGTATGATCTCTATATCAATCATACTGATCTCTTATGATCATATTATGAGGGACCCTTTTTTGATCTTGTCAAATCATTTTCTTTTGAAGTTAAGTGACGCCGTAAGGCTGCCGAATTTTCATAAGAGAAATCTAATCTTTTTCCTTCCATGTTTTTCATTTCAAATGGTATGTCCCTAAAATTTTATTACCATGTCCATATGTCCTTCTTATTCTTTCACCCTACTGTTTTATGGATCATTTATGAGTGGGTGACCCATGTCCCCTCTCATTTCAATGTTTTCTAAAACCCCGAAACTTAGCCGTTATGCTGCAGAATTTTCCCCTCAAAATGCCTCTCTCTTTTCTCAACAATTATTTTATGTTATAAAGTGAATACTCAAAGATCTTATTTCTAAAAGGGTATTAACATATATATCAAAATTTTCCATTTTAAATTCTGGGATTTACATACATGAGACCCGCTTTCCCTTTCCGTGGGTTTAAAGTGACGTAAAGATCATGTCTTTAAAACAGTTTTTAAAACGTTATGATTATGAAATGAAACCCATTTATTTTATGCTATGTGGGTTATTTATGAAATGTTTGATGATGATATATGTGGCTCACATGATAATAAAGGAAAATTTAAGGGTGCGCTCTGATAGCGCTCCAATGCATTGGGTAATGATGTAACCACTAGAGATTACAATTTTCACGATACCTTGGTGAATAACCTTGGTAATTTTCAAATGACACCTTGGGGATGGACCTTGGTGATATGTTCATGATTGTCTATGTTAAATGATGTAGCCACATCTTCAAGTTATGAAAAATGTTATTTTTATTATGAAATGCCTCATGATTTCTTTCTCATGACTTAAAGTTCTTTTCATGTCCTTATTGAAGTATCTCAAGTTCACATGTAAAATGTTCCTCTTGTTTCCCTTACTGGGCCTTCTGCTCACCCTTTCTTTTGATGTATGTCCCCAGGTTATGAGATTCTGTAATGAACCTAGAATGAACTTAAGGATACGCCTTGCAAGTGTTTAAGAAGAATGTTTTATGTTTTTTTTATGTATTACGATCCTTGTTTCCAAGACACTAAACCTTAACGATCCTCAGATTTGTGTAATGTGATGAATGTTTTTGTTATAAAATGGAGGGATGCTATAGTCTAAATACCAATGGAATGTGGAGTAACAAAGGCCCTTCCAACTAAGGTGAGGGATTCCGGAATTCATGTAAGGCTACATTCCCATGTTAACCCAGATCCCATCCTTGGGATGCTGACATAAACCTTCCAATTGTCGGGATTTGGACTAATCACTAGATATTCCATTCAATGAAGAACAGTGATCCGTCAAAGGGGTTATGTTCACTACCCCATTTGATGAGGTTGAAATTCCTACCCTTCCCAAAACATGCATTGGGGCCCTCCCACTATGGTAATTCCCCAATCTTCTGGGGTAGGTCCACATGATCTTTAATGTCATTTTACAAGGAAAGGTTCACCACTTCATGCCCTCACCCACGGCTGCCCCGAACTCTTCCGTTGCGGGCTCTGCTTCCCCCAACAACAGGGGAGGAGGCATGTTCATTGTTGAATCATTAAAATCCTCATGTTTCTCACATTGATAATGACTCATGTGTCCGTAGAGTTTTGTTAGGATTACAACATTTGTACATTCTATGATCTAAGAGAAATTTGATTACAGTTGAAACCATGATATGTAGGATGCCTACCATATGGACCAAGCCAAAAAGGGAACCCATTAATAAAAGGGAGCACACAATAATGTTTCTTCAAATGGGAATATCCCATGCATAATCCCCACACATTTCAAACTATGTGGGTTCTGATTTCTCTCCTGAGGATATGAAGGAAGCCACCTTGTGTCCCCAATACCAACATCAAGTCACCTTTTGTCCCCATCGGATGATGATAAACTCTATAAAACATTACAATATGGCTAATTTAGTGTCACCTCAGGGGAATCAAGCATATTCATTCTTAGGAAAATCTTTCAGACAAAGGGTATCCCATGGACACACTCTTTGTTAATGAACCATGGACTCAAGAACATATGAACAAGACTTAAATATTCAAGACAGTCTCAGAACATGAAAAAATATTCTCCCAGAAGGGTTAGGTGAGCCTGACCTCCCATCCACTGGAATAATGGAGTCCTTAAGTGTCGTTGGTCAAATCATCTATCAACTGGTGCCTTCTATTGGAATGAATGTCCATGTATCATCGATACCAAGTCCGGTGGGCATTCTTGGATCCACAAATAAACCAATCGGAAAACATCTGAGGAAGTAATATCCAAGAATAACCTATTTCATGAGTGATTAAACTACACACAATAACCCATTAGTACCAGATGATCACTTATGGTTAATTCAACCTTCATTAGAGGATAATTATGAAGAACGGGTCAAGAAAAGGAATGATAAATCTCTAAATCCTCAAAGAATGTACACATGCCCCCTCAATGCTAGAAACAAATGGTGAACCCAATTTGAATCCTTATCCAAGGTGTCATGTCTACCCACAATGATAAAAGAAAAAAGGAAAATGCATGTCGAACCATTTTGTCTGCCCTAGTATTCGAAAAATGTGCTACCTCAGAGGTAGAATGGCAATGGTGAACCCGACATGAATCTGTAACCAAGGTTGCGGTTCTACCTACAATGATAAATGGAAAAGAATATTGCATGTCAGACTAATTTTTCAGCCCCATTACTGACAATAATCGCCACCTCATAGGCCTAATAAAAATGGTTAGCCCCACAAGAATCATTAACCAATGTGGTGGTGTTACCCCAGTCCGGACCCTTCGCCCCATAGTGAGTCAAAAGGGGAAGGTGGCCAAGATGAATCACCAAATATGAATTCACGTAATGGAATGATATTTTAATGATTTTTAGTGGTCTGTATATCCCACAAGTATTACAGGTTCCTACCGAGCGATCTTCAATAAAAATGACATCACCATGGTCCAAGAAGATGCACACATCAGTGATTCCATGGGCATCCAAGGCCAGAACGAAGAGAATGAACCCATCTCCAAATAAGCATCTTAAATATTGGGTGTCAAATATATTGATTAAATAGTACCACCAAAATCATACTATTCCCACACTGGAGGACTAAAGACAATCCCTCAAAACTGTGATGTTTCGCTAGCTACTTCTTCAGCCACTTTTGGTACCACAGCCCCCCTGGCAGCCCCATGGTCGTCTCGAAATGTTTGAGGAGCCTATCCCTGGAACGTGACAACGAATTACTCCCTTAATTTAGGGATTCATATAAAGTCAATATTGTTGAATTCATCCTAGTTACATAGGGACCCCACCCATGCTCCCCCACTTGAGAACGTCATTGCCGATACCAAACGACCAGACCTCCTCCCACCGAGGAGGATCATATGCCAAGGGAAGCTGACAATGTCTTGGAAAACCAAGCCCCTCGAGCAGCCCTCCAAAGGCGGTGAATATATAGCATGTGTCACACTAAAACCTTGGTTTATAAGGAGAAACTCTTCTGTATTAATGTAAATGATTTCAACAGCAAGACACACAACTCTTCATTCTTTATTCAAGACCACCACAGAAGTATGGTTGAACAATATGAGCACATGCATGATTCTTCTAGTTCTCATTGGTTCCACTATGAAAACAGAATATCAAACTAGAGGAATAAGACTATATCTTATAATGTTCAATAATCCTTCCTTCCAATAGGGTTACACTCAGCTATATGTAGAAACAACCACTTGAAGATGCACAAGAATCATGTCAGCTAAATAGGGTGGCAACATGCTATACCAAGGAAAAATGATTGCTAATGCATATCTATACAGCCATCCAAATAGGGTGGAAACCATATATGAGAAGTGTCAAGTTCTTGTAGATTCATACAATGCATTTGAGACCAATACAATGACATGAGAGTAAATTAAAATACTTTCCTGTGAATATGAAGACCACTAGTTAAATATAGTGGAAACTGGGGAAGAAAAATGGTGAAAGAATAATTACATTGTCAAGACATATGATAACTACCAGTATTTAATATAAACTAATAGAGGACTGGAGCAGGAACCAACTACTACTCTAACATCGAAATGGGACTTCATTCCTGTTCCATCTAATGATATATCTCAACACATCCAGGCCGTTATGGATGATCAGACGTCTATTTTAGTCTGTATCTTCCAAATATTCCAAGATATCAATGAATCGACAGTAAAGGTGAGAAATTAGGCCCTTGACCATATTTTCTCTAATGAATCACTCATTCGCAAAATGGGTTAGCCACTCCTGAGTAGTTATGAATCTCTTCTCCAATCCCGGAGGGTCGATGACAATATCATGTGACATACGAAGAACCGGATCAGGAAAAAATACCCATTTTAACTAGGGGATTTCTATCCAATGTGGCGGCCACTCTTGGGAAGGAATATATCCCTACCAAAACCCAAGATTCTCATAGGGAAATCCCGACGACATCATTAGATCCACAAGTCAGGGACTCAAATATGAAGGCCATTACCAATAGAAGATGTCCCCAATTACTTATAACAGAGCTCCCAAAAATGAAAAGTGCCAATGGAAACCAGAAAATGAAGTGCATATACATGATCCTATTCTTCCAGAAGATGGGTTTACTGACACCCTCAAACATATATCAAAAAAGGCCCCAGACCCTTTTATTCCATTACATAATTATAGAAGTTGTAGTAGTGGTTGTGAAGGTCCTACCACAATGTGTATACCAGTAGCTCTAAAGGTCATCCATTGATCACCCATGATAGATTACTCTGTGGGTCACGAATGATCCATCACGAGATCCAATCTCCTGATGCGTTTCGGGGTAGACCTCCCCACATCCTGATGATCAGATATCAAGAAAGTACTCCCCTTTATTTTTTCCACCCTGATGGTCCTTCCTAGGGTATATTCTTTATATATTCTTCTCTCTATAGTTAGATATAAAGTCAACATGGTATTCCTTTCCATGACAGCGGTCATTTCAAAGGAAATCCCCGCAATGTATGATTTGCTGAATGTCCACCCCAAAAAAACGCCAATCAAGGTAATGTTCCTCCCCTCATTGCAGTGCATCTCAAAAGTAATCCCCTATAAGTGCAATGGAAAACATTTCCCTTCATCTAGATATCAATTCATGATGGTAGTCCTTTCCATGATGTCAGTCATTCAGAAGGCTCTACCCATAATTAATGTTGCAGTGAAGGCCTTCCCCACAGTGATGTCAAGCAGTAAAAAGGTCTTCCAATTTCTACATCCCACCATGAAGGTCCTCCCCAGGGTACATGTCGTCCTGCAAATCATCGCATTCAGGCATCATGTTTCCAGGGTAGTCCTCAATATCGCAGTACCACTTGAGAAGGTCCTCCTCGCATCCAAAATTCATGCTGGCAGGAAGGTCCAACCATTTCCAGAATAAATATGAGAAATCCATCCTATGCTAAGGTATTCAAGTAGGAGTCAGACACATTAAGAACTCCGTCTACATTGAGTGATATTATTTCTCAACCAGAGTATGGATTGATGCCACACTCATCTTCTAAGCCACCCCCATGGCGTCCTCAAATCGATAAGACCCCCACCAGCCCGGTCACTTGTAATGAAATAATCAAGAAGCAATAGAGATGGGTATATCAAGTAGAGTAGCGCCTAAAGGAACAACAATATGATATATTTCATGTGAGATGAAAACTAACTAGGGATAAAATAAAATTGATGTATTAGCCTACAACCACTTATCACTTCAACATACCAAGAGAATTATCTTAGTAATAGACACTAGACATTATCCTCAATATATGGAAAACTATTCGAAAGATGAATGAATAATTCCTACCCTATGAATGGTATGCGGACCATGTATGTACATTAGGGGAGTATCTCCCACTAATAAACTTGTCATCCCTCCTATAAGCAAGGAAGCCACAACCATAATAGAGAAAGAAAAACCTCTAACTAGATTGAATCTATGCACTTCGTAAATTGTTTCTCCTCCTTGGAAACACCCCCACTAGAGTACACATTTGGGGGTGGGGAGAATATGGAGCTTTACACAGCACCCCACGACCAATCCAATAGGTCCCAATAGATTTTTAATCTTGTAATGTACTCACCCAGTGTCAAAAATCAAAAGAAACCACTTCTCCGGAAAGATGGTATACTCATGATAAATAAGCCCGAAGTAAGTATCAAAAGCATTTGGTCCATATAGATAATGCCATCGAACAAAATCTATGTTAGGCGACCAGGAACATCCATCAAGAATCCCACCTAAGGTAATCCATTTGGAAGATGTTCTCATATCATTGAAATACCATAGACCCCTTGCAGGCCCAATGACACATTTAGCTTACACCTGCGCGAGTGTATGTGAAATTGAATGGGTAAAAATAGTGGCGTCTACCACTGAGATATGGGAATAACCCCATCCCACATTGCTGGGGAAATTTTAAATCAAAATGAAACATTAGAACAACAAATACCGGGTGTAGTGGAGCAAAAAAACAATAATGAGGACCCCAAATGGTAGGGCCCGGGGGATTGTTACCTTAAATCACTGCACTATAGACGTCTATCTACCTCTCTCTATGATGAATGATGGAAACATGAGTTACCCATTCCACCCCTTCATGTGGTCCTCACATTCAGAGACCATAAAACATTATAAGGTAAGACCAAGACTCCCTTTTGGGGAATATTCACCAAGAATCCCAATGAATATCATTAAATTGATGGAGAAAGTAAAATAAAGGGTTAAAGGAGCCTTCCTACCATTCCGAAGTTGTTACACCACCCCAAATTTGGTATTCCTCACTGAACGTGGTGAGAATCAACCCCAAAGATATCACTAGAAATGATATAGGTGGAGAAGATACAAATGAATATGGTTCCCTCCCAAAGAAAGTCCACAACAATCCTGATGGTGTACATACCTGGAACAAGTGTGTGGCCCAAAATCTGGGTGCCCCCATAGTATATCCAACATTACCTCCACTTGAAAATCCATAAATGAGAAAAATAAATCCAAGGTCATATATGACCTGTCTCCTCAACCCCAGGAGAGTGTGTCCCTCACCCTTGAGGAAAGGATCGCCAAGAAGGATGACTAATTGAAAGAGACTAGATAGATTAATGAAGAACAACATCGAGGGAGTTATCTCACCAGATATGTCTCCTTTGTGGAATTTCCGTAGGTTCTCCAATTTTTTTTTACCATACCACATTCTGTCGTCCCTATGATTGATGCCATGTTTAGAGGCCCATTCAACCAAGACATGGAAGGATATCCTGAAATCCCCCCATTGGCATGGTAGCTGGAATATACTGAGGTTGACCCAAAAATGATACCCACAGCTAGGCATCCACCCCAAATTACAGTTTGTCCAGCACACCGAATCATTTATTTTGTCGCACCTTCTCTTACTCAAGATCGATGAGATATGAATCACGGTCTCTTAAACACCGACGAGTAGCTAACAACATGACTAGAAACCATGGATGTGTTCCACACTATGATACCACTAGAGCATAAACCATACCATGAGTGGGTGAGAAATGTTCCGCCACCAACAAAATTCGAAAACACCGTATTACTAGTATTAAAAGGATTACGGGACCCAGAATAGCATTTGATGAATGAAGACTCTTACAATTACCCCATGACGGTCACTCCAAAGCAGCAATAAGCTGTTAATGTCTGGTGATTTTACAAACCCTATAGGGTTCAACTTCATACGATATACTAGAAGTCTAGCTAATTCAATTACAGGATGGGAGGACCTACGGTGACAGTTTCTCTTCCATTTCAGTTCAACGCTGACCAAGATGACAGTTAGTGATGTCATGAACTGCATGTAGTAAGATAACGAGAGATTCACATACATCATTGCCTGATGGAATGTCCTTGCATATTCCCGGAATTAGAAACTCCTTTAGGATGATATTTTCACTGTGTGAATTGATAACCATGAAGATTAATTTTGAATTCCACTCAACATAATGATGTCAAACAGCGGGTTTAGAGACTTATCTACCATTAATCAAAGGATACAATACTCCTTGCAAAGGACTAACCTAATGTCTCAAGAAGCCATAGTTTTACGGCCCCCACCGAACCGTGCGACCACCCCTGGATGCCTACAGCCACCCCCACCTCAGCATAATGAGAAAATGGGTGTTAAAAATATCAGTCTGAATTACTATGAAATAGAGTTTATTCATTCTGAGATGACCAGGTCAGTAGATATTTTATAGATACCCTGAATTAAAATATTCTCCGGCTTCCAGAGCCAAAGAAAGCCAATAAAGTGGGTCTTCATGACCATCCATAATATTGTTTATATCATTGGATACTATGAAACACCCTCAAATAATGATTTGTTTTCAATGATCTCGTACTAATGATGGTGGATTCTGGGCAAGTCATGTTAGAGCCTCTACCATCGAAATTGTCATATGTTTTCCCCTTTGACTCAGGAGATGAAGAAATATGGAAAACAGTCACAAGAAAGAAGGATATAATGATTAAAAACTAGATGACCTAGAGAAACACCAACCGATTCCACAATATCCTAATGGCATAGTTGAAACAAGCTATTATACCCCTAAACATTCCTAATACAGCACAAACATCTTCCTCCTCCATGATTTCCTCTAAAGGCTAGTAGGGAAGAATTAAAGATAAAGAAGATGATCTAGTACCAAATCTAATGTTAGGATTGATACATTTGGACTTCATTAAAATAGTCTTGGTACAACGGGCACTGCCCCACCAAACAGTAAGATGGGCACTGCCCCTCCTAAGAGTACCATCATAAGAAGGAAGTCCAACATGAACAATATCTGATCAAGAACTGATCATCAGCTCCATTAATTTCATTTACATTATAGACCACTTCTCAGAATAATGGCCACAATCTTGAATTTACCGCACCAAATAGAGGGCATAAGGAAGAGGAGGCA
Organism: Viscum album; assembly: GCA_963277665.1. Taxonomy (NCBI): domain Eukaryota; kingdom Viridiplantae; phylum Streptophyta; class Magnoliopsida; order Santalales; family Viscaceae; genus Viscum; species Viscum album. The sequence goes on along the minus strand of OY728158.1, from coordinate 1,376,115,259 downwards.
GAGGCTGGAGGTTTCCCGGAAGATATGATCATGCCCGGAGTCAAATTCATAGACACTCCCAAAGCCAAAACATTAACGTCATAGAAACTCTCGAAAGGACCCTCTGACTGACTCAACGAGAGCCAAAATGATCTTACTCCCCATCTAGAGGAATACCAGTACTAGTTATCTTTGATTATCCAGTACAAAATGAACATATACCAATATTCCTACAGTATACAGGCAGACCAGTCCTGCTAAATGTGGAAATGACTACAACACCATCGGCTCCTGCTACAGAGGCTTAACCAACAACAATGGCACTAGAATAATCCTCCTTCCACTTAGAACACTGTTTCGACATGGATATTATGAATATAGTTTGACACCCTTAATAGTAACTCATCTGGGATATGAAAAAAGTGAGTAGAAACCATTGGGAATAGTCATTTATAAAACATGGATAAGAGATCTGGTATCATATTCTGAGTTCATGGTGGTGCGGTAGATTACGAAATGCAATGATAAATTAGGGAGGCCTTGTCTACATCAACATGCTTCAACTCGGTTCTCATACAATCAGTGAATCAAATATTTCTGTAATGGAAAAAACAAGACATTCCACATTGATAGATCCTTATTTAAGTTCTATGAGGATCATTACATCGATGAGGGGTTATATGATTTGGAATAAAAACACCTTTGATATGACAACGTTGACTATATCAATACCTTAAATGGATTAGAGATGGCTTCCACCAACCTCTCCTAGAAGCCTATGAAGGAGTATGTACTACCCATTATCCAAGTAGAATGCGTATTTACAAGCCCTGATACAAACTCAATACAATGCATGGTCTCTACTATGAACGCCATGTCCAATGAAATAGAATAACGCATTGACTCCCATGTTGTTAGTAATATCCCTCTCAAAGATTCTTCAAGACCATCATTGGTACATCATACTACACATTCCTCACACAATAAGTAAAAACATGATTTCTATCCCATATTAGAGAAGTCATCTCAAAAATAATTTCTCCATCATATGGAGAACATAATCTAGATGAAGAATAATAATAAGGAAGAAAACCACAAATATTATCCTCTTTCATTTGAAGAAGGTTTTTCCACCACCATCTATGAACATAAGTACATAATTCATGGCACTGAAAATGCCCCACTATGAACCTTAATTAGTTGGGCCATTCTTATTAAGGAACTAAAGTCATATACATCTACTAATAAATAATTGATATTTGATTTCAAGGAATTATACAGAGATTCCAGGCCTCGATCTTGAAATCAAAACCTATCATCTGGGTTCACCAAAATATCACGGGGGCTATAAACAAGCAGCTAGGAAGACTCAACCAATGCTTGATTCCAAAATAGTGGCTGAATTTGACAAGAATATCAAAGCCAACATTATATGGGAGGTCCAATATCCAATCTGGATTGCCAACATAGTCAGTGTCAAAAAAAATTGAATAGAAAGATTAGAGACTGCGTCGACTATAGGGACCTTAATCGGCATTTCCTAATAGGTGAATTCCTGATCCTGATCATAAAATTGTTGATCGATGCAATAGACTAATACGAAGCCCTCTCTTTTATGGACGTATATTATAATTATAATCTAACCTGGATGACTGGAGGAGATGATGAAGATACCTCTTTTGGAACCCGTCAATGAGAGTACAATTACAAATTTATGCCCTTCAGTCTAAATAATATAGGACCCACATATCAACATTATATGCATCACATTTTCAAGCCATCTTTGTAAAATGAGTTGATTGTTAGGTCAAAGACCAGGTGGTTATGTCATTATTGAATTCAAACCACTTTGCCTACATTGAAATGTTCTTAAAAAAATTGAGACAACATAGTTTAAAGATCAACCCCCTGAAATGTGCTTTTGGTGTAACCTCAGTAATATTTATCGAAATCATCGTATTCCATCATGGCTTCAAATTCCACCCTGAGTAAAAAAAATACATTATTGTCATGTACCCACCTCGTAAACTCACTGAGTTGAGAGGTATCAAAGGGCTCCTCGTCTACATTCAACACTTCATAGCTAACCTAGAAGGTAAATGTATACCTTTCACTAAGATCATGAAGAATTGAATTATGAAATAATTTGATAACGATTTTCAAGAATCATTTGAAAACATCAATAGATATCTCCAAATCCCACTAATGTTCATGCATCCATTTGAGGGTAGACTCCTCATTTTATATGTAGCTTCCCTAGAATGGTATGTAGCTTCCTTATTCATGTATAATAAAGATACATGTAGTGAGAACTACCTCTATACCATATCCACACAAATATTGTTCCTGAAACATTGTATTTGATAATCTAAAATAACTACCTTGCCCCAATCTTCATAGTTCAAAACGTCATGAATTACTTGCATTACCATAACATCCACCTGGTTTCCCACTGAAACCCTCTCAAGTATAACCTCAAATGTCCCATGCTGAATGAGTGACTATCGGGATGGGAAGTCATCCTGCAACAGTTTGACATACAATATGTTGCCCCAAATTCCATCAATGTATAGGTGCTGGAAGACATCTTGGATAATCTCCCCTCAGATGAAACACCACCTCTGGATGCCGATATTTACGATGAAGAAGTTTCCTACATCCTGGATAACCCCCAGATGTTACGAATGTACGTTTATGGTGCTTCCCAAAGCTCGACATGGAAAATGATGGAGGATCCCATGCTCAACATATTGGGGTTCAGATTCATACCCGTATCTCTCCAAAAATCCATCTTTCCTTACTATTTCCTATATTGGAGAGGGTGTACAAACAATGATGCAGAGTATCATGTCCACATTGCAGGCCTAGAATTGGCACTCCAGGGGCAAGCCAAACAACTAAAAATAAATGGTGATTCAGAGATAGTATTCAAACATTTCAACAATGAAAATTCTATTAAGAAATAAGTTTTGGTTCCCTTAATGAACCATGTTCGAGCACTGATAGAATAATTCCCATTAGAACAAATGTTGACTCATGTCCCTAGGTCATAGAACTCTCAAGAAGACGCTTTGGAAAACACAACCACATCACTGGCCGATCCCGACTAGAATAAAATAATCATTATAATGTATCACCATCAGATGTTCAGGTCATTAATCAAGGGAAATAATGATGAAATTGAAGAAAATAGCCCTATTCTTGAGCCATATGGTCATACAACCAGTAGGACGAAACCCAAAAAAAATTACCTTCAAAAATAGGAACTCCCGCCAGTTAGGTCTGAAAGGGAGAATGGTCGAATAAGGGAAGTCAATTTTACCATTAACAGTTTGGTGAACCAAGAGAAGGTCCTACACAAAAGAGGCTTTGATGGAATCCATATAAATTGAATTGATGGAGAACAGCCTGCTACCGTCATTAAACAATTTCACACCAATGCTTAAGGAGCACACCAGTCAGCAACCGAGCTCTCTCACCAAATTCATATGCTTCTGTATTATTGGCCTAGCATGATGTAGGATTCTGCTGTATTCACTAAGATACACAATTTCTGGACAGTTCATGGTAATATCATTCACCGCCCCTAGAGTATCTTCATGTGGCAAAATAATTAGGGAAATTTTTCACCTAGGGGTGGATGTTGAGTGAACATATCCTCCCACTACAACCATGAAATTCATGATCATGATCATCACAACAAACAACTTTTATATATTGGATGAATCCATACCCCTTACAAAAGTCAGGAAAAATAAACATCGTCATATTTTTGAAGGCCAACATCATCACCAGATTTTGTGTCCCTCATACAATACTGACAGATAACATCACCATCTTCTACTATGTTGAGCTGGATAAGCTATACAAGGAATATGGTATCAAGGAAAATTGTTCATCCCACTACCTCGATATGAGCAATGAGAATACATAAGCTTTAAAAAAGACTATGTCCTACATACCTTAATATATGGTCCACAAGTATAAGAAATTATGGCCCAACAATATCTTTCATGTTTGTGGGCCAACCGGACCACGATCCACATTGTCATTCATTCAACCCCATACTCAATAGTATATGGGGTAGAGGTAGTGTAACCAATATAGATCCATGTTTTGTCACCTCAGGTGGCCATTTGTGATCAGCTATCCATAAATGAACAATCCTAGATACAGTTTAATGAATTGGAGAAGTTAGATGAAAAAAGGATCCACACTCTACCCCAATTGGAAATATACCAAAACCGGGTTGCATGATCCTTCAACAAAAATGTTCTCCCTAGATGTTTCCTCAATGGAGAAATGATATTATTCCTCAAAACACCAATGATCTTAGGCATGACTTCCCCGAATAATGAACGAAAGAGTGAAGGACCATATGTCATATATGAGGTCTATTACAAACAAGTGTACACCTTAATATCCATGGAAATAAAGCCAATCATGGCTCCCACAAATGTGATGTTCATGATGAAATACATCGTATAAAAATACCACAATGTCATGGTCCAAACACTATGAACATAAACTATGAGTGTAAAATTTTTATATGGTTCAAACTATACAACCATATAGAATGATTTTTAATAATATCCCCATGATAAGGTCCAATCTCTATGACCATAAACTATGACTTAAAAATGTCACCTTGGTCCAAACACAACTACCCTAAACAATGTGTCTTAAAAATGTCCCCATGATATGGTTCAAACTCTAATACCACAAACTATGAGTTAAAAATGACCCAATTTTCCAAAATCTATGAACATAAACTACGAGTTAAAAAATTCCCCCACAGTCCAAACTCTACAACCCAAATCTATGAGTCGTAAAAATGTCTTCATGTTATAGACAACACTCTAAGACCTAAAACTATGAGTTAAAAATTTCCCCATGGTCCATATTATACGAATCTAAACATTGAGTCAAAAAATGTCACCATGTTAATCTCCAAACTCTAATAACATAAACTATGAGTTAAAAACATCTCCATGGTCGAAAAGCTACGACCCTAAACTATGAGTCATAATGTATTCACCCATAACAAATTCCAAACTCTAAGACCTTAAACTATGAGGTAGAAAGATTCTCCTATATCAAGGTCCTAACTCTATGTCCCAAAACTATGGGTCATAAAAATGAACTCTCATATCATAAGTCCACACTCTATGACCCTGAACAATGATATAAAAAATTTTCCCCCAATTTCATTATCTGAACTATAATACCTTAAAATATGAGTAATGAAAAATCATCCATGTTAAGGTTCGAGCTATAAGACCTTAAACAATGAGTAATAAAAAATTCACCGCCATGTCACCATCCAAACTCTAAGACCATAAATTATGAGTCATAAAAAATACCCCATTTTTATGGTCCAAACTCTAAGACCTTATAATATGAGTCATAATCTTTTCCACAAGTCATTAAACTATTATAGAACATGTCCTTTTCATAGAACGTTAAACTACGTAGCATGAAACGACTTAATTTCATGACAATAAACTGCATGATCTTTCACAGAACTATGTGTGGCTTTATTCCTACTATTGCTAGATACATAAAGATTCCTCGATATTTGATCCTATCCCAGCCCTCATAAATAAAAAAAAACCCACCATCATTCCCCCTATCTACCAAAATTAGTAATGGATACCCTTATTAGTCCTAGTTTATCACATTGAGTATAACTCCTAGGATCATAGAAACAATGATAGAGATTATACTTTTAAGGACATATATTGGGATACACGGTGGACCTAACAACTATGATGGGTAAAATGGAACCACCCCAACCCTGCGGACTGATCCTATCCGGAATGGGGCACAACGAAAAATACATACGGCTTAATTCCTTCCCTCGTATGAGATGTAGATATGCCTCGATCTTCGATCCTACCCTGGCCCCTTCGAAAATGAAATTGAAAAGGACCCCATCATATTCTCGATCTACTCACACTTTAAAAGTAGACTCTTTAACCAGTTCTAGTTTCTCACATTGAGTATAACTCATGTGAGATTAGGACCAGTGGTATGTATTCTTTTACGCATGTAAAACATAGATGATCATGGTAGGCCTCAAACCCATATCAATTCAATCCGAAGATCCCTCATGTGTCTCTATCACATAGAATATAAATTTTTAGGTAACATCAATAACATAGTGTTGATTTATTCATTCTCTCACAGGATATGTAGTGACACTCAGATTCGACATCCTGTCCCAGCCACCAGAAATATAGTACCCTTTCCACCATGCTTGGGTCAGACCTATGTGGATGATCCAAGAATGTCATGGTAAAACATGTTTTGGGTTTTCTATCATTCCCAATCATACCAATCCCATTTTTCACACTCCATGCCTTGAGAAAAATTGGATCCTAACAATCATAAATTGAAATGTGGGATAGAAGTCATGTTTCCTTCGTACACCATTGATTGAATATGAATATCATGCCCCAGCGGCTCGACATATGTCGCCAACAAAAATTTCCATCAATAAAAGGAAAATCTGTCCCCAGGAGAGTCCTCTCTTACATCAGTATGCCAATTGTCTTTCAAGACCCATGTCATCCCTCTTGATTTATGTTTCCAACATTACTATGGTTTAAACCTTCTATCATCACTCGAATCTATGGAACACCAGAACACCCTGACTACGATTAACCTGAAACTTTTGAAGACATCTACAAGTCCAAAATCATCCTCACCAAATGACATTAACTTTTCAGGCCAAAATCAACCTCACCCCACAACACTAAAATACAAGGCCAAAAGTTTTCCCCAACTCATGACACTAATCTACAAGGCCAAAATAATTCTCACCACACGATGCTAAACTGCAAGGTCAAAACCATCCCCAATTCACGACGCTAAATAGAAAGGCCAAAATCCTCCTCACTACACGATGCTAAACTAAAAAGAAATGGGTTTAGCCTAAAAATGTCCCCTGTTTTTGAAATCACTATTATTAGATGGTTAAATGAATCACTTGTGATCCCATGTTTCTCACATCGAGCATTGCTGGTGTGAGAATATGGATCATATCAAGAGATCTGTCCTAACATTATTACAATACATCCATTTAATTTGGTCTAATAAGCAGGGCCCTATAAAGAATTCCACTGTTTCCACCACTGATAGGATCCAAAGGTCCTAGCCACATGATGTTAATTGACCAGGTATCTTGAAGATAAAACGAATACCTCTCCCTACGTAAAGGTTAGATCTATGAAAGAGATGCCATTCTATGAGTAAATCACAACAAAAATGACCCCAATATGTCTTGTTATACCCCTTCCATATTCCGAAAACCATGATTTATGTGAACATGAATACCCATAACCCTGCAAGGCCATCTGGGATTGAAGGCTAGAATCCTATAGAAAACATTGATTGACTATGCATATTATGTCCTAGTGTCTCTATATACGTCACCCAAACAAATGACTATCAATCAAAGGAAAATTCATTCCCATGAAATTCTTCTCCTATCTCAGTATTCCCAGTTTCATCAAAGCATCATTCCACCCCACATTATTCATGGTCCCTCAATCTCATTGTGTACTTTTTTCCCTCTTTCTCATTTCGAGGAAATATTGGATCATATGGACCCGATTCACTGTTAGTCTCTTTTATGGATGCTGAATGATATCATATCATCACATGTGAAGTCCATCAACATGCAAATAAAGACCTCCCCCACTCGTTTTTAAGTTTACCCGAAGTATTTCATCTATAAAGACTCCTCTTGTGACTAGGGGAACCCTTGGTCAAATGTTACACACCGTATTCGGGAAGTTCCATATCTCCATAATCCTCAAAAGGCCATCGGTTGTGGAAGGCCAGTGTCCTGGAGACACATTTTCATGACTATTCATATCATTCCCCAGTGGATCTACATTCATCTCCCACAATAATATCCATAAATCAATGGAATGTTCATCTCTGGGAGAGTCCTTTCAAATATCAATACACTCAAATGCAATTCACATCTTGTCACAATGCATGATTACAAAAACTCCTACATGATAGCTTATGTTCCTAATTCTTCCCAAGTTCCCCTAACATAGAAAAGACTCTTTATAGAACATACCACATTCTAGGTCTCCCTCAAACAATTAATGAATGTGTGGGATTGATTTCCCACTCAAGGATGATGTTAATGATCCTAATGTTCACAGAAAACACTACTCAATCTAGCCACCTATTGTGGATCCCCACATCAAGATGTATCTAAAATATGGAAATTCCTATGAGGCCATCCGGAATGGATGGACAGTGTCCCGCAGACACCTATGCCTGACTATGCATATCATGACCTGGTGGATCAGCATACATCCCCCAAAAAATGGAAGTCAATCAAAGCTAAATTCATATTTAGGAGATACCTTTTTAGCCTCTGTACGCTCAAATGACATTCAAGTCTTTTCACACGCAAAGATTTAGAATACTCCTAGATGATGGCATATGTACCTCCATCTTCACAAGTTCGCCTGACATAGAAAACAATCATAACATTACTGACCACATACCACCTCTACCTCACACAATTAAGAAATGTGCTGTAATGATTTCCCACTAATGGTTAATATGAATGTTCCAAATGTTATCAGTCAACAATACTCAAACTAGACACCTTTTGTGGCTCCCAAAATCATGATGAATCAAAAAATGTGAAAAATCCCACTTGGCCAATGGGAATGGAAGGCCAGTTTCAAATGGTCACCAATAATTGACAATGCATATCATGCCCTGGTGGCTCCGTATATGCTGCCCCCAAAACTAGTCGTCAACCAAATGTAAATTTGCCCTTATGAGAGTTAATTCCCACCTATGTACTCCTAAAGTGGCTCTTGAGCCTCATTTATGTACATAATCCACAAATCTAGGGTCTAGAATAATCGATAACCCAAGTCTGAAGGATACTATATCATTCTCAACTAATCCCCTTAATCAAATCTAACGATGGAAATGAAATTTTCATTCATTTTTAGAGAATTTGGACAGATTCCAAGCCCTCCCGAGCTCAATTATTGGAAAATCAAAAGGTATATTGAAGATATTGACATCCCCTAGTTTGTGGACTCTTCCAATATATATATATATCTCCACTTTCCTAGATAAAAGATGGATGTTTCTATTCTATTTATTTGGGATATAGATATAGTTTTACTAACCCTTTATTTGACTGGTCATAGATTTAAGTTTATGATATAAATGGTGCTCACCATTGGGAATCGATTATTCTTATTCATATTAGTTATATCCATTGGAGAGGAATTGTTAGTCAATTGAGTTAAGTGGTCTATTATTCAAACCCCCCATGTATTGATTTCAATTAATTGTATGTAATTTTATAATTAATATTGGATTATTGTTAAAAAATTAACATTGAAATAAATATTTTCATAAATTAAATAATTATGTTATTAAGAAATTTGGGATATTGAATATATTATTGAATTTGACTAATTGATTATTTAATTAATTATTTTGACTTTGGGATTGTGGAATTGGAATTATTAATTATTGAACTAAATATGGGGATAATGAGATTATATAATTTTATTAATTATTTGTTGAATAAAAACTGGAATTTATGTGATTATTTAATTGTTCAACTATTTTAATGAGATATGTTTGATTAAATAATTGTTTAATTAATTAATGTAATTGATGTGATTACTTAATATTTGGATTTTTTAATTATATAGTTGTGATAAAGTAATTGTTGAATTAAATAATATAATGAAGTGATTAGGTAATTTTTTCATGGATTAATAAATTGGTTAATTAATTAATGATTATATTATATTGAGATATTTATGAGTTTAAATGATTAATAGTAATAATAGAATACATAAATGAATTGAAATTGTTAATTGTTAAAATTCCATTCATTAGTGGATTAAAATGATAAATGGTAACAATTGAATTCATATGGGAATATAAATCACAATCGATAATAGTGGAATTAATATGTGTATTAAAATGAAGAATGGTAACATTGGAATTAATATGAATGCTAAATGATGAATGGTAAAAATTCCCTTCATATGCGGATTAAAAATGATAACTAGTAACCGTTGAATTCAAACATTGATTTAAATGACGAATGGTAACATTGAAATTAAAATTGGGATTGATATTAAGAATGGTAAAAAAATAATTTAGTTGTGGATTGATAGTATTAATGGAAATAATGGAATTCATATGTTGATTGAATCAATTAATGGTAAAAAAATAATTCATATGTGAATTGAAATGATGAATGATAATAAAGGATTTAATATGTAAATTGAGATGTTGAATGGTAAAAATGTAATTCAAATGTAAATTGAGATGCTGAATGTTAATAATGTAATTAAGATATATGAAATCCCAAGAGTGCAGTTCACACTCACACACAGGCTGAAGCATTTGTTTAGTGTAAAGGTGTCCACAAGAACCTATGGGTTATGTTGTAAAATAATGTCTAATTCAATAAATAAATCTATATTCATTATAAAATTTATTAATTCATTATACAATAGAATACATTATTTTTTCTGGATATTGTTTTAGATGTTGATGGTTGTGACCAAATGTTACATTCTCACACACTACATGGGAATCATGGTTGGTACCCAAATAGACATCATCATTGCCTAAAAGGTTAAGGTCCAAGGCACTATTTAAGATGGATTAGTCTGTATCGATCATGTTTGAGGGAACTAATTGATATTTGAGACCCACAAGGGAGTTTTCAATATCGGTATATGTTTTGGGTATTTCATATTGACACATGAAACATATTTTCATATCAAATCTACTATTTTTTTGGCTATTATATTATATTTTTTTAGTTATCGTGTGATTTTGGTTCATAAAACTATTAATTAAAACATTCTATATTTGTTATATTATTTTCCATTATGTTAACCCACCGATAAAGAGGTTATATTCTTACCGTAACCGATATTAGATCCTCACTATCAGTCAGTTTCCTCTAGGGTACAGGGAGGTGTGATTGGGTTCATATGATTGACTAATATTAGAAAAAATATATTCAATCGGTATTTCAAAATTCTAGATATGTGGTGATTCAACCTAATTATGGTTATGGACTACTTATTAGAAAAATGTTCTCACATATATTTTTACTATTGTGGAGTGACTGTTTTTGTCTCATATGGGAGAAAATATTAAACGCAGAAGGGAGTGGGAATTAAGGTAGATCAAGAAAGGCTAGTTTATCTGCATATAGGGGAGCTAGCGACCCAGATTTAAAATATTCTTATAGAATATAGATGTGTAGCATATGATTTTTTCCACATCTAGTGAAATATTGTTAGATTTTTTAATTGAAATCTTCTTTGGGAATTCACTTGTGATAAATTTTGAATTTACACTTGAAATCATGTGGGGGATGAGCTAGTTTCTATTCCCCAATTTATAATGGAACCAATAAAACATATTGAGTAATAGATTCAGAAGGTGTATTTGATGGTTATGGTTTTCAATCATTTGAGTATTTCACCATGGGGTTCTAAATGTTTTTACAAAGTAGAATGACAAGTCTCTATGTTTATTTTGTGAATTCCATACATTAAACTAGATGAATATGATGATATAGAATTTAATTCAGCGTATCGACAATCAAAATGACTAGTTGAGGGGATCTTGTGCCTTTTCCAATATTCACATCACATTAGGGTATCATCAGTTGGTTTTTCAACCATCTAAAATAAATCAATATTATTTCACTAGAATTTGTGTCCACTGTGTTTTTTTATTCAATTAGGGTTGAAAAATTTACATGTTTTTTTTATGGATGTGAAGGGAGGATTCCTCAATCCATGTCTGCATATGTTTGTTGTTGTGTTTTTGATTTATAACTTGGTGTAATCCAAGGCTCATAAAGATCATGACCATAATCTTGACATCAACATGATTATACTAAGAGATCATCATCTATAAGACATGTTATCTATATTTTAGTTTTTAAATGATCAAAACACTTCATGGGTTATTCATCATAGAGGTAGGATTGTCCGAGGACCCATGGAAGGTTAATTTAGTTATATTTTGGGATCACCTCAAGAATGTATTCTATAAAAATATATATATTGTATTATCTTTGTAATTTCTCAGGATCATCCATGAAATTTTCAATTTGGTAGTGCCACATTTGGGCTTGACCAATAAAGGTAAAATATTTTAATTTTTGAAATCATGTTATAATTCCTTCCAAGAGATGAGGAAAGATTTAAATAAACCCCCAAAATGATAATATATATTCCATTTGAGATGTGTATAGTGTATTGTGATGCTTTTGGGACTATTCAGGGAGCAGTGTTTATGTCAGGAGATCATGTACTGGAGTATGGGTAGTGCCAGTTTAGGGAATATGTAATAAATAACCCTACATTGGAACTCAAATTATATTTTATGTATTATAATTCGATTTTATAGTGATATTATATTGTGGACTAAATGATTATGATGTATACATATCACATGTTCTTGAGGTATATCATCTCACATCAGAATTTGAATCTCTTGAAATAGATATGTGTTGATAATATAAACTCATTTGATAGATGAGGATGAGATCATCATAGTAAGTAATCTGTTTGATGTTCAATATGTTTATAAGAGTGGATTCAATGCATGAGTATCTTGCACAAAAGTTAGTAGTGAATCAATGTTAGGCCAAATTGTACCATGACCTACAATGACAGATTAGGTGACAGAGCATGTAATTGGAGATATCAATGTTAATTACGTGGCATTATACATACCCATATTTAATGGTCGAGCAACAATGACATGGTGGTTTATTACTACAATTTCTTATTACAGAATGAATGTTTGATATCATTACCATGGAATTCAGCATGGGACTCCCATGATAACCATATAAATGATGTTATTTAAGTAATTTTGGGACATCAAAAAATGTTTTTAAAATCCATACTACTTGAAGAGATCATCTCATTGGAGTTGTTGGGGGACATGTATATCCAAGAGATTCTAGGTCTACATGGCGTTCCATATATTATAGTTTCTAACCACAAGTCCTAATTTTCATTCCAATTATGGATGGTCTTGCCGATGGTGTTTGGTGGACATGGGTTATGTATTCTGGATTTTCACCCCCAGATATATTGGTAGGTAGATCATATGATACATATTCTGGAAGAAAATATTTTGAAGTGTGTCCTAGTCTTCAGAGGGACTTGGGAGAATCCCATATGTTTGATGGTGTTTTCCTAAATTAAAATATATTAGCCTATAATACAGATGACACCATATGGAGAAATTTTTTATAGGCCATGCAGATCAACTAAATGTTGGATGTCGAAAAGTGATTCAGAGTTTTTCAAGATGTGTCTCATGGGGGAGACATTATAACAGTTTTAATTAACTTATAAACATTTTGATATATCTTATATTTAATTGAATTCATATGATGATAGACATCAATGAAACCTAGATTTGTTAGAGGATGATGTCGCATTTCATTGGGCATAACCTAGATGGGGTTGCCACCAGATATAGAAACAGGGAACATGGAGTCCAGGGTTGTTGGACTATTTTATATATTGGAGATAATTGGGATAGTGGCATATTGATTATCTCTTCCATGGATATTCAATTATATACATGATGTTTATCATATTTCATAATTTCTAGTGGTATATCTCCAAAAATTCTCATGTGATTGAGGTGGATGTTTTTTTAACATGATATAGTTTCATACATTGAGGAGGATCTGATAGGTGGGTTAGTACATAATGAAGAAATGGATTGGAAAAGGATTCTGCTACAGGTTTATTTATTATCGAAACATGGTCATGTTGAAGAAGAAACACGGGATAAATAAGTATATTCAAGGACTAATAGGAAGCATCTTTTTGACATGGGATTATTGAGATACATGGGAGTAATTCTTGTGGATAAGCTGTTATAAGGTGTAGAGTTTGAAAGAAACCATCCTTCTCTATGAGGTGTCTAAAGCTTCTATACATGTACCATATTACATTGTATTGAGAAAATTGTATGAAATAATTCTACTGAATGATTGTAGAAGGGTACCAGAAAGTGTTGTTCCCCATCCCAGAGATACATGTGAACCAATTTTTATGGGATTTACAAGGCAAGAAAGATTTTTTTTTTCAATCCCAATTCTGTCTTAAGAGAATCCATGATCCTCTTATTCCATTTTTAGTGGTCCATGATTAAGGTACATATTTGAAAAAATAGTTCCCCCCTTCCTAGTAAATCATTCCCAACATCTAATTTATGATGAAATTTAGATTCAAAATTTCTCAAACACATCAAACTCAGTCAAATCAACTATAACACATACCGATTCATTTAAACTCATTTTTAGAACCTCTTGGAAGGATTCTAATACCCACCAACACATTTATATGAAACACAATGGATATATTAAAGATCTACACCTACCCAACTATGTGTTTTCTTCCCATTTAGATCCTTTCATATCTTATTCTTTTTTTCCTACATAAAACACGGGTGTTTATCCTCTACTTGTTACGAATCTATAACACGGATTATTTGATATTGATCCATTTTTTCTTGGATCTAGGATTCAATACTATATTATAAATTTGGTTTCTTACAAAATAATAATAAATATAGTAAATTAATAAAATAAGGTATTGTTAAAGTAAGGATATTTAATTGATCATTTGATTGGAATTATTAATTTTTGAATTAAGTAATGGGATATTGTTATTGTTTAGTTGGAATAATTATTTTTCTAATTAATTAAGTTGATATTGTAAATATTGAATTTGATTAATTAATTTTCTAATTAATTTATAGAATTGATGTGATTTTTTAATGAGGGATTAATTAATTTGATTTATGTGATTACATATCTGCTTATATAATTAATAGAATTAAGTGAATATATAATTGTAATATAGATTAATTAATTTCTAAATTAATAAATTTGTTTTTGAAATATTGTTATATTTATAAAATAAAATGATGAATGGATATAATGTAAATTATATATGAATTAAATGATGAATTGTGATAGTGAAATTCATATATGGATTGAAATTATGAATGGTATAAATGGAATTAATATCTAGATTGAAATGATGAATAGTAATAATTGAAATCATATACTAATTGAAATGATAAATGGAATCAATGGACTTCATATGTGGTTTGAAATGGGGAATGGAAAAAATTTAAATCACATGGGTATTGAATTTATGAATGAAAATAATGGAATTCATATGTAGATTGAAAGGATTTTTGGTAAAAATTAATATGTATATATTTATTTAAATGATGAATGGTAATAATAGTATTTGATTATGGATTTAAATTTTGAATGGTGATAATTTCATTCATAATTGAATTGAAATCTAGAAAGGTAATATTGAAAATCATCTATGAATTTAGATGATGAATGGTAATAATGAAATTTATATATGAATTGAAATGATGAATGGTAACATTGAAATTATATAATATGATATCCAATAAGGACGGTTTAGAACCCTGACACCACCTGAAGAATGTACAGAGAGTACATGTGTCTACCAGAACATGGGGGTTATGTTGTTATATAAAGAGTAATTGAATAAATATAAAATATTAACTTTACTAATTTTATTTAATGTTTATAAAAGTTGAAAACTATTTGGACTACATATAGTTTTCGACACCATCTCTACTGGACACCTAATTTGTATGCGAACCTAAAAGTGCTACCTAGTCAGTTCCTGAATTGACATAATACTTATAAATGTTTACAAAAAAGGACCTACTTTAGATGGCTATGTCAGGATGGATCATAGTTGAGGGATCCGTATGACATACATGTCCCTTAATGGAGTTGTTAGTATATTTATTTATTTTGGGTTCTTCATTATGAGACATGACACATACAGGGAATAACATATCTACTATTGGGTTTTGGATAATGAATTTTCCAATTTAATATATCATGTGATATTGGTTATTATGGATATTGGTTATATCATTATAATTTTTTTTGTTGAGGTATTATTATTATAATATATTTATTGTCTCACCATGATCGTTATCAGATCATCATAACAAGTAGGTGGCCTCTAACATATGAAAAGGAACACCTGATGTCATTAGACTGACTAGATCAAGGAACAACTCTATGTCACCTAGTTATTGATGTTATAATATTTCATCCATGTAATTTTGTGATAAAAAATGAATCACATTCATTCACGTGTGTGGTAGTCGAAATGTGTTCACGATTGACATTATCATTTTTTAAGAAATAAAAATTTTGGAATATAAATGATATATCATCAATAAAAAAATTAAAAGTATGTCTTGCTAATATTATATAGTCATTAAATGCATCATTACATCCATAAATTATTGGTGGTCATACAAAATAAGTACATCAGCTTGAGATGTGGAAGTCCACCATAAAAATGACTGAAGTTTTTGTTTCCA
The DNA here is from genome assembly GCA_963277665.1 of Viscum album. Lineage (NCBI taxonomy): Eukaryota > Viridiplantae > Streptophyta > Magnoliopsida > Santalales > Viscaceae > Viscum > Viscum album. The sequence goes on along the minus strand of OY728158.1, from coordinate 1,376,098,807 downwards.
ATTTTATAAAAGTGCAAGGGGTTATATTTTATAAAATTAACATAATAAATTCTATAAATGGTATATTTGTTGTTTATATTAACTTATAATGGATGAATAAGATTTTATAATGTATGAAAAATATACAAAACAAAAAACACTTCATTAATACAACTTGTCTAATACAAACAAATTCTTAAGGATTAAGCCAAAATATTTCCTATTATTGTTTTATATTAAAAAAATTTATATGAATTGGGGATGGATGTAAATAGTTTATTTTTTTCCTTTGACGAACCAAATAGTTGTTGGTTCATGATAAATAATGAATAATAGGTTCCCTTTTCTATGGTTAGGGTGGGGTACCCATAAAATTTCATAATATATAAAATTTATATAAATATATTTTCATTATAAAATGGTTCAAAATTATCATTACTATAAATTTTTAAGAGGGTGAGAAAAATTACTTTCTTAATATAAAAATTATACATGTGTGGGTCATTTTTTGAGCCACTCATTTATATTTTAAATCATATCAAACCATTTTCAAAATTATTAATGTATTAATTTTTTTACCATCTATGGTGAGACATTGATAATTTGAAACAAAAATTTGAAAATTAATTGACTATATATGATATTTGTTAAATTATAATAATCACCAATAAGATGTTATTTTTTAATAAATTTTGAATCCTTTAATAAAATATTATTTATTAAAAAATACAAATAATTTTATTTTCAAAAATATTTATTTGAATTTTATTTCAATTAAATTAGTTTGAATATTAATTAAAATATAATTCATTAAAAACAAAAAAATCATGGTACATTTTTTCAATGAAAAACATGGAAGACAATACTTATTCGAAATTATATTTTTTTTTATTTTTTTTAAAATATATTTTAATGGACTATTTTTTTTTGTTAAATAATAATTTAATGACACAATGTAATTACTAAATATTTATAATAAATTAAAATGTTAAAATTTAGTTTCTATTTAGGATACTTATTTGTTATTGAACATACAATCAATATTTATATTTTTTAAAAAAATTAAAATAACTGAACAAAGAAAACAAAACTGTACTCTTTTCAATAGATAACAACATATAATGGTCCAATTCATAGAAATAAGGGAAAAATAATATAAAATAATTTCGGAGGATTATTAACCATATATTTGTATCAATTAATATTACCTCAAGTCTTTCGGTTATTTTTTAGTTCATATACAACTATTTCATTACTTATTAAATTTTTACTTTATTGTTGTAATAAATCATCAAAACAATTATTATTAATAAAAAATAAGAACCAAATGTTTCTCTATACCAAATTTGGAATAAAAATTACAAATATTGATTCTATAGTTCATTATTCAAAACAATTTATTCGATTATTTTAATTTAATATTAATCAGGATGAAAAATGATATGGAACAATTTTATCCAAAATATTTTCTTCTAGGAAAAAAATAATTTTTTTACAAAATAGTATGTGTACCATTAAGTAATAAAGATAAATTTAGATTATTTTTATTAAATTAAATGAATAATATTTTCAAAATAATCCAAAATATAATTTGATGTTGTAAATATTAGAAAGTATAACACATTTTCTAGAAAAAATCATTATTCTATTCTATTAATTTAAAAACCATCATTTTCATAAAAATATTAAAAATTTATTATATTATAATATTGGAAATGTGATTTAAAATATTATATAATTTAAATAAGTTACAATTTCTGAAAGATAAATTAATTCAACTTACTATCCATTCCCCAAAAAATAAAAACATTTTGAATAAAATGTATTTTCTATGCATAAAAATAATTTATTAAATATTTAGTAATTATTTACTAAAAATTTCACAATAAAGATGTATTGATTTGTAATTTTATTTATATTTAATATATTAATTACTCATATTCCTACCCCCAATTAATTGAATTTATAATAATGTCAAAATTTATAATACTAACATTTCATTTTTTTGGAATGGTGTTGTGTGTCATATATAATATAACATATTATATCCATTTTTTTTTATTTTAATAAAAATTTATTAGGTGATATATTATGTGACAATGAAATAATTCTTCTATTTACTATATTGAGTACACTTTTTTTGTTAATGACAATTTCCTTTGTATAATGGTCTTCATTGCACAACACCTAATTCAAGTTGCACCACTGATTCACATTAGCTCTTCCACTAATATATATATATATATATATATATATATATCAGAAAACAAAATTTCATATGTTATTTCTTGAAGATCACATTATGAGGATAAAATATCATTAAATGATTAGAGTTATATGAAACACAATGTATAAAAAGTTTCTATTATTAAATCTATTAATTATATGATCTCAAAAAGTGGATTTAATTTTTTCATACCATATGGATATCCATGACACCAAATTCAAATCCACATTAAACATTAATTTAATCAAAATAAGATAACAAGATTAATGATAATCATAATGTTTTATTATTTTCATTATTTTATGTATTGTTTAACTATTTAATTTCATATGGGTAAAATTATTATTTGTATAGAACTGAAAAATCAAATGAGATGTGAAGCTCATATTTTAGAATTCATATTATGTACCAAATGTTTTAGATAATATCTATCATATGATAATTACATTATAATATATCTGGTGTGTATGATGATCTTCCTTTGATGTTTTTTCTCTTAGACACTACATTGGTATACTAAATTAGATAATTATTTGTAATTCAATATATAAGATATAAATGAATGAATTTCATTGACAATGATTCTAGATAAAATAATGCTTGGGAGGGTTCAATGAACAATTTAATGTTTTATGGAATAGTACATTCACAATATTTCCATGTACTAATGTGATTTTCATATATATAAATGATGTCAGTAATGTATAATATTTTAAATATTGTAAATCAATGAGATTATTAATTAATGTTTTATTTTGAATACTTATAATAATGGGTAATAAATAAAAGATATAGATTCGATAGTATCAATTTAAATATTATACATCTCACTAAATATATAAACATGGATACCTACTACAATACGATCATGAAAATATTAATAATAATAATATATTTAGATATATAACTAAAATAAAATCCTACCATTAAATAAGGGTTATGAATATATAGAAGATATAAAAAAAATCCAACATTTGTATATCTGTGAAGAAAAACATTAGATGAATAATTGATACCATACATTTCATTTCTCATAGATACCAGTAAAATGAAAATGTGAGATGAAATGAAAGACGTTATTTTTGTATTTCAGATAAAAAAACATTACAAGTGTTGCATACATGGATGGAAACAAAGAATCTGAATTTTGTTTACTTTTAAGAAGAAGTAGAAGAAGGTAAATCTCTGATGATGTTGTGAAAGTATGTTAATAATGAGAAGAATACAAAGAAGAAAATTAATTACTTTTCACATTTCTCAATTAGTTTAGTGATGTCATTTAATAAACCATAATTGTTTTTAATCAACTTGGGTTATTATATAAATAACTGTTTCATTATTGAATGAAATTGTTATATTTGAAGCAATAGTCTAATATATTCCAAACTCATAGTACTCATAGGTTGATTATACTAGGTCATGTGATCATAGAAAGTTTCACATAACACAAAGGAATATGATTATTTTTTAAAGGTTATAAAAAAATATGTTATTATATCTGTAACATCCCAGGTAATTAAAGAATAAATAATTTTCATATTTATTAATATTTACGAATTAAATATTAATTTTAATTAAAAGGGGTTTCTACGTTCGATAGTGTACTCGATACGCAACGATGAGTTTCTTTGAAAACTTACGTTGCACACAAGTAATAAAATAATATTATTTTAAATGTTAGTTAACAAGTAGCTGTTGTACTGGTGGGAATGGATATAAATAACTAAAATATGATTATATATGTTTTTAAATGTTTTTACATTTACCCAATAAAATATAAAGGCTTAAAATACGGAAAGAGTTCAATTTTAGGCATTTATACCCAAATTTTCACTAAGGGTTCACTTATCACCTTTTGACGGCGAACCATCATTAAATATAGCTTTGATCAATCTTATAAATTCTATTGGACCAAAAATAACTCTTCTTTAGAATTGGGACATCAAAATTTACTTTGTGTAAATTTTTGGTATCTTTCCGATAAAGTTCTTTTTTTTAATGAATAATGTAAAATGTTGTATTTTAATTCCAAACCTCTTTTTAATCTAATTTATTTATATGATTTGATTATACTTTTAATTGGTTTTAAAGTGAAATTAGAAAATATTTTTACCATTAAATCCAATAGTGGTCGTTGGAATTAATTTCACTTTGAAATCAGACTTAAACTAGTGTCAATCTTTTGATACTTATTGTTTCAAAAAACACGCTATTTCCTCTGACAGCGGGAATTAATTATTAAATTAATAAATGTGACTTATATGTTTTGAATTTTGTAAAATAGACTTCATTTTTGAATTCATAATATCAAATATAGCTTAGTGTGAATTTTTTGTAATTTTCTGAAAAACTTCAATTTTTGATGAATAGTGAAACCACTAAGTGGTACTTATGAAAACTGATTTTCCGTTTAAATGAAATTTTGCAATCATTGTGTTTTTATTTTCAAAAATCCAACATACATGGTTGTCCTTAAGAAGTAAAATGTGGTTCAATGAGATTAAAATAATTTTTTGGTGAATAGTAACTTATTATGTTTTTAATCACGATTAGAGGTAATTAGTGTAGTTTAAGGTAAAAATAATGATTTAATAAAATGAGATGAGCTTGAAACATGTCCTAACCCTATTTTTTGTGTCATGGCCGACCAAGACAACCCATGGGTCGATTTAGGCGACCCCATGGAGCAACTTGGGTGAGATAATGACTTTAATGCCTTTTTCTTAAATAAAAGTAAAAATGACACAACCATAATATGTTTTACAAAAACAATTTTTACATGGGGTTATAAAGATCAGATTTTTTATTATAAATATTAATTGGAAATATAAAAAGATTTCCTAAATCATTGTATTTTTTTTATAATTTTTAGACTTTAAATAATATAAATTATTTATGACATCATTAGGATGCAGTGATGACTTCATTATTTAACGATTTAAATAAAATGGAAAGATAATGTAATATCTAAAACCTACACATGTCCAAAACCTATTGGATGTGCATATTTCAACGCCTTATCACCTTATCCACGAATTATATCAATGTGGGACCTTTTAAAACCGAAACACATTTTCAAATAAAGTAATATTTCTTTACTTTCCCAAAGTGACCCTCCTCTCCTCTTATAAAAGGCCCCCACCTCTACCTCATTTCAGACACTCCTCAAGCCTTTGGCTCGGCCATCCCCTGCCCATTTACTCTCTCCACATCCCTCTCCTCATCCTAGAGGATTACCTTTGGGCAGAATCCTTTCAAAGGAATCCTTTAGGCTCAAATCAAAAGGAGTTACACTTTTAAAGGTAATTTATTCTCTCTTGTTCATTTGTTTTATTTTGCTTCTCCTACCCCCTAAACTCTTTTTATTTACTTCTTTTGTAACAACACCAGTATCTTCAATATACTAGGATGTTGGTATAAGATTTATTCTAGCTACACTCTCACACAAATACATCAAATGGTTAAAGAACATACGGTTTCCGTGGATGGCCAAATTCTGCCTCTCAAAACGATGATTGTCCAATACACATTTAACACCTTCAAAGGTGGCCATTATGATGTCACTATTTTTATATATGATATATAATATGTTTATTGTTTCCTTAAGCTTCTGTTTTTTTCATTTTGGTCATACCTTTATGGTTTCCATTATGGGTAAACGTGATATCTTCATTTATGGAAGTGCGGACTACCGCCCCCTCAAAGTGATTTGATTCGTTAAATACCATATGTGGGAGGTATAAAGGATGGAACTATGATATTATATATGATATTATACTTTAATTATAATAAACGCTTATATCATTATGATTCTATTCCAGAAAATACGAAATAGAAATGGAAGTAGCGTTCATGCGTACGTATGGCTTACCGTCTCCATGAACGGTGCATTTCATTTCATACCTCTAAATGATTATGTAATATTATAAATTCATGCATGTACTGGATATATATGACTTATATAATATCTACATCATGAATAGCATTCTGGATATAATGGATACATGAACAACTTGTAATTATAAAGGGCTTATTTTTGACTCAAGTACCAATGATTGTAAAACAACCATTATTAACTTAAATAATTACACAATGTTCATGACATGGCAATAGGTGATATAAAAGGAATAATGAACTTTAAAAAGGTTCTTAATCAAGTATAAATTAACTCAAGTTTATTATTCAGGATGTTAAAGAACGATCGAGTCTAGTCGGACCCGAGATAAGGGACTTCATCTCAATCTCCTTTCATTGAGGCATATTTCGTTTTATACACAACATTATTTTATACGGTGTATAAACCCCTTTGAATTTTACTTTTATACAAAAGTAATCTTTTTCTACGAAACGTTTTACTAAATGACAAAAAGGAATGTTTTTTTAACGTACGCGGTGACAACGACCTTTTCCGCCGCCGCCAGTATTATTTGGTCTTTGGCTTCCTCAACAAGCTGTAATGTTTTTAAACTAAAAAAAATACCATATACACTTTTATATATTTTGGTATTGAAAATGGTTTTGATAAATGATTCTATTATGTCAATATATTTATGATATATTGTGATTGAAATGTGGAAATGTTATCATTCCTTTATATTGGTTTTATGTTTTATGATTTTATATTGGTACTTGGACATTTTAACGGGTGGTTACGTTATAAACCATATGACGGGTCGTGCCGTGAATACCAGGACGGGTGGTTACGTTATAACCTCCAATGCATTGGGTATGGAAGTCGGCCGTATGGCTATTCCATTAAGAATGTATGGAAATTGGCCGTATGGCTATTCCATTAAGTGATATGTGTGGAAGTCCACCGTATGGTTATTCAACTTAAGTATGTTTATGTCCCAAGTTACCTTTATATATGTTATGTGTTCTTTATATGGGTTTTATAGTAATCCTTTGGTTACAAAAAGGTATGCAATGATACTTTATTCAGTGAAGAGTTTTTACTACTTCATGAAGGTGAAGGTATTACATTGATAGAGTATACATGGTTTACTTGATTTTGAAAAACTAATAGTTTTCATTCTTTGTGTATCCCTTACTGATATTTTTATGCTCACCCCACGTTTTTTTTTGAAATGTTTTTCACAGGACATAATGTGGAATAAGGTCAAGTATGGGAATAAGGGAATGTCATGCTATATAAAACATGTAACTAGACAAGTTTCTTTTAAGAGTTTTTTTTATTATGGAAACTTAGTAGAAGTGACTAATTTGTAATCTTTTGAGATGTAATAGTTATGTTATAATTCTCTAAAACTCTAAACCTGAAAAGATCCTCAACGTGAATTATTCATTTAATTCAATATTAAGTAAGGTTTAAGGCCGGGGCCTTATAGTTGGTATCAAAGGTCGGTCTAGACAACTTTAGGAGTTAGAAAAGTGTTAAATTATAATATGATTGAAATTATATAGCATTTACGGATTACCATGTTGCTTCGCCTAAGATATTTCTGTGTTCAGAATGGTTTTCCACAGAGGAAACAAAGAAACTATGTTGGGACGACATCAGGAGGAAGACAACCTTCCAAATCAGTAACCTAAGATGGTCAGAATCGGAAATGAACAGTTTGTTGCAGTGATGGCACAGTTGAATCTAGCTACAAATGGTGGTGGTATCCATGCACGAGATCAGCCAGATCAACCACAGAGGAACATGTCGGTGGTTGAACATTTCACGAGGAAACATCCCCCATCATTCATAGGATCATCTAACCCTGTGCAATCTCACGGGTGGATTAAAGCACTGGAGAAGATTTTTGATGTCATGGGGTGTTCAGAACATCAAAAGGTTAGTCTTGCTGTTTACCGTTTTGAAGGTGAAGCTGATCAGTGGTGGTCGATGGTGAAAAATATCAGAGATAGTGATGAGATTGAGGATCTTCACTGGGACGAATTCAAAGGTATGTTTCTTGAGAAATATTTTCCTATGGTGGTTCGTCTTAGGATGGAAAAACAGTTCCTAGAATTGAGGCAGGAGGATGATTCAGTGGCTACTTATGAAGCAAAGTTCCCTCGATTGGCAAGGTATGCTCCAAACTTCATACGAGATCTTGATAGTAAAATAAACCATTTTTACTCAGGGTTAAAGCCAATGTATCGAAGGGCTTTATCTTCTTGAGAGTTCAAAAGTTATGAAAAACTTGTTCAATGTGCGGAGAAGGTGGAAATGGAGTTTGCCGATGATCAGGTGTTTTATGACAAACAACCGAAAAAGAGGTCTAGTTGGCAGGTAAAGGGGAAGAATTCATCAAAGAAGCAAGGAGGTAAGAAAAGCAAATATCCATCCTGTGAGAAGTGTGGTAAAATGAATCCTATATAATGTTTATCCAAGTCTGGTAAGTGCTTTCGGTGTGGTAAGTCTGGTCATATTGCTCGTAACTGTAAGGAAGATGATCAAGCAGGCAATGAAAAGCCAATGGTAAGATGTTTTAAGTGTAATGAAATGGGTAATTATGCAAACGAGTGTCCAACAATGAACTCAACCGGGGGAATGCTGCCAGACTACAAGCAGAATGTGGTGGTGAAATCCTTTGCAACAACTTCATCAGATGTTGTGCCATCGAATGAAGTGGTATCAGGTACACTGTTTGTTTGTTCAGATTAAGCCAATGTGTTGTTTGATTCAGGGTCTACACACTCTTTCATTTCTGAGAAGGTTTCTAGTAAATTGGAAATTCCTTATCAAGATATGAATCCTGAACTTATGGTAAAAACAACCAGAGGGAATGTTGATACAAAAAGGAATTATAAGAACCTTCCTATCCTTGTGTGTGGAAAGAATCTACCAGCAAACCTTATTGTTTTGCCTCTAGTAGAGTTTGATGTTATTTTGGGCATGGATTGGATTTCTGTTTATCATGTTAAGATTGACTGCAGAGCTAAAATGGTTTCTTTTCAGAAAGATTTTCAATTTGTGTACAAGAATGAACCCTATATTTTGATAACAAATCAGGAAGTTGAGAAACTAGTAAAAGATGGAAATGAATGTTACCTTGCAAATATTGTTGAAAATAAAGGAACTGTTCAGATTAATGATGTGCTAGTGGTAAATGAGTATCTTGATGTTTTTCCTGATGAGTTTACTGGTATTATTCATGATCAGGAAGTTGAATTTACTGTTGACTTAGTTCCTAATTCTAAGCCAATTTCAAAACCCCCTTATCGAATGGCTCATGTTGAACTTTTAGAGTTAACGAAACAATTTCTAGAGTTATTAGATAAAGGTTTCATTCGACCTAGCACATCACCATGGGGTGCTCCTGTCTTGTTTGTTAAAAAGAAAGATGGATCAATGAGACTTTGCATTGATTATAAAGCCTTGAATAATATTACTGTTAAGAACAAGTATCCTTTGCCTCATATCGATGATTTGTTTGATCAGCTCCACAGAGCTCAGTATTTTTCGAATATTGACTTGAGTTCGGGGTACCATCAGTTGAAAGTAAAAGAAGGAGACGTTCTGAAGACTGCGTTCCATACTAGATATGGCCAATATGAATTTGTAGTTATGACGTTTGGGTTAACCAATGGACCTGCTGTATTCATGGACCTTATGAATAGAATTTTCCATGAGTTCTTGGATAAGTTTGTGGTTGTTTTCATCGATGATATTTTGGTGTTTTCTAAAAGTAAAGAGGAGCATGAAAGTCATTTAAGGGTTATCTTGCAAACCTTAAAAGAAAAGAAACTATATTGAAAATTTAGCAAGTGTGAGTTTTGGTTACAACAAATTTCTTTCCTGGGTCACATTGATTCAAAAGATGGCATAACTGTTGATCCTACTAAAACAAAAGTTGTTGATGAATGGCCAAGACCCAAAAATGTAACCGAGATTCGTAGTTTTCTTGGTTTGGCAGGTTACTACCGAAGGTTTGTTGAAAAGTTTTCACAGTTATCTAGTCCAATGACTAAGCTAACTCGGAAGGGTGTTAAGTTCATCTGGACAAAAGAATGTGATGATTGTTTTCAGGAGTTGAAAAGAAGATTGGTGACTGCTCCGGTTTTGGCACTTCCTTCCAGGAATGGTGAGTTTGTTATATGCAGTGATGCTTCATTGAAGGGACTTGGGTGTGTCGTTATGCAGAATGATCAGGTAATTGCTTATGCTTCACGACAGTTGAAAACTCATGAGGTAAATTATCCTACACATGATTTGGAATTAGCTGCTGTTGTCTTTGCTTTAAAAATTTGGAGGCATCATTTGTATGGAGTAAAGTGTGAAATATATACTGATCACACAAGTTTAAAGTATATATTCACTCAGAAAGAATTGAACATGAGGCAGAGGAGATGGCTGGAATTAATCAAGGATTATGATTGTACAATTCATTACCATCCGGGAAAAGAAAATAAAGTGGATGATGCTTTGAGTCGAAAAAGTAATGCTTCATTAGCAATGATGTGTTTGGAACGTGATCCTTTGGTTAAAGATATGATGATCTTTGGCATAGTATTTGTTGGTACATGATGTTCTTCTATTTTGTTTCAGGTATCAGTGAAATCTTCTCTATCAGACAGAATCAAGCAAGCACAGAAGCAAGACAGTGAGTTGCAGAAAAAGGTAGAGCTGGTTCAGAAAAGTAAGTTTCCTGAATTCAACATTGATAGTGATTGTGTATTGAGGTTTGGGAAGAGATTATGTGTGCCTTGGGATTCACAGTTGAAGAATGAGTTGTTATGTGAGGCTCATAGTTCCCCGTTTTCAGTTCATCCTGGAAGTAATAAGATGTACAGTGATCTGCGGGAGTATTACTGGTGGGATGGAATGAAAAGAGATATTGCTGATTTTACTGTGAAGTGTTTGACTTGTCAGCAGGTTAAAGTAGAGCGACCGTTACCTAAAGGGAAGCTTCAGCCTTTACCAGTGCCAGAGTGGAAATGGGAAAACATATCCATGGACTTTGTTGTGGGATTACCGAGGACATCTCGAGGTAATAATGCAATCTGGGTTATTGTTGATCGCTTGACTAAATCTGCTCATTTCCTTGCAATACGAGATACTTTTTCCCTAGATCAACTTTCCCGTTTGTATCTTAAAGAGGTAGTCAGGTTACAAGGAGTTCCTTTCTCCATTGTATCTGATCATGATCCCAGGTTCAGTTCTAACTTTTGGAATGGCCTTCAGAAGTCATTGGGTACTGAATTAAATTTTAGTACAGCTTTTCATCCTCAATCAGATGGGCAGTCAGAACGAACAATTCAGACCTTGGAGGATATGCTACGAGCTTGTTCGATGGATTATTAGGGAAGTTGGGACCAACATCTTTCTTTGGTTGAGTTTTCTTATAATAACAGCTTTCATTTCAGTATACTGATGGCACCATTTAAGGCATTATATGGGAAGCGGTGTCGAACTCCAGCATTTTGGGATGAAGAGGGTGAAAGGAAGCTGATGGGACCAGAATTGGTAGAAGAGATGGAAGAAAAAGTTCAGTTGATTCAGAAGCACATGAGAACAGCTCAGAGCAGGCAGAAGAGTTATGCGGATAACCGGAGGAAGGATCTATCTTTCGAGGTAGGAGATCATGTTTTTCTCAAGGTTTCTCCTTGGAAAAGTGTGATGAGATTTGGTAAGAAAGGAAAGTTGAGTCCAAGGTTTATTGGACCATATGAAATTCTGGAGAAAGTTGGATCAGTTGCTTACCGAGTGGCTTTACCTCCGAGTTTATCTCAGGTAAACAATGTTTTTCATGTTTCAATGTTGAGGAAGTATATGCCAGATCCATCTCATGTTTTGAGTCCAGAGGTATTTCAGCTGGAGGAGAACCTATCTTATGATGAACAACTAGTCCAGATTCCTGACAACAGGGAGCAGGTGTTATAGAATAAGGTGATTCATCAGGTAAAGGTTTTGTGAAAAAACCATGTGGTTGAAGAGGCAACGTGGGAATCTGAAAATTCTATGAGGGATAAATACCCCCACTTATTTTGATAAGTGATTAAAATTGCGAGGACGCAATTCCCAAAAGGGGGGATGGATGTAACATCCCAGGTAATTAAAGAATAAAGAATTTTCATATTTATTAATATTTACGAATTAAATATTAATTTTAATTAAAAGGGGTTTCTACGTTCGATAGCGTACTCGATACACAACGATGAGTTTCTTTGAAAACTTACATTGCACATAAGTAATAAAATAATATTATTTTAAATGTTAGTTAACAAGTAGTCGTCGTACTGGCGTGAATGGATAGATATAACTAAAATATGATTATATATGTTTTTAAATGTTTTTACATTTACCCAATAAAATATAAAGGCTTAAAATACGGAAAGTGTTCAATTTTAGGCATTTATACCCTAATTTTCACTAAGGGTTCACTTATCACCTTTTGACAGAGAACCGTCATTAAATATAGCTTTGATCCATCTTATAAATTCTATTGGATCAAAAATAACTCTTCATTAGAATCGGGACATCAAAATTTACTTTGTGTAAATTTTTGGTATCTTTCCGATAAAGTTCTTTTTTTAATGAATAGTGTAAAATGTTGTATTTTAATTCAAAACCTCTTTTTAATATAATTTATTTATATGATTAGATTATCTTTTGAATTGGTTTTAAAGTTAAATTAGAAAATATTTTTACCATTAAATCCAATAGTGGTCGTTGGAATTAATTCCACTTTGAAATCGGACATAAACTAGTGTCAATCTTTTGATACTTATTATTTCATAAAAACACGCTATTTGCTTTGACAACGGGAATTAATTATTAAATTAATTAATGTGACTTATATGTTTTTAATTTTGTATAATAGACTTCATTTTTGAATTCGTAATATCAAATATAGCTTAGGTTGATTTTTTGGTAATTTTTTGAAAAACGTCATTTTTTGATGAATAGTGAAACCACTACGTGGTACTTATAAAAACTGATTTTCCGTTTAAATGAAATTTTTCAATCATTGTGTTTTGATTTTAAAAAATCCGACATACATGGTTGTCATTAATAAGTAAAATGTGGTTCAATGACATTAAAATAATTTTTTGGTGAATAGTAACTTATTATGTTTTTAATCGCGATTAGAGGTAATTTGTGTAGTTTAAGGTAAAAATAATGCTTTAATAAAATGAGATGTGCTTGGAACATGTCCTAACCCTATTTTTGGTGTCATTTCCGACCAATACAACCCATGGGTAGATTTAGGGGACCCCATGGAGCCACTTGGGTGAGATAATGACTTTAATGCCTTTTTTAAATAAAAGTAAAAATGACACAAACATAATATGTTTTACAAAAAAAAATTTTACATGGGGTTATAAAGATCAGATTTTTGATTATAAATATTAATTAGAAATCTAAAAATATTTCCTACATCATAGTATTTTTTTTAATAATTTTTAGACTTTAAATAAAATAAATTATTTATGACATCATTATGATGCAGCGATGACTTCATTATTTAACGATTTAAATAAAATGGAACGATAATGTAATATCTAAAACCTACACATGTACAAAACCTATTGGATGGGAATATTTCGAAGCCTTATCACCTTATCCACGAATTATATCAATGTGGGACCTTTTAAAACCGAAACACATTTTCAAATAAAGTAATATTTCTTTACTTTCCAAAAGTGCCCCTCCTCTCCTCTTACAAAAGGCCCCCACCTCTACCACATTTCACACACTCCTCAAGCCTTTGGATCTGTCATCCCCTGCCCATTTACTCTCTCCACATCCCTCTACTCATCCTAGAGGATTCCCTTTGGGTAGATTCCTTTCAAAGGATGCCTTTAGGATCAAATCAAAAGGAGTTACACTTTTAAAGGTAATTCATTCTCTCTTGTTCATTTGTTTTATTTTCCTTCTCCAACCCCCTAAAATCTTTTTATTTACATATTCTGTAACAACACCAGTATCTAAAATATACTAGGATGTTGTTATAAGATTTATTCGAGCTACACTCTCACACAACTACATCAAATGGTTTAAGAACATACGGTTTCTGTGGATGGCGAAATTCTGCCTCCCGAAACGATGATTGTTCAATACTCATTTACCACCTTCAAAGGTGGCCATTATGATGTCACTATTTTTATATATGATATATAATATATTTATGTTTTCCTTAAGCTTCTGTTTCTTTCATTTTGGGTATACCTTTATGGTTTCCATTATGGGTAAACGCAATATCTTCATTTAAGGAAGTGCAGACTACCGCCCCCTCAAAGTGATTTGATTCGTTAAATACCATATGTGGGACGTATAAAGGATGGAACTATGATATTATATATGATATTATACTTGAATTATAATAAACTCTTATATCATTATGATTCCATTCCAGAAAATACGAAATGGAAATGGAAGTAGCGTTCATGCGTACGTACGGCTTACCGTCTCCATGAACGGTGCATTTCATTTCTTACCTCTAAATGATTAAGTAATTTTATAAATGCATGAATTTACTGGATATATATGACCTATATAATATCTACATCAAGAATACCATTCTGGATATAATGGATACATGAACAACTTGTAATTATTAAGGGCTTATTTTTGACTCAAGTACCAATGATCGTTAAAACGACCGTTATTAACTTAAATAATTAAACAATGTTCATGACGTGGCAATAGGTGATATAAAAGGAATAATTAACATTAAAAAGGTTCTTAATCAAGTATAAATTAACTCAAGTTTATTATTCAAGACGTTAAAGAACTATCGAGTCAAGTCGGACCCGAGGTAAGGGACTTCGTCTCAATCTCCTTTCATTGAGGCATATTTCGTTTTATACACAACTTTATTTTATACGGTGTATAAACCCCTTTGACTTTTACTTTTATACAAAAGGAATCTTTTTCTATGAAGCGTTTTACTAAACAAAAAAACCAAATGTTTTTTTAACGTACGCGGTGACAACGACCTTTTCCGCCGCCGCGAGTATTATTTGGTCTTTGGCTTTCTCAACAAGCCGTAATGTTTTTAAAATAAAATATATACCATATACTCTTTTATGTATTTTGGTATTGAAAATGGTTTTGATAAAGGATTCTATTATGTCAATATATTTATGATATATTGTGATTGAAATGTGGAAATATTATCATTCTTTTATATTGGTTTTATGTTTTATGATTTTATATTGGTACATAGACCTTTTAACGGGTGGTTACATTATAAACCATATGACGGGTGGTGTCGTGAATACCAGGACGGGTGGTTACATTATAACCTCCAATGCATTGGGTATGGAAGTCGGCCGTATGGCTATTCCATTAAGTATGTATGTAAATTGGCCGTATGGCTATTCCATTAGGTGATATGTGTGGAAGTCGACCGTATGGTTATTCCACTTAAGTATGTTTATGTCCCAAGTTACCTTTATATATGTTATGTGTTCTTTATATGGGTTTTATGGTAATCCTTTGGTTACAAAAAGGTAACTAATGATACTTTATTCAGTGAATAGTTTTTACTACTTCATGAAGGTGAAGGTATTACTTTGATAGAGTATACATGGTTTACTTGATTTTGAAAAACTAACTGTTTTCATTCTTTGTGTATCCCTTACTGAGCTTTTTATGCTCACCACAAGTTTTTTTTGAAATGTTTTTCACAGGACATAATGTGGAAAAAGGTCTAGGATGGGAACAAGGGAATGTCATGCTATATAAAACATGGAACTAGACATGTTTCTTTTAAGAGTTTTTTTTATTATGGAAACTTAGTAGAAGTGACTAATTTATAATCTTTTCAGATGTAATAGTTATGTTCTAATTCTCTAAAACCCTAAACCTGAAAAGATCCTCAACGTGAATTATTCATTTAATTCAATATTAAGTAAGGTTTAAGGCCGAGGCCTTATAATATCTATGTGGATGGATTTGTTTTAATAAAATATATGTTTATAATGGATACAAATATATCCATTAAATATAAAAATATAGAGGTATATTTTATGATATAAATAAATTATAATTTCGATAAAAGAAAATTAAAACTAATCTACACTAGAAATTATCTTATAAAAATATAATCCCCTCAAATTAAATTTATATAAATTGATTTATATGAAATGTTTTTTAATGTAACAATATTAGATTAATAATTAAGTGAAAAATCTTTTCTCTAGAATACCATCATGAGTTTTTGACCTTATATGTTTTTTATATAATTTTTATATTTATATATTGTTAATTTGAACCAAATATTTTATGTCCAAATTAATATTAAATTTAAAAATACTAGATATCTATTCACGAAAATGATTTTATGCGAAATTGATGAATATTGTTTTACTAATATATAACTTTTATTAAATGGTTCTTATAGTTTAACCTCTTAAAAAAATATAGAATGAAATTTGAATCTTTAATAGTGAGACATCTTTAACAATATAGATAAATAATGATTACAGGTGTTAACTTTAAAAAAACTTATTTATAGTTTACAAAAAATGAGGAAAATGTTAGTGTATTTTTAATATATTTAAATATTTGACGAAGAATATGAAATCTTTTTAGGGATATGCATCAAAATAAAATGAATACATAATGTATATAGATAAAAATAATTATTTGAAATGGATTCTCCTTGATTGAATTTGGATTTTCAAATCCAAATTAGAAAGATGTCTACATAACCTCACATTAAGAATAATACAATATTGGTAAAGTAGTGTAATATTTCAATTTAGTTATTCAATATATTGGGTTAATAAAAGTATCATTGATTGGAGACTTAAGACCCATCATAGGGTTGAAAAAGAAAGGATATTATCTAACCCAATTCAATTAAAATAAGCCTAATTTTTTGTATGAATGGAAAAAAATTTTGAGTAATTTTTTATCATTAATAAATTAATAGATGCAATAATAATTATATGCTGGATTTAAAAAAATTAGTTTTTCATGTAAGTGTTCTTTCCGATTTATGTGCCATTTCTCATATGAAAATTCAAGATGAATGATCTCATAAGATGTATATGATTATTAAATCTGAATATTTTGAATATTATTTAATGTAAATTAAAAAATAAAATTATATTAATTATAAAAACATCCATAATAATAGTAATATGTCTAAATTATTCAAAAGTATTTAATTTTTTTTCAATTATTGTACTATATAATAGATATGATGGCAGTGATCCTTGATCACATTTTTAAGAATTCTTTAGTTATAATACTATGAAGAAAAAATTTTATTGGGAGAAAATTTATATTTTAGTGATACCTACCCTTGATTGGTTTTTTGGGACATGTCAACATTAATTACCAGATGTTTATTGGATATCATTTTTTCTAAATAAGATGCATTGTATATAAAACATATATATTATAAGATATTCAAAGTACTCACTATGTAATCTATTCAATGTTTAATTATAATAGACAATGTGATATGGGAATTTTTGGGAATATGACCATAGATATGTATCATAGAAAATTAATAATCAACTAAAAAATTACAAAATAAGGGGAAATAAGTCATGTTAGCGGGAGAATAGAAAGAAAATTACATGGATTAAAGAAACAATTTTCTATGATTGGAATATGAAAATGTGACCTCACATATTGTAAATTTATGTTGGGATAATTATTATGGAATTTAGTGTTATTATGATGTGAAGAAAAAAATCAATTACCCGACATCAATTTATAAGAGGCAAAATAGAATTTATTATTTATAAATAATTTTAAAATGGGATTTATTTCAAGTAAATGGATATGATACATGGTCGTTTCCACAAATCCTATAGTAGTAATAATTATCCCCACATAGTTATATTATAGTAATATTATTATCATTAGTGATTTATAGGAAGAAAACGACTAGAAATTAGTAACATCAAATATATTTTATCTATTTTGAATTTATTAATGTAAGTGAAATATAAAATTTTGATTCTCTTATTTACTTATTATTCCCAAAAACATGATTTGTACCAAAGGAATTTTATTAAGACCTAGGTCACCAAGATTTTCATGATATTTAAAACGTATTACAGTAAGAAATTTATTGTAATGTGACAATGTCCATACAGAGTGTAGATTAAAATCACATTAATAAGAAAATATTTCTAATTTTTTTCCCATATAGGGGTATGTTAGTTCATTAATTTAAATTCATGTGATTAAGATGACATTTATTTTAATATAATCCTTTAAAGGAATTTATGTTTTATTATTTAATGACATGTCCATTGGACATTAATTAAATTATCAATCTATATAATATTTTTTACAAAGTAAAATTTTTCATTGGTTTGACCATATCCCTATCAATATAGATCAAGTAATACAAATTTTTTTAATTACAAATATAGTTCTAAGTAATTCCATATATATTTTTATTAATAATTAAATAAATTTTATAATTTTAATAATCATTATATTCAAATAAAACATAACTACTTCAAAATATTCATAGATTCCTTATCACATGTTTTTAACTTTTTAAATTTCAATCCATTTTATTTTATAAGATTCCATTATTTTTGAGATCCCTAAATACAATTTTATAGAGATATTAATATTTATTTGATTTCATTTCTTCTAGTTTATCACTTTTATTTTATAAAAAATAAATATCTCGATAATGGGTATAAAAATAATTATTGTAAGGAAACAATCAATCTTAAATGCTAGGGAATATTTGAGTTGTTATGTATGAATTTTTTACTTTATTTTAAACACTAAGCTCTATAATGTATTTTATCCACATATTTTATTTTCAATACATCGATAATATTTTGAATGATTTTTTATATAGTTCTAAAGAATTCATTTATCTATCAAGTGGAATCAATGTTTTATGTAGTGTAATAGTAGGACTAGATGTAATAATTTTCATATATTATTTTAAGTTAATGTAAATTTGTATACATGTTATTTTCCATGTCTATAGCATGAGTAATACTAAATCGCAGTACAATGTTATATTTTTATAAAACTAATAACATTGTACATTATAACATGTTTTAGGGGTACCACATCATCTTATTTAGGAAACATATCTATAGTTATGATGATAATTTTTTTAAAATTGTGTATTAGATGGAATGAATTCCCCAATATTATATAAAATACATGTTAAATAACAAAGTTTATTTCTCCATGTTAAACAACATTATGGTTTGGTGTTTGAAATTTTTTATAATTTTACACACAAGAAATTATGTTTTGGTTTATAAATGGACTTATATTACTCTGGGTTATATGTATATTACTTTTCTATCATGATGTGAATTATAATCCCCATTGGATGTGTTTTTCATGTACTTGAATGAAATATCACTATTATTGTGTGGTTTCACCATTCAACAATGCATATAAAGAGGACACAATTTTAAATAAATTTATATATAATGTATTTCAAATATTATATATGATGGAGGAATTTTTTTCCTCATATATAGATAAAATCCTATCTATATTAACATTATCGAGGAGACCCATATGAGAGATCCACAAATATTGGTGTCATCTTGATGGTTAGTTTAGAATGTTGGTGAAAAAATTTTAATTGAGTTTATTTTGATTTATTTAATCCACTAAATCAATATCCTCATTAGAGATTTTAGATACTAACCTTTAATGATATGAGTTTATTATTATATCAAATTGATCAAAGGAACTGTGGGAATTAGAAATGATGGATAATTTTTTCCGGTGACTATTTGGTAAACATGTGATGTGGTGAATGTTTAAATTAAATGGTGAATATCCATATCAACATGAATGTGTTAATGAGAAATATCTACATATTATCAAGTATAAATTTATACTCCTTATATATTTATATTTAACTATCATTGAATCGACTATAATGTTTAGTTGAGTATGTGTGGTTTTCATGTTAATGAATCTTCATATGTAAAATTCCTTGTATTATAATCATTACTGTTGTTTCTATTAATTAGGAGGAATGAATATATTTATATTTCATTCATCAAGTAGATGAGAAATATTCATTAGGAGAGACTAATTTAATTTAGGATGATAAAGCTTCTTTAAAAAATTGATCTAAGATGGCTTATGAATCTATATCATTCATTATTGGTATTATTCCATAATGTACAATAGATCATCCTTTCCATCACATTATTTAAATAAAATACTTCTAAATTTTGATTTTAGTCTCCTGATTCTATCAATTCCATCCTATTTATTTAAATGAGATATAAAACCAAAGTATAAAAAAATTATAATTGTACCCCATCAGGAATGTTTCTTATTTTTCCATGGAAAATTAGAAATATATTTTTAGAGATGAATATTGAATCAAATATAATTTTTTTTGATTGACTAATTTTTATACTTAATAATCAATATTGACTAAGTTTTATAGATCTAAAAGCTTATAATCATGTTTAATAATAATATTCATAGATGGATACGAAATGGGTTGACTAAATAATGTGTCCATAGGCCTAGAATCCTTGAATAATTCAATTTTATAACATCCACATGTTTCATGATGATTGTGATGTATTTTTATTATTATGACATGTGGTTTTAGTGAATAACATGGGTACTATATCATTAACAATTATAATTTTTATTTTTATATTATCATTAGTAGAGGATGATTTAACATACCTATAAAAATGTAGGGATTCACCAACATCCTCTACCATTATATCAATGGATATAATTTATTAAAAATCTTGTTCACTTTCAAATAAGGGTGTTTTATGTATTATTTATCCATGAAATGCATTTTAATTTCATTTGAATTTTATAGGATGTCATTGTAGATTGTTATTAATCAATGGGAATGATATAAATATTATAATTTATTGTCAATAATTGTATCATATACATAAAAATAATAATATTATATACTTGAAATTTATAAATTATCAAAGGTTTTTAATCTCATTGTGTTTTCAGAGTGCATGGCCAATATTAGGCTCAACATAAATTGGATGAATATATTTATTTTATCATATGTTTTTGGATGGTGGTTCAATGAGTAAAATTAGTATCCCTTTTATGGAATATATTTTTATGCTGATCTTTCCCTTCGTCTGGATGAAAAGTGAAATTTCCATAGTATATATATGCCTCCATAATTTGAAAAATTTGAAATTTAATGTTTAAATTTTCATTATTCACATCATTAATATGTGAAATTAGTAGATGATTTATGGTTTTAAAGTATTCTATTAAATTCAATGTTGTCTTTTTTAAACGATTATAATTCTTGAAATCTATTTGATAAGTCTCTTATGTTTCCATTAAATTATTTCACCATAAATTATTATAATTTTATAATCCATTAGATATTTCATTAATCTTATGTATATATATCCATTATTTTCCATGTGGAATGTAAAATGTTGTGTCTTGGTTAAGAATACACAGTTTAATGTTAAATTTTTTATTCCCTATATTTTGATTATCATTCGTATGTTATTATCTATTTTTAAAAATACATTGATTATGATTCCTATGATTAACTTCACATTTTTAGAATCATTAATATGGGAAATTATAAGTCGATTTGGGGTTTTTTCTTCTTCTATTATATTCAATGTTTTGTTTTTTTAAAATATTTTAATAATTGAAATAAATTTAGAATGTCTATTTTTGTCCATAATATTTTTTTTCACTATGAATTATTGAAATTTTGTAATATGTTAGATATTTCATTCATTATATGTATATAAATCCATGATTTGCCTTGTGGAATGTAAAATGTCATTTCATTGTTAAAAATAATCAGTTTAATGTTTGAAATTTGTCCCAAAATTTTGATTATCACCCATAATCTATTACGTTGAACGATATTTTGGTTAAAATTTTCCAAAATTTTGATTATCATTCTAAACTGATTATACTTTATATTATCCAAACACTAAATTTTTATATTTGATAAATTTTATTAGCTTTTCCATTATCTATGATGTTGAAAGGTTCAAAATGTGATAAGACTTATTAATTTGTTGTTTCCACAAAACCAGATGGATATCCATTTCATAAAACTGAATACACATGTATATGATTTAGATATTCTAAGATATAATTTTTTTATCATTCATTTTATACAAATATAATGATTATATTGTTACTGTAAATTTTAATTTTGGGATGGCAGTCATCAATTATATACACAACAATATGAATATGCTATGTTTATTACTTGGATTCAACATGAAACATTCAATGATCCTTTGAATAATAGAATTTAAAATTTAGTTCCACACTATGAATAAAGTGAGGATCATACTAATCATGTATATTTTAACTGAAATACAATGTTTTATTAACTTTTGATTTTTTAGAAAATCGGGAAAAAAATAATAAAATATTGTATGAAGAATTATTATTTTATTTATTGATGTTTCCATAATATATTTAGTTGAATAAGAAATTAGTTACATAAATATATTGAAATAACTATGTGAAAGGGTTCTATATAAGAGATATTCCAAAATAAAAAGTGATGCTGGAACCCTTGAAGTTATTAATTCAAAATGAAACTATTATTAAGCTGGTTTTATATAAGTAATTCTTATATATTTATATATATTACGTGATTAACATGGCATGGATGGGTATAGTGATACATGATTATATCCTAACAATATATTCATATATTGATATATTTTCCCCTTCCTTTAATAAAATGAAAATAATCATTTAATATTTTTAACTGTTTTGTATAGATAATTATTTTGGAAGAAAATTAATTTAGTATACATGTCTCCCATATTTTATGGGATTTACAATTAGTGTGACCATATTTATCATCAAATGTTCTAGGTAATTAAATCCATTATAGTTTTTCTTGGTTTTTGGACCTGAAAGAATTCTGCTATATATTGAATGGGACATTTCCACTGGTCATGTATCATTTAGTGAGATTTTAATTATAATATGTTAGTTGTATATGAAAAAGGTAATTGGGGTCATTAATAATTACTTTACAAATACAATAATTCTATCCTATTTATTATTAACTAATTTTGAGGTATGAAGTTTTTTAAATATTAATAATATTCTCAAAACACTTCCCTTCACACCCCTTATTAATTAAGAAGGTAGATTCTAAATGGGTCATATGAACATTTAGAATATTCAAATTTAATAAACATCATTGAAACTCTGAAATATTATATCCAAGGATAAACAATATTATACACTGTTCTACACCAAATCTGTGAAGGAATGTGTTGTAACTAGCATAACAATCAAGTACAACCACACATTGTATTTGATCTTAGATTTTTTTGACCTTATATATTTATTAATTTCAATAAATAAAATAGAATATTTACATTTTTGATGAAATGTATAATAATATATATTTATTTTCATTTATTGAGACACAACATCAAATATGAATCCTGTCTACTTGTATTAAGATATGAATAATATTGGTGTTGCTGAATAGAATTATGTTGTATTGTCTCAAATAACATCATTTGATTAAAATATAGTGTTGGTTTATTAATTATCATTAAGTAAATGGTTGTGTATAATAGATAAAAATCCTTTCTATTATGTGATGATTACTTTCAAAATTATATTTCAATATGATAATGAATAATGTATTCTAAAAGTTTCACAACGTTAGTGGATTTCAATCAAACTAATTGGAATTTTTGTAGTATTTGAATTTTCATTAGATATTTTTTATTCAATGTATGTGTATTTACAGAATCCAATCCAATGATTATTATTATAGTGGCCCAAAATTATTTATACATTATAAAATGGATATTTTTTTGACAATAACAATCAATAAAATATATCCACATAATAGCCCAGATAGATGTGTAATTGTCATATTAAATTTGTATATCCTTTGATGATATGTAATGGTACTATGTGAAAAATAAATTGAATATACAAATGGATGAATAATAAATTAATTACCACAAACATCACTTGGTTTAATTCCCTAAATAACATCACCACTTCTATAATGATCATACAAATAATGATATGAATTTAGAAATAAATTAACATTATATATGGAGTTATAAGAAACATCATAAGAAAATTATTTTCTGATAAAGAGTACATAGTGTTGTATTTATAGTGAAATATGGTACATTTTTTATTGTTATCAGATAATGTGTTGATTGTAATTATAAACAATAGTTAATAAAATAATTGGTCATTATTTTTGTTGGTTATGTAGACACAATTAAGTGATCATTACGACTGTTTTATAATATAACCAACGATGTATTATTTATTTTAAAAAAAATACATGAAATTCAATATATTTTTTTATGATTATTTGATAGTATTTAAATAATTTTTACATTAATCAAATTAAATTATAAAAAATTCAATATTATACATTAAAATATTAAACTCATGATAATTTTTTTTATAGAAATCAGCAAATTTTATTATATCCTAAAATATATATTTTTCATTACAGAATGATTTCATTTAAATTGATAAAATATTACCTATTTATAGTTTTATTTTGGTAATATAAATTTTGTTTTTTGACTCATAATATAAATATTTTCCAAGGCTTATCTAATGGGAATTTGTTTAGACACATTTGATTTTTTGAGAAAAACAAAAACTAACAATGTTAAACAAAATGTAATTTTATTACATAATGATTATTTCAACATGATTACAAATTTAAAGCATCATATTTTTAGATAAGACTATAATTTATTATGTATAAAAATATACTTCTAAATATTTATTTTTGTAATAACATTATACATTTTAAAAAAAATGATTTTCATAAATTAAATTTATTTTTACCGTGTGTTCTTTAATTTGGTATTTTGATTGTTTTTTTTATTATTATGTCCAATAACGTCCACCAACCCTATAACACTAGTTATTTAACAATTAAATGCTTTTAAATTCAATATATCCACATGCAGTTGGATTATATGATAAATTAATGAATTTTATTCATTTTTAGCCCATGCCTACTCATTTATAAATTGTATACTTTCCCCAATCTTCTCTACCCCAAATTCAATATATATAAATGAATACCTACTTTAGATCCCATTGTGTCCCTCCAAGGTGTCCAAAGGGTTCCCAGGTGTTTCCCCCTTTTTTAGGAAGAAAAACATCATTATAAGAGAATTGTCATCTTCTTCATTTTGATTAATGATATTCTTTATTGTAAGTGTTCATAAAGAACATGTTTCATTTTTTAAATGATCTTTTAATATTTTCTCTTCTAACAAAAAATGTTTTTTACCAATAGGAGACTATTATCCCCTCTATTTATTCTATCACTTTAAATAGTTTCATATATTGTATTACTGAAGAGTTAATTTAAATAATATCCAATTATTACATGATAAATTATGATAATATATATAAAACACTACATCCTCCTCATTGGGTGATAACTAATATGTCGATATTTCTTTTTATTTGGGGATATAAAATTAAGATACAAAAAATCCTTCATTAATTTTTACAATTGAATTAATGTTGATGTCTTTCAATACCAATGTGATCAACGATTTTATATGAATCCCATTAAATATTAACCGTGATTTATTAAGGAACCATTCTATAATGTTTTAATCAGTCCACATATATTTAGAAATTATAAGGGTGTTCTTTAATAATAATAAAATGAACCGGGTAACGAATTAATCTCTACAGATGCCTTTTTAACATTACCTTTGTGAAAATCCCTAGTAATTATGATTCTTTAAAAAATGTTGAAACTATTTAGTAATACGATTATGATTATATAATTTTTTACATACAATTATCAATGTTATTTTTAATTTTATTTGTTTCATGACATGATTCAGGATTATATGATTATTCTAAATTGGTATGCCTCATTTCTATATTTATGATTATCTATTGGTTATTTCCCATAATGGAATTTATGACAAAATATTTATATCATTTACATCCTTATGATATTATTGTAATTAGGAGGAACATATGAAAAATATTTTTTAGTTAATGATTAATTATGTTTTTGTTTTCATGAGATTATATTCAAAATTTAAATGACAGTATACACTAAAATATCCTATATATTATTAAAATTTGTATCGTGTAACAAATATTTCTAGTCATAAAAAGGTATGTAACCATAATAAGTATTGTTGGATGGTATAGTTAATTGTGTAAATGTTGATTTGAAACCCATAGTGTGAAGCCAAGTGATAATCATAGTTATATTAAATCATCAATATATCATGATAATGAATTAAGTAAATTGTCTCTAAGATAATACATCCCTATCTAGATATTTTATGTCGGTGTGGTTCTAGAAAATTTATATTTAAATATTATAATATCAATAATGGTGCATTGAGATATACCCAATAATCCCCAAGTGCACAATTATAGTCTTTACTGCACACCAGGTTTCACACTCCCAAGGGGAATGCTTTGGCAAATATAATTCCTATAAAAACCACTATAATGATTTAAATATAGTGTAATTATTTTCATTATTATTGAATAATATCACCCTATAACCAAAGAAGTGAAAAAATTTATGATTATTCATCACTTTATAATAGTTTTTAAGAAATACACTTGTTTAAAAAATTTCTCACATTGGTATTATATTTCTAGAAAAATATTAGGAAATTGAATGAATCATGTATGAAATGTCATAGATATAAAATGTGATTGTATAATTTCATGTGACTAACTTGTTTTGGTCATCTTGTAATGTCACAAAAGGAGATACACCACATGGAGAGGATTAAGAATGTAAAAAAAACATGTCATGAATATAACCAAAACATGTGAAAAAACCAGGGTTCAATATGGTAGGATGAGATTCATCAAGATCCATACTACTGAATGCAAACATTCTAATGATGTAAATTACAGTATACCTAGCTAAACAAATTCCATATAACCATCAATCACCATAAATCTATCCCACTATGATAATGAATGTTGACCATAGAACATTGTATTATTCATGATAGCCTTAAATTTCCTTGATTCATTGAAGACATATTCTTTATCCAATAATAGAAGAAGTAGGGTGTGAATATAGATCATAGTATGATATCATAAAAACATATAAAATAATTAATATAAAAAATTCAAAACTTATTGGTTTATAATAGAATCTAATATATAATGAATGTCCATTAAAAAAACCAATTTAAAAAAATACATTCTTATCCCAATATTCATACCATATCCACCAAATACCAGAATAAATAATCTAGAAAAAACAAATATTTAAATACACTATGTGTGAAAATATCAATTAAATAAAACTTAATGCAAAAAATGACATATAAATTAAAAAATCTTCTGGAAAAAATGGAACATGTATGGGAAATAATATAAAATTAAACTAGGAATATGTTGTTTCTAACTAATAGTTAATCCATTCATAGTATGATATATCACAAAATAAACTCATAGTGAATCCACACAAATTACAGTAACTTATTTCCATTTCAAGATTAACCAAAGGATCCAAATGTGGTATATTTGTTCAAAAATACACAAAAAATATCACATTCATTTTAAACCTTACTTATGTAATGAAAATCCATTTATTAACAACCCAATGGTTTCCACAAGAACATATTGAAAATCATCATTCGTAAACACTTTAATAGATAGTCCTTCAAAAAATATGAAGTAATCCAATTATAATTTTTCCAAAAAGAATGAAAACAATGGATCATCATTCGATAGGGTTTTCATGACAAAAAATTGAAAAGGGTCAATGTAAAATCCTAATCGATCAGGAATTTAAAAAACAACCACATGATACTATTATTTCATGAACAAATGAAATGATTGTAACTCCCCGAGATTTTATGAAAAATAATCTTTTTAATTTCATTAATGTCTTGTGTTGTACGCTACACCAAAAGGAGCTTTCACAACACGCATCCTTGACTTGCCTTTCATTACACGCAATCGCGAACTTCCTTGATAGCACGTGTAGTACGCAATACCGAGTTTCACTAAACAATGATATGCTATTAAAATATTATTAAAACTAGCCGTTATGAATAGTAATAACCAATTTTTGAAATTTTGTAAATTTTATTTTTCAAATTGGACTTCATTTTTTGATTCGGAATATCGAAATTATCTTAGGGTGAAATTTTGGTAATTTTCGGATAACTTTCATATTTTGATGAATAGTGGTAATTACTAAATTTTAATTAAAAACAAAATTTTCAATAGAAATAATTAGTAGTGATAAATTATTAATTTTAGTGGTTTTAAAGTATATTTAGAATATATTTTTACAATTTAATACAATGGTGGTCATTGGATGTAATTTCACATTTAAACCAGACATAAACAAGTGTCAATCTTTTGATAGTTATTATCTCTTAAAACACGCTATTTGTTTTGACGACGGGAATTAATTTTTAAATTAATTAATGCAATTGATATGTTTTAAATTTGGTAAAATAGAAATCATTTTTGAGTTCATAATATCAAATATTGCTTAGGCCTAATTTTTGGTATTTTTCTGAAAACTTTCAATTTTTGATGAATAGTGAAACCACTAAGTGGTAGTTAAAAAAAACTGAATTGTTCATAAAACTTAATTTTACCGCTTATGTGAGTGGAATTTCAAAAATCCGAGAGACACGGTTGATGTCAGTAAGTAAAATGTGGTTCAATGAGACGAAAATATTTTTTTGGTGAATAGTAACTTTTTACTTTTTTTTTACCACGGTTAAAAGTAAATAGGGTAATTATGGGTAGAAATGATATTATTATTACCCTAAAACCTGTCCTAATTTTATTGGACAAGGGTAATTCGACCAAAAAAAAACTTAGGAATAAAATATGACCAATTTGGCCCACTTGGATTAGATTAGGACATTTATTATTAATTTATTTAAAGAAGGGTTAAAAGAGTTAAAATAAAAGTTTATTTACTAAAATATTTTTAATATGGGGTTATACATAAGATAAATTTGACTATAAATATTAATTAGAAATCTAAAACGATTTCCAACATAATTGTATTTTATTTTTAATTTTTAGACATTAAATAATGTAATTTATTTTTGACACAACGATGATGCAGTAATTATCTTATTAATAAAATATTGATATAATTGATGTTATAAATACCCAAATAAATATAATTTGAGACTTTTTATGAATTCCACTAATTTTCTAGGTTAATATGACATTTTAGTATTGATTTAATTAACTGTGTTCGAACTTATCATTCTGTTATGATTTTCACAAAAATCAATTACTAAATAGTGTCAAAATTGACATAAAATAGTATTTAAAACAAATATTATATTATTAATTGTTATTTTATTCCTAAAAATCTAAGGTTCGGCTAAATGACTTAGATAAGGTTATATATATTAATAATAAACAATTTGGGGTTCGTTTGGCTTCTTATAGTAAGTTTATTAACCTTATAGTGTAAGAATACAAGAAGACACAGTAAAAGTAAAATTATTTAACTTAATGTTAAATCTAAATGATAAGGTTAAACTAGGAACCTAAACTTATCTAAATTCTATTGGATGAGAGGCTTTCGACCCATCCCCACTTTAAATTCTATTTAAGACCCTTTGGAACCATTATAAACCGATTTTGACTTTAATATAAAATTATATTTTGAGATATTCCTAAGGTGCCCCTCTCCTCCCTTATAAAAAGACACCCCCTCCCCCTCCTCCTCACACCAATTTGAGCACTCAAGCTCGGCCAAACCCTGTCAAAATATCTTCTCCACATCCATAGTATCATCATAGTGGTCCTGGTCATCTTCAAAGACCAATCTTAGTTCCCTAAGTGGAGGATTCAAAGAGGCGTTTCAAAGAAGATGTAATATCCATTACCGATCTTTTAAATTTTGTTTCTTCTTCAACTTATTCTTCTTTAGTTGTTTCATGACAAAGTAATAACATCAGTATTACGTACATACTGATATGTTATTATAAATATGAAAGAACCCTAATTCACCTTCTATCCATCCTACGGAAAATGGAAATCACCGCGCGTGCGTTTGTACGGAATATCGTCTCCACGCCGTGGTGTAATCTATTTTCCACCACCACCTTAATTGTATGGGTATAATGGTGTAATGAGTAACTATATATGATTATTATAAAGTTATATTGATACTGAAATAGTATACATACACTTCAACACAATTCCACGACCATGGGAACGATATCATCGCTCGTGCGTACATGCGGACTACCGTCTCCACGACGCGATGAGATTCATTCTCAATGATTAACCATTCATGAATGATTATAAAGTATATATAATAAGTACTAATGAAATATATGACATAATAATGATACTGGATTTATGTATATTTATATGTATGTCATCTACTTAATTCCATTCAATTCAATAAGGAAACGAAAACAGCGTTCATGCGTACGTACGGACTACCGTCTCTATTAACAGTGTATTTCATTCCATTTATCGATATATATATATATATATATATATTCTGAATATATATTATATATAAATTATGTTTTAAATTCTGGATATAAGTAATCATGATCCAAGTAATCATATTAATAATTACAAGTTAAAAACACGAACGACAAATGAGACGATTTTACCCAAAACGCTACTTTAACATGAATTTACAAAAGAACGGGTAATATAAAGTCATAAGTGTACCATATATGATATAATAACAATGAATATGATTCTGGAATAAGTCAATAACATGATTTAAATCATTATACAGGAGGTTCGGACACTTATAAAGCAAGTCGGACCTAAGGTAAGGGAAATATCACAATCTCATTTTTATCTGAGATTGTTTATACTTTGGTATTTAATGGGGTGTATTTTATCATCCAAATCCATGTTTCCTCAATATGTAATGTTATTTCCATCCACCTAAAATTTTATAAATCCAAATTTACCCTTCGGTGAGTTTGTAGAAAAGGATATGAAAGGAATCTGTTGTCGTTTTTCGTACGAGGTACTTTTTTGACTTTTCCGACAAAAGTACGAGAAGAATGGTTTTTTAAACTTATATGGCATGAATGGATTTTTTAAAACATTATTTCCAAGAAGCTTCATTTACAAGTATCCAAGTTTATTTTTAATCAAATTTTTTAGTTTAAATGTTTATGACATGTTAAGAAGGGAAAAGTGTTTTTGAAGAAGAAATGATATTTTCCTCAAGAATAGAGTTCAAGTGTTTTATCAAAATTATTTTCCATCTAAGAAAATAAAGGTTTCTGTTTCTATCCAAATTTTTACATCGATTTGACTATGTTGTGATGGAATTATGTTTATGAATTCCTTTATCTTATATGAATGGTTTTATGATGTCATGTTGTTTATGAATCCCATTTTTATTACATGGGTTATGATTTGATGTTTGGTTTATGATTTTGTGGCACACATAAGAATGGTATCATTATGAGATGGGTGGGACCTATATCTCCCTCCAATGCATTGGGTAAAGATTTTATATCTCATGAGATAGACATGGCTGGAATGGTAGGTTATACCGGTTAAGTGAAACAGGACTGAAACGAGGGTTACTCGATTCAGAAAGGGACTTTGTCCACTAAGATAGTCTTGGCAATGAGTCTTGACTAACAAGAAATGATTCTCTATGATTATGTGTTTATTCAACAAAGTTTAATTTTTTAAGTTATGATTATTGGATTTTCATTTCACTACTAAGATTTATCCCATGTTATGAAATTATGTTCTCTTTTGCAGGTTAAGATTTCCAAAATGTTATGTTCTTATGAAAATGATGTGATTGATATTTCTTTTGTTTACCCTTACGGAGAATTTGATCTCAACCTTTTATGTTTTCTTTTCCCCAAGATAAAAATAAAGGTTTTAGTTAAAAAAAGGAAGATCTTTTTGGGAGATGTTGAAGATCTTTCACCTTGATTAGAAGATTATATTCCGAGTTTCCAAAGACAATAAACTATTACGGTCCTTGTGTGTGTGTTTTTTAATGTAATAAGTATTCCTCAAAAGTAATGTAATGTACATGTACGTCAGGCTTCGGGTCTCTACAGTTGGTATCAGAGGAAAGGTTTAGTCAACCTTTGGAAACTATGATGTGAGAACGTTAGTGAGATCCCTAGAGATATTTCTAAGGTATGTCTAGGGATGTCCCTAAAGATAAGTATACGTATAAGATACCGTCCTTGAACTACGGTAACTATCTTAGAATTTAACCTAAGATGTTAGATATTAAGGGTACTCCCCCTTTACTATGTTTTTTTCCCTAGCATGATTTTTTCCTCTCACAAGATTCTTTTTGTGTTTTAGTTAATGGAGGGAACCAGAAGGAATTTGGTTAACATTGATTCCAATGGATAAATTGGTGACTATAAGCAACAAAATTATGTAATGCCTAGAGAGAAAGATATTGTGATTATGCAGAATCTGTCATCGCGATATATGATTAACAAGGTGAAATTTAGTGGTATACCTAATTCATCAAATAAGAGTAAGATAGACTATTATGAATGTTCGCATGTTGAGCAGCATAAAGAAAGGAAGATTGAGATTTCTAAAGAATGGAAGAAGAACCTTGAAGAATACCTCAAATGGAGGGACCGATGATATTTCTATGGAGAAAAGGGTCATAGAGTGACATACATTTATGGAGTTCAATGTATTATTTGTGGAGAACATGGGCATTACCCAACTCAATGCCCTGACCAAAAAAGTTACTTCTAAATCATGTAAGGACTTATTCCAGGACAATAATTGAAGAGGATGGATTGAAGTGTTTATGTATTGGTATTCAAGAATAATGTTGTTGAGGTACTTTTATTGTTTATTAGAATATTTTTGTATTATTTTGGTTTTCAATAATTTTAAGGTACCGGTAACCATGAAAAGTGATTCAAATATTTTGGAAAGCAGATGATATGCACATAATGAAGGGATAAGGAGAAAATGAAATGTTTGACAGTATTCATGAGATCATGATTTATATAAGGACTAAGTGATATCATGGTTTGAGTATATAGAATTTTGAGGATTTTGGTATTTTGAAGGTGTTAACTTTTAACTGCATTCATGTTTTCACTAAGGTTCAATGGGTATTGAAGAGAATACATGATTAAGGCCATTGAATGTTTGGAATGTGAGCAACAAGACATATCTTATGATATATGGGGATCAATGATGGTATTAAATCTCTGGTAATCGTTTTCACTATATTATGAGAGTGGATTGCAGTATTATGGATAAGCGTAAAGATTGGAATGGATTATGTTGGACATAAGTTAGTATTGTTTAAGGATAGAAGTTTTTTTTCGATATTATTGATGGGATGTTATAGTAATATAGTTTTAGAAAAAGGACAACCTGCAGGATGGGCGACAGCCCATCGCTTTGGACAAGGCTGTGGGAATCGAACCCACAACCGAAATGCGACTGGCCTTTATCGCCTACCACTGGCCTACAGGAAGTCCATGTTTAGTATAAACTAGTTTTATTATATTAAGCATTATGATATATGAACTATAAGTCCATTTTAGGAACCATATAGGACTAATCTCACTATAGAATGAATTATTTATATTTAATAACTTTTGCTAACTTTTTGTTTGAGACAGATGGAATGACCCGTAATTCTATCACATGATCTGCTAACACTTCACGAATAACAAATTCAACTTCATTTATTTAAGAGATGAAGTGGAAATTATTCAAGGAACGAACAACAGTGAGATTGTACCAAATTAAAGTAAGTATTTATTCTAATTCAAATTCTTCAACTTTAGG
Source organism: Viscum album (assembly GCA_963277665.1). Taxonomy (NCBI): domain Eukaryota; kingdom Viridiplantae; phylum Streptophyta; class Magnoliopsida; order Santalales; family Viscaceae; genus Viscum; species Viscum album. Next base: position 1,376,064,929 of record OY728158.1, on the reverse strand, counting down.
GAAACAATCTTGAAAACCAAAAATGTTGTCCTAGTACTCTTATATCTGATTAATCAGATGGTACCTTAGATCGTCACAAATTTATTGATTTGTGATTTTTGGCTTTTTCATAGCCATGTTCTCTACCACTCTCCATTAGAACATGATGGTTAGAATTTTCTTCCATATCCATATTTTCATCTATGTGGAAACCCAGTGATTAGTTTATTTGGGTAACCATTATGTTTCATACTTTTGTTTTTAAAGATTGGTTTTGGTATTCCTTTTTACGATGTGGGTTTCTATTAAAGAAACTTTCGAGTAGTAAACCATTTATATCCACGACGAATTTTGAGGGCGAAATTCATTTTAATGGGGTAGAATGTAACACCCCAAGATTTTATGAAAAATATTCTTTTTAATTTCATTAAATGTCTTGTGTTGTATGCTACACCAAAAGGAGCTTTCACAACACGCATCCTTGACTTGCCTTTAATTACACGCAATCGCGACCTTCCTTGATAGCGTGTGTAGTACGCAATACCGAGTTTCACTAAACAATGATATGCTATTAAAATATTATTAAAACTAGCCGTTATGAATAGTAATAACCACTTTTTGAAATTTTGTAAATTTTATTTTTCAAAATGGACTTCATTTTTGGATTCGGAATATCGAAATTAGTTTAGGGTGAAATTTTGGTAATTTTCGGATAACTTTCATATTTTGATGAATAATGGAAATTACTAAATTTTAATTAAAAACAACTTTTTCAATCGAAATAATTAATAGTGATAAATTATTAATTTTAGTGGTTTTAAAGTATATTTAGAATATATTTTTATAATTTAATACAATGGTGGTCATTTTATGTAAATTCACATTTAAACTAGACATAAACAAGTGTCAATCTTTTGATAGTTATTATCTATTAAGAACACGCTATTTGTTTTGACGACGGGAATTAATTTTTAAATTAATTAATGCAAATGATATGTTTTGAATTTGGTAAAATAGAAATCATTTTTGAGTTCATAATATCAAATATAGCTTAGGCCTATGTTTTTGGTATTTTTCTGAAAACTTTTAATTTTTGATGAATAGTGAAACCACTAAGTTGTAGTTAAAAAAAAACTGAATTGTTCATAAAACATAATTTTACCGCTTCTGTGAGTGGAATTTCAAAAATCCGAGAGACATGGTTGATGTCAGTAAGTAAAATGTGTTTCAATGAGATGAAAACAATTTTTTGGTGAATAGTAACTTTTTACTTTTTTTACCACGGTTAAAAGTAAATAGGGTAATTACGGGTAGAAATGATATTATTATTATCCTAACACATGTGATAATTCTATTGGACAAGTTTAATTCGACCAAAAACAAACTTAGGAATAAAATATGACCATTTAGGCCCACTTGGAATAGATTAGGACATTTATTAATAATTTATTTAAAGAAGGGTTAAAAGAGTTAAAATCAACGTTTATTTACTAAAACATTTTTAATATGGGGTTATAAATAAGATAAATTAGACTATAAATATTCATTAGAAAGATAAAACTATTTCCTACATAAACGTATTTTTTTTTGTAATTTTTAGACATTAAATAATTTAATTTATTTTGACACAACGGTGATGCAGTAATTATCTTATTAATAAAATATTGACATAATTAATGTTATAAATACCCAAATAATTATAATTTTAGACTTTTTATGAATTCCACTAATTTTCTAGGTTAATATGACATGTTATTATTGATTTAATTAACTTTTTGCGAACTTATCATTCTGTTATGATTTTCACAAAAATCAATTACTAAATAGTGTCAAAAGAGACATAAAATAGTTTTTAAAACAAATATTATATTATTAATTGTTAGTTTATTCCTAAAAATCTACGGTTCGGGCAAATGACTTAGATAAGGTTATATATATTAATAATAAACAATTTGGGGTTCGTTTGTCTTCTTATAGTATGTTTATTAACCTTATAGTGTAAGAACACAAGAAGTCACGTTAAAAGTAAAATTATTTAAATTAATGTTAAATCTAAATGATAAGGTTAAAATAGAAACCTAAACTTGTCTAAATTCTATTTGATGAGAGGCTTGCGACCAATCCCCACTTTACCATCGAAATAATACCCTTTGGAACCATTATAAACCGATTTTGACTTTAATATAAAATAATATTTTGAGATATTCATAAGGTGCCCCTCTCCTCCCTTATAAAAGGACATCTCCTCCCCCTCCTCCTCACACCAATTTGAGCACTCAAGCTCGGCCAAACCCTGCCCAAATCTCTTCTCCACTTCCCTAGTATCATCCTAGAGGTCCTGGTCTTCTTCAAAGACCAATCTTAGTTCCCTAAGTGGAGGATTCAAAGAGGCGTCTCAAAGAAGAGGTAATATCCTTTACCGATCTTTTCAATTTCTTTCTTCTTCAACTTCTTCTTCTTTAGTTGTTTCATGACAAAGTAATCACATAAGTATTACTTACATACATATATGTTATTATAAATATTAAACAACCCTCATTCACATTCTATCCATCCTACGGAAAAAGGAAATCACCGCCCGTGCGTACGTACGGAATATCGTCTCCACGCCGTGGTGTAATCTATTTTCCGCCACCACCTTAATTCGATGGGTATACTGGTGTAATGAGTAACTATATATGATTATTATAAAGTGATATTGATACTGAAATAGTATACATACACTTCAACACAATTCCACGACCATGGGAACGATATCGTCGCTCGTGCGTACGTACGGACTACCGTCTCCACGATGCGATGAGATTCATTCTCAATGATTAACCATTCATGAATGATTATAAAGTATATATAATAATTACTAATGAAATATATGACATAATAATGATACTAGATTTATCTATATTTATATGTATGTAATCTACTTAATTCTATTCAATTCAACAAGGAAACGAAAACAGCGTTCATGCGTACGTACGGACTACCGTCTCCATGAAAGGTGTATTTAATTCCATTTATCGATATATATATATATTCTGAATATATATTATATATAAATCATGTTTTACATTCTGGATATAAGTAATAATGATCCAAGTAATCATATTAATAATTACAAGTTAAAAACACGAACGTCAAATGAGTCGATTTTACCCAAAACGCTACTTTAACATGAATTTACAAAAGAACGGGTAATATAAAGTTATAAGTGGACCATATATGATATAATAACAATTAATATGATTCTGGAATAAGTCAATAACATGATTTAAGTCATTATACAGGAGGTTCGGACAATTATAAAGCAAGTCGGACCTAAGGTAAGGGAAATATCACAATCTCATTTTTATCCGAGATTGTTTATACTTTGGTATTTAATATGGTGTATTTTATCATCAAAATCCATGTTTCCTCAATATTTAATGTTATTTCTATCCACCTACAATTTTTTAAATCCAAATTTACCCTTCGGTGAGTTTTTAGTAAAGGATATGAAAGGAATATTTTGTCGTTTTTCGTACGAGGTACTTTTTTGACTTTTCCGACAAAAGTACGAGAATAATGTTTTTTTAAAATTATATGGCATGAATGGATTTTTTAAAGCATTATTTCCAAGAATCTTCATTTACAAGTTTCCATGTTTATTTTTAATCAACTTCTTTTAGTTTAAAATTTTATGACATGTTAAGAAAGGAAAAATGTTTTTGAATAAGAAAGGATATTTTTCCTCAAGAATAGAGTTCATGTGTTTTATCAAAATTATTTTCCATATAAGAAAATAAAGGGTTCTGTTTCTATCCATATTTTTACATTGATTTGACTATGTTGTGATGGAATTATGTTTATGAATTCCTTTATCTTATAGGAATGGTTTTATGATGTCATGTTGTTTAAGAATCCCATTTTTATTACAAGGGTTATGCTTTGATGTATGGTTTATGATTTTGTGGCACACATAAGAATGGGATAATTATGAGATGGGTGGGACCTATATCTCCCTCCAATTCATTGGGTAAAGATTTTATATCTCATGAGATAGAAATGGCTGGAATGGTAGGTTATACCGGTTCAGTGAAACAGGACTGAAATGAGGGTTACTCGATTCAGAAAGGGACTTTGTCCACTAAGATAGTCTTGGCAATGAGTCTTGACTAACAAGAAATGATTCTCTATGATTATGTGTGTATGCCACAAAGTTTCATGTTTTATGTTATGATTATTGGATTTTCATTTCACTACTAAGTTTTATCCCATGTTATGAAATTATTCTCTCTTTTGTAGGTTAAGATTTCCAAAATGTTATGTTCTTATGAATATGATGTGATTGATATTTCTTTTGTTTACCCTTACTGAGAATTTGAGCTCACCCTTTTATGTTTTCTTTTCCCCGGGATATAAAGCAAGGTTTTAGGTAAAAAAAGTAAGATCTTTATGGGAGATGTTGAAGATCTTTCACCACGATTAGAAGATTATATTCCGAGTTTCCAAAGACACTAAACTATTACGGTCCTTATGTGTGTGTTTTTGTAATGTACTAAGTATTCCACAAAACTAATGTAATATACATGTACATCAGGCTTCGGGTCTCTACAATGACTAATTGAAAATACATCATACCAGGGATATGAAGTGTAACCTCTATAATTATAAAATGTTGAATAGATAAATACATATTGAGTGAGATCACAAAAAAATTTCCCAAATCATCATTGATATCTTGAGGAAATATTGGAACCTAATGAAAAATAATCTTGTTGAAAACATCCTTAAACCCCCTGGAGCCAAGTAACTCACATAATGATTCCCTTTTATAGTGTCAAATATTACATACTGAAAAAATAAAAAAAGGAATCCACACAGAGTAAATAAATCCGAATTTGAATTTTTCACATAATGTAAAGCATTCATGGATTATAAATTTTTTGAACCATACCTTATAAATATAAACCCATAATCCATTAATTCAAATATTTTAACACATTCATGAGAGGAATGTCTACACCAGGTATTTATCTACCATATTTTATAAAGAAGACCACTAAACGAAATCATATTGATCATCATTATCTATGAGAAACTTCTAATTCCATGTATAAATATAAACCCAGAATCCATTAATTCAAAAAAACATAAATACCTAAAAGTTGGGTCATTTATCATACAAATTCCCTATATTGTTTAGAATTCCTCAATAAAAAAAATCAAAAACCAATCTAAAATACAACAATCAAATCCTAAAAAATGATATGTAATGAGGTTTACAATATTAGTATCATAATAAGTGTCACACACCATAATTTCCTCAAGATCCTAGACTCAAAAACTTATTTTTCCACTAGAACCTTATAAATAATTACCACTCCAAGGTCATGTTGTGCCTTATATGAACATCCAAAATAAATGAGGAAAAGTGTTCATTTTAATGTGAAACTAATTTTCTCTTAGATCCATAATAAAAAATGGTTGATCGACCATAGTGATGTAGGGTTCTAGGTGGACATCATCACATTCCATAACATTGAAAGATCTGGTAGATAAATCCACAGATTTGAAACATAAATCATATTTTCGATGGAAGCCTAATTATAAAATATATCCAACCAACATGCCTCCATTATTAGTCATCCAATGATTTCAAAAGTCCCCATAATTCTCACTAAAAACATTCTGTTCTTTCATAATTGAAGATGAATATAAAATATTGAAACTCTTTGATATAACTTATAACAAACAATAATCAACATAAGTTAGTACAAATAGTCTACAGAATATTTTTTTTTGACTATTTTCAATTATTATTTACTTATATATCAACCCCACATTCTCTATCATCTATTGAAAAAAGGCTTAGCCCCACAAATAATGATTTGACCATATCTACCTACTATAATGTGAATCAATATGGGTACCCATAAAATGCATTAGTGGAATCTATTTCGATCAATGCTTAATAAAATTTTGTATTGGAAAACACCAATAAAGGAATATTCTTTTCCTAATAACCATAAAAATTAAAAATAGTAGCCCTTTGAAAATATTCAAGAGATCGGATAAATCTCTATTTCCTTCCATCCATATATGTATGATTTGTTATGATCAATTTCATCTACGAACACATAAACATCCATTAATCCATTCCAAATAATAGATTTTTAAAAGGAGTTACTTTTAAAAACAAACATAGATAAAACCCCATTAATTCTCATTACCTCGTTGACATACATGTCCTTAATAAATATCACATCATATGTAGAAAAATAACTGATTTGATGACTTGATCAATGATAACTGAAATAACATCCATAACACAAGGAATATTTTGAAATCCATTTAAAAATTTCATGGAAATATAATCTCATGTCAATTGAAGACTCAGTATTGGATTCAACAAACTAGGAGACCTCTAATCTTCTACCTTAATACTATGATTTGTAAGGCACCATGATCAAAACTCAAAAATTGACACCCTTATTACTAGACACTAATTATATTTTTTGAAATATTGATACAAATTGGTAGTACCTTGATGTATATACCTTCATCAATGATGCCCTCTTCCCATAACCTTTTTCCTCAATGAGAAATTAACAACCAAAATTATTGAAAATCCAAATGGCCACTAAGTGACTGAGAATAATCCCTCACAGTCTCCCTACCATAATTCATTTTACTAATTATCTACCTCTATAAGATAGAAATATTTAGGTTCTAAAAATACTAACCTGATATAGTGTTATAAGTTATTTAAGATAGACATACATACCAAATTTATACTACTATTTCAAATGTAATATTTGAAAACACCCATCAATGTCCATCCTTTCATAGATTCATTAAGAGCTTCTGTCTTTAATTTCATGACTAGAACATCAGTGAGCATATTATCATTCTGAGAAGTATAAGGAATATATGATAATTTTCAGAGATTCTCCCCACAGGTTTATTGTATAAATTATAGATCCTTATGAGATTAAATACCACTTAAGATATTATTATATTAATATATCAAAAATAATTCCCCAAAAGGCAGTGAATCCATTTTTTTGACTCCATGAATCACCATATCCAATTAAATTAGAATTGATGGATAGTTTATATCTTGGGAGAGTATCTAGTGATATCAATATTCCACCAATTGTTTCCCCTACATAAGGACACATCCCAAGCCCATACATGAAACAATAACGAATGCATCATAATGGGAACCTAGATATGGAATAATAAAAATAATATATGATATAAGTAGCATATTTAGTCCCTAAAAATATATCTAACACATCTCATTCCACTGTAATGTTATACAATTCTATGAATGATTTTTCATTGAAGATGAAATCATGGAGAAATTAAAAAAACTGCTTGAAATTTCTAGCGAAATGCATGAATTTTCAAATATCAAACTCATATATGATCAACTCCTATGATATAAATGCATGAATATTTTTATGATCAAATTCCCTTTCCTTATTAAATATGATATGGTCTATAAAAATTTGTTAGTGAATCCAATACACACAATTTTAATTTTAAAAATACAGAAAATGTTTTTGACTATTATATGGATGATATCAAAATGGTATTTCCCCAACTCATGTGACTATGATTAGAATATAATATCATCTAGAAAAAAAGACAATATTATTACATGATCAAATGAATGATCTTGTTCCATAATTATCAGAACAACACATGATATATTGTTATTCTGAATAGAATAACCATAAAACATAAATTCCCAAATAAACACTTAAATGATGTTATTGGTATATCCACTTCACGGAGTGTTAAATGGTGGGATTGTGACAACAAATATATATACAAAATCAAACATGAAATTATTATCTAATAAAAGATATCATCAATACTTGGGATGAAATATTTCTTCTAGAAGGGAACATGATATTAATCTGGATAGTAAATATATTTTTTGAGGATCACATATTCCATCTTATAAAAGTGGCTGTGAAAATATCATGGTGACCCACAAGGATGAATAAATACATTAGATATATGATCTGAAATATAGAAATTATGTTATACAATAACAATAGGTAACAAATATAAATAAGACATATAAATAGTAATAATTCTTGGGAGAATGTAAATAGTAAATTTGACTACTCTTTATGGTCTTAAAATAGAAAAAAAATGACAGATAATAGGGTGTTAAGACTCAACTACAATGTATTGGATTTCACAAAAAATTGTAAATATAATCAATAAAATTCTCTCAAAACATGAATATGGTGACCCCAACACATGGAGAAATAGTCCATTCACTTTTTAATCTAGAGATCCAGTCAACCTGAAAAACATGATTAAAGCCTTTATATAGAAAAACTGTTCCTAATAACATTAATAGTCGATCAGAGAAATATAATTAACCATAAAATATATTTTTATAATCAAGAATAATATATCATTATTTAGAACTAATAATTCATGCACCTACCCAGGTTCTGTATTTGTCTGTCAACATGTTCGGAACATGGAAACCTAGACTTATCACCTTTTAAAAGGAGTGGAATGATCCACAAAAAATGGAATAATATTTGAGGTAATACCAACACATCAACTATATTGTATTTTATTAATGAACGAGAAGCGCCAAATCTATCTCTATAGTAGATGTAATGATCACCGTAGTACTAAATATGGTCGTTCATGATTTTTATTCTTCAAGTGAATACTTAAATACATAATGATATAAGTTTTTATCTTCTACATGTGCTTTCACATCCACAAGAAAATTACCCATAGCATGAAGATAAGACTAATCATCCTTGGAATAATTATTAAAAACATAAAATACATTGGAGATAGTGGATCATGCCTTAATTATTTAGGAAAACCTATAAAAAATTCATTTTAAATATCATGATAGTCCCTAATGATGACTTGTCTTATAATCCTGAGTATAACAAGTTTTAGTATGAATAGTCATCCCATGTTTATAAAAAAATCATACTTCTGAAAAAATGAATCCCCCAAAACTAGTTCTAATGAAAAGTGGGTAACATTATGCTTCATTATATATAGATAAGATATAACTTGAATTAATACAGTAACAACTTAATTTCTTCCCAAAAATATATTTCCATTAATTTCATCATATTCCAAATATTTCTTTTGAACTACTTACAACATGGTTTTAATGTAAATGTGAGTCAATATTTACTAAACATGAGCCCTCAACACTAAAATAAATATCATAGCCTTCAGGTAGTCATTGGGGAGTCTATTTGATCCAATGTGTTCCAAATCTACAATTTGGGAGAAAATATCTATAATTGTATGATCTCAGGATTCCAAGGTCAATAACTCTAAATTAATGTCAACAAGAAATTTATAATTATAAAAATATTGATGAATATTTTATTTAAATTATTTCAATCGATATTCTCATGAAACATTGATTTTACTACAGATTCCCAAATTATAAATTCTTTTCATTCATGAATATACATGGAATATCCCACCATATAGTTCATATATGTCTTAGGGATTATGATGATCCTCATAATATTCTTAATATAATTTTAAATTCCCATTGTCAACATTCACCATATCATTTAAGTAGATGATTATTTATATATTATTAGTTGGTATCCACTTCTCACCCCAGGTTCAAGACACCATATTTACCAAATGTCTGAATAGTGTAAATTATAGAACTAACCGAGGAAGGTTCCATATAAGGATTTTTTTATGGAACCCATCTCATACCTTCTTCATTCATATTTGTAAGATCTTTACTCTAAATAATTGTCTAAAAATACCAAGGGAAAATCCCATCATTCTTTAGAGTATTCTAAAATCATAGGACCAACATAATGTAAGAATATGAAAGGTTTACATTATAATAATTTAAATAATTTATGAATATTATGGATGAAATAAGGTTCAATAAGAAGGAATATAATCATTTAAATAACCATACAATACATTAAATTAATATGAAATTAAACATAATGAATCAAACCTAGATAAAATTATCCAACCACCAATGTAAAATTTAGTTCAGATTCATAACTGAGAGGTCCATGCCCCTTCACGCACATAATTCCTAAATTTGAATGAACATAAAATGTTGAAACGTAACACCAATAATCCAATAAATATTGAATAATAGAATTGCATTGGATTGATTGAATGTAATAAAATAATGATGAATCGAAGTGTTCAGTAATCTTGGAAATATAAATACATACACGAGTCTTTTATTAAAAAGGAATTTTCTAATTACAAACATATTTTTTCCTTTTGAGTATAAATTTATTCCCATAAATAATAACCTTGAATATTAATGGTAGTACACTTTTTTTAAATCATGGTGAATGGAATAAAAATATTAGTGATTTTAAATTCCCCGTAAGTATTAATTATAGTGGAAGTAATAATGATTCGATAAGAATAGTAAATAAATCAAGGTAAAAAAATCAATAAATATTTGTTGCATTCTATAAAATGATAAGGAAGAATACTAATAGTATTGAAGTGAAAATAAATAAAAAAATCTATTTTAATTACTAGATAAGATATAATCAATTTTTAAAATTGATATAACAATTTATATTTAATCAATTCACAAACAAAAATATTCATCTATAAATAATGTGATGAAAAAAATTTATGGATAATAATATATAAATATTGAATAGATTAAAATATTAATGTAGGGAATCCATTGTTCTAATGTACGTGGTACCTTTCATTTCAACAAAATTCACATGATGGATTAATATACTACTATAATGATTTCTAATAATACAATTTAGAACATTCATTGTTACATTCTAGAAGGGGGTTTCCCAACAGATTTCATCTCATTAAACCACTAATGAATCTTTGGGAATATGTAATATAATATCCAACCCATTTCAAAAATTTCTAAGGAATTTTTTATTTATCAAGTAATCTATTTAATTAATTAAAAATAAACATTATCAAATATTATAATTGGTTAAATAATACAGATTTATCATTATTTTTCCAATTACCAATTATCTTTCATGTAAAGAACCTTCTGTAAGAATGGTATATGGTTTAGGAAATAATCATAAACCTGATAAATAATATGAATATATGTGTGGAAATGTATTTATTAATTATAATGGGAAGATGAATATTTCATGGGGACTAAAAAATGAATCCAAGATGTTTAAATTACCAATCTCATGATAAATAACATTCATAATCTAGCTACAATCAGAATTAGGATTGTATTAGTAAAAATAATCCAATTTTCATAGAGGATAAGGTATTTTTGACATTGATAAATGTAAATATCATAAGAGGAACTTTTAAAAATAATATTCAGAAAAATATACTATTTATATTTAAAAAACCAATGAAATATTTTTTGTTTGAAATAAAATTTAAATTACATATATTTAAAAAGTTCCCAATTTTTTTTAAATGCGACTTTAATGAAATGAGAGTACGAAATTCTATACATGCCATAATAGGTAAAAAAGTAGATTATTTTTACAAGGTAAAAGGATTGAATTGTGATTTATTATAAAAAAGACATGATGATTATAGTGAAATCAATTTTAAAACAAAATATTGAAAAAATATTTTTAATAAATCATTTTGGAAAGGATAATAATTGATAAACTGTTCAGAATGAAGTATTTTTAAGTGAAACATGGTATTTAAACAAAAATATAAATAGTGATTGGTTTTCGTGAAAACAATTCTTAATACATTTGGAGTACATAAAAGTGTAAAACATGGAACTATTTTAAGAAAGAGACAATTTTTAACCATAGTATATGATAAATTAATGTTTTGTTTAATATATATAATATAATTTATTAATGGAATTTCACAGAGTAGAAATCATTAAGATAATGATATTATTAAATAAATACTTAAATTTATCATAAAATTTATGTGATAATTATTATATAATTTTTTATGTCTATAAACATTATATTCAAATATTAGAATTTTAAATCATTAAATAGATATTCAAAGTCCTTATAAACATATTCGTTGAATATTCATGACAACAAGTAAGTAATATAACCTAATGAAGGGGAATTGAGATGTGAAATTTATTTACCACTTGGTATCATTATGTTGAAATCCATTTAGATGAAATAAATCAATTTTTAACTCAGAATACAATGATTATATAATAATTAATGATATTATATATCAAAAAATTCTAGTAGATACACTATAAAAAACATGTAATTGGTGAATAAGATATTTATTTCACAGATGTGAAAGTTAAGATTAAAATCAATTACCTTGTTTTTTAGGTGAATGTACAATATCCTCTTATACAATAATTTTTTTAAACTCAATAATATTATTATAGATCCATAATCATCTATATAATATCCTAATTTAACTTTTTTTATATCTTTTTACCCATTTTTTATGAATAATTCAATATTTTCACTACTCTTGATGTTAATTTCATATTATGTCTAGAACGGTTTAACATGATATTTTTTTCATAATACATAAATCAGGATTAAATAATATAAAAAATTTGAACCGTTTTGTATATATAATCTATATATTTATTTATATTATACCATTATTTTTAGAGATAGAATATAAAATGAACAATTCATAGAGATGGTAGGTCATACGTAAGTATGAACTAAACTTCAATTTCATTGACATATTTAAAATAATGAAATTTAAATGGTATATATATTTATATTTTAATTATAGAATATAATGTTTTTCATGTATGTTATATATTATTATTAAAATAATCCTTAATAAATTCTATATAAAATTATAATGAATCACATCGCTTTGAGGATCCAATAGTCTATAGTTCCATAAACAAAGTTACCATATTTACAAAAAATAAAATGAATTATTATATGTTTTATAAAAAAATTCTATATGTTTTAATACATAACAAATATCACATATATCATATATAAATAGGGTGTAATTTATAATTTCCATCCATGAGATGTGGTAAAAAATGAATAACATCGTCTCGTGAGATAATAGGTCACTGTCTGCGGAAATGGAAAATTTGACATCCATTTTATGGATATGTGTATATGTGTATATATATCAAATAAAATAAAAAAAATCATAGAATATTTAATATATAGAGGTAATTATATAATCCTGATACTAAAATAATTTTACGAGCAGTTAGATTAATGATAACAAATTCATCATTGAAGAAGGTTGCATTATATTTTGGTAACTCCTTATTTTTTATAACAGAATACTTCCTTTCATGGATATAATAGAATATGTTTGATTATAAAATGTTGGTAGGGATGTTTTTATCTTAATTTTTAACTTTTTTTAAGAATTACAATTCATCAAATGTATTAATTATTAGGGCGGAGTTTCGTAATTATACAGGAGGATTGAAATTCATATAATTTTTTTAAAAGGGATATCAAAAAAAGCTTTTACTATGTAATGTGTCTATAATAATGTCAATAAAAATATCCCATGTATATTTTCTCTTCAATATTTCCATTGAATATCCTTCAAACAAATTTTAAGGACATTTTTGCACTTAATTTTATTATTTAGTCCATTGGTAAGAACATTTTTCTATTATTCGCTCGGAATAGTATTAATTACATTCAATATCATTATTGGTAATAAAATAGGATTAAATCATTAATAATTATAAAATATTCTCATTCATAATATGTATTAAATATTTTGAAATTGAAATCAATTAATTAATAGATATTAATTTATAACTAATTCTACTAACCAGATGAAAAACTGGGTTTTCAAAGGTAAAAATCCTTAATGGATTTCTATTTTTTACCCAATTTCATTTTTAAATAGTGATATAGAGCCTTAAATGGATTAATATAATTATTATTGAAATTTTATATCATTAAAATCAATTTATAATATAATTTAACATTATAAATAAATAATTTTATAATGTAGTTTTGAATTAAAATTTAGTATTATTCACTAATCAATAAAAAATGAAACTGCATTACAAAATATTAAAAATCACCGTATAATAATTGTTAAACTGTTATTTCAAAAATTAATTTTTTTAAATTTAATATTTATTAATGTGACAAAATTTAGATTAAAAATAGATTCTGTATTAAATGATAAAAATATTACATTTTTTGGATAAAATACGATGATTTTGAATAAAACAGGAATAATTATTTTCTTTTGGAAGTGAAATATATTGTATGAGTATCAAAAAATAATATTCAATACCGAATTATTTTTAGTTATTTAATTTATCAATATCATTTAATTTAATTTTTTATGATAAAAAAAATTTTGAGAATAAAAATATTTTCTTTATACTAAATTTATATTTTTCCATTTGAATTATTTTCCAATAAATTTATTCTTTAATTTTTTTTAAAAATCCACATGTTTTCAATGTTGGTATATATGATTTACAACCGTTAATTTAATTGTTGGGTAATATCTTATTTTAATAAATAATACTAATAGTATTTTGTAAAACTTATTATTTTGTGTAATGTTAGTTATCGAAGAATGCCTTTGTTGTGTGTAATAGAAGCTATCCTAGTATAACTTGCATTTAATGATATAAAGTATATTGTTTTTTTATATTCAATAAATCTTCATGTCTTAAGTAGTTTAATTAATTTCCTCATTTGTGGTTTTTTTCATAGTCATAGTCAAATAAAAGATAAAATTTTATTATTTTATGTGGAGTTACATTCAACAAAATATAATTAAATGTATTCCTCCCATTTTAAAATCAATTATGATAATATAGAGTTTGATATATGATAATTACATTATCGAAACACAAAATTATGATAAATGGTAATATAATGTCCTTTAAATATGATAAAATTATAAGTACAAAGGTCAAATGGAATGACATATAAAAAGGCATCTATGTAGGAAATCATTAGTTGAAATTGAAAATATTGACTTATAGGAAATGTGTAATAATTTATATGTAATGATTGAGGTAATCAATAACAAAAAATATAATGATGAATGAAATGTTTAGTGCATCAAAACTATAAATCTATAGTGATTTAAAAGATAACCGGTTTAACAAAAATAGTGTTCTTGGGGGAAATTTTATTGATAAATTTCCTATTATTACAAAATTATACTAAATAATAATATTATAATGATATAATAATATTTATATATTTTAATATGACATGATATATTTGATATTTTGGAATATCTTTGATGAAATTTTAAATCATCCATTAATCCATGAAATGGAAACCCAAAAATGAACATTTTTTCCTAATGAAATAATATTTGTGTATATTATATCATAATACCAAATAAAATAGTAAATATATTACCCTATATCTATTTTCTAAAACCAATATGGTTTCAAAATTAATAATTAATCCTAAAATGTAATTATACTATTTCATCGTTAATTTTATACATCAAATTGTTTAGTTAAAAATAATTACACCTTAAACAGAAGATCACGTAATCATGTGTTAGGCATGAATCCATTATCGTCATTCTATCATTTGTTTAAGACCTACTGCCCTGCTAGAATATATATGTTGTCCCTTGGAATTAAATTTTCACTTTATCTAAAAATGCAATAATATTATTTCAAAAATATTATGGAAATCCTGTAAATTTAATAATTTTATGTCATATTATCTAATTTTTTCATTCAAACCCATTACATAAATAATTAATTATTTTAAATATAAATACATACTTCCATTGTGAAGAGTTTTTTCATGAACCGCCTCCACCAAGACAAGGGAATGGGACAAAGAGTTGTAAAAACCATCTTTCCTCAAGTTGAAGGAGAGATAATGACCACCAAAACCCACCTTCAACAGGTCATTGAGTGGTGACTAGAAGCAGGGGTTTAGAATCACACAGAATATGGAAGGCATTAATCTTCTTATTTAATAGTATTTGGAGATAATATAGTTAATCCCAAAAAAAATAAAACTCAGAGGAATTGTAAAGCATCAAATACCCATTCCCATATACATGTTTTAATAATAAGTTCTACATGAACCAGAAAACTCAAATGAGTTGTTTAAATAGAAAAGAAAAAAGGTAATGTCAATGGTCCATGAGTATGAGATAATATGGTCTGAAACCCTTCTCATAGTCAAAAAGGAAATATTAATGCAATTTTATATATGTAGGGTGAGTATACAGTTATAATTAGTAGGGAAAATAAATATCTCTCATTCACATGTGAGGAGGCATTCTAATGCCTCTTGAAAAAAGAACCTATCAAGGAAATTTTCCACCCAATCCTTACCAAATAATAGTCCCCAAATATCTCAATTCAAGTAATGTATTAGTAATAACACATCAATGTTTGGGTACCCCACACGACATTCCCACTAGATAATGAATACAACCTATGCGTCCTACCTCTCCCACCATTTTCACCATAGTCCCACTAAAATACCCTGCACGCCCACACCTAGGATACCACAACAACACATCTAACCCGAAAACACATGGGCCGAAACATCCACACATAACCAGGAACCTAGGTCAGAACAACTACCGCAACACCCAAAGACAAATGGGCCTCATCCTAAAGGCATTTGTGAATCATCCTTCCCGCACACATCTGTACCAACCACCAAAATAGACCTTTCCTGAAGAATCATTGGATATAAATAACCTCAATCCATCACATCCTACCCGAAGAGTCTTGGGTTACTCAATTAAGGGAGAAGAAAAGGAACTAATAATGAGCCACACGTAGGAGTGTTGGGAAAAACACCCTCCCCCATGAAATTGTGGTGTTCGACACGAAGATCCCAACATGGGTGGTGTGCGAACAAGAATAATAAGAATTAAAATTACATTTATAGGTAAACAAGAACTCATTCCAACCTTGTGTATCCAAAAAATAGCCTATACAAAAACACCCTCATTACTATTCATTCATATGAAGCACCCCAGCCACAATCAATTCACAACTCACTCCAGGAAAACAATTACCCATTGAAACCATTATAATTATCACATTAATTGGATTCCATTTAAGTAATTCATCATTACCAGGAAACTAACATGAATTTCCACAATCCATGGAGGGAAAATAGCCAAGAAGAAATTAAATCGGTCACACTCTGTTTACTTATAAAGTCATAACAACAAATGAGATCTGTGAGATTCTTGAAATATAGGAACCAAACCAAGATCGAACATACAACCCGATAATGTCGTATGTCTACAAACCAAAAACTGCAAAATAAGAGATCCAATCTGCATCAATGTCACCTCAAAAGCATCAACCGTACACATCACCAGAACAGATGAAAGGAATTTTTAGAATTAAAATATGTGATTCATTTTCTTTTGCCTTTGCATTTGGTTAACTGGGGTGACCACAAAAGGATTCATATTAATTAGGAATCCATTTAATAATACGAGTATTAGAGATTAACCAATTTCCATGTTATAGCCATTCAATCATATAAATACCCATAAAACAGGATTTTATTAGTGCGCAAGAAAGGACCACCAATGGCCACTATTTTCAGTGGACATAATCCCATACAATTCAAAACATATAAGAAAAGGTAGTAGATTACTATAACACTATAATACTCATCCATTCATTCAATAAAAACAATTTATTATCATAATTATGGGTTTTCTTCATGCATCCCCATAAGAACATTATCAAACCACCCTGCATGATACATTGTAAAGGAAGAAGAAGTAACAACTCTACCAGGATGATCAACAATCGATATTTGGATCCTTGATTCAACAACCGGGGATGCACAACTTGCAACGATGGAACTCCAGGGACTCCAATATAGAGTAAGAATGGATCCAACAATGTCGTATCACTACCGTTGGGAAGGGGGACTCTAAAGACACCAAAGAAAGAAAACCGACCAGCTAAAAAGAAGAAAGAATCCTCGTGCGATAGAAAATGGAATCTTGGAGTTATGGGATATACCATCTTGAATGGTATTAAAGGTGGATCGTGGTTTCGCCATGCGGTTGGATAGATACACATTATGGAAAAAATTGTAATTTAAAAATTCTCATCGACGATGTGGCCATAATGGTTTTGTGTTAAATTATTTCATTTAATTAGAGTTAAATGGGTCCGTTGTGGGTCTCCCCACTCTTAGGGGATTTTAGATATCACTTATGGGATTTTGAAATGGACTCAAATCACCTTAAATGGTTAAAAGTCATAAAATTGGCATTATTGGAAGAACATGAGAAGGAAACCTTGACACACCTTTTTGGGAAATCCGTGAGACTGATTAGTGAAACCAGTCACATGAGCAGATTAGCAGATGCTAGTTGGGTGAAGAGGATCCCATGAAGAAGATCAGTGAAACTGATCGCGTGAAGCTGATCAGCGAAACTGATCAGGTGAAGCTGATCAGGGAAACTGAACATGTGAAGCTGATTTGATGAAGTTGATCAGTGAAACTGGTTGGGTGTAACTGATCAGTGAAACTAATCTGGCTAAGATGATTGGATTATGCTGATAAGTGAAAATAATTGAGTGAAATTGATTTGTGAGACCAATGGGAGAAATCTATGGGTGAGTGCGATGAGTGAAAATGATCAATGAAATCCATTAGTGAGACTGATGGATGAAACTGATCGGTGTCACCGATCAGTGAGACCGATGGCGAAACAGATCCATAAGGCCAATCCGTGAGACACCGATCGGTGAGAGCGATGGGTGAATCCTACCGGTTCGACCGATGGGTGAAACTGATTGGTGAGACTGATCGGTGATAAACTGATTGGTGAGATGGATGGGTGAAACTGATAGTGAGACCGATTGGTGAAATAGGTGGAGTTGATCTAGGATGCTGATATGTGAAACTGATTTGTGAGACTGATGGGTGGAACATATCAGTGAGTTTGATCAGTGGCACTTATAGGTGACACTTTTCCACTGACACCCACATCCTCCTAACTAATCGATGGTGTCCAAGACCCCCCAAAACATAATATTTGTAAACGTTATAGACCAGGAGTGTCTGGGACATTACATCCAATACCTCTCAAATTATTCTCATCCTCAAGAATAGAAGAGTAACCCGAACAACCACTCTAGATGAATCCATCAGGGTTTAAAAAACCCCAAACATCCATACAAATCCCATGGATCACATTTTCCTAAAATATGTATCAAGGAGTTCTTTCCTCCATGTCATGGTATTATCCAATTTCTATGGAACTGAATCACCCACACAAGTTTAATTGCATCTGCGTAGATGCTTCTTGATTTGGAATCAGGTTCCCCCTTTCCCGCATATCGGGGCATTTCATAAAAATTCACATGGTAAGGAAAAAAATATTCTCATAAACCAAAAAGGTCAACATTAAATCACAATAGGTCTCAAAAAACAATAACATCAAAGACGTATTGGAACAAACACTCAAATAATATATGGGTATTGGGTGTGCATTTGTGCTTCTCACTCCTAAGTACTCAACTTGAGGCCACTGTGCCTCCGTAACACATGAACCAAAGGGATGGTTATCCAATGAAGCACTTACAATATTCCATCCACAATAATAACTATTCACTAAAATAACATAACTTCGTGCCCTATATCTGACTCTCCCTCGTAAAAGACATGGGAATAATCATGTAGATATCGACAACGCTGTGAGACATGGAAAACAACATGGAGCCTTTCCTACAGAGGTGTAAAGACATCCTGATATGCCACATCACAAACCCTCCCCAACACATCAAAAGGCCCGATGAACCTATGAAAGAGCTTTCTCACCTTATCGAACCTATGTTGCACACATCATGGGAAAACCTTAAAGAACACATGGTATCCATCCTCGAACTCGAAGGGCCTCTTTCTACGATTGACATACAACTTCTGCCGGTATTGTGTTACCTTCAACCTCTATCAAACATGAAAAACCTTCTATGTTGTGCTCCGCACTACCTCTAGACCTGTATCACCGACCTCCCCAACCTCGATCTGGAAAATGGGTGAACAACCTGTCCACCCGTATAAGGCTTCAAACAGTGAATTTCCAATACTAATGTGATATCTATTATGTTTGGAAACATTTTCTAAGGAAAATTGTCAT
This sequence comes from Viscum album, assembly GCA_963277665.1. Classification (NCBI taxonomy): domain Eukaryota; kingdom Viridiplantae; phylum Streptophyta; class Magnoliopsida; order Santalales; family Viscaceae; genus Viscum; species Viscum album. The sequence continues at coordinate 1,376,044,910 of OY728158.1, read as the reverse complement.
TACCATGATTCCATAGAAGTACGAAATACACGACTGTATAATATAATCTAATTTCTGGATGGTTTTATCTATCTACCCATCTATACTGTGGTGGAAATTAGTTCTACGTTGTAGCTGGGGGCCAAAAGAATCATGAAATCCCCTCCAGACTCATGAGGTAAACCATGCATCACTATATGAGACTATGGACCTCAGAAATTCAGGAAACCACATCACCTCATCCATGTATCTATATTATAAGAAATTCCCCACACACGACTCCTTGATCACCCAATGGTGAGTTGATTTCATCAGCCAGTCAACCACTACCCAGATAGTATCAAAACATCCTTGATCCTTGGAGAGTCCGGTAAAAAAACATCAAGATGTCCTCCCAAGTCCACTCGGGGATACCTAAAGGCCTCAACAAACCTCCTAGGATGTGGTGTTCAACCTTCACCTACTAACACACTAGTCACCTTGGTCCAAACTCTGATACTGCTCGATTCACCCCAGGCCACATAAACTGTTACTTCAGGCCATAAAACATCATGGAAACACCTTGGTGTACCACAATGAGTGAGTTATGGAACATATATAGAACTACCTCGTGCATCGTCTTTGAAAAAAACATTCCTCGATAATGAAACTGATTCTTACAATCCTTTGACAACCCTTATGATGCATTAACTTGGTTAAACTGATCACCCATCACATCACTCTCTATGTCTCCCCACAGAGACTCCTCCACCAGCCTCAATAGAGAGGACTGCACTATCATATGAAATTTAAAACCTCTTCCGCCATCCACCCTTGCATCTATGTGTAAGGTATCCAACTCTTGTATTTACTTCCAAGCATCCACAGATTCTGGAACAACTTTCCTTTGTGACTTCTTACTCAAGGCATCATCCATAGAGTTCCCCTTACCATCAGTGAAAGAGTACTCAAAGTTATATTCCAGAATTATATTCACCCACAATTATTTTCACATTTTCAGGTATCACTGGGTGATGATATTCCTCAAACTCTTGTGATCTGTGAATTCCATAAAGTGCTCCCCGATGAATTAATTCTGCTACAACATCAACACGAACGCTACTGATGTTAGCTCTAGGTCATGGGTGGAATAGTTATGCTCATGAGGACATAACCACCTAGACCTCTATGATATCACTCCACTTTTATACATCATCACAAAATAGAGTCCATGTCCAAAAGCATCACAAAATACCACAAAACACCTTTTCCTCTATCAACATGAGCACTAGAGCGCTACACAACATTTCCTTCAAATTGATGGAAGCTGCCCTACACGGTTCACTCCACAAGAAGGATAGGTCAATTCTAGTCAAATCTATCATGGGAGATGCAACTCAAGATAATTCAGGTATGATCCTCCGATAATAGCCTGCCAGACCTAGAAAACTACAAAACTCCATCATATTTTTGGGTGCTTCCCATGAAACAACTGCTTCAACCATTGACGTATCAACAACTAACCCTTTATGAGACATCGTGTGTCCAAGAAAAAGAACTTCACATTCTAAGAACTTTCACATGGAGAAATCCCCCTAGAGATAGTGATGTCAAAGGATCTACATGACCATGCGATTGTGATTAGTATCTTCCTCAACTAATATTGAGTAGATAAAAACTGCATCCATGAACCTAATGAAGAAACAATCTATATACTCAAGGAAAATAGAGTTAATGAGCCCCATGAACACATTAGGTGCATTCATAAAACCCAATGACATGACTAAAAACTCAATGTGCCAATACATGAACCCAAAAGTAGTCTTTGGGATACCACTATCCTTTGTGTTTAACAGGTGACTCCCAGATTGCAGATTGATCATAGAGAACCAACCTACTCCCACATTTGATCAAAGAGATCGTTTATCCTTGGGAGAGGGTAACAGTTCTTGAGAGTTTCTAGATTCAATCTCATGTAGTCTATGCATAGTTTGATACCACCATCTACCTTTTTCACCAAAAATATTGGATCACCCCATGGTGACACACTGGGTAGTATGAAACCATTCTTAATCACCTCATAAATCTAAATCTGCAACTCATGCAACACAGAAGGCCTTATCCGATAAGGATACATCAAAATCAGATGGGCCCCAGGCTGCAAGTCTATCTCGAAGTCAACATCACGTCAAGGTTGTAGAGTTACAACAACCTCTAGAAAAACATCTAGGAAAAGTCTGACAACTCCATGAACATCCATAATATCAACCCCAACTAATTCTATTGAATGCTCGAACAACATTAAAAATGAATCTCCACACACCGTCTCCCCACCTGACAACTCTGTTCGCTAACAAATTACACACATAGGTCATCTCCATCGGTGAACATGAATCTTCTATAGAATCAGTCGACAACAACATGAAAAAAATAGCTAGTAGATGCCGAATATGACATTTTATGGATGCATTTTTAGTATAATCTGATCCTCACTAGAATGATGTGGCCCCAACATCAGTCCACATCCTCGAAAAACATCTAATAGGATGGTATGACCCCCCAACCTTCTAATCAGCACCCATGGAATAGAGATTCTCTCTATGTCTAAGCCCTAGTAATGAACTAGAAATGGTGTAACAAAAGAGTGTGAAGTTCATGAATCAAACAAGTCCCATGAAATAATGTTAAACAAGATGATCATACCTCAAAAAAATTCCGGCTTGTCTAAACTGTTGCCTCAATGGCGTGCAACTGGCCATGAACAGCTCCTCTTCCCCTCGGTTGGTGGCCTCTTTCATGACCATACGCTAGTTGAGGTCCTTGTGGATTTCTTAAATGTCATCCTCCTCCTGCAACGTCTTCTCTAAGAGGATATGTAGCTCGATGTCCCTATTGCGACTGCTAAAAGGGCCTGGCTGGAAACTGTTGCTACTGAGGTGGTCATCGAACCTGCCTACCCCAGTCTACTGCACTTAGTTTGGGCACTGATTCCAAGGTTCCCATTTCTGCCATTTATTAATCACCTTGTTCCAAGGCCTAAAAGGAAAGTACAAGGACTAGGATAATGAAAATGTAACTATTGGGGCATATTCCCCCTAGCCGAAACCAAGAAGGCCTTGATGCTGGTGTCCTGCTGTTGACAGACGTCCCCTTGGATGTGCCCAACTGGCTCCCCTATCATGGCACACCTCCCAGTGTGTGAATCATTTCCTCACGCTCATCCATCATTTTCTCCTCCATGTATATCGGTAGGGTGAATGGAGTAACAACATAGTAAAGAGAACGTCAGAGTACCTCCTCTAAAGGTTTCCCCTATGACTCCTCATCTAGAAAAATGTCTGGATAAAAATGAAGGATGTCCTTTAACATAATCCCCTACACAATCACTATCATTTCCCCTTCTGTAGGGAGAGTAGCTCCTTCCTCTATTCTTCCATCATCGTATAAGTGAAGAATTCCACCCGATATTCCCTCTCGATCTCAGTCCATGAAATATCTGCCACCCTCTTATCTCTAAGATAGAGAGTCCACCATTGTTGTTCCACTCCCCGCATATGGCATACACCTAGAAGAACCTAGCACTTTTTCAGAGCCTAGATCATGTTGAAATCTATCATGAGCTCCTCGAGCCTTCTCAATGTCTCTATGTATGAGAGGCTTCCCTCGTCCTTCCGGAGGGTTTGCTGTTGAAAGACACGAAGCATACTTTTATACTAGTCATAATCCTTCTCTCGATCAGACCTCTACTGGTTATCCAAATCAGCCTTATAGGCCTTGATAAACCGCACTACTAGTGGTAATCATTCGAGTGCCATAGTTGGAAAGTAAACAAGAATGATTATGCTCATGTAGTGCCGAAGTTTGATTTTAATTTTTTAGACAATTTATTTATTTATTTTATGTCCCCAAAATTATCAAGGCACACAAGAACACAAGTAGTTATGATTAATGTACCTTTCCAAGGGTCTCTATCCTATAATCAGTATTTCCTCACTTTGTTGTTCAGTATGTCCATAGTCCATGCATCAGATCATCGGGGCCCTCAAATATTGTGTCCTAATCGGTCATCCCTAGAATATTTCACAGAGCATGATTGCATAACTCTTCATCCCATCCATCCCATGTAATTCACACTATTCCTAACCCTAAGATCCAGCCTATATCTCAACAATATTCTCTTATACCTTGCAGCCACGATTGGCCTTCAATAATATAAGGGATGTGACTGTGAGTTTCCCAGAAATTCCTTCCTCATGTTGAATGAAAGATAATGACCCTAGAAACACACCTTCAATAGGTCCCTGAATATAGACTAGAACCAAGGGTATAAAATAAAACCCAATATGGTATACATTACCCTTACGATTTAATATGATCTAGAGATAAGATATTGAATCCCAAAAAACACCAAACCTGGGAGTAAATTTAATGAAAAAACAACTCATTCTCATATGCATGTTTCAATAATAAGTTCTAAATGAAAAAGAAATATTCACATGGATGTATCAAAATAAATAAAAACACAAAAATTTCAATGGTCCTAGCATCCAATCTAATAATGTCAGGAATGATCCTCGATGTCCTCATGGAAATCGGAAATAACTTTTATATACGCAGGGTGAGTATACAAGTATACTCAGCAGGAAAAACCAAAAGCTCTCACCCTCAAGTGGGGAGGCATTATAAATCCCCAAGATAAAATCACCTATTAAGGAAAATATCCACCAAAAACTCACTATGCAACACTTTCCAAATAATCCAAGTCAAGTAATGTAACAGTAATAACACATCGATGTTTGGGTACCCCACACCACTTTACCACTTGTTAATGAAGACATCCTACACATCAGTACACCGCCGCCATTTTCACCATAGTCCCACTGTCATACCCCGCCAAAACAATACTAGGCTACAACAACCACACATCTCATCCACAAACACCAGGGCCAGAAAAACCACATGTAATCACCCTGGAAAACATTTGGGCTAGAACAACTACCACCATGCCCAAGGATAGCTGGGTCTCATCCCAAAGACTATTGGGACATAACCTACATACAAACACCTGGGCCAACAACCAAATCATACCATAAATGTACAATATAATTGTATAATGGACCTCAATGTTTCATATCCTTCTTGAAGAGTCATGGGCTACTCAAGAAAGGGAGCACCAAAAATGATAATAACTAGCCTCTCGAAAAAGTTTTGGAAGAAAACCCCTCCCTTATGAAATCGGGGTGTTATGCAGGAAGTTCCCAACATTGGTGGGACATGAAGAAGAAACATAAGAACTAAAATTATACATATAGGTAAACAATCACTCATTCCATCATAGGGGTTCCAGAAAACATCACATACACAAACACCTTCATTACAATTCATTCATAAGAAGCACCACAACCACAACCATGTAGCAAATCACTCCATGAAAACAATTCCCCAATGAACCCATTATAGTTATCACATTCAGTTGATTTCATTTAGATAATTCTTCACTACCGGTTAACTAACTCGTATAGCCAGAAGCCAATGATGGAAAAACAACAAAAACAATTTAAGAATTAACACTCAGTTCTCTAGTGATGTCACAACAACATAAGGAATTTGTGATATCCCTCAAAGTATTGGAACCAATCCAAGCTTCAGCATACTTCCACACACTATATTAGGTCCACAAATCAACAATTGCAGAATTGGGGATCACATCCCCATCCATATCACATCACAATCATCAACCGTAAACATCAACAGAAAAGATCAAGGGGGTTTTCAGATTTCAATACTCCATTCATATAGTTCCATCTTTCTGTTTTATTAACCGGGGTGACCACATAATGATTCTTATTAATTTATCATCCATTAAATCAATAGATTTTACATGATTAACCTACTTCTAGGATATATCTTTTTAATGATGAAAATATGTAGAAAATAGTCTTTCATTAGTATGAATAAAATGTCCACCAAAGACCATAATTTCTAATGGAAGGAGTCTATTACAATTCACAACAAATAGGAAAAGGTAAAACAGTACAAAAAAATCATCAAACACACCCCTTCATTCATTAAAAACAATTTATTATTGGTGTTAAGGTTGAGATTCATCCATCCCCATAAGATCATTATCATGCCCAACCCAGATGATACACAGTAAAGAGATATGATGGAAAACCCTACATGTATGATCAACAATAGATGTTTTTCTCCTCTTTCTAACAACATGGGAAGCACGGATTGTAGATAAGGAACTCCAAGGTCACCAAGAGTGAGCAGGAAAGTCTCCAGCATAGGGGATCCCCATGGATTATGAAGGGGGACTCCAAACACACTATGGAGAGATAAAAGACCAACCAAGAATAAGAAATAATTCCCATGTGATGATAATTGAGATATTGGTGTTACATGATATGAAATATTTAATATCATTAAAGGAAGATCATGGGTTCACCGTGTGGTTGGATAGTTAAACACAATGGAATAAATTGTTTTTTAATAATACACATCAGAGAGGTGTCCATAATAGTTGTGCGTTAAAGTATTCTATTTAAAAATATGAAAATGGATCTATTTAGTTTCTCCCCATTTTTATAGGAATTTAGATATAATTTATTGGATTTAAAAATGGTCGTGAACAACTTTAAAATGTTAAAATAATAAAAGTGGAATTATAGTAAAAACTGTGGATGGGAACCCTGACACCCCTCTGTGGCCAATTGGTTGGACAGATCGGTGAAATCGATCAGTGGTGAAAATCAAGATATGTGGATCTGGTGAAGATGTTCCCATAAGCTGATATGTGATACTGATCTTGTGAAGCTGATTAGTGAAACTAATTTGGTGATGCTGATCTTGGAAAGCTGGTCAGTGAAACTAATCAGGTGAAACTGATATATTAAACTAATCAAGTGAATTTGATTGGGTCAAGGTAAAGAAAGAAACTAATTGAGTGAAAACTATTTGGTGAAACCGATCAGAGAGACCAATGGAAGAAAACGATCATTGAGACCGATGGGTGAAAATGAACGGTCAGATCGATTGGTGAAACTGATCAGTGAGATAGATGGCGGAAACCGATCGGTGAGACTGAAGGGTGAAACTGATCGTTGAGACCATTTGGTAAAACCAATTAGTGAGAGAGATGAGTGAAACCAAGAAGTGATATTGTTGGGTTAAATTGATCATTGAAACCAATGGGTGAAATCGGTGGACCTGATTCATGATGCTGATCATGTGAAGCTGATCAATGAAGCTGATTAGTGAAATTGAACTGTGAGACGAATGGGTGGTATTGATCGATGAGACAGATCAATGGAACTTATAGGTGACACCATGGTGACATGTTTCCACTAACACCCACATCCTCCTGACTCACCGATGGTGTCCAGGACACCCTAAAAAATAGTATTTGGAAAAGTAATGGACTAGGAGGGTCTGGGCCATTACAAGTTTTTCCTATATTAGAGTGATTGAGTTATATAATGCCCAAGTTCTATAGAGTTAAGGTAATGAACTATAAATTCAACCTATGAATGATAATAATTTAATTTCATAATACTCTTAATGTTTCCTCATTATTTATATTCATTATATCCTTATTTATCATTAATACATAATTTACTAATTTCATTTTCACTTTCTTGGCTGCCTCCAACAAAATTTATTTTAGGATGGTAATAGATTTGATTTTCATCTATGGTATCCACCCCTCAAGCTCTTAGAAAACCTTATTCATTTAATCATTAGTGATTACGGGGGTTTGATATGTCTTATATTATTAATCATATTTTGGGAAAGGTTTTTAGTCATGAACCAGGGATCATTCAATAGTATCAACCACACAATGGGCTACCCATTATCACTACCATATCATTCATGTTCAACGATAACATGACTTTATTTGGTTTTATCCATTGAAAAAAATCCAAAAACCAATGTGGGAGTAATAATAGTCAAATGTGAAAAATTATAATCATTTATATAATATCTAAATAATGTGAACTAATTTTAAATCTATAACAACTTTGGGTTAACCAATGTTATTTATTTTAATTATATTTTCAAATCCTTCATTATTGTTGGTATAAACAATATTAAAGAATTTCCTCTAGAGTTTCAAACTAGGTTCCCAGTGAGGCCCATTGTTGGGTACTTGGTTATAGGTTATATTGGCCTGACATGCCTTTTCAAAGTTGTTATACTAAGGTATATATGTACCATAAAAACATCCACCTACATTATCTCGAAATAGTGGTATTACAAGTAAGACATTCATAATAAGATCCTTTCTAAAATTCCTGATTTTCATTTATTATTATAATAAAATAAAATAATAAGGTTTTGTCCTATAATTTATATTTTATAATTATTGTTTCAAAGTTTTCTACTATTGTTCCTCTAATACATACTAAAGTGACACAACCCCAATAATCTGAAAGTATGTATACACTACCATTACATTGGAATAAGTACTAGGAATCAAATCATAAATGACTATTGGTTTTAGTAGTCCTTTTAAACCATATAGATAAATAAGTCATCTATTAAAAATGTGTACCATTATAACAACATAATTTTCTATTTATATTGCAGATAACATTATTTCCACATATAATATACATAAATATCACTCTTTGTAAACAACTATAATTCATTTCTAATGGAAAAAATAAGATAAATATCAAATGATCATTAATGGTTATGTATAGTTTAACAAAAAATCATTCATTTAGAATCATCAATATTGGACTGTTATAATTTAAGGCACCTAAAATTTAATCAACAAACTGATATGGAAGTACGTAAACCACATGGAATGATAAATAACTGAAAAAATACTCCATTAAAATAATTGTATATGAAATTATCATTATTAATGGAAAATATATGAAAAAAGAGTCTTTTAATCCAATAAATGATAATAAAAATTAACCAAATATAATTTAAATGAAACAATGTCATGTTTAATAATAATAAAAAAGTTAATGATGGAAATGATTAAATATTGGATTTCATGTATCCATGTTATATGGTACCTTCACATTAAAGACCATTTACAAGACACTTTAGCATACTACTGTCAATAATGTTCATAGAATTGTACATAATTTTTTGGGATACAAATATGAAGTGTTTTAACTGAATTAATTTCGTCTCATGAGCTTGTCGACGTATCGTTGAGATTATGTTAAACATCAACAACCAATGTTGTACCTATCCAAATAATTCCACACATATTGAGTGATAGATTTAATTAATGAACAATGTGACTTATCAAATATATATGTTGATTAATGTATATTAATTATCACTATTTAAAAAAAATATGAAATGAAGTTTAATGTAACCATCGTATGTAAAAATGTATACAATTTACAAAATAATCACAACAATGATAAATTATATGGATATTTTGGATAGATTTATTGTTTAATTATCATTATAAAATAAACATTTTAATGGGAATTCATAACGGAATCATGGAAGTCAATTTGATTAATATTCATGGCTACTTAATTGAAAAACAATCCATATGATGACTAACATTGGTATAAATAAAAAATATTACATTTGGAGTAGTGATATGGAATTTTTGTAGTTGATGAATTTAATAACATAAAGATATATTTAAAAATTTCCCCATGAAAATATCTTAATAATTTAGAAAAATCCGTATGAAATAATTTACATTGAAAATAACGTTTTAAAAATATTTTCATAAAAAATTAACCCTTTAAAATTTATATGGTTAATTCAATGAAATAATGGATGGTTATTTTGTACCAGACATTAGAGGTAAAAAGAACATTCTTCTTGCATGATAAAATGTTTAAAAAGTTACATTCTTGGAATGTGTGCAAAAAATTAAATTTAAAAACATTGAAAAATAAAAAAGGTAAAAATGTTCAAAAATTATTATTTTGTAATGTGTAAAATATATTCTTAACCTTTTTTAAAATATGGTTTATACAAGAATAATTTTCAATGACTACAAGGAAAATGAAGTGGTATTTTCCAAAAAAGAATTTTCTAAAACACAATTAGAACTATAGAGTGATAAAGTGGAATTATTAGATAAAAATTGTCATGAAAAAACACATGAGAGTAAAATTAAAGGGTTTATTTCAAATAATAATATAAATTTCAATAATATAATTTCAATATTTTTCAATCGTAGTTATAATTTGATTGTGAAATAAACACATAAAATGATCCTAACATTGGATTGAGAAATAAAATATATATTTATTAGGTGTATCAACTTTAATACACATATAGTATGTGTAAATAATTTAATACAACTTTCCTTCCTTTAAAAACATAATCGTATAATTTTAAACACAAAGATAATGTAATATAACCTTATGAAAAGTAATTTTGTGATGAAATTTATTTACCACTTGGTAGCTCTATGTTGAATTCCCCTTAACAAAATAATTAAAATTGAAATAAAAAATAATATGATAATAAAATAATTAATAATATAATATATCGATATCAGTAATAGATTCATGACACCAAATAAGTGTTGAATATGGAATTCCTCTCATAGATGTAAAAAAATGAGATGAGAATAATTTACCTTTCATTTTCAATCAATTGAGAATAATTTATCTTCATGTGTAATGTTTATAATCATTTTATTTGATTATTATATAACCATAATATTACTTATAATATCATATATTAACATCATATAATATCTTATTGCCCGTTGGTTAATAATATCACATTATTTTCAATATGTAGGATTTTATTTGCATATTGAATTGAGTTAGTTTTATCTTGTTATATTTGATGACATAACATAGATCCTAATTTCATCATATCGTAGATTTTTTCGATGATTTTGATGTTGGAAATATATTTATTTTTAGTAGTCAATATTATTTCAAGATTAGAAATGAAATGCATAGTTCAAAGATATGGTAGGTTTTATGTATACATGAATGCTACCTCATTTCATTAATGTATTTAAATGAAAAAAAATTAAATGATATATATTTGTGTGTGTGTGTGTATTATAAATAAATTTTAATATTTATTTAATATATGTCACATTTTACAATTAATATCATATTTAATGTGATCCATAAATAGCGTAAATGAATAATGTCACCTTCAGGTGCTGGTAGTCCACACTCCCCAAAAACGAATTTATCATAATCCCATAAAATAGACTGAATTAAGGTATTTTAAAATATAATTTCAAAATGTACTCATAAAACAAAAATATCATATATATCCTTTATAAATAGATTTTTATCATAAATACCAGCTATGATATGTTGAAAAGGAAAAATAATCCACATTAGTTTGTGAGGTTATTGTTATCCATCCACATAAACGGTAAGTACGTCACCCATTTGATTGAAGTGTGTGTTGGTGTACATATAATTGTTAACATATAAAAATATTATAATATATAATACGTTTTTCCTATTATACAATCATGATATAAATGTAGTTTAATAAGTGTAGTGATCAATGAAACCAATGTGATTGTTGAGGGAGGACAACTCTTATTTGGGTTACTCATTTTGGTTTATAGAAAAAGATATCCACTGATGGATTTATTCCAAAAGGTAGGATTCTAGGAAATGTGGAGGGAATTTTGGAGCTTATTTTTGCAAGGTTTATAATTTTTAATGTTCTATAAATGTGAGAATAATTGGGAGGGTGAGTTCCTTTTTATATTGGAGGAGGTGTGTCATTATTTTAATGTTTTATTAATGGTGTTCCACCCATATTTTTTCCAATTATTGTGGATCTAAAAATGGCCCCAATACTATCCATTAGAATACTTGGTAGAAATATATATATCAAATGAATTATTGTCAATTTTATATATCATTTTTAATGTAATTAATTTTTAATAGGTTCACTAATAAAATTTTTAAAAAATAAATTAGACATTATTATAGATTATATATTATTCTGATTCAAAATGATAAATCCATTTTGCAGAGTTCCCATCACTAATGTTAATGAAATTAATTTAAAATTAATCCAGAATATGATATGATAATGGGTATTTTTAATGTAAAATTTTTCAATAAATTGATATGTTTTATTATCAAATCGTAAAGTGAATATAATAAAATTCACTTATTTTGTATTAATTTATTTATAATAGACACCATTATTCATTAAAACAAATTTGAAATATAATTTATTATTATAAATAAATTAGATGAAAACACAGTTTTGAATTATAAAATATTTTTTATCACTCTAAATTATAAAAATAAAACCTCACAAACAAATAAAAAACATCCAACTAAGCATAATATTATGTTTATATTTAGAAAATTCTTTACATATTGGAATATAATATTTTTAAAATGAAGAAACATATATTTAAAGTAGGATTTCTATTTGAATACGATATATTTCATTTTTAGGAAAAATGTTATTTTTACGCATAAAATATAGTTAATTCTTACCTTATGACTATAAAATCTATTTTAAGAATATAATAATATATTATTAAATAATATATATATATATATCATTTCAATATTTGTAATTATAATTATTGATTATGATAAAACATCATTGTGACCATACAAAATTTCATTTATATTAAATTTATTTTCATAATCATTTCTAATTAATTGCTAACCTTTGAATTAATTAAATATTTATATAAACACTATATTTTTATAATATTTTTAATCTAATTCAGAAATACTAATTTAATATTTATTTAATATTTTATTATACTATATAATATTAGTAGTACCTGTAAAAAAAGGTATTTTGTTTAACACATGCTATCAACACAGACTTTTTTGTGTGTAAGAGAGTAAAACCAAGTATGACATGAATTGAATGATATAAAATTCAATTAAATAAATTTAAAAAATTATTTATATCATAAATTCTAGATGTTTTACATTTCATTTTTTATTTACTATTTGGTTCTATACAATATATATAATAAATGTTATTCTTTTTTTGTTTTCCATGGTTTTATATTCTCCGATGAATTATTAAATTGTATAATATAAATTTATAAATTGTTATTGTAATATGTGGTTTAATATTTAAAAAATAGTTTGTTGAAAAGCCAAATTTGGATAAGATTCAATAATATATCATCTTAATAATATCATATCATATGTTTGTTGGTTACAAGGAAGAACATATAACTAGGTATCTATAATAGATAACATTAGTGGAATGTGAAAATATGGACTTGAAGGGAAATGAAAAATATTTATAGTGGTAATTGTGGTCATTAATAAAAATCATGTGAATGATTAGTGGATTGTTTTTGGCTACAAATTCATAAATCCTTGATGATTTAAAATATATGTATTTAAAAAAATATTAGGGTATTTTTACAAAATTTTATTGACCATTTTCATAATGATGATTAATTATATTTCTTCCCATAAATATAAAGAATCATAACATATAAAATACAGTTTCATTTTAGCAATTAAATATTTTGGTTATTCTATGATCAAATTCTAATTCATCCCAAACCCCATAAAATGGGAATCCTAGAATGATTTATTATAAGAAGTAAAATATTATTTTACCAGTGTAAATTTTCTATATAAAATTTCAATATATTTGTCTAAAAATTTTCCAAAACAAATAAGGTTTTTAAATTAATATAGAAACTCAAAAAATAAAACTATTGGTTAATAATTAATATTTATTCATCAAATTGTTTAACTGATAAAAAATACACATTATTGGGGACATCGTGTAATCCAGTAGTTAGTGGAAAACACTTTTTGTCCATCGTTCATGCTTTAAGGCCCCCCTTCAGTGATAGATATAATTATTTTTCACCTTGTATTTATGTTTTTCTTTTTATAAAACTATATTAATATAAATTATATAATAAGATAAACATACAAGAAATATTATTAAAAAATATCTATTTAACAATTTTATTGAATAAAAACAAAATACAATAATACATCATTCATTTATTTCAATATATGACTTTATGTGGTCTAGAATTCATCCTTTAGAAGTGGGCATTGCCATGTTAAATTCATAGGGTCCCAATTCTTATGGAAAATAATTATAAATGGTTACTCAAGATGAGATTTATCTCCATCCATCATACACTTACTTATTACTGAGAAAGTATTATTTTTCTGTCATTCTCATAGATAAATCATTTCCCAGTTCCAATGGGAAAAATTCCAAGGTGTCTTCTTCCACATTTCAAATATTATTTACATATATCCTTTTTTATATATGGTCCACACAATCATATCTCTTAGAAATCATTATCATTATTTTCATTGGTGAGACTAGGAGTTGGTTAAGGTATGTCTTTTTAATCATATATTGGAAAAACTGATATGGAATGAACATGATATAAATCAATAAAATCAACATCCCATTTAGTTCCTCATTTCAAAACATTTTCAATTACGTTCAATTTTAACATGACTCCTTCAAGTTCTAGTAATTGAATAATACAAGAATGCTTGGTGTTAGTATCATTAGTCATATGGAGGAATAATATTAATGTTAAAATTATATATATATATATTGATTTTTTTGAATCTATGACACATTATGATTATCATAGTATTTTTTATTATATATTCAAATCACTCATAATGGTTTGTAAGAAAAATTTAATTTATTCAAAAAATATCCCCTTAGAGTGTAAACTCGGGTTCTTAGTGAGGTATATTTTTATTACAAGGATACAATCACGTTATGTACAAAAAAACATTTTTTATGTTGATACCAATAGGTATATCTATGCCATAATCTAATCTTATTATATTATATAGAAAATGATAGGTTTCTAAGAATATTCACTAAATCATTATAATTCTTAAATTATTGGATGTTAATCTATTCCTATACTCTATGGATATCATAGGGTTATGTTCTCTAATCCATATTTTATAAAATATAGTATCCATTTTTATACTAAATTTACACTAATAAAAATTGTAGTGACTTGACCCACATAACCCTATATTTGGTGTCTACTTCTATTACATTGGTCTGATTACACGAAATAAAATCCAGAAGGATCGTAAATTACTTCAGTCTTGGAATACCAAATATATACATGAATCATGTTTATCATATTGATACACTAGTAAAAACATAATTTGTCCAGTTCAGGTATAAAATTATTTCCACCTATAATATCATTTCATATCATTAATAGTACACAATTCCAATAATTCAGGAATGGAAAGGATATATGGATGAAATAAAATTTGAATTAAAGGTTAATCAAGGTTTATGCAGTAATAATTCTATGATAATAGAAAATATAGAATGTTTGTAACTGAAGACACATTCCACATAATCAATAAAAAGATATGGTAGTGATTAAATGACATTAAATGGTAAATAACTGAAAACATGTCCCATTTAAATAATTGGATTCAATATAATCCTTATGAAGAATAAAATAAGTAAACCGTGTTACATTAAATCAATTAACATATAATAAAATTCATCTATATATAATGTAATAAAAATTATCATGGATAATAATCATTGAACTCTAAGTGGAGGCAATGCCTAATTATCAGATTCCATATTTCGTTGTTACATGGTACCATTACTAAGAAGACCATTGAATTTTTTTATCAAACTTCTGTAATACCACAAAAAGATAGTTTAAAACATGTTCGATTACAAACATTAAGGGGTTTTTAGACATATTTTTCCACACGATACTACTAATGAATCAAGGGGATTACTTTAAATTGTCCCTAAACCATGCTGTACATATCCAAATATTAAGAATTATATTATGTAATGAATTTAATTAATGATTAGTGTCAAAATATCAAATATTAGTATTGAGTAATAGAATTTTATTTATCAATATTTCCTCTAATAAAAAATAAATTTCAAGTTCTTCCCCATATGTAAAAATGGTATGCAGTTTAGTAAATAACCATATCAATGATTAATTAAATTGATATTTGGTTGAGATTTAATGTTCAGTTATCCCAAGAAATTTTTTATTTAATGGGGGCTATAAAGTATACTCAATGAAGTTAATTTAATTAATATCATTGGAAAAATTAATTAAAATACATCTATATGAATAATTATGATGATATAAATACAAAATATCCCATCATGAGTAAGGATAAGGTATTATTGTCATTGATGAATATAAATACAATAAAATATCATTTAAAAACATTTTTAGGGAAATATCCTCATTAATTGGATGAAACATTTACATTATTTTCTTTGAAAATAATTTTTATGAACATATTATTTAAAAATTATCATTTTAAATTTGAAATGGACATGTCATGTATAGAACAATGGTTAATTAAGTACATGTCATATAAGGTAAAAAGAACATTACTTTTTCAATATAAAATGTTTTAAAGATTCCTAGTTCAAAAAGTTAATACAATAAAATTATAAAAGAATTTGTAAATGAAAATAAGGAAATTATTTTATAAAATAAATCATTTTTTAATGATTAAAAAATTAAAACAAATTCCAAACTAGGGTTTTGAAAGAATATATGTTATCTAATTAAATTTTAAATGAGTTATTTTTTAGAGAAGATATTTCATAAAAAATTTTGATTACTAATGTGTGGAAAAAAATAGTACTACTACATGAAAAGTTTTACGAATATACGCATGAGATAAAATTAATGGTTTAAAAAAAAATCATAAAAAACCCATTAAATTAATTTCAAGGATATTAAATCTATATTAGAATGTGATTTTCAATTAATCCCTTAACATTATCATAACCAATATGTGAGAAATATTAAATTTATTGAATATATGTTACAACTATAAATCATAAGATAAGATGTGACATTCTAGTCATGGTTGGAACATAATGGGTTCCCTGAGCCTGGTAGACCATATTGCCTCAAGAGCATCTCCCTGAATATTTGTGGCTCCTGACTAACAGTGAGGGACTAGGTTTTGTCAACAGGTAGACTATTCCCTCATTACTAATGTGTTGCATAATAAGTTAATATAATCATATGTAAATAGTGAAATCAGTATAAGTAAACATGAGGAAAAAAGAAAAATAAAGACTACAACATCAACTAATTAAACTAGAATAGTATTCAAAAACTAATGATATGTAATGTAGTTAGAAAATTTTAAAACATTAATACAAGATACTAGAGAACACATCATCCACATATGCATAAAAGAAATAAAATATGTTTCTAAGAATCATGAGCTATGGTTTGGTCATTTTATATCAAGATCTATACTAATATAGGAATCAGTCATGTTTTCTGAAGTCATATGCTTCCAATTATCAACACCTTCAACCATGTATTCATATTTGGGAACCAAACAATGCCCGAAGAGGGTGTGTTATCAATTTCAATGGGACACCACCAAAAATTCCAATAATATCTGTCTCATGTAATGAAAATGTAACAGTGTTAAATATTTCATATATAATATAATTTAGTTCAATGTGACTATATACCCATGTACCTTCCTTATCCATCGACTGGAATCAACTCATAGCAATTTTGTTAATTGATTATTTCTAGTTTACAAATAACTCACATGTTAATAGTAGTTAAGGTTTTATGAAATGCCTAGGCAACCTATACTAACATTTAATAATGAAGTTACAAGGTAATAATCAATTAAACATGAACCTCAAGGGTTTTTAAATCATTAGTAACTTTTTACCAGTTATGGGTAAGTGTGTTATAAAACAAGCATATCCCATGCCATTCCATAATAATTTTCATATCAAAACCAAGGATATCATCCAAGTTAAAATATGGCTATCCAAGACTGGGCCCTATAGACTGTATCTATGGAACCTACATGCCAATGATGGATCTAAGGATTGTATCCAAGTAATTATAAAATTATATTAAATGGAACCTACAATATCATAATAGGTATCCAATGGATTGACACGTATCAGGATCATGTTTGTTCTCAACCTAAGAAAGCGGTATCCTGGAATCAGAATGGGGTTCTTGAGTTCTCATGGAATTCAACAAATAATATCAAAGGAGATCTTGATATTGGACACTTTTATTAAATTATGATGACATAGAATATATCATTCATTCCATTCCATTCCTTTAATAAGTGTTATAAGGTCAAGTAGGTTGAAATATTATAATCAATTCACATGGTTCAAGGATTTCCTTTTATTATTTTTACAAGGCCATGTAACATGGAACAATTTATTTAATTCATTTAAACCATAATTCATATTCAATGATAATTCCACAACCTTCCCTTATTATTTAGGGGATCTAATGATAAGAAACCAACCATTCATTTACATTTGAGGCCATGTTATATAATTAGTATACATTACAATTAAAATTTCAAATTTTGTTTTCAAATTGATGAACTTACCTTTTGTAGGTGAGTTGTGGATCATATATGGTACTTTCCATTATGAAAATCTCAATATAAATCAACCAATTTGATAGTGAAAACCATATCCTTAAATTTTTAAAGCCAAGGTACACCCAAAGGATTGTTCAATCATGAAAAACCATTAAACAAAAATTATTGAATAACATCCTATATAGGATAAATGGAGTTCTACGAATAACCACTAACATAAAATCAGATTTTTGAAAGGATAATAACTATGTGTTTCTAATGATTTTAATCATGGTATATAAATTCTGTAAACAATAACTTATGAAATCATTGTTCCCCACACGATAATTCCAAAATAACCAAACATTATGGTTGAGTTATATACCACCCACCTTAGGGTTATATGATTATTCTACTAAGGTACTTTTACATGATTTGGATCAGATCGAGGTAAATCATTGGAAAGGTGAAAATTACCATACCCAAATAACTCGTCCATGAACAAGATATAAGAGGAAATCCATTAACAAACTTGAGTACTTACTGTTGCACAATAAGAATGGTGAACGAAAGCTTGATCAAATCACAGATGGAGGATTTAAATAGATTCCTTCATTATTTCATCAAAGGGATTCAAAATTTTAGGAAATTAGATTAATATAATTCGTTATTGGATTAGTGATGAAGATCTGTCTTAAAAGATCATTAAGTAAAATTGTGTAGAATTGTCATGAAAAATTTCATGTTCATGGGTTCTCGGCACAGTTTAAATAAAATGTTCAAACAGTTCATGGTAACCAAGGTTGAATGATCAATTTCAAGGTTATTCCAGACATCCATTCACTAAACGTGGGAATTTGATATGTTGGAAAAACACTATCTTCATAGTTAAGAAAACTGTGCGCCAACCATCCACCAATAGTGTGGCATTTCTAGTTTCCCAAAAAAATGGTATTTAGGATCCCAAAATACACCAAACAAATCTGATACCATTTCTACCTCATTATACATTTATATATATATCTAAAGTATGTATTTAGACAGAAATTTATAGGATCCACACCTGATTGAAAAATTGGGTTATTGTGGAATTCTCAACTTTAAAAGAACAGGTCCCCGAGTTCACCTTCATAAGGAGGAGAAGCCCTATCCATGAAAAATTCATACAATTGATCACATATACAAGCTTCCCACACCCTGATCTCATATTTTACCTACATGTGCTACCATTTAACCCATACTAGAGGAATAGATTGGAATCGTCGAGCCATCGTGCTCTTGTCAATTATGCATATTTGATACCCTTTAATTGTTGAATTATAATCTAACTCAACTTCATCAGGATCAAAATTATGAGCTGATCAGTATGATATAGGAAAAAATAAAAAATGTGGATGACTTCCTCGATGGAATGGTTCCTCGAAGGTAGTAGTAACTGATATGGTACTCGACCAAATCTCTCTACAATCTCAAATGACCCAACATAAAGGGAAGATAACATTCCCTACATTCATAAATTTATATGACCTAGCATGGGTGATAGCTACAGGAAAACATGATCCATAACCTAGAACTTAATAGTTAGTCAACGGTGATCGACAGAAGATTTTTTTAAAGACTGTGTAGTGGTCATAAGCATTCTAATCAGCTGGACCATCTCTAATGTCTCATATATGATATAAGTACATAGTAGGGCTGCCTGCCCCACCCCTATACTACATATGGGAGAAGGGAATGACCTACCATATGAGTCCTCAAATAGATCCAACTGAATAGTATCCAGAAAGTTGTTATAACATGGTCACATAACAAGAGGGATCTTTTATTCCTAAGAACAACTGAATCAAGGAAAAATTCTCAGAGCAGATCCTCTATAACTTGTAGTAACAGTTCTGATTGTCCATAGATATGTGGGTGAAAATATGTACTTTGATGAACCTATATTCCCAAAACTATTGGCATAGTCTACATTAATCGTGATGTGAAATGATATTCCTGACCTGAATGATTGTATAAGGGGCCTAAATAGTCATATAATCTCGTGGACCTTCATTATTCCTAGGTCATCAATTAACAACACTTCCTAAATAGTAATTAAGTGGTATGATTTTGTTATACAGTTAATGAATACCCATATAGTTTCTCTACCCCATGGAGGCCTAGGTATGCCACCTACTATATCAATGGAAACATCATCCCATTTCCATTCTAGGATTGGATGTTGTTGTAGTAAGCCAACATGGCTCTGGTGCTCCACCTTCACCTACTGATAGGTGGAACACCTATTCATAAAGGATGGTATATGACATATCACCATACTCCACCAATACTATTGTTTCATATCTATATACATCTTCAGGATGCTTATATAAACTTCCCACTAATAAGCATGGGACTATTTAATTAACTCCCCACTCATATATATTAGAACCCAAATACATCAACATAGATGTAAAATAACATATCTATCCATAGAAGTATCTAGAGGTAGGCTATCTAGGGATATTCTTTCATGGACAACCAATCCTTCAGGATCATAAAATTGTCAACTCTTTACACTTTTTACGGAGGTAATAGGTAACTATCAAGTATGAGTGGTAATAATAAACATGGATTTAATAAATCTCTAGATATATAGTACAAAATATTCCCATTAACATCAATTCATCATTGGCTTCCCATACTTCTTATTCATTTTTTTGCTTACTCAGTTCATTTGGAATGACATTTCCCTTCTCAGGCATATATGTTATCACAACATCCATGGATTGAAGATATTCGATCCATCTCTACCATATATGGTTCATGTCATGCTGTTAAAAGATATATTTGAGGATTTTCTATCCTATGTACACCTCAAATATCTCTCTTACTAGATAATGTCACTAGATACGTATAGAATGGACTACTGTTTCCTACTCAAGGTCTTGTGTCAGATAATTTCTCTCATGAGGTCTCAACTTCCGAGATCTATAAAAAATAAAATTTTCATCTTGCAATAGTACTACTCCAAGGTTGATTCCTGATGCATCATTTAATATTGTATAACCTATTACGTGGTTCAGTAGAGTTAGAATATGGACCAAAATAAGCCTCTCAATCTAGTATTTAAAGGATTTATAACATGTTTCTAACCATGGGAACTTGACACCCCTAATTGAAATACCAATAACAAGTCCATAATGACATTAGAAGTCATGTAGGAGATGCATTTACTATCCATCAAGCCCTAATAATCTCTGTATATCAAAATCAATATTGGGATGCTCCCTGGAAACTACATCACTATCCTTTTCTAGTTCAACAGATATGCGTGATTCTGAGATAATATGACCCAATAAGATAACATTGTCAATCCAGAAGTGGATGTTAACATGCATGGTACAATACATTATCTCTCCTAGTGTACTCATAATTTTCTCATGTTGTTTGGAATCAACTCTTCGAGTGGGAGAACCCTTAAAGTGTTCTTACACAAAGACTAAAAAAAGAATCTAATTAGGGATGGAAAAAAAATATTAATGAAAGACCTGAAAATATTGGGTGCATTAATATAACCGATCAACGTAAAAAAGTACTCATTCAAACCATGCATGCTACAAACATTTGTATGAGTTATGTATGATAGTATGACCTGCACCTGATAATAACACTGTATTAGGTCGATCTTGGAGAAGCCCTTTTCTCCCTAGAGCCAGTAAAAGAGATCACTAATTTGAGGCAGTGGATATAAATTCTTGATCATAAACTAGTAAAATCATATCAAACACATTCATAGACATAAGATTTCAACCGCATTCTCATAAAAAAGAAATGGAAAACCCCATGAGGATGTATTTGTCCAAATTAAAACATTGTCGTACCACTCCTCTAGTATCTTGTTGAGCTATAAACACTATATTTGTACCATACAATATGAATTAATCGACAATGGATCTACTCTTAGAAAAAACTCCATAGAAAACTCAACCTCTCTTTATTGAGGAAAGCAAGAAATTTTATCGGGAAAGGCATCCATGAAATTAAACACTACATGGGGAAAACACATTTTTTGTAAACCTAAGTCCTTCATGAAGTGGTTTTCTATTTGGGAAGCCACTCCACCTAGCCTATGATGCACTGGTCTAGCTCAAACATCATAGACATTCCACTCCCCCTTATGTAGATAATGGATTCCCTATGGTGATGTCAAAGATATTGTGTGATGATAGAAGTCTAAAAAAGAATAATAATGAGGAAAATATTACATCATGTGTATGAAATAGAAGCCCATCATCTTGAAAAATGTGGTTCCATAATAAATGGGAACTACCTACCTCATGAGGATTGTCCCAAAAATGGAATGTAACCTCTATATGTTCCACTAAATCCATATTTATCATCATTACACCATTGTAAAATAGTTTCTCTAGTATCAGACATCCAGTGAAGGATACAAATATAAAAGAGTTCAAATAACCTATATCAAATAAAGAATATAATATAGTAGAGGAATATAGAATATTACCTCATACTGTAGATGTTCATACAACTTGATCATAAGGAATCGACTATAGTGAATTAAACTGGATTGATCCAGGACACTATGAATCATATAGAGTACCATGATCATAACTACTCAACTAGTGTTGTTCGTTATTAGGGGTACATCTACCATGCCCATGACCTCCCCCTCAGCCAAACATATTAGTGAAATTCTAACTCCCCACGTGACTCGGTGTAAAATAACTTTCTACTAATGGTGCAGCTGATGTATATCCTATTCCACTTCAAGCTGGAAGAATATTAATATATGTAGGATCGAAATAATGATTTAGATGCTCAATTTACAAGAGGGTGGTGAATTTTAAACATTAAAAATTCCTTTGGAACCTTTAAAATTAGTTATGAATAACTGTGTTTTCCTTAGGCAAAGGAAAGGACTAATTTTAACAAAATTAAACTTAAGAAAATTCAAAACACCTCTAATACCAAATGAAAACTTGGAAAGAGATTCCGAAAGTGGGTTCCATAAATATGGTTCCGGAAATTGAAACTTAACAAAATATTACAATATGAGATTCTACCTTAAAGCGTATAGAATATAAATGAAACAGAGACAAGTAAGTAAGTATAAGAAAGTTATACTTTCCTTATAATACAAAATGCAGCGGAAATAAAAAAGTAGTAAAACAACAAGTAACAAGATATAAGTCTTTTAACCCAAAGAAAAGTGTATCCAACAACCTTGGATAAAGGTCCCTTGATTTATACTTTCAAAAAAGTCTGTCTTACCCACACCAGGGTAAGCCCTTGATACGAAGATCGAAGTGTCTCTGTCTTGATATCCCCGCAAGACCTCAACTTCAAGGTAGTTGGCAACCTCTGTCTTCCACAGCAAGGAGGCCCTAGAACTTCAAGGTAGTCGGCACCTCTGTCTTCCTATCCTTGGAAGTCCTCGAATGTAATCACAAAAATTCGGATTCGCACGAAGCTTTGAGAGTTAATAAGACACTCTCTCTCTAGAAATCACTACAAGCATATAATCACATGAATCGAAGATCAGTCAGCCTTTCAGCACACCAGCAGCCCTGAGCTCTTTCAAATGAGCTCCTATTTATAGGTAAGGTCGGCCTCCTTTTCAACGGTCAAATTTTCCTTAAAAATCGGAAGGACCTGTACACGTGTAACTTAACCAACTGTTAGTTCATAACAGAATACACGACATCGCTTTATAACAAAACAAGTGTAACATAATATACGACACCGTTTTAAATCTTAACTAAAAAGATTCGGAGTGAAGGTTCGGAGTTAAAGTTTGGAGTGTAAGGAAAATAATAAAGAGTAGAAAAAATATAAAGGCATAAGCAAAATGAATGTTCGGAGTGAAAATTTGGAGTCTGAATAAATTCAGATTGTATAAAACAAAGATGATCAGATTCTGTTTAATAGATGAATTCGGAATGCGAATTTGGAATGAGTATTCGTCATGAGAGTTCGTCATCAGAATTCATAATGAGAATTCATTATTAGAATTCGTAATGAGAATTCATCATCAGAATTCATAATGAGAATTCTTTGTCGAACTTCATAAGGATTCACATCCTGAATTTGATGTAGAACATAATTAGAGTTCGTATCTGGAATTCAGAATGAAACTTTATTACAGTTCTCATCTGGATTTCGGAGTGAAAATTTATTACAGTTCTTGTCCAAAATTCGAATCCTAAAAACAGACTACCTCATATAAAAGTTTCAAACAATTCTAAGAATATAGAACTGAATCAGAATCTCATATTTAAGAAATATATGGATGAAAATATGATAATGGTAATTTTTCTTACAAAAGCGATTTTCCTTATAAAAGTGATTTTCCTTATAAAAGCAATTTTTAATAAAGATAAGCTGTTTTTGATTTTCAAAACAAGAAGGAATGGAAAAGTCATAAGGAAAACCTTATTGACTCAACAATCTCCCCCTTTTTGGAAAGCACAAACATCCTTGAAAAAGAAATTCTAAGAAAAATGAAAAACATTAAGTCTTATCTCCCTTTGCTTTAAGGATATTGATGAATACGACTAACTCCCTCTTAGGCTTTGAAACTCTAAGGATCGTATTCTAGATTTTCGGAGTGACATTTCATTACGAATAAGAATGTCTTCTTTAATGAAAAACTCCCCCTTAGATAAACTCTTATTAGAGTTTGTTTTCTTTCTCACCCTTTGTTAGGATTCTTTTTCCCTTTCATTAGAGTTCTTTTCCTTCTGCCCCTTTTTGATTTTCAAAAAGAATATAAGGGAATGGAAAATATAACAAAGTACCTAAAAGATTAGTAGTAAGAACAAAAAGAAATGAGCAAGCAGAAATATTTTACTAAGATTGAAAATTTTAACAACAAAAGAGTTAAATTACAACAAAATATCAGATCTGTCTATTTGGGATCTTTTTCCTTTTCCATGAGACCCTTTAGAATGGTTTTTATCTTCTTTAATTCTTTATGATCTTCTTCATCTTGCTTCTCTAAGACCACTATTCTTGCAGATTGAGCTTCAATCTTTTCTTCCTGAGTTTTAAGCTTTTATTCCTGGGCTTTAAGCTTTTCTTCCTGAGCCTTCATCTTTTCTTGAAACTCAATCCGATGATCCCTTTCAAACTTCCAGTTTTGAGAGACAGAATTTAGATTCCCATTCAGATCTCTGACTTCTTGAATCCGAAAGTTCTTTTCATCTATCAGCTTCTCTTCAAAGGAAGATGTCAGCTCATTTATCTTCCTGTCCTCAGTCTCAAAAGCATCTTTAACAATGTCTCGAAATTCGTCGAATAACCTCATCTCTTCTACAGTTTTCTTCGACCAGTTTGTCATCCTCTTGCAAGATTTTCAATGAGCTTCGTAGGCAACAAAAAAGGTTTTGAACTGAGCTTCAATCTCAACACACTTTTCCATAACCAGAGACACAGAGTCTTTTTTCTGATTCAAAGCATGTTGGAGCATCTGGCATCTAGAATCAATACTTGAGAAGGTCAGAATGGTTCCCACCAACTTTTTCAAAGACTGAACAACAAAGTCATGCCCAAACGAAGATGACTCTGAATCCGAAACTTTTCTTGGAGAATTGTCTTCTTTTACAAGGTCATGCATTCTATTTTAAGAACTACCAACTTCTTTTCTCTTCACCACTTCTGAGCTCGGAGTATCAGTACGAATTTGCTTTACCTTGTCTTTTTTCGGAATAGAATCCTGTTCCGGAGTATTCTTTTCACTATCAGAGACTTGGACAACATTATCTTCCTCATCAGAAACTCCCTGAACACCAACCTCTAGGTTTAACATCTGAGCAATATCATGTAAAAGTTGTTCTTCTTCTCCATGATAAGCTAGTTCTTCTTCTCCCTTCTCTTCTCCCATTGCTGGAGTAACTAGCTTCGAAGATTCATCTTCTGAAGTTCGGAACGATAACTGTTCCGAAGGTGTCCCTTTATAATCATCTACTTGCTTCAACACATCTCCGATTTCACCACTTCCTTCAGCAACATCTTCTTCTTCTTCCACTTGCTCAACTTTCTCTACTTCCTCAGCAGTCTTGGGAAACGCTTCTTCCGGAGCAACAAAATTTCTTCCTGGAGTCTCAGGAAGAGATTCCTGAGAAAAAGATCTCGGAACTGGAATATTTGCAGAAACCATCTCATTGAATTTCAACGAAGCCTGAGCTACCTCAGCCTCAGAAATCTTCTTCTTGAGCTTCTTTTCTTTTTCTTGTTTCTCGAGCTCATCCGCAGTTCTTTCTGTCAAGGCCGTAGCCTCCACAGGGTCCAAGCCAAACTGAGGATCCCCTTGCACTCTCTTCTATTTTATCTCCCTCCATTTAGCAACAACCTCATCTGGGTACGATATATTCTTCTGTCGTTTTGGAGGTGCAGAATGAACTTTCATAGACTTGGGATCCTCGGCTTCTACTTCCACTTCCTTCAGCATTCTCTTCCTTACCGGCTTAGAGGATTCCGGATCAGCAGCTTTCGGAACTGATTCTTTTTGAGCAGGTAGATCAATAAATTGTCCAGACTCCTTGTCAAAGGCAACATCCATTCTTTTGAGTGTACCATCACTCACCAGCATAATCTTGCAAACTCTTGGCTTAGATTTGCAAGCCCCTTGAAAGACTCAAGGCACCGAACTATCAACTTGGAGAGGATTGCTAGATACATACTAATCTGAGCTCTCAGATTTCCTTTCTTCAAATTATCAAGAGTGATATGAATGTGCTTTATTAAATTAAACTTCCTCAGATTTATCAGAAAATCTAGGATGTAGATCTCACTCTTCTTCAAGCTATCTTTGTCACCTTTCCTTGGTATGATAAGACCCTGTACCCATAACTCCAGTATCCGGAAATTTGTAGATAAACTAGCAATCTTTGGAGCCTTTTCATCTACCTGTCCGAGGGTTTCTAAAGCTTTTTCCTTGTCGAAACTACCCTTAGAATCCGGCAACACATGAGAAATAAATTCAGCTTCACATTCATTATTTATCCCTACCAAGATGGCTTCCTTGGCATATAAAAGCTTATAAGTCTTACCATAAGACTTAAAAGACAATTTATCATTTCCATCTTCCATAAGAAAGGAGACTATTTCATAAAACTCTATAAGAAAATCTGAATACACTTCTTCTTGATTCCCGGGTTTTGACATCGCAACATCTTCCCAACCATTTAGCTTGATATTCTTAGAAATAATAGAATCGTACTTGTTGAAGAAATCCGGATGAAACAGCCTCTCTCTATATATTAACCACTTCAAGATCGGCTTAGATGAAGACATGTCTTGAGAATCTACTTCCATAGACATTCAGATTTGAAGACCTCTGAGAAGTTTAGAATTGAGAAAACTGATGTTCGGAACGGTCTTAAAACAGAGAGGCAGAGCTTTGAGACGCTGGAGCTTGAAAACTGATGTGGGACAATCATTTGGGGTCCCCTTTATATAGGCAACGAAAAAACGGTTCAACATCCACGGTTGATCGAACGGTTTTGATGAGCTGAGATCAGATCTGACTGTTAAAAACAAATTCTCTTGAATCCGATCTTTTGAGGTTTTTATTAAAACAATGAATTAAGAAAACTATAATCCGAAAACAAAATATAAGAAAATTCCAAAAAGTAAACTATGATTACAAAAAATTGGGTAAGGAAATCATATTTTTCGGTTTGGCTTAAGAGGATTATAAGTAATTGGTAACTTTATTATGAAAACCAAAACCAAATAAAAAAACTCTATTACGAAAAGACACAATTTGGAAAACTCGCTGAGAAAAAAAAACTGAGAAAAAAAAACTTAGTACGAAAATTTTATTACAAAATTTTGAAAATGAAAAACTTATTATGAAAGATTCAGTACGAAAATGCCGTTATGAAAATATCAGTACGAAATTTTCCATTCCGGATGTTTTCAATACAAACACTTCCATTCTAGAAGTATTCTGTACGAAAGTATCCATTATGGAAAATTTTAGTTCCGGAAATTCCATTCCGGAATTGTAGTTCTGAAAAGTTTGAAAACAAATTTAGAAAAACATTGTTAAACTAACAATCAAATGTACCCTCCTATGAAAAGGAGTTTATTGCTGTAAGGAGACTTTTTCAACAGAAAGTTAATTAAGAAATATTACCTTACAGTTATCATTCCTTACTTCTGTTTAATGTATTTAAATCTATCAGAAGGTAAAGATTTTGTGAAAATATCAGCAAGCTGATCTTGTGTTCCGATAAACTGAAGAATAATATCTCCTTTCATTTTGATAATCTTTTCAAAATATATTTTGTTACCAGTCATGTTCTGGGAACATCCACTATCCATGTACCATGTATTGTTGCTGGTACTCTCTTTATTTTCTTGAAATCAAGAAGAAAATTAGACTTTCAGAATCTAAATTTGTTTGGATCCAAGATTTCTAGATAACAAAATTATAGGTAGCCACATTTTCTTAGAAATGTAAGATTTGTGAAATCCTAAAGATTCGGTTTTTTATGGAACAATGCTTTTCCCAGTGACCACCACATTGACACTTGGTACAAAATGGGGCACTATGAGTAACAAAATAATTGTTACTGAAAATTGGTTTTGCATGGGTATAACCAAATCCGGATTTATTTTTTAAATGTCATATTTGGGAATAAATTTTATCAAAATTTTCTTTCCCACGGGTAAATATTGATAAACACTTCTTTAAGGAAAAAATTTTGGACATGAGTTTTACAACCAAGTTTTTATCCTCAAAATCATTAGTTTTATAACTAGAGCAAGGCTCAAAAACATTTTTATTAGAAATTACTTTTTCTAATTCTTTAGAAAGTTTTTTCTTCTCAGAACTTACTTCCTCAAGATTTTTTGAAATACTTTCAAAATCGGCATTTTTCTTATTAAGATCTTTAGAAAGATATGATATCTCTTTTGTAAGAATAGAATTCCTAGAGTTTGCCTTATCATGTTTTTTATTGAGTTTTGAATTCTCAGTCTCAAGAAGTTCAGCAAACCTAGAGACTTCTTCATAAGTAGGTAAAGTATTTTCTTCATCAGAAGAAGATTCTTCATCAGAAGAGTCATAATACTTACTATCATTTGAATTTAATGAAACATTGGTTAGTGATTCAGCATTTCGTACCTTCGCCATAAAACAATGATTATCAATAGGTAATCTGGCTATAAGACCAAAATTCTTCTATCCTGAAGATTCATAATTAGAAGATTAATCTGAAGAGTCCCCACCACTGGCACTCCAGGTGTCATTAGCTTTCAGATCATTCTTAGCTTTTTCTTTATAATACTTCTTTCTATTCCTGTATGAATGTCTTTCTTTCCTTTATTTCTTTTTGAGCATAGGGAAATATGGTCTTATATGTCCAGCTCTCTTGCATTCATAACAAGTAACTTCTCCATCTTTCTTATATTTCCTTTCCTTTTTCTTATACTTGGATTGGAAATTTTTCTGGACTGCTATCTTGTTCATACATCGAGCAATATTTGCTAATTCATTTTCAGAGGTTTCACTCTCACTATAATCTGATCGAACTATCATCTTCTTAGACTTGGATCTGGTTACTCTCTCAGGAGTCTTAGCTTTCATATGATTTGATGTAGTTTTAAAAGAAACAGTACCATTTCCATTTTTCTTTTTGATGTTGTAATCATCTCTCTTCATTCTGGTTTCATGTTAGAGAAGAGTTACAAATAAATCATCAAGAGAAATCTGAGTCACATTCTTGTTCTCATCTATAGCTGTTCTTTTGGATTCCCACTCATTAGGCATGATATCAATTATCTTATCCACTAGAGATTCATCATCTAAACCTTTCTTCCCCATAGACTGTAGGCTGTTTATGATAGTCATAAATCTCTGTTGAACCTTACAGATTGGTTCTCCATAAGGAAAGTTGAAGCCATGATATTCAGCTCTGAGCATAGCTCTCCTAGTCTCAATCACCTTAGAAGTTCCAAAGTGTGTAACCTCTAACTTCTTCTAGATACAGTTAGCTACTTTACAAGAAGAAATTTGGCTATATATATTTCTGGTCATTGAACAAAGTAGAGTATTGCGTACCTTATAGTTGAGTTGATATTCTTGCTTTTCCAGGTTAGTGAAAGTTCTAAATTCCTTATCAAGAATTTTATAATCACCAGTAAGCATAAAAAAATTTTCCACTCCAGTATTGATAACAAAAGTCTTCATTCGATCTCTCCAGTACTCATAATCATTACCATCAAAGATTGGTGGTCTTGTAGGATTTAGATTATCAATAGAACCAACATTAATTCCTACCATACTATAAATAACCTTCGGCACAGAAACTTGTTAGTAGAAAAGTTTCGTAATAACAAGGTTCATTAATGGAAATTTTAGGAATGGGAAAGTGAGCATGAAAAACTTATATGTGAGTACAAGTATTTCAGAGACCTCCCATGATACCAATTGTAGGATCGAAAGAATGATGTAGATGCTCAATTTACAAGACGGGGGGGGGGGTGAATTGTAAACATTAAAAATTTCTTTGGAACCTTTAAACATAGTTATGAATAACTGTGTTTTCCTTAGGCAAAGGAAAGGTCTATGTTTAACAAAATTAAACTTAAGAAAATTCACAACACCTCTAATACCAAATGAAAACATGGAAAGAGATTCCGAAAGTGGGTTCCAGAAATATGGTTACAGAAATTGAAACTTAACAAAAGACTACAATAAGAGATTCCACCTTAAAGCGTATAGAATCTAAATGAAACAGAGTACAAGTAAGGAAGTATAAGAAAGTTATACTTTCCTTATAATATAAAATGCAGCGAAAATAAACAAGTAGTAAAACTACAAGTAACAATATATAAGTCTTTGAACCCAAAGAGAAGGGTAACCTACAACCTTGGATAATGGTCCCTTGATTTATACTTTCAAGCATGTCTGTCTTACCCACACCAGGGTAAGCCCTCGTAACGAAGATCAGAGTGTCTATGTCTTGATATCCCCGCAAGCCCTCAACTTCATGGTAGTTGGCAACCTCTGTCTTCCTCAGCATGGAATCCCTCGAACTTCAAGGTAGTCAGCACCTCTGTATTCCTATCCCCGGAAGTCCTTGATTGTAATCACCAACATTTGGAGTCGCACGAAGCTTTGAGAGTTAATAAAAGCCTCTCTCTCTAGAAATCACTTCAAGCATTTGATCACATGAATCGAAGATCAGTCAGCCTTTCAGCACACCAGCAGCCCTGAGCTCTTTCAAATGAGCTCCTATTTATAGGTAAGGTCGGCCTCCTTTTCAACGGTCAAATTTTCCTTAAAAATCGGAAGGACCTGTACACGTGTAACTTAACCAACTGTTAGTTCATAACAGAATACACGACATCGCTTTATAACAAAACAAGTGTAACATAATATACGACACCGTTTTAAATCTTAACTAAAATGATTCAGAGTGATGGTACGAAGTTAAATTTCGGAGTGTAAGGAAAATAATAAAGAGTAGACAAAATGTAAAGGCATAAGAAAAATGAATGTTCGGAGTGAAAATTCAGATTCTGAAAAAATTCAGAGTGTATAAAACAAATATGATTAGATTCTGTTTAATAAATGAATTCGGAATGCGAATTCGGAATGAGAATTCGTCATGAGAGTTCGTCATCAGAATTCATAATGAGAATTCATTTTCAGAATTCGTAATGAGAATTCATCATCATAATTCGTAATGAAAATTCGTTTTCGAACTTCATAAGGATTCACATCCTGAATTTGATGTAGAACTTAATTAGAGTTCGTATCCAGAATTCAGAATGAAACTTTATTGCAGTTCTCATCTGGATTTCGGAGTGAAACTTTATTATTGTTCTTGTCCAGAATTCAGATCCTAAAAACAGAATACCTCATATCAAAGTTTCAAACAATTCTGAGAATATAGAACTGAATCTGAATCTTATATTTAAGAAATATATGGATGAAAATATGATAAAGGTAATTTTTCTTACAAAAGAGATTTTCCTTATAAAAGCGATTTGCCTTATAAAATAAATTTTTCTTAAAGATAAGGTGTTTGTGATTTTCAAAACAAGAAGGAATGGAAATGTCATAAGGAAAACCTTATTGACTCAACAATATAGAGATACTAAATCTTCCATATGTGACCACATGCCCTACACACAAGTGGGTATCTATCAAAATGAGGCTTTAGGTGCCCTCAATGTCCAGACTGATGAACTATATGGGGCTATCAAAACAAGAACAGTAGTTTTCATTGTGCTAATGATAGTCCTTGGGGGACTATTGCCTATCACTGAAAGAACTACATGCATTTCATGGGACATATCCTCTATTCAAGTTACTATTTTTTCCATTATGTTGTGATATTTTATAAGTGACAAGTTTCAAATTTCAAATAAGGAGGTAGGTGGAATACACGAGTAATACTTCTAAGATTAATTTTTATTAAAAAAATTGTTTGAAAAAGTGTGAAACCTTCATGTTCATGAAGTAACATGAAATATAGTACCAGATAACAATATTATTAAATGACAAAATAAACCTATTATATGAAACTTCTTTATATATTTTATAGGAATTATTAGTTACCTATTTTTTATGATCCTCATTGGTGATATCTTTGAATTCATAGGTCAGTTTACCATGTGAATAGAACAATTGTTACACTATTATCATCTTATAATAGAACCCTTTATTAAGAATTAAATTTTTATTCTCAATCCACTCTCCCATAACTGTGTTTTTATCCACATGAATTTTTCACCCATTAATCAATTCTGAATCCTTATGAGAATCATGAATATCCATGACCGTCTCTAGTAACTCTTTACAAGAGTTCATAATGAGGTCCCCAAAATTATCCATTATGTCTACATCTTCTACCCACATAGATCCAACATTGATCACCAATGAAGATTCATCATTTTCATCTTTCTTTCATAACACCCCCAAAATTCCCCCAGAATTTAGAAATGTTTCTATGTTTTTCTCCCCCCACTCCCAATTGGCCTACCTACCGATCTGATCCTTCATCCTTTGTTGTAAACTCATCCAACTCATTTCATCCCATATTAGTGTTGTGATCCTTTGAAGAAATCTGATTTCACATCTTCTTGAAGCCCAATTTAACACATTAATTCAATGAGTATTCCCCCAGTTTTACATCTGTTCTCTAACCTGTTTCTATATCTGTCGATATGGTTACTATTGTCCATGGTGTGTTTGAATAATACTTTTAGGTTCTTGATTATTTCTCCCCCTTGGGATCCAAAAAAACCCAGTCATGATGCTCCCTTATTTCCCTTTCCTTGATCCTGTCCCAACCAAATCATCATGTTCGTTTCCTTGTCAGGCATGGTGTCCACACCATATTCACTAGATTCATCATTTTCAAATTTTCTATAACTGACCTTCTTGAGATTAAAATATAATATTCTGTTTTCAATACTTTAGCATCCACATTATACTTTCTAACCACATTCAGAGGAATGAAATGTTTATGAATCATGAGTGACTATGAATCATTTAATTTATCAGACACCTAGTGGTTTGGAGACACTAAATCATTCTTGGAAATACATTATATTTATCTGAGAACACTCACATAAGCTTCAATATTATCAACATCTATATCTGATTGTTGCTTGATCACCAAGCCTAGAGCCGCCCTCCCATCTGGACATTATCAACAAAGGAGAGGGAAGGAATTGTAAATGGCCTCCCAATATATTCTCTATAATCTTGGGAACAACTAAATGATGATACAGTATTTCAAAACTATCATTAACTCTAAATTCATAGTTCTTATTCCACATATCCACACTTGGTATAACATAGAGGGGATCCAAATAAATAAATCCCTCCACCTATGATGCCTACTAATTTATGTGTTTAACGAGACCATGCCTACACAATAACTTCTGGAGACCCAGTTTTTTTCTCGATGTGTATAAATCAACCCATATCTCAAAGACAAAATGATGTGTTTCATGATATTATTCATCTAAAATAATCCACATTATTTCTACTATACCATTTAAAACATCAACATCAACCAATATTTTTGGATAAACAGGGTGGAAAATAGCCAATGTTCTTCTATCCTAGCACATAAATATACCTAATAAATTATAGAGAATTCATAAAATCGATGGATTATTAAATGGAAGTGTATGATTGGGGAATATAACCAAAATTTCCATAGTTGGAGAGTCGTGAATCATAAAGAAATTACCAAACCATTTGAGCATGAAGATGAAAGATTAGTTTCACAATCAAGGAGCTATGGACCAGGGTATGATCATATTTCTCACTAAATCAATGTGAATCATAATGTGCCTATTATCAAGAAGGCTAATACTTGGGTGATATTTGAATCCCCATGAACCACATAAAAAATTGGTCAAATATGTCCATTTATGGTTGATTATGCTTTAATCCTTCTACTAGTGTTAGGCATAGGTGAGACAAAGCAGCTGTGAAATCTGATGTCACGATAAGAAGTACTAAAAAACCCTTGAACATATTTGGAAAATTAGGGTGGAGAAAATTGGAAAGAAAAGGGGGAATATTATCAAGGTTAGAATAGGGGACGAAAGAATGTTGTTCTCTCAAATAGGATAATAGAGGTCCCTCCCCATCCAGCATGGGATGGATAAAGGAGGCATCCAACACTGTAGGTAGGGCATCGTGGGGGAGAAGAGAAAGGGAGTGAAGGAGGAATTTAATATAAATACACTTCCTGGTGATATACACTCACCTGTGTATAGATGGTGTACTAGCGCACATACATGAAACATCTAGAATCTGAAAGATCATTACTTGTTAGTTGAGGAATAATGAGATGAAACTCTATGAAACATGCTAAATATTACATAACTGATATAGAAAATTTTTCATGATGCATGAACGTAATGTATTTGTTAGCGATCAACATATGAAGAAATAAATTATCATAGAAGTCAGTATGGAAGTCGACCCATTACATGCCATGATGAATACTGACCCGGGTAATCACATCCCACAATCACTTGGATGAATCTCAAATCATGTATGTATAATGTTTAAATATCTACATTAGAGGAGTTTTGATACTCAATGATAGATAAGGTGTATTATAACCAACACTCAGTAGCTCGTGAATAACCATCCCCTGAGAAAGTAGGAGGATACTATTACTGGAACTCAAGAGTCAGATTATCCATCATCGGTTCCAATAATTGAGCTCCATGCATGTAGTGAATTAGACATAGAAAATGATCATGAACATTGGAATCATTTCCCAAATTAAGTACAGTAGGATATTCCACAAGTGGAACTATTGAAGACAATACTGGAAGCTCAATGACCACTACATATAGATCATGATCATCACCTCATTCTTAGCACACGATATGTGGATGTCATTCTAGAATTGGTCTACAACATCAATGAATACACCTATGAACAAGAATATGTGGTACGATAACATATCTAAAATAATATTAATGTAGGGAAACTTTATACCCAATGAATACTACCACAACTACCCACATATATGGCTAGGTATTTGTATGTCCTCATGTATAAGTTTCATTTCATTTTACAATTAATTTCAACGTTAAATCCTTTACTATTCATGAACATGATATGTTGGGATAAGTATGTACAAGTAATTGATTTTAGATATAATGATTCACTTTATTACGGATATACCTTTTCGTTGAATTAGTTCCCATACACCCATCATTAGAAATGTCACCCATTTATTTATAGAATATTGGCTTGACTCAGTTAATTTCTAATCCTATCCCCTGAGGGACCAAACATATCATGTATTGAGACCATAAATCACTCAATAAAATCCAAATATAATACATGAAAATGATAACTATCACATCATCCATCAAAAATCACATACATATCAATAAATACAATATAGTGAAATTAGCCAATATGTCTTGTCAATATGCATGACATATGAATTATAGGTCTCTAAAATGATACATTTAGCAATGCTCCATTAACTCATATCATCAGTACAAGGATGAATGAAATCACAAAAAAAGAGTAATAATAATCAACTCCACACAACATATTCATCACCCAAAATTGTAATAATATCAACTATAATTGGAAAAACAAAAACAACAAATATAATATTGGAAACATGGTTTTTTATTACCTATCGTGGTTCTTGATGCCCAAGAATGGATTATGACTATTTCCCAAGTGTTTCTAATATCTATTCCATTGTATATAAATATTAAAGAATGAAAGGAACCACATTTGATGCCACTTAGTGAAGTCTTTTTCCTAGATTCCACAAAATGGATGCCTTGATCCTAGTGGGACTTATGGCCTCAAGCGTATCTCCCCGAATGCCAGAGGCTGCTGTCATGCAGTGAGGGAATAGGGTGTGTATGTGGGTATAATATGCACCCATTACCAAAGTGTAGTATATTTGGTGAATGTAAACCTAGGAAATGAGAGGAATAAATGTATGTAAACAAATAGAAAACAGAAAATATAGAAAATAGAAACAATAAATGAAACTACTAGAATATAATTGAACAACTTTGGGTATGTCATGTCTATAGGAATGTAGAAACATGGATACAAGATAGCAGTAAAAACATGTTCTTCAAAATAATAAAGGATATAGAAGTCTATCCCAAGCATCCTGAGATCTGGATTAGTCATCCGCAATCAAGATCTATACTAAATAGTTTCAGTCTAGTTTTTGATGCCATATGAATCCAATTGTTTACACCTACTTCAATGTAATTTACTCTGGGTACCAAATGGAACCCATAGAGGGTGCGAGATAAATATTAGTAGTCCACCACAAACCATGATTATAACATCTGGACCATGTAATGGATATGTAATTGTGTGAAGTTGTGCATGTATAAAGTAGATTTTTACAATGAAACAAAATAACCAAGTACCCTTTTTGGCCATCGGTTGGCATTTGAACATAACCAGTAAATTAGTTTACTATAACTGGTTTATAAATAATCACATGTACTCAGTAATGAATGTTCCATGTTATGAAAAGGAATCCTATAATGAAATTTAATAATAATGTTCAAAGGTAATAACCAAGTCAACACAGACCTCAAGGGGGACATACACAGTAGTAATTTTTATTGTCTATGGGTAAGAGTGGAATCCGAGGATCATATGATAATGAATTCCACAATAAGATGCCTGCCAAATCCTAGGTGCTCGTCCAAGGTACAAAGGGGCTAAGAAGAGATTAAGCCATATGGGATGTAACCATGGAACCTATATGTCAATGTTGGATTCATTGAATGTATCTGACGCATCTTAAATTGATATTTAAGGGATCCTATGGTTTGGAACGGGGCACACAAATAATAGAAAAGGATCTAGATATAGGAGGTTCTTAACATAATCATGATGTATCCTTGAATCAGAATGGGGTTCTTGAGCGATCATTTAATTCATTCGAATAGAATCCAAGGAGAAGATGATTCAGGATACTATTTTTTACTATTAATTCATGTAATATCTAATTGTTTTCAATAAATTCCAATAAATAATATGATAATGTAATTTACCGTGTAAACATTTAATGATATCATTCATTCATGCATTTCCAATCATTAGGGTGACAAGGATAATTATCATGAAACCATTTATTTAATCCATTTAATGAATATTCAATGTTGAAGGTTCATTCTAATACATTACTTTAATATGGTATGAGTTGATATGTAAATGAAATTTACCATTCAGTTACATTTAATGAAAATACATATACTTATTAAAATTACATATTAACATTTCACATTTCATTGTCATGATGAAGTACATACCATTGGATGGTCAAGTGGTGATCATACATTGTATATTACATTATGAAAATCACAATATAAGTCAAGACATATAATGTAGAAAAACATACCTTTATTATGGTAAGGCAATTTCACACTCGAATGATGGCTAAAACATGTGAAAATAAAAAAATGAAGACATATGGATTTGATGGCGTAACCAATAATAACTAATACCAAATTTAGAAATTTAATAGCCATATTTTTCTAATGATTGTTATAATGTAATTTAAATTTGTTAAAATGAACATAATGTAATCGGTGGGCCCCACATGACCATAAAAATCAATGATAATGAGGGCTAAGTTATAGACCAACCAGCTATGGGTTGTAAGAATATCCTCCTCCAGTATTGGCCCCTGATTTTGATTGAATAAAACTAGATCTAGGAAATGGAGAAAAGAGCTCAAACCCTGATAACTAGGTTGATATAATGAGAGAATAAGAAATGAAAAAATGAACTCGATTATGTACCATTTCGAATCCAATGTGGTAAAATGTATCTTGACCAGATCCTAGATGAATTAGATATCTTGATTCCAACCTCAAGTCTTCAAAGGGCTCAAAAATTGTAGGAGATTAGGTTAATCCTCCTGGTTCTAGGATTAGGGACAAAGAGTCTGATTAATAGATTATTAAGGTAATTTTTGTGAGATTAAAAAAATGGACTATGCATGACATTCCAACATGATTTTATATTCTTTTTAAAAACGACGTACAGTTATTTGGGTCAAAGGGTCACTTACATTTTTTAGTTGAATGGTCGTACACCAACTAGGAGAGGTGGCTATATCAAGAACAACACCATATGTGTAAGGACCCATCCTTAAACTTTACATAAAAATGAATTAAATGAATAATTCAAATTGAGGATCAATTCAGGGTTAGAGTTATAGAGAGTGAGGCCATAAATATTACATTACATCTCAATAAAAAAAGGTAGATACTTCTACTCAGTTTCCATATTTTCATAACATAGAACATCTTAAGAAAATCGTTATGTCAATCCCATGTTTTTTATAGCATGAATTTTCCTTGATCCCATCTTTGACACTATTCATCTTTAGGTGTTGTGAAAAACATTTCAAAACCTGGGATGAGAATAAAAACCTCAGTAAGGGTATACAAAAAGAAATAAAACTTTAGTTCAACATTTCATACATAACATAACCTCTTTAACATACCTCATGAAATCATAAGATTTATGAGTAGCACATAAAAAACATAAATAATAATGGTAACTTGGGGAATCTATAAAATACTTACGTAGTAGTTGTCACATCTACGTACGGAGTTACATTTTGAATTTCCATCATAGTATATTCCCTACATCTCTATGAAGATACATGAAAATTTACCTTTGTCCCTTTACCCAATTCATTGGAGAGCTATATTGGGATGACCAGCATTATGATTATCCTAGAGCCACCCGTATAATTAACAATTCCATTGAAACATAACATATTCATAACACATATAATAAAAACAATGGAAAGATAACATTTACACATTTCAATCACAATATATCATTTTTAAAAATTGAAATAATAAATAACTTATCAAAACCATATTTAATACCAATATACATAAAAAGAGTAAATGGTATTTACATTCCTTTTAAAAATATTATGGCTTGTTAAGGAAGCCAAATATCAAATAATACTTATAGTGGTGGAAATTTATTTTTCACCACTTATGTTAAAAAGAAACATTTTATTTTGTCATTTAGTAAATCTCTTCATAGAACAATATTCCCTTTGAATTAATTTATCATTAAAAGGTGTTTATATAGCATATAAAATAATTTCATGTATTAAAAATAAATATGCCTCAATGAATGGAGAATAAGGAAAAGTCCATTTCCCCATGTCCGACATTACCCGTTCGTTCTTTAATCTCCCGAATAATAAACTAAATTTAATTTCCACATTCCTAATAACCCTTTTATATTTTATTATTACTTTTATATAACCTTTTACCATGTTATAAACATTATGTAATCATTTTGGTAAATAACGGTCATTTTGTTGATATTTGGTACTTGAGAAAAAAATTGACTTCTTATAATAACAAATAGTTCACATGGTCAAAATATCATTATATCTGGAATGGTATTCATGATTTAGATATCATATATATCATATATATCTTGTATATAAATTTATTTATTATGGTGAATAACATTTGGAGGTAGGAAATGAAATGCACCGTTTATGGAGGCGGTAAGTCTTACATACGCATTAACACTACATTCTTTTATATTTCTTATATTAATGGAATTAAATCATAATGATACATATGATTATTATAATTAGGGTATAATATCATATCAATAACTACATCCTTTTTACGTCCCACATATGGCATTAAAGATTCATATCACTTTGAGGGGGTGGTAGTCTGCACATTCTCAATTGAAATTATCACGTTTACCCATAATGGAAACACTAATGGTGTGATATAAATGAAAATTATAGAAAAACATAAAGCATAAACATAATATATATCATATATAAATACATTTCCATCATAATGGCCACCATGAAAGGCGGTAAGAGATAATTGAACAATCATAGTTTCATGAGTCATTAGTTTTCCATCCACAGAAATAGTATAATCATTACCCATTAGATGGAGGTGTGTAAAAGTGTTGTTTGAATACTTCTCATAACAACATCCTATTATATTGAGGATACATGTTTTGTTATAAAATAACATAATTAAAATAATTTAGCGTGGTTAGAGAAGTAAAATAAAATTAAAAAAATTATGAGAAACGATTACCTTTAATTCAGGTAACTTCCTTTGGTTTGAACAAAAATGACATTTTGAAGTTCCTTCTTCCTAGGTTCATGCTTATAGGGGGAAGATATGGATCTGAATAGTTTATTTGGGCAGGTTTAGGTTGAGACAAGGGTTTTAAGATGTGTGAGGAATGAGTTGGAGGTGAGGGATTTTTATAAGGGGGGATGAACTCCTTATGAATTTGTGAAAGTATTATTTGATTATATAATGATTTTAAGTTTTCAAAAATCCCAAACCTATTAAAGTATGAGATAAGATGACTAATTATAGAAATAATTCCATCCAATAAAAATTGGATAGGTTTTGAATATTATTTTAATCATTATAATATTATTTATTTAAATCTTTTATTAATGAGGTAAACACTGCATCATTATTGTGTCATAAATAATGTTATTTATATGAGGTCTAAAAATAATAAAAAATCACCATGATGTTGGATATATTTATAGCTATAGAATGAAAATTTATAGTGTAAAATATAACATATACATCATTATTTAATAATTAATTTACTAAAAGACATGTTTTATGTCATTCTTGCCTTTACATTATGTTAATTAATATAAAGTATCATTATCACCCCCATGTAACCACATGGGGTCCCAAAAATCGACCCAAGGATGATCATTGTCAGATGTGTATAAAACAATAGGATTAGGACACATGTTAGGGAAACATTATAATATTATAGTAATATTTTTTACCCTTATTTACCTGATTTACCCTTTAACCAATGTAAATAAAAATCAAAAGTTACTATTCACCCAAAATAATTTTCTTCTTATTTATCCTTATTTTACATTCAAATAACAACCATGTATTTCATGTTTTCAAAAATCAATTCATAGAAGTGGTAAAATTTAATTTAAATGAAAAATTATGTTTTTAACAACTACATTGAGGTTTCACTATTCATAAAAAATGGAAATTTTTCAGAAAACTACAAACAATTCAACCTAAGAAATATTAGATATTCCAAATTAAGAAATGATGTCTATTTTACCAAATTGAAAAAATAGATGTTGGATTAATTAATTTAAAATTAATTCACGTTGTTAAAGTAGAAAGGGTGTTATTTAGAAATATTAACTATCAAATGATTAAAATTTGATTATATCAAATTTCAGTGTGAAATTAATTCCAATGAAATTCATTGGATGTAATGGTAAAAATATAATCTAATTGAAAATTAAAACCAATTATGAAGATAATATATCCATATAAAAAAAATATATTAAAATGAATATTTGAATTAACATTCAATAATTTCCACTATTAATCAAAAATTGAAATTTAACATAAAAATACCAAAAATTTACCAATTGAATATATTGAATTATAATTTCGAAGAAGAATATTATATTTTCAAAAAGAACATATAAAATTGACCGAAACTAGATTTAAAGCGGGTTTTCCATCAAAAGGAGGTAAATTGACATTTAAATGAATATTAGAGTATTTGTTCCTAAATTTATATTAATTCACATTTTAAGCCCCTAAATTTTATTGGATAAATGTAAACACATTTAATAAACTTTTATAACAATATTTTAGTTATTTATATTCATTCCTACAAATAAAATGTTTCAGAGTTAACTACCTTTAAAATAATATTATTATATTATTAGTGTGCAATGTATGATTTCGATGAAACATGTTGTTGCGTACCACATACGCAATCGATAATATCTACCCCAATAAAGTAAAATTAATATTTATTCCAGAAATATGAATAAATATGAAAATGTGTTATTTCATTATTTACTTGAGATGTTATATCCTTACCACATTTGGAAATTGCATCCTCACAATTTTTATTCACTAATTAATTAAATTGGTGTATTTATCCCTCATAGCATTTTAAGATACCCACATCAACTCTTAAACAATATTATTTTTTTAACAAAACCTTTACCTGGTGAATCTCCTTATTCTGCATCACTTTCTCTCTTCAGTCAAGAATATGTACTAGTTGTTCCTTATAGGATAGAATCACTTCTAACTGAACTACCTCTAGAATTAAAACATGAGATGCATCTCTCATTTACTTTCTCAACAATAAAACATGAAAAACATTGTGTACAAGGGATAAACAAGGAGGTAAATCCACTCGGTATGCAACTGATCCAACATTCTCCAGGATTTCATTAGGTCCAATGTACCTTAGACTCAACTTTCCATTACTAACAAAACGAATCACACTTTTCAATAGAGAAACTTTGAGAAAGGCATGATCACCTACCTCAAAATGAAGATCCTTCCTCTGCTGATCCGCATAACTTTTTTGCATACTCTGAGCTATTCTCATGTGTTACTGACTAACCTAAACTTTTTATGCCATCTCTTTTACCAATTCTAGTCCCATCAACTTCCTTTCACCTACTTCATCATAAAAATCTGGAGTTAGACACTGATTCCCAAATAATG
This sequence comes from Viscum album, assembly GCA_963277665.1. Taxonomy (NCBI): domain Eukaryota; kingdom Viridiplantae; phylum Streptophyta; class Magnoliopsida; order Santalales; family Viscaceae; genus Viscum; species Viscum album. Next base: position 1,376,001,564 of record OY728158.1, on the reverse strand, counting down.
CCTCAAATGGAGGCATCTGTATACTGGAATGAAAACTAATATTATAAGTAAATTCAATCTAAGAATTATGTTTGTCCAAACATACCTAGTAATGTAGTGAAAATGAATGTATAATATCATCCAAGTTCTAAATTGTTCATTCTGATTTCCTATCTGATTGTGGATGAAATGTTTTACTAATATGTAATTCAGTACCCAATGACTTATAAAGGCCAAATGTTATATGTAAACATGTGATCATGATTAGATTCAATGGAGAGAGGAACCCCATGAAAACTGACTATCTCTTTAACATACAACCGATAATGTTGATCTAAAGACAAAGTATCTCTAATAGGAAGAAATTTGAACATTTAATTAATCAATCAATAATAACCTAGATTGCATTATTACCTTGAGATGTCTTCAGTAACCCCATAATGAAGTACATGGATATATAGTCCCATTTCCACTTTTGAACCGGTATAGACTAAAGCATCTATTTTGATAAATGTCGCTCCACTTTAACCCACTAACAAGTCAAACACATCACTGTAAAATAAGTAATATCTTTTTTCATTCCATTCTACCAGTAATACTCTCGATGATCTCTATACATATTGTTACATCCAGGATTAATTGAAAATAGTGAATTATGAGCTTCACATAACAACTCATTCTTCAAATATGCATCACAAGGAACCCATTTTCTCTTCCCAATCCTCAAAACAAAAGCATTATCAATGTTAAATTCATGAAACACACCCTTCTGAAACAACTCTTTTTTTTTTGCAACTCACTATTTTCGTTCTTTTATTTCTTAATTCTATGAGATAGAGATTATTTTTCAGACCCCTGAAACAAAACAAAATAATTTCCTACACCAAAAACATATATGGAAAAGATCATACAATAAAAAACCAAAGTATCTTGTTCCAAATGTATAATAGTTAATGAACCATTATTTTTTTGACTCAAAGCATCAACCATATTATTTTCCATTTCAGAATGATAATGAATTGTGCAATAATAATCCATGATTAATTCTAGCCATCTCCTCTATCACATGTTCAATTCATTCTGAGTGAATATATACTTTAATATTTTGTGGAATGTATATATTTCGAATTTTACTCCATGCAAATAATGCCTCCAAATTTTTAAATAAAAAACATAAGTAGAAAATTCCAAATCTTGTGTTGTGTAATTTAACTCATGAGGTTTCAACTATCATGAAGCATAAGAAATTAACTGAACATGTAGCATAAAGACACCAACAATTACATTAAACTAATCATCACTATAAATTACAAACTCACCATTTCTAGAAGGTAGTTCCATAACTGGTGAATTTACCAATCATCGTTCAAGATATGATCACAGACGATCTAGATAAAAAGGTAACAGATTTTCCTAGGAAACTATATATAAAGAACACTTCTAATAGATTTAAGTTGTCTTTTAACAATTTTTTTATCTTTTATAATGTTTGATGCTCCTGGTAGAACTTGATGGTTTCAAACTTCTTCCATAAAAGTGTTTTAAAAAAAAATTAAATTTCAGACAGTCTTTTCAATTTTTGATAACAATCATTAAATTTATTTTTCCAAATGTACATAATAGTTTTTCTAGTTAACATAGTCATTAGACAAGATAACCATTCAAAATAATCAATAAACCTCTAGTAATAACCTACCAAACCATGAAAACTATGATTCTTGGTTATTTTTGTGCGTTCTGGCCATTCATCAACAACTCTTTCTTTAGTAGGATCAATAATTATGCCATTTTTTTTAAAAAAATGTGGCAAGGGAAAGAATTTTTTTGTAACCAAAACTCACAATTACAATATTTCCCAAATAGTTTCTTTTCTAAACCTATTTTCAAGACAACCCATAAACGACTTTCATGCCTCTTTAATCTTTTATAATAAACCAAAATATTATGAATGAAAAAAACCACAATATTTTCCAAGATCTTACAAAAAATTCAATTTATAAGATCAATGAATATAGTAGGTTAATTTCATAAACCATAAGGTATAACAAAAAATTCATAATGGTCATATCTAGTATGAAATGAAGTCTTCAGAAGATCTTCTTTCATTACATTCAACTTCAGGTACCCTGACCTCATGTCAATCTTTGAAAAATAATATGATCCCTGGAGGTGATAAAAAATCATCGATGTGAGGCAGATGATATATGCCATTAAAAGTGATGTTATTAAATTCTCTATAATCAATGCAAAATCTCATTGAACCATATTTCTTCTTAACAAGAAAGACAGGAGAACTCCATAGTGATGTGGTATGTCAATGGAAACCTGTTTCTAATAACAACTGCAATTGCTTCTTTAACTCTAAATGTTCAATATGAGCCATTTGATAAGGGGTTTTGAAATTGGCTTAGAATCAGGAACTATTTCAATAGTAAATTCAACATACCGATCTGATATAATACCAAGAAACTAATTAGGAAAAAAATCAAGGTACATATTCAACAATGGAACATCATTAATCTAATCAAATCCTTTATTCTCAACAATATGGTCAATATAAAATTCATTTCAATATTTTACTTGTTTGGTAGATTCTTAATTTCTTATCAATAGTAAGGATTCAATCTTGTACACAATCTGAAAATCCTTCGGAAAATATACCTCTTTATCTATTCAGTCAAACATATCATGAAAAAAAAACCAGCCCATACCCAAAATAACTTCAAACTCTACTAGAGGCAAATCAAAAAGATTTGAAGGATGATTATTTTTGCAGACAAGGACAGAAAGGTTTTTATAATTTATATTATATTCAACATTTCCTCTAAGTGTTTTTACAATATTCTCTGGATTTATAACAGTAGATTCAATTACTAATTTACGAGAAACCTTCTTAGGAATGAAGGAATTTTTAAACCCTAAATCAAACAACACATTGGAATAATCTGAACAAACAAACAGTGTACCTGATAATACATCATTTGATGGCCCATCATATGTTGTAGTAGTTGCAAAGGACTTCCCCACCCCTTTCTTCTAGTAGTCTAGTAGATTTCCATCACTTTGGTTCTTTTTTGGACACTCATTTTCATAATTAACCATTTCATTTCACATAAATCAATTTACTGATTGAAAATCAGATTTTGTCTTACCATTAATCTATTATTTTTAAGTGCAATTACAAGCTTTATGTCTCATTTTACCACCCTTTATCACTTAACTGAATTAAAAATACATTCTCCAGCATGATTTTTACCACTATTTTCACAAACTATAAACTTATTTTTCTTACCATCATACAGTTTTGAAGTGCTCTTCCCGTTCACCTTCCACAAAGACCTTTTCTACTATTGATTTTCAAAGAACACTTGATTATCTAAAATCTCCATTCCCATATTTTCAGCACATCAAATAAGTATTTCATAACTTTTTAGTTCATGGGGATATAAATCCCTTTAATACATTTCATTCAATCCCAAGTAAAAATGGTTGATTTTACTCTCATGATATCATGTGAATTTTGGAGGATATCTTACGAGTCGAGTGAATTTGTATTCATAATTAGCCATTGAGTCATCCTCCAACCTCAATTCTAGGAACTTTATTCTAGATTATGATGAACCTCCTTAGGAAAATATTTCTTAAGAATCATAACATTGAATTCAACCCAATAAAGAGCATCAAACACCTCAATATCACTGATATAATTCACCATTGACCATCATAGATCAGCTTCAACTTCAAAATGGTAAACAATGAGATTAACCTTTTGATGTTCTGAACACCCCATGAAATCAAAAAATTTCTCCAGTGCTTTAATAGACCCTCGAGATAGAAGAGGGTCAGATGATCCTATGAATGAGGGTGGATGTCTCCTCATGAAATGATCCACTACTGACAAATTCCTCTATGGTTGATCTAGCTGATCTTGTGCATGGATACCACTACAATTTATAACCTTATTCAATTGTGCCATCTCTTTTTCAAATAGTTCAGTTCCGATTCTGACTATCTTAGGATGCATATTTAGAAGGTTTCCTTCCTCCTGATTTTTTCCCAACATAGGTTCCATGTTTCCTCTGTGGAAAATCATTCTGAACAATGAAATATCTTAGGTGAAGCTACAAGGTAATCTTTAGATTCTATATCATTTCAATATTAACATAAATTAATTTATGTATATTAATTTAAAAATATCCTCACATCTCAAGATATCAAAGTCGGCCTATGATACCAACTATAAGGAACCATCCTTAATCGTTGCATAATCATGAAATAAATTAATAATTCACATTTGAGATCTTTTCAGGTTTAGAGTTTTTGAGAATTAGGCCAGAACTATTAAATTAAATATCTTGAATTACAAGGTTGACACTTCTACTTAGATTACAATTTTTTCATAAATTTAGAAATCATACAAAAAGAGTCATGTCTAGTCCCATGATTTACATAGCAGGACTTTTAGTTGACCACTTCCTTGAACCTATTCATATTTACATCCAATGAAAAACATTTCAAAACATGGGATGAGAATAAAAATCTCAATAAGGGTAAAAAAAATGAAAAAAAACATTAGTTCATCATTGCAAACATAACATAATCTATTTAGAATACCTCATGAAATCCTAAGATTTATGAATAGCACATAGAAAACATAAATCATAAAGTTAACTTGTGACATTAATAACATACATACATAGTAGCTATCACACCTACGTAGGGAGTTAATTTTCGAAAACCCATCACAGTATATTCCCTAAATATCATAGAAGAAATATTCACGTTTACCTCTTTCATGTTACCCAATGAATTTTAGAGATATCTCAGTCTCACCCACCCTATGGTTGTCATGAATCCACCCGTATATGTAACAATGCCCAAGAACCATAACATATTCCTAATGCATAAAATAAACATAATGGAAGGAAAAAATTCATGCATTTCAGTCAAAAAATATAATTTAAATATATGGAAATAATAAATACATTATCAAAACCATTTTCAATACCAATATATGTAAAAAAGATAAAATGGTATTTACTTTCATTTTTAAAACATTACTTCTTGTTAAGAAATCCAATGATCAGATAATTCTCACGGAGGCGGAAAGGACGGTGTCACCGCTTACATTAAAAAGAAACATTATTTTTGTCATTTTGTAAAACACTTCGTAGAAATGTAGTCCCTTGAAATGAAATGAAATGTCAATGGTGTTTATACATGGTATAAAAGTATTTTATGTATTAAAAGAAAATATTCCTCAATGAAATGAGAATGAGACGAAGTACCATACCTCATGTCTGACTTGACCTATTGATTCTTTAATCTCATTAATAATAAACTAGAGTTAATTTATTATTTCTTAAGATCATTTTTCATGTTTATAATTCTTTTTAAATCACTTATAACTATGTTATAAACATTATTTAATAATTTACGTTAACAACGGTACTGTTGTCAATATTTGGTTCTTGAGTCAAAAATGGATTTCTTATAATTACAATTTGTTCATGTGATCAAAAGTTCATTAAATCCATAATGATATTAATGACATAGATATCACATATATCATATATATCTAGTATATACATGAACATATAATTGTACATAACATTTTTAAGTAAGAAATGAAATGCACCGTTCATGGAGACGGTATGTCGTATGTGAACATGAACACTACTTTCATTTATAATTCTTATTATAGTGGAATTAAAATATAATGATACATAGGTATATTATAATTCCAATATTATAACATATCCTTAACTCCATCCTTTATGCGTCTCACATATGGCATTAACGTGTCATATCACTTTGAGGGGTCGATCATCCGCACTTCCTCAAATGAAATTATCGCCATTACACCAAATAGAAACCATAAAGGAATGCTATAAATGTAAAATATAGAAGAATAAAGAAAAAATAAACATAACATATATCATATATGAATATAGTTTCATCCTAATGGCCACCATGTGAGGAAGATGGAGATAATTGAACACTCATCATTTCATGAGGCGTTTGTTTTCCATCCACAGAAACTATATGTTCTTTACCCATTAGATGGAGGTGTGTGAATGTGTTTTTTTAATCCATATCATAAAAACATACTATATTATTTAGGTTTATATTTTTGTTATATAATAAAATAATATATATATTTTAGGGGGTTCCAGAAGTAAAATAAATAAAATAATTTAAGAGAAAATATTGCCTTTATTTCGGGTAAAACCCGTTGGTTTGAAGAAAAATGATTCTTGAAGTGCCTTATACCTATGTTAAGGATTCTAGTTTAAAGAGTGGGATATTGAGAGATTATTTGGTAAAGGGTTATATGGCCCAAGGTTTTTGAGAGGTGTGAATAATGGGTTTGAGTTGATGGATTTTTATATGGGGGAGGAGAGACACTTTATAAAAGTTTGAAAATATTATTTTATTATGTAATGGTTATCAGTTTCTAAAAGTCCAAAACATATTAAAGACTATGATAATATGACTAATGGTTGAAATAAAATTATGAAATAATAATTGGAAATGTTATGGAAATTATTTTATTCTATATAATATTCCTTATTTATGTCTTTTAGTTATGAGGTAAACATTACATCGTTATTCTATCATAAATAATTTTATTTATTTGATGTCTAAAAATTATAAAAAAATACCGTGATGTAGGAAATATTTTTATCATTTAAATTAATATTTTTAGTCAAAATTATAACTTATAAAACCCTATGTAAAAATTAATTTCTAAAATTAATATGTTTTTGTCATTTTTGTCTTTGCTTTAAGTTAATTAATATAAAGTATTATTATCACCCCCATTTTCTCCATAGGATCAAAAAATCAACCGACAGATGATCATGGTAGGAATAATATCATTCAATAGGAATAGAAAACATGTTAGGGTAATTTTATATTATTATAGTAATATTTGTCTACACTTATTTAAACAGATTTACACATTATCCACGATAATTAAATGCCAAAATTTACAATTCACCCAATATTATTTTTTTCTTATTGAACCATATTTTACTTACTAAAAACAACCATGTATGTTGTATTTTATAAATTCAATTCAGTGAAGCGATAAAATTTAATTTAAATGAAAAAGATATTATTTAACTACTACATAGTGGTTTCACTATTCATCAAAAATTGATGTTTTTTAGAATACTACAACAAAACATGCCAAATATATATTTAATATTTATAATTTAAATATTATTTCTATTTTACCAAATTCAGAACATATATTTTGGATTAATTAATTTACAATTATTTACCATAGTCAAAATAAAAAGTGTGTTTTTAAGAAAGTATTAACTATCAAAAGATTGACACTTGTTTATATATAATTTAAAAGTGAAATTAATTTCAAAGACCAAAATTGTATTAAATGGTAAAAATATAATCTAATTAAACTTTAAAACCAATTAAAAAGATAATAAAACTATATAAATAAATAATATTAAAAGGCAGTTTGTTAATAAAATATAGCATTTTCCACTATTCATAAAAAAATTAATTTTATCAGGAAAATACAAATAAATTACACAAAGTAAATAATTTTGTCCAGATACTGAAGAAGATTTTTATTTTGTGAAAAATAATATATAAAAGTGCCTAAATGTATATTTAAAGAGGTTTCACCATCAAAAGGCGGTAAATCAGCCTTTTAAAGAATATTAGATTATTTATGATTAAAATTAGAATAATTCACATTTTAAGCCTCTATTTTTTTGGATAATTGTAAAAACATTTAACTAATAAGTATAATCATATTTTAGTTAGTTCTATTCATTCCTTCCAATACAATGACTAATTGTTAAATACATTTAAAATAATAATATTATATTATTAGTGTGCAATGTAAGATTTCATTGAAACTCATTATTGTGTATCGAGTACGCCATCGATTATATCAACCAATTTAAAATAAAATTAATATTTACATAAAAAATATGAATAACTAAGAAAATGTATTATTTCATTTTTACTAGGGAAGTTACAATCTCCATTGTTTGTTAAACAGTGTGCCAAACATGTGATGACTATGACACTTGCTTTGTTTCCCCCAAAAAAGGGTTTCTGGTCTTTGAACATTCTCTAGACATAAATGATAAATTTTCGACCCCATTAACCATACATATTATTCCCAAAGATAAAATTTACACAGAAATTTAAAGGACCCATAACTGAGTGAAAATCCAGGTTCTTACACAAAAAGTTGAAATTCATCAATATTGGGTTAATGTAGCTACACACATAATAATATTATATTAATGTCAATGAGGATGTATTATAACCCCATGACAATGTATTGATTTATTAAATGTCTTCAAAACTTTGTACCTTAATGTCCAAATACATATAAGTGAAATAATTTGAATTCAATTTTATAATAACATGAAGATATAATAATTCATTATATAATATATCAAAATGTTTAGTATATACACCACAAACAATAATTAATTGCGGAATATGAATTTTTTCTCATAGATATGAAATGTAATATGAAAAACCAACAACTTGTAATTTCATTCTATTGAAATCCCTTTATCATCTTGTTATATGGTTTTATGAATGTCAATGACAAATAGTAGAACCAGAACCAAAATCCAAATTATAATATCTTATATTAACTTATTATAATATCTCAATACCCTTATATTATAATCTTTCATTATATTCACTATTTGATGTACTAATTTCCTATTTTTTGGTATGTTTTATCTTGTAGTTTTCCTAATACATATATCATGATTTCATAATATCTAGACTATATAAAATTATGTATATATTCATTATATTTTTATTTATATTAATCCATAATATTTGGATATGGGAAATGAAATTCGCCAAACATGAAGATGGTAGGTCATACATATGCATAAACGATAGATCCATATGCTTTTCATATAAAATATGAATTATAAATTATATATAAATAAATATTTATTTATATTATATTTAAATTATTATATTTATTTCATATATTTCACATAATTTTTCTAAATCATCTATAATTCATTCCACATACAGTGTGAATGAATGACATCACATTGAGGAAGACGTAGTCTATACCTCCACAAATGAAGTTATCGTATTCTCAATAAAATTCAATTCACTGACGTATATGTTATATAAAAATTAAATAAGAATGAATTTAAATAAATATATCTCATATATAAAATATAAATAGATTTTCTATCTTAATTATTATTTTTGAGAGGTGTGAAATGAAAAAATAAATTACATTGTTCAATGAGGATATAGTTTATTGAACCAAAAAATGATAAGTTTGATACAAATTTGATTGATGTGTGTGTAGATTTTGGTAATGAACATACCATAACATAATCTAGCTATATTTAATATTATGGGGATATTATATAGTCAACATACAAAATAAATTTTTAACATTGAGAGGTAAATGAAACAAAAGTTATTGGTAAACATGAATACCTTTTATTTATTAAACTAAATTTTTTTTATATCAAAAGATATTTGTGGTTATATTTCAAAACAAAGTGAGGATTATATTATGAGAGGAAGTAATTTTAGAAAAAAAATTCATGTTTTTTGTTAGATAATGGGATTAAAATGTTTCAAAACGTGGGATTAGTGAGTATATTTTTATAGTGGTGGAGGAATGACATTCTTTTAAATTTATGAAAAGGGCATTCCACCCCAATTTTTTTTAAATATCAGGTCGGTCCAATAATTTTCAAAAATAAAAAAAAAAATGGATTATAGCGATGAAATATGGACATAAAACATATTTTATTCAATTTTATATGTCATTAATTTCTTTATAATTATTTCCTAGTCATGTGAGAAGTTAAATATTCTATTAACCTATGTAATTAATATTATTTAAGAACATTAATATTTTTGGTCATGAAATTTTTTTACATTATTATAAATAATATACAATAATTATATAAAAACTGAATTAGTTTTGAAAAAATAATTTCATATATTTTTTAATAATTATTTTAAGTCTAATCTCAATGATACAATGAAAAATAAACGTCATAATATAAAAATATAAAAAGATTGATAAGTTTTAATATATAATTTAATAGAAAAATCAATTTCAGTTGACTAATTTAGATTCATTTATGCGTAACATATATAATTTTACATTAAACATAATTTATAATATAATATATAATTTTAAATAAATTAGATAAAAAATTTATTTTGAATGGAAAATCGGTATTTTTCATTATTCATTAGAAATTGAAAATTCACAAAAATTCACCTGAAGATAATTTTTATGATTATCATTCTAAAATAATAGTCAGTTGTACATATAAAATCTATTAAAACTTCAAAATTATTTTTAAAATAGGATCCCCATTATAATGGTGGTAACACTCCCTTTCTAGAAGAAAATACAAATTTTAATCATAAAACAAGGATTATTCTTATCCCTCAATTATAAAATATATTATACAAACACCATTAATAATTTACTGAATATAATATATATATTCCATCAATATACTTCTATAGTATTAATTATTTTAAATAATTATTCTAGTATTCATTTTTAGTCCTAAATAATGCATTTATATTGATTGGTTTTTATAATCATTTATACTTAATCGGTAACCTATGAATTCAATTTTTATTTGTGTAAAACATGTATTTTCATTTGTTTAATAATAATATTGAGAACTGCTAATTTATCTACTACTATATATATTATCATATTAAATAATATCAATGGTATTCGAAAAAAACTGATCATTCATGTAACACAATTTATCGAAGAACATATTTGTCTCGTGTAACACATGCCAACCAAATATCACCTACATTGATGGATATAATTTTTTTTGAATTTATTTAAAAATATTAACTATATGATTATGTATCGAGAGGTTATATTACTTTTTATGGTTGGTGTTTCATGTCATACAATCAATTGATTAAAATATAATGGATTAAAAACTTATTGGTGTTACATAACCTAAATCTACCAGACACAATGAAACAGATTTTGGAATTATTAAAATACATCTGACGATGTATCCCTTGGATGACAATTTTTAACTAACTAGTCTAGGTAAACTAGTCATGTCACCCATGGTGGTCCCCTATATTCTGATTTATAATAATGATAAATGAAACAAGTCATTAATATAACTAAAAGTAGAAACTAATACAAATTATAATGTGGGAATCAGAGATACTATAAGATCCAAACTACCTAATTCAAACACTCTAAACAATGAACTTAATGAAATTCAAAAAATACAAGTCCCCATGTGACCATATGTCACCAACAGACCATCCCATAGTGAAGTACATGGACAAAGAATCTTTGTAAGATATAATATAAAAAATACACATGTTATAGAATTAACAAATTCAGGATACATTGAATATTTTAAGATATAACCCTTTTAAAATTTTCCACTATTTTCCATAAATTCATTCCATATCCAATATATGTAGTAATATTTTTAGTATATAAGAAATAAATTGAAATTAATCATGTGAGATAATATATAGTAAATAATAAACCATGTATAAATGAAAAAGAAAACCATTTTAGCTGTATAATATATGAATATGTACTATAAATAATAGAATCTTAATCTAGGAATAAGTTGGTTCAAATTGATATTTTAAATTAAATATTGTTTTTATATCACAAAAATATCCCCTAGGGGTTGAACACATAGTTTGGTAACCTATATTCACATCATGATGGACATAAGGTTTCTAATGTGCTACATTTGTTAAAAACCAATTTCCAATAAATGGTAACATTATTTAAACCCACATTATCTACTAAAAAAGTGTTTTTAATTATCATTGAAAAGAGATATACTTGAACAAACAAATTTTCCTGAATTAAAAAATCATATAAATAATTAACTACCAAATGAATTAATGAATCCTATCAACATTAAAAAATAGAGATCTAAAAAAATAGACCAGCCATTAAAATACAGGGATGAAAAAAACATTAATAGATCAATATAAAACACCATTAAATATTTTATTTTATTGAAAACAAGTTCCAATAGTTCTATAGAAATGAAATTCGATGAATTTGAAAATGATAAATTACTTACAATGGATATGCGGTACAACCTCAATATGATTTAAATTCCTAATAGAATGAAACATAATGATGAAGATCACCCAAAATCCTATAAATATATATACCATTTGACACTAAATCCAAAGAACCAAATGAAAATAGTTCTTGGGGGGAGATTTTCTAAGACCATTGTACACGGGGAATTTACATTGTAAATACCTTTCATAGTGGTAAATTTTATGTATAAAAAATTCCCTAAAAAATTTGTAGACCATGATTAATTATATACTAATTGACTTTTTTCATGTTTTTTGAATGGAATATAAAATTTTCACAGAATTCATGTGATTAATTATATATTTTTCTATAACATATTCACCTCACATGACCCGTTAAATATTTAAATATAACCACTATGCATTCTTCAAATGATTTTTCACAAAAATCCATTTAATAAACATATGTGTCATTGTTCACAAGTTGAATATTATAAATATATTTACATAGTAAAACCTAGTCTCAATTAATTCATACAAAAATACATCTCCTAACTATTGTTGGACATTCCCTTCAAAAGATATATAATCTTGAGAATCCCACAATGCACCCAAATAAACTAGAAGACAAAAAAAATATATTACTAGAGTTAAGGTAACACAGTGTTTGATTCCAAATATGGGTATCCTAGAATAATAAGTTTTTTGTCAATAGTAATAAATATAATATATATTTTTATTTAAAATAGTAAAATATAATATTTTACCAAAATAGAAAATAATAGATGGGTGCAATATTATATAGTTTTAAGAGGTAAAAATAATGACAAAAATTAAGATCTTTTTCATATATAAAATAAGTCTGGGAAGAGGAACCATGTATCATTTCTTTAAAAAATTATGATTCATTATGTGTCAATGTGGTGAAAAAATAGGTAATTTTAGAAGAAAATGTAGTTTCCAAATGAAATTTTTGATGGGAATAACGATCAACATACCAAACCACTAAAAGGTCATGGTCATTGAAATGGGGAATGGGGAAAAATCAATGTCAATGACCTAATCCAACATCTAATATTTACAATAATCTCATCTAATATAAAAATTAATGTATCTATATAGTGAAAACCCAAACATGATTATGATACACTACTCAAGGGTTCTATTTATCTTGTTTTGAGTATTTGTTATGTGGGATATTTACTAAAATTATCGAGTCACGTCCAATGTTTAATAGATTTCTTCAAGGGGAAACATTAATGATTAATTTAACATGTGTTAATATTTATGGGAATGTACTTGGGAAAAATAATATTATTCCTCCATTATTTTATTTTATTATTCAATATAATATCCTTTATCTAATTTAATATTTCTTTGTTTATAGATGAAAATTTTATGTTATAAATCAATTTATTATTTATTTATAATTAATTGTTATATTGTTTTGTAATTTTATGAATAAATGAATAATATAATATATGATTGATTAATGAAATATCTTCCAACATTCTTATCCTTTTTATGTTGTTGAATCATCAATATTATTCCAATTCTATGTTTGAATTAATTTTCCAAAAAATTAGAATTTCAATATACCTATAATAATTTCTTTATATATCTCATACCTTTTAATTTCTAAAATGTTTTTGTAGATCATAGAGTTATTATTATATTATCTCTTATGATTAATCTTATCTCCACTTTTGATAGAGGTTGAACCATAAATGAATTAAAAATTTATATTTTGAACTTTTTGAGTTCATGATGAAGGATGAATCAAATATCATCAACATTATGGAATAAATTTGTCTTTTGAATCTAATATAATTTTTAATAAGATAACATTTCAAGGATGAAATTTATTTAAGTTGGGGGGGGGGGAAGAATCATGGTATATTTTATATTTTTAATAATGGATATAAATCCTTTCAATGAATATATTTTATATTTAATAATAATAGAACATTGAATAAAATGTAATTTATATAATATTTTTACAAATAAATTTATGATATGGATGAAAGATGAGGAATACTAATTTGATTTAAACATTATTGAAAAAATAAAATTATTATAAGTAACATTATTGTTTTCAATTTCTATTTGAATATCACCCAAGCTATATTGATAATAAAAATAATGATATGTTTAAGAAAAATAAATAATCTTATTAAAAGATTTTTGATATCCATCACAAGAAACAAATTATGTGATGAATAAAGAATGATGATCTATGTCTAGGTAATTATTCCAACTTTTCATAATGATAACAACCAATATATTGAAGGTCATCATGAAGATTAGTCAATGAAATTGGTTTTCATCTATTTTATAGGTTATGTAGATGTAATTAAATTATAAATCATGTTATTTTATAATAAAATAATTTTTATAATATATTAGAGGAACATAAAAAATACTATTTAAAATATTATTTATTATAAACATTTAATTTTTATATAATTATAAATGGGTATTAATATATGTATAAAAGTGAGTCTTTAACATTGAATCTCTATATTAAGAGGATGAATTCATTAAAGATAATTAAGAGGCACAAAAATCCATAAATTGTGAGTGGAACCCTTCCATGAGTAGTGGGCAGAGAGGGAGGAAGATGGTGATGCTTTCTACCAGTAGTGAGCTCCAGAATGAGAAATTTTGAGTGACCCTTTGGAATGAAGTGAGAATATAATAAATCGTAAAAATTCAATGATACATGAAATATTATTTATCTTGCGTGAATCTAGTAAATGGAAGTGAACTTCAATGGATTTGGTATAATATCACATCATCATTGATTTCCAATTTTACATATCATAGTGAGGGTAATCCATGTAAAATTGTGGTGTCGTATGCATGGTATAATTTAATCTCATTTATTTCTATGGGATAAAGGGATAAGTTCATTTTGATTTAATGAGTAATCATTATCCAAAGGGGCATTAATTTTAATCATTCATGCCAAGATTCACACCCCCTTAGCGTATTTTACCTATTAGTCCTAAAAAAATTTGATTTTAAAAAATTATACTTTACATTTTGTAAATATACATATGATTTTTTGAATAAGATGTATTTTTCATTTGAGTGAATTAATTTAGTGGTCTGCAAATAATATTTTAGCATAGAATATCTGTGAATGTCTATCTAGCCTCTCCAACATATTTAATATCCCCAAAATTGGATGTAATTCATGTTACTAATTTTGATCTTTCTTATATGTTTAAATATTCATTGTTTAATAACAAAAAATCTACCACAAATCATATATAAATACCACCCATTCTGCATTCCTCCCCACTAAAAATTCATTATATAGGATGATTTATTCGTTTTATATCCCATTGAGTGTATCTATGGTTACCTCAAAGTCATAAGGCTCCATCGTTGAGTTTTAGGATGAAAATCATTAATGTTTGTTATTTTAAATATCCTCTATATTCATTCATGTGCCTTCTTATTGTGAGAATTATTATAGTAAAAGATTAATGGTTTTAATATAACTCTAATCATCACTATAGTCTAAACACTTTTAATGACGGTATACATTCATTGTCTCAAATTATTACCTCCATTGAATCTATGTTATAGAATATCACTATAGATAATTAATTTATTCAATTTCTCTATTTTAATATGAAATTACAAAATTATGAATATGAAACCTATATCTTTTTTAAGGGTAGTCACCTATATTAAAACATAATTTATTATTATTATTTGTATTTTCATATTTTCTTCTTGAGATAAATGTTATGTAATGATCTTCTCTTTGGGGACCAATAATTGATTATTTTATTTTAAACACATTAATTAATCACATTGTGTTTTAGGATGAAATGGTTATATATTATTGATGTGGTACACATGAATTTATACATAAGATTTTTTATCCTTGATAGAGACTAAATTAAATATTTAATTAATTAATTTATAGATATTAATTTTTTTACAATACATTGGTGAATAAATATTGTAATTGGGAATTATAACTACTCAGTGATAAACCATTGTGTTTTTATTTTGAATGTCTCATTTTTATATTTCATCCATATTTACATTTAATGATTTGAGTTCATTATTTCAATATATTTAATCTATTTGTGAAATAATTCATTATTGGTGTACATCTTGTCACATGCTATGTAAATTTTTCATTTATTTCCCTCACTAAGCATTATGCTCACACCTTTTTTGATTTCTGTCACTAGGATATGAGATATAGTAAATATAACTCATTATGACCTTATAAAAAATCAGTTATTGTGTATTATATGGAATTTTTAATGTTTTATTTTCTTATTTTTCATAACACTAAAGCATAATATATCATTTTTATTGTAAAATGTTATTTTTTGTATTGAATTTTTTATGAAAAAAATTATAGCATTCTATTTGAATATTTTAAATGGATATGCTAAAATATTAACTATGTGATGAAATAAAAAATTATAAAATTTTAGTTTTCAAATTGTTAGAGTGGTCACCAATACGAAATTTTCAAAATATAAAATTTAATTAATTTATAATCTATCATCACTTGTATTATACATTGATAATTGTTATAGATAAATTGTTTCCACCAAAACAAATCATTTACATTTAATATAAACATTAAATACCTGAGTGAAAATTCCTCAATTTTCAAAAACGTTTCAAAAAATAATAAACATGAATTTAAATATTTTTAAGATAATCATTTTTGTATCGCAAACAATTAAATGTTCAAACTTTTAGGATAAAAATGTTTATAAATAGACACATTGAATCAAACCATTTTCAATAATACATCGTTTTTCCCATTAAAGATATTTCATCACCTTGATCTATAAAAATTAATCAATTATGTACTCAAATATTATATAATTTGATGTATCCCTTTATATTGGAGATCATCCTTGATAGAGTATTTATTATGATTTAGATGTTATTTTAAAAATTAAAAAACATTTTTCTCCATTAGAAACATTATAAATTAAATATGTCGATATAGTGAGTAATTTATTTTAGAGGTAGTTTGTACCCTTATTGGAAAAGTACCCATTATACTAAATTTAGATCAAATATGCATAGATATTATTCATCATCGTGATTTAAAATGTAATTAGTGTTGTTCCTTCATCAATGGTATATAATAAGTCACCAATTAATTAAAATAACATAATATTTTTGTGAATTAATATATTTATTTTTGAATATATCATTAATCAATTGGGAAGGTTGTGTGTTTGGAATATTTATTTATCACTAATTAATCTTTTTCAATGATCATTAAGAAGGTATTAAATTAAATTTTGAATCTAATCCATTAAATGTTTCCCCTATTTGAGTTTACATTTCAATAAATTAATGTATTAATTTAACATGGATGCTAATTCCATCTGTAGTATCATATATTTTTTCATATTACTTATATCATTTTCAGTGGATTCATCCTCCCGATTAGTGATGAAGTTGATTCATGTTTACCTTTTAGTTACATGATCATCATTAGCATTAACACAATAAGGGGATTTATCCTAATTTGAATAATGAACTTATAAATCAGCTATATCTTTAATAAAAACTATCATTATGTTGGGATAATAGTCTAATATACCTTTTGATGAATTTTAATTTTTTATTGGAGTATATATTTTAATGTTTAAAAATATTATTCACAACTCAGAATTTTATGGGAATAAACTAACATTAACTAATATATAACCAAAAGAAGGTATTAAAAAAATAAGTTATTCATTTTTGTTCTAGTATACATATAATGATATATTTTATTTATGGGATACTAATAATATTCAGTCAAAATTCATCATAATTGAGTTTTAAATAGAAATTTGGTTTAGGGAAAATGTATCATATTCTATATCCGCTACTAACGTACGTATGTTATTATGGTTGTTATTGTATACAAAAATTCACAGGATTACGTTGAACATATCCCAAAAAATAAAACTCGAATGTGTTTTTATGGTTCCATTGAGATATTATTCATTGGTTAAGGGGAAAATGTTTTTTTGTAATACTAATATTATAAATGGGGTTCTCCCATTCATATTAATTAAATTTTCATCATCTATTGGGTTTTAAATAAGATTTCTAATATATTGATAATACAGATATCAAATTTTCATATACAATATTTTAGGAAAGTGTTAAATGTCAATTTTTTTATTAATAGTCCCCTATATTTAGATATTACTTATTGTTAAATCATTATATACATTAATTTGTTATTATACAATAGATTGTGTTTTGGTTAAATTTTATGGTTCATCCTACTATTCTAGTAAGGTAGATAAGATATTTAAAGTATAAATCACTCACCCTATCTTGTTTATATTTGGTAATATTCCTAAATGACTCAAATAATTTTGTTATGAATATATATAAAATAATATCAATTGTTTTTACATTACAAATTATAAAATCATCATCCTTTGTTTGAATAAATAGTTATATAGAACTATCAATAACTATAATTTATCATCTCATGATGATTTATATATCATTCACATTTTGTACATGAGTTTGTAGAGATATTTTATTTTCCCTCTAGATTTTATTGGATGCCAGATATATATTCTTTATGTAATTATTGTAATTCAAGATATTAATGTGTGGATAATTTCATTCACCTGTCTAATATCAGGACCATCAATAATTCACTACACAATTCATTATAAATTATATAACATAAATTTTTTTATTTATATAATTTTTTTCACATATACTCACAATTATTGTATAGCTTCTTTGTGAAAATACAGGATCCGTAGAGAATATTCTACATCATAATAGGTGAAATTAACTATTGGTGGAATTGATATGAACTAATATTTTTATTTATATTCTAATATTTTATATATTATGGGACCCATGTTATAAGTTATATCTCTATTTTATACTATATTAATAAGAACTATTTGATTTTCTTGACAATTATCATTCCACCGAACTGGATTTGATAGTTATTATTTTTGCAACAAAAAATTATATTTATAATAATAGTATTTTGGTGTTAAATTATTAATATTTACAAAAATATACTATTTATAATATATATATACTTATATTATTTGAAATATCATTAAACAAATTATTTTTTTCTATATTGTTAGTGTCATATTTTTCTCAAACACATTTTTAATAATAGGTAAAACCCACTATGAATAATTGTATTTCTCTGGTATTATGAACCATTATTATTTCCATAATTATTTGTGGTAAAATTATAGTACTTTTTGTTTATATTATTATATTGTAGATCTATATAGTATTAAAAATCCATTTTGAGAAGTGGAACCTTGTTTAACCAACCAAGTCACACATTTGTGTTTATGGGGGCCCATTAATCAACATGATTATGAATTCTCTTTCGGATGAAATTTTAATTATAACATGATATTAATTGGTATTTAGTGAAATATGTAAATTATTTTCCCTCTATAATGAATAGATTAATTAACAATGTAAGAGAATATTCCTTATTGATTGGGATTTATGGTCATGTTTGATTTTTCATTCAGTACGTTTAAAATATATATGCATTTTCGATGCTTAAGAAGATCATAATGAATTTAATGACTCATACATCAATATTTAGTAGATACTAAGTATATGTAACCCAATAATTGAACACATATAAATATAATATGAAGTTATTTTTCTGTTATAGGGATATAATTATGAAATTTAATGATACGTTAATTGGGACCACCTACCCTCTTTAAATCCATACAGATTTTACACCCAAATGTGGCTCCATCCTATTTATGATCTCAAACATTTATTGAGATATTAAATTAAATTTTAATGAATTTATTTTAAAATGGATGAAATAATAAACTATTAGTGGAGTTTATAGGAGGTATAAATATTGAGGGAAGTTCAAGAAAATATTATTGGAGAACCAATAGTTTTTTTATTCATATGGAGAATCAATATTGGATGTAATGGGTCAAAAGTCAATAGAATTCACTTGTTTCATGTTCATTCCAATTAGAGTATATAAAAACAATGAGTCCCCAAAATGATATTTATATTCTATGGGTTTTAAATAAAAAATACGATTCCAATATAGAATAATAAGAAATAATAATTTCTGATCATTCAATATCCTTAATGGGAATATTATTACAAATATGTGTCCATGATTTTTTTCTTTTGTTGATTTGGAATTTTCATATTTATTTCATTATTTTAATGAAGTATGAAAAACATAGTTTAGAGTATTAGAGGTTAAATAATATCATTAGGGTTCATTTTTAAAAATTAAAAAACCCTCATATATAATTGAGAATATCATTACTGTAATATACTGTGTATTTATGTAATCTTTTTTTTGATTAATTTAATCCTTTTGATATTTTTCATTTCATAAAACACTGAATATAGATTGTATAATATTAATGTACCATGTTATACATTCACTATATGCATCACCAGGACGATCATGTGCTACACAAAAATACGTTGACTAAATTTTGGTACACTTAAATTATTTTTTTCTTGTGTCACATATAATTTGGAGTTCCTTTGATAACATTCATGACATTCAAGACCTTGTTTTACCAAACGACAAATGTATGATCAATATTATTTTTTAAAAATTATTATAGTTGCAACTAGTATTTGGGAAAGAATATATGAATAAAATTAATTATATTTTGAAAATATTTGATAGACTTGTATATAAGAGATTTTTTGGGGACCAAAACATTATAAAAGAAAATAAAAAACTTTTTAAAATATAAGATATGTAGTGTTTGAAAACAATATTTATGAAATAAAAAATGATTTACCTAAATAAATTAAATAATTATATTGTGATAAATTATATTAATTTAATATATATACATTCTATTAATTGAAGTATTTAACAATTATTTTACCGGTTTCCAAGATGATATATATGAATAAATAAAATTTTACAAATAATGATATATTTTTTCATAAAAGATATCTTTCAAAACATATAATAGAAAAAACATTTTAAATATATTTTATGGAAATTTAATAATTTTTTTAGAAAATAATATTACTTTTTTAAATTGTAAATTTTTTTTTACTTTGGCTATATTTTTTTGGGGTATTCAAAAAAGTTTCATGTTTTGATGAATACTGAAAAATACTCTATTTTTATTGAAAATTATTTTTATTCTAATTTTTTTTATTGGATACTGAATATAATCTATATTTAATAAAATTATACATATATTAATAAAATATATGTAATTGTAATGAATATTAAATTGAAATTTTAGTTAAAAACATTTCAATTGGTCAAATATTTTACATTAAAAAACATATTCTCTCATTCCATATATGGAAATAATGTTAACATATTAATTGAAATTAAATGTTTTGAATTTTAGAAAATGTATTATATACTTTTAAATAGAAAAAATTATAATTTAAATTATGGAAAACATAGTTTTTGAAAAAAATTAGTGGTAGTAATTAAAACTAATTACATTGATTTAGGGATAAACTAGTATTCTTTGTTGTAAATCATTATCGTAAAAGACGAGATAACCAAGTGACATGTCCAAAATCCATTTTATGGCCATAATTTTAGGATATATACTCTTTTATAAAATGTTAAATATTATTGGAGGAACATGATGTGATAGATACTTCCCAATATCATTTACCTTTACAAATTTAAATGAATTTCACTCCTTCCCTAGAATTATGGGTGTTGAAATCCTCAATAATTCACACCTATATAGATATTTTATCATACAAAACATGATAGAATAATATATATAAATACGTCTTGTAAACATAAATTAATAGCTTTGTTCCTAATTCCAACTACGGAATCTCTTTGGTAGAAACCAGACAGAGTTACCAAGGACGAGGTAAAATCTTTCAACAAAATAATTTTTATATTTCATTAACCACCTCCTCAATTATTATTATTCCATGATTATATAATATCCTAGTTATAAAAAATATAAATATTATTTATTAATAATGTTATTAACTGAACAGTCACACACATCTATCAAATGGGATATGAAATCATAATTCATATGTACGAAGGACTACCGCCACACAAACTGATGTTGTTCATTGTTTCATTACCACATCTAAAATTTGTTAAAAATGTTGTAAATAATATTTTATATGATATATATGAGTTTATATAATATATTTTTTATTTTTTATTTTCCTTATAACACATACCTTCATATATTCGATTGTTGATAAATTTGTTTGTGGGCATGTGGATTACCACCTCCACAAAGCAATATGACTCATTCATGCAAAACATTTAATATGTTAAAGATGGGTTTATAAAAATATGTGATATATATTTTAAATAATCATTATAACATATATATATACATGTATATGTGTGTGTGTAGTTTTATTTTATTTTACCACAAACATAACAAGTAATTGGAAACATCGATAATTTGTTCGTATAATCTACTATCTCCATGAAGAGCGTATTCGATTATAAAGCTTATATAATTTATAGGTTATGATATATAAATTTATAATGATTATATATGATATTAATATCATGGTTTATATTATTTATATATATAATTCATGATTTATGTAATAGAACAAAAAATATATCAAATATAAACATATTAAAAAATCAGTTATTAACTAAAACAAAATTTATCATGTGGCCTTTAATAAATAGATACTAAAAGTTAATATGTATATTTCATATTGTATTATATAAATTAATACGGTTCTGTAAAAATCATATAAAAAATATATTAACTATAAATTATCTTTTATCGAGTAGAATGAGAGTCATGACATAAGGTAATTGAATTTCATCTCACATTTTAATAATTATTAGATACATGGAATATTAAAAACCAATTTATATAATGTTGTGTATATATATACAATGAATGTAATTTATTTTTATTATCATTAATTATATGTATATATATATCCATTTTATTTTCTATCCTCTATGTGGTTCTCATATAAAAAGTACAATATCAGTATGAAATTTTTTCCTCAGTTTTCCTTCATTGAGACATATGTTATGTTATGAAACTATTGTATTTTACATGGTGAATATATATATATCATAAAATGTTTTATCATGAATAAATTTTATCCTAATATTTATTTATTCGGGTAATATTTTCATTCATATGTATTAGGATTCAATTTTATCACAGTGCTTAGATTTCATTCAAAAATTATAATGATCTATTAGGATTGGTTAGAATTATGATTTCATTGATGAGATATTATGATCCATATATCACGATTTATCACTAAATTTTTTATCCTTTGGTTATTCGTTTTATATCCTTTTAATGACACCGTTTTCTAACACATTTTTATATATGTTTATTAAGATAATATTTTTATGATAATCAACATTAATCTCTATTTTTGATATGAAATTTGTGTTCTTTCAAAACCATTTTCTATAAAAATGTATTTCAAATATGTTTGAATATTATCCTGTGATTATTAAACAAAATTATTATATTTTCTATTTGGAAATTTTTTAATTAGTTATTCTAATCATTATCTGGTCAGTGAAATTTTCTTACTTTATACCGGTAAAAAAAGAATTTTCATAACTTATGGATTTTACCACCATCATGACCATAATTTCCCTGAAGCACCTCTCCATGTTTATAAAATTAATTTTTGACGAAATTAATTTCCATGATATTCTATAAATTCAATGTTTTCGATGTGGCCTCTATTAATAAAGATGTTCAATAAAATTTGCACATAAAATTAGGTTTAAATGATTTTCATTTCTTCATTTAGTAGTTTTAAATGATATTCACTTTGAAATTGGTTTGAAAATATTTATAGATTAATTTATACTATTCTGAGTATATATTAAAATAAAGGGTTATTAAATTGTTTCCAAGCTTATTTTAAATATTTAATGTATATTTTTAATGATATGGTTTCAAATGTTTTGATGATTCATTTGTATGATTTTATGGTTATTTACAAGGAAAATTATTTTCAATTTTTTTTATGTTTAAATGTTTTTCCAAATAGTAATGTATATTTTATAAAATAAAATAAATGATTTTAAACATAATTAATAGGGCATTCTTGTTACTTTAAGATAAATTATTTTTGAAAATATTTAGTTTTTTCAAAAAATATTTCCAAATTAAGGTTATTTCCCCAATGAAAGGCTTCATGTGATGTTTTAAAATTCATCTCCATGTAGTATGATATCATATAAAATATTTTCATTTTTTATAGGGATATGTTCATTGTCCACCATTCTTATTTAATCTATTATATATTAATGATTTATATAAAATGTTTTTATCAATGCTTGTTTTCTCATGCATGGATTATAAGATTATAAAATTCTTATGAAACCTACATCATTTTGAGAGTTTATTAACTATTATATACATCTATGTTTTCCATAAGTTATTATATGATGGTGTATATTTAATAAACCTATTTCATTTCAAGGGTTCTGATATGATATCTATGAATATCAATAATTTTATGTGTCACGATATGGTGAATGTTTCACTATATTGTGGAACATTTACTAATGAGTTAATTTTGAGAAATGTGGGACCTATATATCCGTATAAAACATTGGGATAGTTTTTAAATATCATTCGATAAGAATGGAATGAAAGGCGATTGAACCTGGTACCTTATATGTTTTTTTCTTATATGGTCATGGGTGTGAACCACAACTATGAAGATTGTTTTGTGAGTGAAACATGACATATTTGATGACCAATGGAGTGAACCAGTACTATAAAATGGTCTGGAGAGTGAACTCATTCCATAATAAATAATGATTTGTTAGTTGAGATTGTGTATTATTAAGCCAAGAAGGTTTAGTACCCACTATGTTCCTTAATAAGTTTTCGAAATGAACCATGACTTATATTGTATGATTTTATAATCATATATGTCTTCCACAAATAAATGAAATATTCCAATATTATGATTTAATGGATTATGTTCTGAATTCTTTATGAAATTTTTTTTATGAAATTATAATATTTATTCCCTGATTCATGTTTAGGTTATTTGATATGTTGGGTACGATTTTACAATGTTATTCTCATAATTTTATTCCATTATTCTTAAGTTATGATTATGTATCACCTTTATGTACCCTAAATGATAACATACACTCACAATTTTTTTTGGATTCCATTCCATAGGATATGAAAAATGGTTTAATGAAGGACTGATATAAATGATGATCTTTGTGGGAAACAGTGATGATATTTCTCCATGTTATAATATTATGTTCCATGATTACAAATACACTAAAATTTTATGGACTTTTGTAATGTACATTGTAAATGTCTTGAATGTTCATTGAAACTAATATAATATACATGTATGTTAAATATTTTTGAATATTTTTTATCTAAGGAATGGTGTAGTAAAAAGTTGGAAACTAGGTTGAGAAATCATTAGTGAGATCTGTAGGGATATTTCTAAGGATATATATGGGGATATATATAACGATACATCTAAGGTTGAGTATATATCTATGAAAATTTCAATGATTTTATATAATGGAAGGTGTGAGGGGATTCTTACAAATATATCTATAACTCAATTCTAAATGTTGATATTTATAATGAAAAGATATATACAGGTATAACATACTGAAAAATTCAATATCAAGCAAGACTCGATGTGGAACTATTACATAACAATTGTTATTGATACACATATGGTCTAACATTCTCAGAGGATATTAATTTGAAATTTACTATATCATTACAAATTATAATGATGGATTTAAATAGAATATATCTATATATAAACAAGGATTAATTTGTAGCGACATAAATTATAGAAGGTGTCATAGTTTACACATCCAATAAGCGTTTTTTCATAAATATATGGTTTTAATATATGATAATTATTTCTATATATATAATTTATTGTTTTATTCAATTGTTTGAACAATAGTGATCTTGGTAAAAATTGAATTAAAAAAAATTAATGAGAATTTAAATGGGATAATCACCGGAGAGAAGGATGTTGTGATCATTCCCAACCATTTTTATGAACATGAAATTAAATGTGTTCCTTAATCAAATAATATAATCAATAATAAAGAGATGAAAACTGTTTTATGAGATATGGGTATTGGATACCATATAGGAAAGATGATTCAGTTTCCATTATTTCATGAATATGGGAATAAGCACCGATGTTAAATTATTAGAGTAATGATAATATTTGTTAATAGTGGAAAATAAGGACACAAAGAAAGTAATTTTTATGAAAAACTAAAAATTCCAATATTAAAATAAAAGTGAATTGTGGAACCCTTAATACATCATCATCGGTTGAATTCAAAAGTATAGAATTAATTTTTATTATTAATATAAATTCCCTTAGTGGAAATATCTAAAAGATAATTCAATATTTGGTCAGAGTAATGGTCATATTACTAGTGATGATGTGACTATAGGTGAATGTTGAATAGAAATTTGTAATAAGTAATAGAATGAGAAAGATTTGTTAATGGATTAAGGATAAATCAAATTAGTCATTGTGTTTAAATATTTGGATTCTAGAACCATGTTATATGAATTTTTAAAGATATAAAGATTTTGCAGTTTATTTTTTTCCTAATAATTTTCATAAATATGTTGAATGGTTTTGATGGAATAGAGAATTTATATTATAGAATAGAGATATTCATGGGAAACACGTTATTAAGGTTATTATAACTCTTATTATGTTCATTATTTTTATATAGTGTGGTTATGATAACTGTATTTTTCTTATGAATTAGTGAATTTCATGGTACTGATTTCTATAGAATTGGTTAAGGATTTTTTTTAAAAAAGTGGATTATTCTATCCATGTAGGATTTAATATCATATGTGGATTTATGAAATATATTATATAATATTTGAAATATGGAAACATTTATGTTTTCAATATGGATTTATTGTAATTTATATTATTAGCATTTTTCTATAGAATACATGATGATGATACTCACATGTTTTTACGAAAAAATATGGTCTACATTATGATATGTGGTGGATCATTGTTAAGATGTTTTTTTGATATATTTTGACATTATTCATTATACTTTTTTTCAAAATTTGGAATGTCTATTAGGATTACCTTTTTTGGAATTTTTTATCTTAAAATTTATATGATGATTTATTGGATAAAGTATTATCTCTCTATATAAGTGTTTATGAATATTGCATAGCTTGTGATAAGAATTTTCTTCTAACAATGAATGATTGAATTTCATAACATATTATTTCTTGATCATTTGATCTCCTAATGATTCAAGAATGAAAAAATCACCATAATTTCATAATATTAGAAATTAGTGGGAAATTTATGAATGTACAATAATGTGTGAGATTGTTATTAATTAATGTAAGTATATCATCTTATGAAATTTCATCATCATTTAGAATGAGGTATTAAAATAAAATGTTATACTTTTATTGTCAGTTTTTATAATAACATTGATATTTTTTTAATCCTTTTTTATTAGTGGGTTTTTTATAGTCATATTTCACATAACCATGGTCTTTTTTACCATCCATAAAAAACTAATCATTATATTTATCATACATGCTTGTTTTGCACATTCCTCTTATTTTATCAAATGTAGAAACATAGTTATGCTAAAATTTGTGTAACCGTTATGTTTACACATTTCCATTCGAAAATAAATTAGTAATATTAATTTTTATAACATTGTTTTCTATTAATATAATATGATTAATTAAACCATTTATAACCTAGTCGAATTTAGAGGGAAAAATTCATGAGGGGTATCATGTAACACCCTCTCTTGATTCTGAATTATTTTTCTTGATTAATTTAATCTTTTTAAAAAAATTCATTTGATGCAACATTGACTATAAATTTTTTATATTAAATACCTAAGATATTATTTCTTTGAATGAAAAAACATATTTACCATGATCTACAAAAATATCTTTCATTAGTTTGTAGAACAAACAACACTATGTTTAGAATTTTCTTTCTCACAATGTCAAGTTGCTTTGATAACTTGCATGAATTACATGACCTAGATGTTACAAAATAAAATATACAATGAATATTTGTATTAAAATATTATTATATAGATAACCTTGACATTGGAATGGTAAATATAAAAATAATTAATTAAATTATGAAAATATGGTCTACATTTCAATAGAAGATAATTTTATTGTAAGAAACTAACTATAAATTAAAATTAATCCCTTTTGAAAATATAGGGTATAATTTTATGGGAAAAAATATTTTTTCTATCAACCATGTTTTTCATAATATATTAATTAAACCAAATTATATAAATTATTACATGTAATTATAAATATATTTTATTGCATCAATAATTTAACGTTTTCCATTTGTTTTTTCTAAACAACAGATAATAATAAATCCATTTTTATGAATACAGATATATATTATATCTAAAAGATAATTGATCCACCTTTTAATGGTCAATCTATTTTAATTTTTTTTAAAATAGTTATAAATCTATTATAAAAATGAAATTAAATTTTATAATACTAATAAAATTATAAAATTTTATTAATTTTTAGTAATATTTTGAGAAGTTTTATTATTTGATTAATAGTAAAACACAATGAAAATTAATAAAAATTTTATTTTCTTATAATTTATTTATATTTTTAAATTACATTTAATTTTTTTTAATTATATTTAGATGAAATATAAATATATTAACAATTTTTTTCATTTGAATCACTTTCATATTAAAAAATTATTTATAAACATTTTGTACATTTGAACATTTTTAATTTAAAATATCATTCCCTTGTCCTATCTATTAGATTTTTTTCAAATTATTTATTAACACATAATAATTTTATATTTTGAAATTTATTAAATAATAATAATTAGAAAAAATTATAATTTATAGTATGCTCCACATAATTTTTGACAAAAATATTAGTGAATGTAATTAAACATAATTACAATGATTAAGGTAATGAGAAGTTCACATATAAGATAATCATTTTTCAAATAGTCCAAATAACATTGAAACATTTATAATATCCATTTTATGGAGATATTTATATAATATCATACCATTTCAAAGACCAACACCATTATTTCTAACACATCATAAAAATAAGCCTGCCCAATATTGTTTATATTTTTTATTTAAATGAATAAAACCACTTCTCCACTATAACGGGGTCATCACCCCCTCTTGCATATACAAAAAAACTCAATATATATGGATCATGCATACCATTATTTTTGATTCTACCAATTTTTCTCTTATAAAAGTAAATTTCTCCATTTAACATGAAATCCAATCAGGTAATCCCTTTGGTGAAAACCAAATGGAGTTACCCAAAGAAGATATATCATTTTTGAACCAATTTTTTTTTCATTTCATTCTCATCCCCCGATTATTATTATACCATTACTGTTTTGTTACATCATTAACATAGATATAATAATATTTTTTTATGTTAAGGTTTCTACCTACACTCACATTCACATCCATTGAATGGGATACCCAATCATCGTTCTCGTATATGCCAATCTACGGCCTCTTGAACCAATTTCATTTATTCTTAAATTACAACCTCTCAATGATGGATATAATAATATTAATACCGATTTTATATGATATATATATGTGCAAATTATTATGGAATTATTCATATGGAATTACTATATAATTCACAACATTATTATTACAATTTTATGGGAATACGATAACTTCATTTGTAGACGTGTGGACTGTCATCTTCTCAATACAATGTGATTCCTTTACCCTATTTAATGAATGTTGTTTGGATAGGTTTTACAAAAACCCATTATTTTTGTTACAAATCATCTAAAATATGTTCAGAATATTCGATAGATTATGTTGCATAATTGAACCATTATAGACTATGAAATATAAACATGTTTATTAGTAATAGTAATGTGGTGATTAAAATAATAACATCACCAATGAAATTATAAATACAAAAAATATATATCATACATGAAAATATTATATATTAATATCATAATGTTACAATATTAATGTTTTAAAAAATTAAAAAATAAGGTGTTGGTATATTTGTAATGATTAAATGTTTATTTATTAAATTATAGTTATTATAATGTTTTAAATGAAATTTTATTTTCAAAAAATATATTTAAAATATTGTATTTTTTCTTATAATGATAAGATATTTTTTTGAGACAATAATTCATTTTTCAATGTGTAATAAACACATTATTATTATTTAAATTAGTATTTAATGAATAAATGAATATTTTAATTAATAATTAATTATCTCATACCTATGGAATTTGTTCCATAATATAGAGAATTTTTTTGAACTAATTACATTGAAAAATATTAGGGTTGGTTGTTGGATTTTCTAAAAGATATGAATTTTTTGAAAATAGTAAAATTAGGTAATTTACGATATTTGACATTAGTAATAAATAAATGAATTTTAGTATGTGATGATGTCTGACAGCTGTAACAAAAATTATTTTAAAATATTATTATATACATACTATATTTATTAAAGGGAATTACCACAATTGATAGTCATGAGTTATAATATTAAAGAAATAAAAACAAATTCAAAAACACTACTCTCATCCTTCTACAAGTACCAACATTCACCACCGCTTATCCATTAACATTCCATGAATTGAATCCTATCCATTTTTTAGATTACTCATCCCATGTATCTACCAAATCATTACAATCATTTGGTCTTATTCAAGGACCAAATCAAATTTCATTAAATAGGCCTCTAATGAGAATAACATTTATATCAAAATTCGTCTTTTGATTTATTTTCTTTTACATTATATTATTTTGTTTCTTTCTATTATCCTTCCCTCACTTACCCAATAAAAAAAATCTTGATTACACAAGATTTTATATATAAAAGTATAATATTATTTTATATATAATTTCTACTATATATTCTCTTATATTTCAATTATTTTTCCTCAAAATGAAAATATCATCGTAGAGGAGTTGATATACCATCCTTGTGGTTGATGATTTTTTATTTTATAATAGAAAATTAATGTATATTCCTAATAACATTATAAAGAATAAAATATATTTTAATATTTATATTATAACTTATTTATTTTTCTATAAATAATACATATAAATAAAATTAATTAAAAAAACAAAACATGGCCTTGACGACTAAAAAAAAAATCTAATTAGTTATCATTAATGTTTTATCTGATGAATCTTCCCCATATCTATAAGAAATGTAATATTATATAATATAATATTTTTGATTTCTTTTAATTACATATAATTTAAATTCTGTATTACTATTCTACGTCTACACAGTCTTTCAAAAATGTATACAAGAGAACCAGTCATTAAATCTTGGAAACAAACACTAATGGATGACGAAATTATATCTTCTATCTCATAAAAAAGCAATTAATTAACATATTAATATTATAAGAACTATAATAAATGTTTAATTGGTTCTAAATTAAGTTATTAAGGACTCTAATTTCATTATCCTTGACATTATGTTCAAGTATAGATTACTTTTGGACATATGGAAATGGATTCTCTATAAACACTAATTAGTTCCTTAGGGTTATGCTTTATATAAAATTACACCAATTAGAATAATAATTATTACTATTTTATAATCTTATATTGTGTGTGAATTCTCCAAACATACGTACCTAGATTGATTACTATTTATTTTACAGTGAAATTAATGTTATATAAGGTAACCTTTTCAATTCCTTATCATAGGAATGACCAATTAATGGGATGTTACCAATTTTATATATATTCTCATGTAATCTAAATAATATATTTTAACAGACCAATAATTTAAAATAATCATTCATTTTAATATTGCTAATAGTCTTTCATCATTTATGTTTTATGAAAACCAATTTTATTTTGTCTTTATTAACGGATTTTTTATATTTTCCATTAACTTCACTAAAGTGGATCATTTATAAATTTACATAAACAATATTTTTACATGTTTTAGATTCATTTTTAGGTCATTTTTCATTATCCATTACTATTTCTATTATGACTGATCATATATATTTTAAATTAATTTTTATATACAATATTATGATATTACATTTGGGTATTCCTTATTCACCACATATTAGCTGAGTATCATGTATGTATTCATCCATTTTATTTATGATCATCATTAGTTGAATATATAATTGAATATTAATGTTTATTGTATAATTAATACGATTATTATAGTCCCCGTGTATTATTTTTAACATTTAAGTGTTTTTATTCAGTGTTCCTGTAATGACCCACAAATTCTCATTGGCTTGAGAGTACCATGAGTCATTACTAGGGCTTAAGCAACTTCCTCAAGACAAAAAAGGCTGGAAATAAATGCCGAAGTTTTTCTAATGCAATTGGGGGATGACATACCCTTTTAGAAATAACCTAGTAAACTAACCATCCATACCCAAACATTCACTATATAATGCATGAACAACTGAAAGACAACTAGAAAAACATCATTTAAGTCAAACCACATTAGAGTACACAATAGTGGAAGAAAAAAACATGTATCAAAGTGAAAAACAGATAAATAAATCAAGACTCTCAAATACACTAAGACTCTGTGCTCCACAAGCTCCAAGCTCTACAACATCTCCCAAGCATCACCACAAGCCACTAGAAAGAAGATGCTTTACCATTACCTGTGTCCCGAAATACGACATCTGTAAAATGACCAACGATCCGAAGAAGTGGTGAGTATAAAGCTCAGTAGGATTTATCCAATGACATCTCTACTCATTACACTAGGATAGAAGAGTTAGCAACAATTATATAAAAACATTTTATATAAAACATTTTCTTAAAAACAGTTTATAACTAAATATAACAAGTTTCCCAAAACCCTTTATAACCAAAAAAACAAGTAAAATCGAATCCAATTATCCAGAAGGTTATTTATTTCAGTAAAATAAATAAATAAGCTTTACAAACATTTATCAAACATTTATTTTTTGGCACACCCATCCATTCCACAATCCCATGAAACCAACCATGCATGCTACCTAGAAGAGGGGGAAGCCCTAATCCTTATCCATCCCATAATGATGGGGGAGACTTCTTACCCTTATCTGACCCCAAATTCAATATGAATGTTTTATGGGGGAGAGACATAAACCTTATACATCCCAGAATGATGGGGGAGACTCCTAACCCTTATCTTTCCCGAATGGAATATGAATGTTTGACGAGGGAGAGCCCTAACCCTTATCAATCCCAGAATGATGGGGGAGACCCCTAAGCCTTATCTGTCGCGAATGAAATATGAATATTTGATGGGGGAGAGCCCTAACCCTTATCCATACCAGAATTATGGGGGAGACACCCTAACCCTTATCTGTCCTGAATGCAATATGATGTTTTCACGGGGGAGATCCCTAACCCTTATCCATCCCATAATGATGGGGGAGACCCTTAACTCTTATCTACACTGAATGCAATATGAACACACACTACACATTCCCAAAATTCATTCCAAAACCAACCTTTCAATAAATCACCTTTTATTGAAATCCATTTCCATCAAAACCATTTGTGTTTAACCAATTCAAACCATTTCCATAAAAAATGTACTTTTTTCTGAAAACCAAAGAATAGTCCAATTTCATCAAAGCCATTTCAATACCAAATAATTTCAAAAAAACTCCCTTTTTATTGAAAACCAATCTTTCATCAAACAATTTACCATTCTAGCAAATCAATAATTTAAAGTCATCATTTTTTAATTCAAGAAGCCAAAACAATTTGCATAACAAATCACCATGATTTAACAATTTCACTAAAAATATAAATCATCACTAAAGAAGATTTATTCCATAATTTTAACATAACATTAAAATAAATATCCCAATTTTAAAATAATAAAATCAATTATAACAAGGGGAGTTTAGATAGAAGCCTCCTACCTCAGTGGTTTTGATGAAAACCCCAACGAACGAAGAACGCGTGAGAAAACTGGGCCGATTCTCCAAAAATACTCCTATGGTATCTTCTCCTAACACAACCATGGACAAATAATGTCATATTTGGAACCCAAACACTTATATCTACCCATAACGGGTGTATATCTATGAAACCGAGAGAAGATTAGAAGTATATCTAAGTAGATCTAAGAAACCTAACAATAATGATCACATACCTCAAGAATCCGGCATTGATTCATCAATAGAAGCCTTCAGATCGCCTCCAGAATGATGGGATAACCCTATTTGACCTTAAGAGAACCAAATTACAGAGTTATGGACACATAGGAGCAAAAATGAGGCATGTAGAGACAGAAACGTGTGAGATACACCTTTATAGGATCTCGTTTAAGTGGTTGCACGATTAGTTCGCACAGTTTGAAAAATTGTGCGCTAATCGTGCGTTAGCTACTGCCTCGACCACCCTTCTCGCATGATTTGGCCGCATAGTTAGACAAACCATGCACCACCCATGCGATAGATAATGCCTCCAATCCCAACTCCATACGGTTTGGCCGCACAGTTTAGTTAAACCGTGCGCCTCCCGTGCGACTTCCCTTTTTTCCACAAAATCATTCCAAGTTCTCATGACTCTCCCATTCGTCACCCTTAACATTATAAAAATTAAAAGCATCTTGAATGGGTTATATACCAGAAAATGGGGTGCTATATTCTCCCCATTATTGTCCTTTACATCCCTGGAAAGTAGAAAACCATCGCTTTCCTGAAAGAGTTCTGGCCACTACTCTTTCATATCTTTTTCACATTCCCAAGTCTCTTCCTAAATCTAAACATGCTGACATAACACAAGCACTAGATCGATGCTTTTTCCAGGAAAGACATTCTCTTTCCTATCCACAATCTGTTCCAGGATATGTATCAACGAACCATCTGGATCTAGGTCAGCGTGATCCCATTTGATCACATGGTCAGGATCAGGCGGATACTTTTTCAACTGAGATACATGGAACACATTATGCACCAAAATGAACCATGGTGGTAATGAAAAATGATATTCCACCTCTCCAACCCATTCTATTATCTCAAAAGGTACAATTTATCTAGTAGATAATTTTCCCTACCTCCTGAAATGACGATGTCCAAGTCATGAAGCGATCCTCAAAAAGACATGATCGTCCACAATGAATGACAATGGTCTTCGACAATGATCTGCATAAGATTTCTAATGTCTCTGAGCGATCTCCATCCTATTTCTAATCAATTGTATCATCTCTGTTGTCTCTTGGACAAGGCTGGGCCCGACTTGTAATGTTTCACCTGTTTCCACCAAGCATAGTGGAGAACGACAAGGACGCCCCTATAATGCTTCAAACAGAGCCATGCGTATCGAGGCTTGATAGTTGTTATTGTATGAGAACTCCACTAAGGGCATATAATCCTCCCATGAGCCACCAAAATCCATTACACATGCCCTCAACACATCTTCCAATATTTTTATCGTCCTCTAGAATTGTCCATCCATTAGAGGATGATACACTATGCTTATAGTCATCTGAGCCCCAAGGGCTAGGTGTAATGATATCCAGAAACGAGATGTGAACCACATATATTTATCTAAGACTATAGACACTGGTACACCATGACTCTTTAATAAATCTCAAAAATAGATTTTTTGAAAAATCTTCCACTATATGGGTTTCACTAATAGTGATGAAATGGGACGACTTAGTTAGAATATCCACTATCACCCAAATGGAATCGTGTTTCTAGACTATTCTTGGAAGGCCTGTAACAAAATCCATTACTATCTGATCGCATTTCTACACTGATATAGACAAATATTTTAATATACCAGCTGGTCTCCGATGCTCTGCTTTAACATTATGTCATGTTAAACCCCGTGAGACGAACTCAGCCACCATCCTTTTCATGTCGCTCCACCAAAATTGTGCCTTCAACGTCTTCTACATCTTCTGTATACCAGGGTGTATGACACATTTTTAATGGTGTTAAGCATGAAGGAATTGTTCCTAAAAAACATAGGTATAACCATCCAATCGTTGAAACACAAAAATGAACCCCAGTCATGTATACAGCCATCAATGGTCTCCCCACCATTGAGTTTTGAACCTACGACCAGACATTCTACATCAGATGTTTGTGCTTCTTGTTCATCCTTACCAAATCTAAACAAGTGTAGATGGAAAGAAACTTGCAACATCACCTCGGTCTTCATATTCCACATGCATGTCAGCTAAGACTGACATCAACATCTATTAATCTAAAGGAATTCCATAGAGACCACTATTGCATTCATTATACCGAAAGGCCTAACAATATATTTGTAGTGTCCATATGTGCTTTTGAAAGCTATCTTTGTAATATCCTCCTTCCAAAGTCGTAATTTGTGATATAATGATTGCAAGTATATATTGGATAACCACAGAGCTCCCCTTAATTGATCGAACAGATTATCATTGTATGGAAATGGATATCTATTATTTATCATTACTTGGTTAGGATTACAATAATCAACACACAGCCGAAGAGTTTCTTCTGCTTGCATCACAAAAAACACTGGTGATGCCCATGGAGAAGAACATGGTCGAATGAAACCTTTGCTTTTCAGATCCTCTAATTTCACATTCAATTGCAGTAAATATATTGGTGACATCCTATAAGTCAAAAGAGAAATAGGACTGGTCCCCGGAAGGAGATCAATCGTAAACTCAACTCACCTTAGACGTGGTAACCCTGAGATGTTATTTGGAAAGACATCTAGAAATTGATCAACCACAGCTAGAAAACTGTTTTCTTCAATTTATTCCATTCATACCAGAGTTAACACTACCAGTTCATAATATATCATTCCCACCATTAGTTCCAACAAGATCTTTTCACCTTTCTTTACCATTCTCGCTCCCCTGAAGAGGATGATGCCATCCTCAGTCGTGAAACAAATAGTTCTCCTATAACAGTTGATGTGAGCCTTAAAAATTTTCCATCCTTCCATACCTAGGATTATGTCATATACATCCATTTCCAATATCGAGAAGTCCCATTTTAACTCATCTCCAACAAAAGTTATGGCTCATGCTCAACACACAAAGCCTTTTCATTCTCTATCACCAAGAAATGTTTTCCGTTTCAAATTGAAGGTATCCTTTCAAGTATTAAACATTGAAAGTAAAAAAATGAGAAGGAGTGAAGGAATGTGATGCACCAGTATCAAACAATACTTGCACAAGGGTATAATTCAAGAAAATTGTACCTCTCACTATAGATGGTACGGCCTGATCATCCACAATTATCTACTCAGCTCCATACAATTGCTTCGTGGCTACACTG
Source organism: Viscum album (assembly GCA_963277665.1). NCBI lineage: Eukaryota > Viridiplantae > Streptophyta > Magnoliopsida > Santalales > Viscaceae > Viscum > Viscum album. The sequence continues at coordinate 1,375,964,199 of OY728158.1, read as the reverse complement.
TTATCCTTATTACCTTGCTGAGACTTTCCTTGTTGAGGTGTCATGGTATTTCGAGAATCACCATGGCTAGCTCTATTCTATTGGTGAGATTGATATTTCTATACTCACCCTGTCGAAGCATAAGATTCTTGCGACAACTGAGAAGTGTCAAGAACACCCGACCGTGGAGCACTGCGACAATATCACTGAAGATGGCCAATCCTGTTGTAATTGTGGAAGGATCTTGGTGGTGTTGTACATTATCGATTCATGTGATCAATCACACCACACTAAAGACATATGGATTTCATCATGGGTCGTGGAGGAAGATTCACCGATCCCACTGTTTGATTTTGATTTCCACTCCCACATTGGAAGTAGGTGTCCCTCTTTCACTTGTTCCTCACCTTAGAGTTCCCACCTGTTCCCATGGGTATCATCATTCTTCCTCCTCCAATAACTCTTGAGATGTCTCTTTCAGCTACTATTGATATGTTGACCATCTCTGTATAATCCGTAATACAGTGTAGAGCAACATGGAGTGAATCTCATTTAGCAACCCAGATTCAAAGATGAGTGCCTTCAGCGACACACTTGCAAAAAAATCAGGTGAAAATAAAACCAAATTCATGAATTTATCCTCATACTCCATGATAGTGAGATTATCCTACTTCAGGCTGAAAAATTATGTCGTCCTCTAGATCGCGAACGTGTTCGGATTGATTTGATTATTGAACAGTTCCTCAAATTCCCCCTAGCCCAAACATTGATCCACCTTATCCTGCACCACTATCATGCAAGATCCTCAAGAATATACGTCACCAACTTTAATTTCAGTTCTTCTAGTGTGTCGATGAAATCGAATATACGGTTCATCCTATTTATCCACACCTCTACCTTTTCGGGTTCGACATCACACTGAATGGTTGGTGGATTCTGCTTCATGAACTGGTATGTATGATCCATATGACTTGGTTCATTACTTTGGTTCCACATATCCATAGCTTGAAAAACATGGACGATACTCAGAACTAGCTATTGGTTCACACGTGGTTCAGTAGCAACCACATTCTCTGTAGCTTCTTTGGGTTGGTTTAGATGACTCCTTCTGGGAGAAATTTTCTAAACCAACAACAACCTCCATCAATCTAACTCTCTAGAAATTGATGGCTTAGAATTTTAAATTATATAACATCATCTATTACAAAATAGTTTTCAAAACAACCTTTCTCCAATAATCAACCATTTTTTAAAAAATTCAACATGCCTTTTGAAAATCAACCCATTTTCAAAATATACCAAATACCTTGTTTTGAAATTCTTTCACATGAAAACAATTTCTACATTTTTCAAAACTTAGCACATTGAAAAAAATCCTTACTCATTCCATACAATGATATATGCAATAATATTGGCAAGTCATTCCTTTTTAATGCATGTCATGCTCCTCTCATTGGACAAACCCATGATAATGAGATTTCCAACATTCTAGAAGTGTATCCAAAACACTTTTGTACCCAATACCCTGGTAACTTGAAGTTCAGCATAAATGAGTAATCTACGTTCTTTTATGCTATACATTTCAAGTTCAAACAATTTTACTCTTGTCTATGATTTCGACCCATGGAATAGAAAATAATGAATTTCACCCTCAAGACCAAGAACATCGATGACCACTTGTTAGGCAAGGACCGAACAAGCTGATACCATCTGTAATGACCCGCCAATTATCATTGGCTTGAGAGTACCATGAGTCATTACTAGGCCATAAGAAACATCCCCAAGACACCAAAGGCTAGCAATAAATGCTGAAGTATTTCGAACGCAAGTGGGTGATGATTTACGCATTTAGAAATAACCCAGTAAACCAAACAAACATACCCAAACATTCACTATATGATGCATGAAAAAATGAAACACAACTAAACAATCCTCGTTTATGTCAGACCACATCAGAGTACACAATAGCAGTAGAACAAACCAAGTATCCAAGTGCACAACATATAAACAACTCAAGACTCCCAAAGACACTAAGAGTCGGTTCTCTACAATCACCAATCTCTACAATCTCTCCCAAGCATCACCCCAAGCCACTAGCAATAAGATTCTTTACCTTTACCTGTGTCCCAAAATTCGACATCTGCAAAAGCACCAACATGCCAGAGCAGGGGTGAGTATAAAACTCAGTAGGTTTTCCCCAATAACATCCCTACTCACCCCACTAGGAAAGAAGAGTTAGCAACAATTATATAAAAACATTTTATATAAAACATTTTATCAAAAACAGTTTATAAGTAAATAAAAAAAGTTTCCCATAACCATTTAAAACCAAAAACAAACAAGTAAAATTGCAACCAATTTTCCTGAAAGTTTTTTTTTCAAAAAAATAAATAAATAATATTTATAACCATTTCTCAAACATTCCTTTTTTGGCCCACCCAACCATTCTACAAACCCATGCATGCTACCTGGAAGAGGGGGAAGCCCTAACCCTTATCCATCAATGAATGATGGGGGAGACTTCTTACACTTATCCAACCCAAAATGGAATATAAATTCTTAAAAGGGGAGAGCCCTAACCCTTATCTATCCCAGAATGATGGGGGAGACCCCTAACCATTATCCGTCCTAAATGCAATATGAATGTTTGACGGGGGAGAGCACTAAACCTTATCCATCCCAGAATGATGGGGGAGACCCCTAACCCTTATCCGTCTCAAATGAAATATGATGGTTTGATGGTGGAGAGCCCTAACCATTATCCATCCCAGAATGATGGGGGAGACCCCTTACCCTTATCCATCCCAAATTCAATATTAAGGTTTGACGGGGGAGAGCCCTAACCCTTATCAATACTCAAATGATGGGGGCGACCCCTAAACCATATCCACCCCAAACGCCACATGAACACACACAACACATTCCCAACGTTTAGGCCAAAACCACCCTTTCAATAAAACACCTTTTGTTGAAATCCATTTCCAACAAAACCAAGTGTGATCAACCAATTCAAACCATTTCCATAAAAAATATACTTTTATTGAAAACCAAAGAATAACCCAGTTTTATCAAAGCTATTTCAATAAAAATCATTTCAATAAAACACCATTTTTATTGAAAACCAATCTTTCATCAAATCATTTACCATTACAACACATCAATAATATAAAACCATCATTTTTTAATTCAAGAAGCCAAAACACATTGCACACCAAATCACCATGAATACACAATTTCACTAAAACCATAAATCATCACCAAAGAAGATTTATTCCATTCTTTTCCCAATAAATTCCATTCAATACCCCAATTTAAAACTAAGGCAATCAATTATAACAATAGGATTCGAGAGAGAAGCATCCTACGTCAATGGTTTTGATGAAAACACCAACAAATGAAGAACGCACAAAAAAACTGGGCCGATTCTCCAAGAATCCTCCATAGATCTCTCCTCCTAACACAACCATTACCAAATCTCTTCATATTTGGCATCCACACACTTTTATCTACCCATAACGGGAATAGATATAAGAAACTAAGAGTATATGAGAAGTAGATCTAAGTAGATCTAAGAAACCAAACAAGAACGATCACATACCTCAAGAATCCAGCTACGATTCGTCAAGAGAGGCCTTCAGATCACCTACGGAAAGATGGGAGAACCCTCTTTGACCTTAGGAGAACCAAAATCCTGAGTTAGGGCCTCTTAGGAGATTAATGTAGGCACATAGAGACAGAAACATGTGAGATCCACCTTTATAGGATCTCGTTTAAGTGGTTGCACGGTTAGTTCGCACGGTTTGACAAACCGTGCACTAACGGTGCGTTAGCTACTGCCTCGACCACACTTCTGACATGGTTTTTTCACACTGTTAGACAAACAATGTTCCACCCGTGCAGATGCTACTACCTACACTCCCAAATCCACATGGGTTGGCCACATGGTTTAGACAAACTGTGCGCCTCCCATGCGACTTCACTTTTTTCCCCAAAACTCATTCCAAGTTATCCTGACTCTCTTATTTGTCACCCTTAACTTCATAACCATAAAAAAGCAACAAGAAAGGGTTAAATAACAGAAACTGGGGGTGATAAAGGTACATTAACAGTTGAAATATTGATAAATCTATATTTTTTACTCAATAGTGTTTTCTTGATATGTAATATTGTTAATGAATTAAATATTTTTGTAAATAATTATCTATAGATGTAGGGATAGGGGTGACCTTGTTATTGATATCCCTGGAGGCATTGACATGTATCATGGCAAAAATTAGTTCGTGAATAACCCTTATATATTGTTTCCATGAATAATTATTTGGGTATCAACTCACAAACATAAACTTCCTTGTCTTGATTATAGATGTCCATTTTTAAAATACAAAACACTAAAATATTATGAACTTTTTCATTCATTATTTAGTAACTACATTGAATAAAAAATCCATTATTAAAAAAATATCTATATTCATTTCAATTCATATTGTAATGATGGACATTTTTTCAATTATTTACCTTTCCATAATGTGTATTCCATTGTAACATAAATTCATTTATTATTGATTGATGTTACCATTAATTAGAATTTTATCTAAAATATTTATTTCTTTCCATATTTAGATTCTTAATATATAATATTTTAATAATTTCCAATGAATAGGTTTAGTATTCCATTATTATGTTCTGTGTCAGGTTACGAATTTAATAATTGGAATATGTATGAATCTAGATAGTGAAAAATGTTAAAATGATCAATCATTGGAGAAGTGACCTTATGTATCTATTCCATATTAATAAAAATCCCACTAACCAAGGACTACCTGGTTTGGGGTTGTTATTTTTAGTAATTGAGAATGTATAGAATAATCCTAGTGAATTTGATGTTATATTAAAATCAGTATTGTTATAATTCATTATAGTGAAATATATTCTCTAAAATCAATATAGTTATGATCTATCATAGTGTGTTTCTTTATTTAGTGATGAATGCAAATGGAATTAAAGTAATCAATAAAGACATAAAATGTTGTTATTTAAAACTGAGAATGTCAAAAAAGTTACTATTCTAGTTGAGTCGATCATGAACATATTAAGAATGATTACACTGGTTATGATGAATGTTAAAATTAAAACTATATTGGATAATTTCATATGGATGAACCCCCATATATTATATGGTATACAAATATAGTGGTATCTAATTAGTAGATTAATACCCATAAAAATATATTTCTAGAATTAGGATTCAATGAATACCTAATGGTAGTACTGAAAATATGTTGTATCAATGAATATGATCAGCAATGGTAGTCATTGATCCAGAATATTTTTAAGAAATATGTAATTAATGACCTGTAATGTAATATATTTTAATGGATCATTATTATATAAATATTTCCATCCTGAAAACTAATTGAGATGAAAGGAATATACCATAGATTAATGTAAAAGGAAGTACAGTGTGGCGAAGTGAATGAGACTAACTTCACCAGGCTTTCTATGAATATTACAGATTATATACATGTTTTGGAAAATAATATTGATCGTTTCAATGAACATATTAGTCCATGACTCTGAATGAGACTAGATTATAAATCATTTTCATCATATGATTAAATATTGTTATGTACCATAAAAAAAGGGACGGATTTTATATGTCCATTATGTTGAAGGGTACTCAAGAGAATAAAAGTCTTCTATTATCCATGAAAAATGTGTAACGTTAATAAAAAATAGTGGAATGATTAAATTATCATTATCTAAATATTTTGGAATCAATAATCATAGGAAATAATTGAATGGCATGAATGTTTATTATAAGTATAGATAAAAGGATCCTCGAGATAATGAATTTAAAAAGGATGTAAAAAATAAATGATGTCCAATTATAGAAATATAATTAAATTTGGTATATCTAAACATGGTTTCCCAACCATTTGGGGAATCTACCACAAAATTGGTCATGGGTGATGGCCATGATTTTTCAATAACTACAACAAATATAGAAGTACCCAATGATGTAGGGGAAGGTGAATTACATGGATCATTATTTTTAGCCAATGCATTATTTGATTATAGATCATCACACTCTTTTATATCTATATAATTTTCTAGGAAAATAGTTCTTTTCCAATTTTATTTAATAATGGATATGTTAGTTATAACACTTTAGTAAAGTCCAAAATTTTTTTTTTTTTCAAACAATCCCAATTTTGAGACAAAAATTTTATACATGTGACCTTATCATCTATCATATATTTGAAATATATGTAATCCACAGTATGGACTATAATTCACAAATAATGAAATATCATTTTATAAAAATAGGGAAATAATTATTTGTGAGAAATTTATGGAATCCCTTATCTTTAGAGAAGATGCTTCATCATCTGATTATTGTATATGTTAACCCCTAGTAGCTCTAGATAATGAAATTAGTGGGGATAAAGGGCACATATAAATTAGGGATGAGGAATGTAACCATACAAATGATTATTTACCAATTTTATGAGAATAAATTGTTTCATTTCCTAAGTAATTACCTATATTACCCACTAGATCATGTAGATCAGTATACCTTTGATTTAATCCCTAATTTAAGGCCATTATGAAATACCACTTATAGAATGGCCATTATGGAATTAGAGTATTTTAAAAAAAACTAGAGGACCAAATTAATAAGGGAAATATTCACCTCAGTGTTTATACATGGTGAGTTAGAATTCACATTAATAAGAAGAATGATGGATCCTTGAGGCTATGCATTAACTTTAGATAAATGAGTGATATTATAATAATGTGTATGTATCATATACCATTCATTGATGATTAATATGATCAACATCACGAAGATCATTATATTTTTGTGATTGATCCTCATCATGAGTATCAAAAATTATGATTAATGAAAGAAGTTATTGTAAATATATCTTCTAAGATGAGGTTTTTACATTATGAGTTTATATTAATTCCATTTGAATTAAACATTTCACCTTATGCTTTTTATTGGGCAAATGAATATAGTATTTAAGGAATATTTTCACATTTTTTGTAGTAGCCCAATATGATATTATAGTGATTTCTAAATTAATAGATTACAATGAGAATAACATAATGATTATTATTTATACATTAAAACAGAATGAGTTATAATATATATTTTTCAAGACAAAAATTTTATATAATGAACGTTATTTTTTGGGTCATGTAGTATCTAAGAATGGATTCTCAGTTTATCATAATATGATAAATTAAATCCAATAATAGCATTCACCAATTAATTAAATAGATGAACAGAGTTTCATTGGTTTAGTAGGTCACTTTAAGAATTTGATTTATAAATTTTCCTAATTGACTGTCCCATTAACCAAGATCACACATTAAGTGTGACTATTTCATATCAAAAAAATAATGCTATAAATTTTTTTGAATAATTAAAAAAAACAAGTTTATTCTAACATTTTGACTCTACGATATGAAAATGATGGTTTTTTGAAATGTACTAATTCGTCTAAAAACATATTTTGTTCTTATATTTTAAAAAATGTGTATTTAATTTCATATAAATCAAGGAAATTGAAGAATAATGAACAATATTATCCACCCATGATCTTTATTTATTCCATAAACATTAAGAAGTTGAATATTCATGAACAATATTATCCACCCATTATTCTGTGTGAGAAATATTAATATTGGATATTAAGATATGGAGCCACTATTTCATTCATAAAAAGAGTGAGATTTATATGGATCAAAAGCATTTGAAATAGATTTTTTATATATAAATAAATCGAAATGGGGAAAATAATATAGCATGTGTTACCCAAGGAATGTGATTTCTCAATACTTTTCCATCATGTAAAAGATAATATGGTTGATGACTCATTAACAATGATTAATAATGGAATTATTACCAAAATGAGAATCCCGAAAGATCCTATATTAATATATATTATTGAGATGGATATGGTAATTTTTAGGTATGGGTAGTCACTAATCATTTTGAAATTAACTCCCTACAATATATACTAGATAATTTTAGAAGTACTAAATATAATGATTAAAACTTTCAAAGGAAAATTAATATTGTTACAGATAGATGATTGGAAGACTTCTTGTTTTAGGATAGATTTATGAATATTACATAGAGGTTTTGTGGTCCACCAATACCTTAACTAAAAGTTGGACAATGGGATGATTATCATAGTTGACATTTCTCTATACACCATGTTTATACGAAGATGTATAGTGATTCAAATGAACCTGTTTTTTGATATAATATGAAGAGGGAAATTTAAGAATGTGTGACAAGATGTCTAGTTCATCAATAATTGAATACCGAGAGACAATATCTTAGAGGTGTCTTTAAATCTTTATCCATTATCATGTAGAAGATAGATTCCATTACATTGGATGTCATAAATGGATTAACATAGACTCCAAAAATTGTAATACAATTTGGGTTATTGTAGATTATCATACAAAATTAGAACATTTTATTTATATAAGAGATGATTTAATTCACTAGAACCTGTAAAGACTCTATACTAATGGAATTTTAGGGCTTCATAGTGATCATTTATCGGTTGTGTCTGATAGGGATCCAAATTTTTAATCAAAATTCTAGAAGTTACTTTATACTGAAATGGATACTGAACATAATTTCATTACTTATAATATCCATTGAATTGAAAAATAGTTAGAAAGGTCAATCAAAACAATATAGAACATGATAAGATCATTTTCACCTAACATTCATGGTGTGTGGGATCAGTATTTAACTTTGTCAAAATTTTCCTACAATATTATTTTTCATTATAGTATTTAAATATCACCATATATAGGATTATTTGGTAATAGATGTCATACTCCAATGTGTTTGAATGGGGGTTGTGAGATGAAACATATTAGATGAAAATCTAGTGAAGATTCAATGTCAAAGGTATAGAAAATTTGGGGTGATATTAAACAAGAACAATATAAGAAAAATAATTTTGGTGACAAAAAAAATATAATATAATATTTCAGGTGAGATACCATGTATTTATAATTTTATATTCATATAAGGTTTCATATTGTTTAATAATCAACAAAAAGTAAACCCAAGGTACATAAGTCCATTTTAATTTCTATGAATTATTTGCAGTTGTAGTATACTAATTAGTATTTCTTCTAAGTCACTCTCACGATTATGATTTGTTACACATATAGTTGATAAAAAGATATAGGCCAAACCCAAATCATGTACCCAATATGATGTAATAGAAAAAGAACAAGATTTTTTATATTATGAAGATCTTAATGATATTCATGTAAAAAGGTAGAATGTACTATCAAATCAGATGACTTGACTAATAAATGTTACATGTAGGAAATCAAAAATGGAAGGACCATCATGGGATCCTGAGGATGTTATAACGAATAACCACTGACAGTTGTTTAAATTGAAATATCTCTTATATTTTTTTTGTTTAATTTTTTAGAGTGATGTATATGTCACCCCATGATTTATGGTACATTTCTTGTTAAATAAATACAACTTATTAGATATTTTATGTTTCAAAGATGAAGAGATATATACTATTAGATATTGACATGATAGATTTGAATAATAATGTGTCCATGACGATAATAACATAACCAATGAAATTATAAATAAAATTTACCTTTCTCAAAAATTAATATATGATATATTTATATCATATACATAGTAAATCAAGGATTTCAGAATACTAAATTATGATTTTGAATTTTTAAAATCATGAATGTTTATTTACAATGTTATTACTAATATAATGTTATGTGTGAACATTTATTTTCCCAAAATAAATTCATATGTTAATATATTTATCTGTTAGGCATTTAATATAATTTTATGAGGCTTCATTAATTATTCATACTATCATAAAACAATATATTATTTTTAGATTAGTATTTTTTGAATAAAAGTATATTTTAAATAAAAATTAAAATTCTAATAATTTAAATATTATATTCAAAAAGTGGAGTCCATTTTTAATTATTCATGTCGAAAAATTGTTTTGGTGATTTTTTTAATTATACTAAAATTGTGGAATTTTTTTGTATTATGAAATAATGTAATGTATTGTTTTAATGATTATAAGTTTATAAATGATTTTTTTGATTCATTTATGATGTAAGGATTATATAAGAACCATTATCTCGAACAATCCTTCTTCATTAATAAACCTATTCATGGGAATCATAACTATTGATTATCTTGAAAAACTATAACAAAAAAATGAATAAATTAATAAAAATTCAACTCTCATTCCACTATAAATACCACCATAACCAACTCTTCTCCCCAAACCATCCATGATTTGAATCTTGTTAAAAAATTTATCAATATTTTCCCAATGTCCCTCACCCAACTCGTATGTCTTTTTGTCACAACAAAAGTCCAAACCAAATTTACCTAAGGAGGTTTTAAAAATGTATATGTATAAATAATAAAATTCTCCTTCATATTAAATTCCTTTCATTTATTTTTTAATACATAACTCATATCTAACCTTCAAAATAACATTAAAACTAGAGTATTATATATATATACTACAATATCTATTATTAATTATTTTATTTTTTCTTCCATTCCACTTGTCAACATCTCTGTGAAAATTTCCCAACACATTTTCTCCTTCATCACACACCCTATATCTACCATTATTAGTCTCCCTTATAAGGCCCCAACCTTAAACCATACTTAATATTTAATTAAATTAATAATTCGCATTGAGGATGTTTTCAGGTTTAGAGTTTTAGAGAATTAGAACATAACTATTACATCCTAAAATATTACAAAGTAGACACTTCTACTAAGTCTCCATAAAATAAAAACTCTTAAAAAGAAAGATGCCTATATTCCATGTTTTAGATAGCATGAAATTCCCTTGATCCCATACTTGACCTTATTCCTATTTAAGTCCTGTGAAAAACATTTCGAAAAACATGGGGTGAGCATAAAAAGCTCAGTAAGGGATACAAAAAGAATGAAAACTGTTAGTTTTTCAAACATCAAGTAAACCATGTATACTATATCAAAGTAATACCTTCACCTTCATGAAGTAGTAAAAAAAATCTTCACTGAATAAAGTATCATTACTTACCTTTTTGAAACCAAAGGATTACCATAAAACCCATATAAAGAACACATAGAATATATATAAGGTAACTTGGGACATAAACATACTTAAGTGGAATAACCATACGGTTGACTTCCACACATATCACTTAATGGAATAGCCATACGGCCAATTTCCATACATACTTAATGGAATAGACATACGGCCGACTTCCATACCCAATGCATTGGAGGTTATAACGTAACCACCCGTCCTGGTATTCACGGCACCACCCGTCATATGGTTTATAACGTAACCACCCGTTAAAATGTCCAAGTACCAATATAAAATCATAAAACATAAAACCAATATAAAGGAATGATAAAATTTCCACATTTCAATCAAAATATATCGTAATAGAATCATTTATCAAAACCATTTTCAATACCAAAATACATAAAAGAGTATATGGTATTTATTTTATTTTAAAAACATTATGGCTTGTTGAGGAAGCCAAAGACCAAATAATACTCGCGGCGGTGGAAAAGGTCGTTGTCACCGCGTACGTTAAAAAAAACATTCCTTTTTGTCGTTTAGTAAAATGCTTCGTAGAAAAAGATTCCTTTTGTATAAAAGTAAAAGTCAAAGGAGTTTATACACCATATAAAAGAAAGTTGTGTATAAAACGAAATATGCCTCAATGAAAGGAGATTGAGACGAAGTCCCTTACCTTGGGTCCGACTTGACTCGATCATTCTTTAACGTCATGAATAATAAACTTGAGTTAATTTATACTTGATTAAGAACCTTTTTAAAGTTCATTATTCCTTTTATATCATTTATTTCCATGTTATAAACATTATGTAACCATTTAAGTTAATAATGTTTGTTTTGTCAATATTTGGTTCTTAAGTCGAAAGTTGACTTCTTACAATTACATGTTGTTCGTGTGGTCAAAAGTTCTTTATATCCAGAATGAAATTCCTGATTTGGATATCATATATATAATATATATCCATAATATACATGTATTTATAATATTACATAATCATTTAGAGGTAAGAAATGAAATGCACCGTTCATGGAGACGGTAAGCCGTACGTACGCATGAACGCGACTTTCATTTCTTTGTCATATTAGTGGAATTAAAACTAAATGAGAGGTATGTATATTTTAATTCCAGAATTATATTCATCATTTAGATATATCATTAATTATATATATACATTATATACATGTAATTGTAATAGTACATTACATTTGGGGATAAGATATGAAATGCACCGTTCATGGAGACGGTAAGCCGTACGTACGCATGAACGCTACTTTCATTTCTATCTCATACTTTAATGGAAATAAATAATAATGATATAGAAGTATATTATAATTCCAGTATAACATCATATATAATAACTTTAAATCCATCCTTTACACGTCCCACATATGGCATTAACGAATCACATCACTTTTAGGGGGCGGTAGTCCGCACTTCCTTAAATGAAGATATCGTGTTTACCCATAATGGAAACCATAAAGGTATGCCAAAAGTGAAAAATACAGAAGCATAAAAAAAACATGAACATATTATATATCATATATAAAAACAGTGACATCATAATGGCCACCTTTGAAGGTGTTAAATGAGTATTGAACAATCATCGTTTCGGGAGGCAGAATTTCGCCATCCACGGAAACCGTATGTTCTTTAACCATTTGATGTAGTTATGTGAGAGTGTCGCTCAAATAAATATTATAACAACATCATAGTATATTGAAGATACTGGTGTTGTTACAAAATAAGTAAATAAAAAGAGTTTAGAGGGTTGGAGAAGCAAAATAAAACAAATGAACAAGAGAGAATGAATTACCTTTAAAAGTGTAACTCCCTTTTGATTTGAGCCTAAAGGCTTCCTTTGAAAGGATTCTTCCCAAAGGGAATACTCTAGGATGAGGAGAGGGATGTGGAATGAGTAATTGGGCAGGGGTTGGCCGAACCAAAGGCTTGAGAAGTGTGTGAAATGGGGTAGAGGTGGGGGCCTTTTATAAGAGGAGAGGACGGGCACTTTTGGAAACTAAAGAAATATTACTTCATTTGGAAATGTGTTTCGGTTTTAAAAGGTCCCACATTGATATAATTCGTGGATAAGGTGATAAGTGTTAGAAATACACTCATCCAATTGGTTTTGGACATGTGTAGGTTTTAGATATTTCATTATCTTTCCATTTTATTTAAATCGTCAAATAATGACGTCATCGCTACATCATTATTATGTCATATATAATTTAATTTATGTAATGTCTAAAAATTATATAAAAAATACTTTGATGTAGGAGATATTTTTAGATTTCCAATGAATATTTATAATCAAAATTTGGACTTTTATAACCCAACTTAAAAATTAGTTTAGTAAAACAATTTATGTTAGTGTCATTTTCACTTTAACATTAAATAAAAATATATTAATGTCATTTTCCAACTAAAGTGGCTCCATGGGGTCCCCAAGTTGGCCCATGGATTGTCTTGGTCTTCCATGACTCACCCAATAGGTGTAGGACAAGTGTCATGGTGTTTCCACATTCTTATAATATCATTTTTACCTTAAACTACACTAATTACCTCTAATCGCGATTAATGAAAAAAAGTTACTATTCACCAAAAAATTATTTTAATCTCATTGAACCACATTTTACTTCTTAATGACAACCATGTATGTCATATTTTCAAAATTCAATACACATTAGTGGTAAAATTTCATTTAACTGAAAAATAAGTTTGCTTGATTACCACTTAGTGGATTCACTATTCATCGAAAATTGAAGTTTTTCAGAAAATTACCAAAAAATCACCCTAAGCTATATTTGATAATCCGAATTCAAAAATGAAGTCCATTTTACAAAATTCAAAACATATAAGTCAAATTAATTAATTTAATAATTAATTCCAGGTGTCATTACAAATAGCGTGTTTTTGTGAAACAATAAGTATCAAAAGATTGACACCAGTTTAAGTCCAATTTCAAAGTGAAATTGATTCCAATGACCACCATTAGATTAACTGGTAAAAATAATTTCTAATTTCACTTTAAAACCAATTAAAATAATAATCTAATCATATAAATAATTTAGATTAAAAAGAGGTTTTGAATTAAAATACAACATTTTACTATATTCATAAAAAAATGAACTTTATCAGAAAGGTACCAAAAATTTACACAAATTAAATTTTTGATGTCCCGATTCTAAAGAAGAGTTATATTTGGTCCAAAATAAAGTATAAGAGTGATCAAAACTATATTTAATGACGGTTCACCATTAAAAGGTGATAAGTGAACCTTTAGTGAAAATTAGAGTATATATGCCCTAAAATTGAACTCTTTCTGTATTTTAAGCCTTTATCTTTTATTGGGTAAATGTATAAACATTTAAAAACATATCTAATCATATTTTAGTTATTTCTATCCATTCCCGCCAGTACAACGGCTACTTATTAACTAAAATTTAAAATAATTTTATTTTATTACTAGTGTGCTACGTAAGTTTCAAAGAAACTCATCGTTGCGTATCTGGTACGCTATCGAACATAGAAACCCCTTTAAAATAAAATTAATATTTAATTCGTAAATATTAATAAATATGAAAATTATTTATTCTTTAATTACCTGGGATGTTACATCCTTCCCCCCTTTTGGGAATTGCGTCCTCGCAATTTTATTCACTTATCAAAATAAGTGGGGGTATTTATCCCTCATAGCATTTTCAGATTCCCACGTTGCCTCTTCAATCACATGGTTTTTCCACAAAACCTTTACCTGATGAATCACCTTATTCCGTAACACATGCTCCATGTGGTCAAGAATCTGGACCGGTTGTTCCTCATAAGATAGGTTCTCTTCCAGCTGAACTACCTCTGGGATCAAAACATGAGATGGATCTGGCATATACTTTCTCAACATTGAAACATGAAAAACATTGTGTACCTGAGATAAACTCGGAGGTAAAGCCACTCGGTATGCAACTGATCCAACTCTTTCCAGAATTTTGTATGGTCCAATAAACCTTGGTCTCAGCTTTCCTTTCTTACCAAATCTCATCACACTTTTCCAAGGAGAAACCTTGAGAAAAACATGATCACCTACCTCGAAAGATAGATCCTTCCTCCTGTTATCCGCATAACTCTTCTGCCTGCTCTAAGCTTTTCTAATGTGTTTCTGAACCAGCTGAACTTTTTCTACCATCTCTTCTACCAATTCTGGTCCCATCAACTTCCTTTCACCCACTTCATCCCATAATGCTGGAGTTCGACACCGCTTCCCATATAATGCCTGAAATGGTGCCATCTGTATACTGGAATGAAAACTGTTATTATATGAAACCTCAACCAAAGAAAGATGTTGGTCCCAACTTCCCTGATAATCCATCAGACAAGCTCGTAGCATATCCTCCAATGTATGAATTGTTCGTTCTGACTGCCCATCTGATTGAGGATGAAAAGCTGTAGTAAAATTTAATTCAGTACCCAACGACTTCTGAAGGCCTTTCCAAAAGATAGAAGTAAACTTGGGATCACGATCCGATACAATGGAGAGAGTAACTCCATGTAACCTGACTATCTCTTTAAGATACAAACGTGAAAGTTGATCTAGAGAGAAAGTATCTCGTATAGAAAGTAAATGAGCAGATTTGGTCAAGCGATCAACAATAACCCAGATTGCATTATTACCTCGAGATGTCCTCGGTAATCCCACAAAAAACTCCATGGATATATTCTCCCATTTCCACTCTGGCACTGGTAAAGGCTGAAGCATCCCTTTCGGTAACTGCTGCTCTGCTTTAACCTGTTGACATGTCAAACACTTCACAGTAAAATCATCAATGTCTCTTTTCATTCCATCCCACCATTAATACTCCCGTAGATCTCTGTACATCTTAGTACTGCCAGGATGAACTGAAAACAGGGAACTATGAGCCTCACATAACAACTCATTATTCAACTGTGAATCACAAGGCACACATAACCTCTTCACAAAACACAAACACAAACTTATCCAAGAACTCATGGAAAATTTTATTCATAAGGTCCAAGAATACAGCAAGTGCATTGGTTAACCCAAAAGGCATAACTAAAAATTCATAATGGCCATATCTAGTACGGAACATAGTCTTCGGAACGTCTGCTTCTTTTACTTCCAACTGATGGTACCCCGACCTCAAGTCAATCTTCGAAAAATATTGAGCTCCCTGGAGCTGATACCACATCATTCGATGGCCCAACATCTGCTGAAGTTGTTGCAAATGATTTTACCACCCCTTTCAGCTTGTAGTCTGGCTGCATTCCCCCAGTTGATTTTTTCGTTGGACACTCATTTGCATAATGACCGATTTCATTACACTTAAAACATCTTACCGTTGGCTTTTCATTTCCTGCATGATCATCTTCCTTACAGTTACGAGAAATATGACCAGACTTACCACACCGAAAGCACTTACCTGACTTGGATAAACATTCTCCAGGATGCATTTTACCACATTTCTCACAGGATGGATATTTGGTTTTCTTACCTCCTTGCTTCTTTGATGAATTCTTCCCCTTTTCCTGCCTACTAGACCTCTTATTCTGTTGTTTGTCATAGAACACCTGATCATCGGCAAACTCCATTTCCACCTTCTCCGCACATCAAACAAGTTTTTCATAACTTTTGAACTCACGAGAAGCTAAATCCCTTCGATACTTTGGCTTTAACCCTGAGTAAAAACGGATTATTTTACTATCAAGATCTCGTATGAAGTTTGGAGAATACCTTTCCAATCGAGTAAAATTTTCTTCATAAGTAGCCACTGAATCATCCTCCTGCCTCAATTCTAGGAACTGTTTTTCCATCCTAAGACGAACCACCTTAGGAAAATATTTCTCAAGAAACATACCATTGAATTCGTCCCAGGGAAGATCCTCAATCTCATCACTATCCCTTATATTTTTCACCATCGACCACCACTGATCAGCTTCACCTTCAAAACGGTAAACAGCAAGACTAACCTTTTGATGTTCTGAACACCCCATGACATCAAAAATTGTCTCCAGTGCTTTAATCCACCCTTCAACTTGCACAGGGTCAGATGATCCTCTGAATGATGGGGGATGTTGCCTCATGAAATGTTCCACCACTGACATGTTCCTCTGCGGTTGATCTGGCTGATTTAGTGCATGGATACCACCACCATTTATAGCCTGAGTCAACTGTGCCATCACTGCAACCAACTGTTCAGTTCCGATTCCGACCATCTCAGGTTGCTGATTTGGAAGGTTATCTTCCACCTGATGTCGTCCCAACATAGCTGCTTTGTTTCCTCTGCGGAAAACCATTCTGAACACAGAAATATCTTAGGCGAAGCAACATGGTAATCCGTTAATGCTATATCATTTCAATCATATTATAATTTAACACTTTTCTAACTCCTAAAGTTGTCTAAATCGACCTCTGATACCAATTATAAGGCCCCAGCCTTAAACCTTACTTAATATTGAATTAAATTAATAATTCACATTGAGGATCTTTTCAGGTTTAGAGTTTTAGAGAATTAGAACATAACTATTACATCTTAAAAGATTACAAAGTAGACACTTCTGCTAAGTCTCCATAAAATAAAAACTCTTAAAAAGAAAGATGTCTAGATTCCATGTTTTAGATATCATGAAATTCCCTTGATCCCATCCTTGACCTTATTCCACTTTAAGTCCTATGAAAACCATTTCTA
Organism: Viscum album; assembly: GCA_963277665.1. Taxonomy (NCBI): domain Eukaryota; kingdom Viridiplantae; phylum Streptophyta; class Magnoliopsida; order Santalales; family Viscaceae; genus Viscum; species Viscum album. The sequence continues at coordinate 1,375,946,380 of OY728158.1, read as the reverse complement.
AAAACTTGGGGTGAGCATAAAAAGCTCAGTAAGGGATACAAAAAGAATGAAAACTGTTAGTTTTTCAAACATCAAGTAAGCCATGTATACTATATCAAAGTAATACCTTCACCTTCATGAAGTAGTAAAAAAAATCTTCACTGAATAAAGTATCATTACTTACCTTTTTGTAACCAAAGTATTACCATAAAACCCATATAAAGAACACATAGAATATAAAAAGGTAACTTGGGACATAAACATACTTAAGTGGAATAACCATACGGTTGACTTCCACACATATCACTTAATGGAATAGCCATACGGCCAATTTCCATACATACTTAATGGAATAGCCATACGGCCGACTTTCATACCCAATGCATTGGAGGTTATAACGTAACCACCCGTCCTGGTATTCACGACACCACCCGTCATATGGTTTATAACGTAACCACCCGTTAAAATGTCCAAGTACCAATATAAAATCATAAAAAATAAAACCAATATAAAGGAATGATAACATTTCCACATTTCAATCAAAATATATCATAATAGAATCCTTTATCAAATCCATTTTCAATACCAAAATACATAAAAGAGTATATGGTATTTATTTTATTTTAAAAACATTACGGCTTGTTGAGGAAGCCAAAGAAGAACTAATACTCGCGGTGGTGGAAAAGGTCGTTGTCACCGCGTACGTTAAAAAAACATTCCTTTTTGTCGTTTAGTAAAACGCTTCGTAGAAAAAGATTCCTTTTGTATAAAACTAAAAGTAAAAGGAGTTTATACACCGTATAAAAGAAATTTGTGTATAAAACGAAATATGCCTCAATGAAAGGAGATTGAGACGAAGTCCCTTACCTTGGGTCCGACTTGACTCGATCATTCTTTAACGTCCTGAATAATAAACTTGAGTTAATTTATACTTGATTAAGAACCTTTTTAAAGTTCATTATTCCTTTTATATCACTTATTTCCATGTTATAAACATTATTTAACCATTTAAGTTAATAATGTTTGTTTTGTCAATATTTGGTTCTTAAGTCGAAAGTTGACTTCTTACAATTACATGTTGTTCGTGTGGTCAAAAGTTCTTTATATCCAGAATGAAATTCCTGATTTGGATATCATATATATCATATATATCCAGAATATACATGTATTTAAAATATTACATAATCATTTAGAGGTATGAAATGAAATGCACCGTTCATGGAGACGGTAAGCCGTACGTACGCATGAACGCTACTTTCATTTCTTTGTCATATTAGTGGAATTAAAACTAAATGAGAGGTATGTATATTTTAATTCGAGAATTATATTCATAATTTAGATATATCATTAATTATATATATACATTATATACATGTAATTTTAATAGTACATTACATTTGGGGATAAGAAATGAAATGCACCGTTCATGGAGACGGTAAGCCGTACGTACGCATGAACGCTACTTTCATTTCTATCTCATACTTTAATGGAAAGAAATAATAATGATATAGAAGTATATTATAATTCCAGTATAACATCATATATAATAACTTTAAATCCATCCTTTACACGTCCCACATATGGCATTAACGAATCACATCACTTTTAGGGGGCGGTAGTCCGCACTTCCTTAAATGAAGATATCGTGTTTACCCATAATGGAAACCATAAAGGTATGCCAAAAATGAAAAATACAGAAGCTTAAAGAAAACATGAACATATTATATATCATATATAAAAATAGTGACATCATAATGGCCACCCTTGAAGGTGTTAAATGAGTATTGAACAATCATCGTTTCGGGAGGCAGAATTTCGCCATCCACAGAAACCGTATGTTCTTTAACCATTTGATGTAGTTGTGTGAGGGTGTAGCTCAAATAAATATTATAACAACATCCTAGTATATTGAAGATACTGGTGTTGTTACAAAATAAGTAAATAAAAAGAGTTTAGAGGGTTGGAGAAGCAAAATAAAACAAATGAACAAGAGAGAATGAATTACCTTTAAAAGTGTAACTCCCTTTTGATTTGAGCCTAAAGGCTTCCTTTGAAAGGATTATGAAAAAAGGGAATCCTCTAGGATGAGGAGAGGGATGTGGAGAGAGTAATTGGGCAGGGTTTGGCCGAGCCAAAGGCTTGAGAAGTGCGTGAAATGGGGTAGAGGTGGGGGCCTTTTATAAGAGGAGAGGAGGGGCACTTTTGGAATGTAAAGAAATATTACTTTATTTGAAAATGTGTTTCAGTTTAAAAAGGTCCCACATTGATATAATTCGTGGATAAGGTGATAAGGGTTCGAAATCCACTCATCCAATTGGTTTTGGACATGTTTAGGTTTTAGAGTTTTCATTATCTTTCCATTTTATTTAAATCGTCAAATAATGATGTCATCGCTCCATCATTATTATGTCATATATAATTTAATTTATTTAATGTCTAAAAATTATAAAAAAATAATTTGATGTAGGAGATCATTTTATCTTTCCAATTACTATTTATAATCAAAATTTGGACTTGTATAACCCTACTTAAAAATTATTTTAGTAAAACAATTTATGTTAGTGTCATTTTCACTTTAACATTAAATAAAAATATATTAATGTCATTTTCCAACTAAAGTGGCTCCATGGGGTCCGCAAGTTGGCCCATGGCTTGTCTTGGTCGTCCATGACTCCCCCAATAGGTGTAGGACAAGTTTCATGGTGTTTCCACATTCTTATAATATCATTTTTACCTTAAACTACACTAATTACCTCTAATGGCGATTAATGAAAAAAAGTTACTATTCACCAAAAAATTATTTTAATCTCATTGAACCACATTTTACTTCTTAATGACAACCATGTATATCGTATTTTCAAAATTCAATACACATTAGTGGTAAACATTCATTTAACTGAAAAATAAGTTTGCTTGATTACCACTTAGTGGTTTCACTATTCATCAAAAATTGAAGTTTTTCAGAAAATTACCAACAATTCACCCTAACCTATATTTGATATTCCGAATTCAAAAATGAAGTCCATTTTAAAAAATTCAAAACATATAAGTCAAATTAATTAATTTAATATTTAATTCCCGCTGTCATGACAAATAGCGTGTTTTTGTGAAACAATAAGTATCAAAAGATTGACACCAGTTTAAGTCCAATTTCAAAGTGAAATTGATTCCAATGACCACCATTGGATTAACTGGTAAAAATATTTTCTAATTTCACTTTAAAACCAATTAAAATAATAATCTAATCATATAAATAATTTAGATTAAAAAGTGGTTTTGAATTAAAATACAACATTTTACACTATTCATAAAAAATGAACTTTATCAGAAAGGTACCAAAAATTTACACAAATTAAATTTTGATGTCCCGATTCTAAAGAAGAGTTATATTTGGTCCAAAATAATGTATTAGAGTGATCACAACTATATTTAATGACGGTTCACCATTAAAAGGTGATAAGTGAACCTTTAGTGAAAATTAGAGTATATATGCCCTAAAATTGAACTCTTTCCGTATTTTAAGCATTTATCTTTTATTGGGTAAATGTATAAACATTTAAAAACATATCTAATCATATTTTAGTTATTTATATCCATTCCCGCCAGTACAACGGCTACTTGTTAACTAACATTTAAAATAATATTATTTTATTACTAGTGTGCTACGTAAGTTTCAAATAAACTCATCGTTGCGTATCGGGTAAGCTATCGAACATAGAAACCCCTTTAAAATAAAATTAATATTTAATTCATAAATATTAATAAATATGAAAATTATTTATTCTTTAATTACCTGGGATGTTACATCCCTTCCCAACTAAACCTTGGACTATAAATCATCATATTTCACACAACTCCCATATCCTGCTACCTTGACTCACTCCCTATCTCCCAATCAAATTATATACATCGTCAAATCCAAGTATCCTTCTCCCCTCCCTCTGATCCTAAGCTCCCATACTCCCATGTTCCCATTTCCCTACTCCATTCTACCCACTCATCGATACCACACTCCCCATTTCAATCCTCCCACATGGTGTAAATATTTATATCCAACTAAAAATATTTTCCACCAACTTCATGTGACCCAACAATACCATTTGTCCACCCACCTATTCTTTCACCTTTTCTTTTTAACTACCCTCATTATCATTTCATATTCCACACTCTACCTATTAATCTTCTTTAGGGTAACACATCTTCTAAATTTCATCAATAGTAAGGGTTATGCCTACTCTTCCTCAAAAAAATTTCTACCATAAGGGGATCCATAGGTTGTGGATGTCAATTGTCGAACAATATCTCAGAACATGGGATGAATTTTTTGTATTTTTCAAGGATCAACACTCTATATACAAGGATTTGTTTCATTTCATACAATTCCTCTAATGAATCTTCTTAGTAGTCCTTCAGTAACTGATTTTTATCTTTTTTTTGTCTTGAATTGTCCATTCAGGATTCTGAAATGAGTGATATAAATTATATTACATCTTCTCACAAGAATAAATCCTGATTGGATGCTCTAAATTTTATTCCAATATGTACTAATTTATTTTTTTATATGTTATATTAATTTTCTTTGTTCATTACATTTTTTTTCAACATTATATCATATTATATACATTAATTTCTATAATAAATATTAAATATGTAATATTATTTTAATATATAATATATTTTATTACATGTGTAGTCTCCAATGACTGTATATAAATTTTATTTAAATAATCATAATATTTACCCCATTTATGTTTTCAATGATTAATTCTAAAAAAATATCATCAAGGAATAACGACCCATAAGTTAAGATAAAAGGTACTTTATTATCAATTGGAGTAGTTATAATGATATTATTAATAAATTTATTCCTTTTTTGGATTCTAATTACTCATTTTCATTTTTATCAAGAGAAGTTTATATATACTATACAATATGTATAATTCTCTAACACATTATATACATTAACTAACACATGAGATACTATTGACTACAATATAATATATTATACATTATAATGTAAAATTGTAACATTCAAGAATTTGTTTATTTTTTTCCATAATGTGAATCAAGAGAATATATATATATATGTTCGTATTTTCTAATATTATTTTTTCCTTTATTAACATTAATTTCATAAAATTCTCATATATGCAAAAATGAAGGTTTGAATATTTTTTGGTTGTATATATTAGGAACAGAAATATATTGGTTTCTATTTCTTAACAATATTTGATATTTTAACAATAATTTCTTCTAACACACATGCCTATAAATATAAATTTATGAAATTTTTCTACAACGTATATTTATCTGGTCTATAAATATATAGGTATAATATTATTATCATATATGTATTAGAAACTAATGTTTAATAAATATAATTTTATTTTAATAATACTAATTTCTATTTGCATTTGTTTTTTGATGACATTAAAAATGACCAAATTTATGAACATATAGAATTTTATGGTTTTAATACATATTATATGTGTCACACATTTGATGGAATTTTTTTACCACTGTATACTTCTACATCAATCTATATTCATGTTTGTTATTTGTCAATTATAGTCCCCTTTAATATATTTTTTCCAGTGGAGATCTGTGTATTCGAACATAAAATAATTCTTTATGAGTATTTAACTTTCATATTCCAAAATCCCTATCATACATATACCCTATAAGAAAAATACAATCAAGGTAATTTATATTACAAATGAGGTAAATGAGTTAAAACATATGGGAATTCATGTTTGTGTCATACTCTATTTTTTTTATTTTTACAATTTTATTTTCATTTCAGATAATAATGGTAATTTTTTTATTTTTAAAAAATCATATGTAAAAAATTCATTTCATAAAATAAATTATATACACATATGGGGCTACTTTTTTAAACAAACAATTAAAAATAACATTTCAAAGAGTATTCTATCAATATTATTATGTATGATGTAGACCATGTTTTATTTTCTATAAGTATAAATCCACATGTTGAACATTCTAAAATTTGTCCCTATAATAGTGAAACTTCATTACAATAATCTAATTTGTTTTTATATTTAATGTATCTAATAATTCAATAACTTTGATATGTATAATTCCATTATTTTTACACTGAAAAATATGTTTTGTACATATATGGTAAATCTATTCCCTAAATATGATACAAAATATAGGAATATATGAAATTTCTATCATGTTTTGATCATGTATATGAAAATAAAAGTTGAGGTGATGAAAGGAATCTATATTTTTAGAGCTGAGAAAATGATAATTTAAATTTATAAAAGAAACATATTCCATTTAAATGAAAATGAAGTCTGAGAAAAATTTCTATCTATTTTACATATTGGAAATGCATCTATAATAATGTATAAATAATTTATGTTTCATTATAAACGAATATTATATATTTATTATTCATGATTCAAAATGTAATATTTTTCATTGTTCTGAATCAAATTATTAAAATTGTCTTAATTTTGAAATGATATGGGTTTTAATGGTTGTTTTGATCGAAATTTGAAAATGTGTAGGGTAATTAAAGTGTACAATGATTATTTTCACCTAGTAATAAGTACATTGATTTTAAAAAATAACTGACATATATGTTAGAAAATATGGTTTATTTATTTGTTTACATTTAAGAGTGTAGTATACATTCCATAGAGAAATGTGATTTTCATTTGAGAGATTTAAATAAAAATAAAAATTATTTAAGGTTGAATGAAATTTATTTCACACCTTTTTCATATAGATTTTTTCAAATAATTAATCATTAGTATTGATTTATTAAAAATATCGACTTATATATGTATGAAATTAAAAATTATAAACTATTAATACATCATTTAGGATGTAAACATTACATATATTTTTTTAATGTTGATTAAAAAATATAATGATTCATAAAATTAATTTATAGTATGAATATATTTTATTATTATTAATTTATATCTATAATTTTACAATTCAATATACAATTGTAACGTTTTAATAAATTTAATGGAATATGAATTCTTTAAGGATTTGATGTACAATATTATACAATTCATATAGTTAATTGTATATATTGGGATTTGTTGTATCTATTTGTACATTTTTATTATTTGTTTTTGGGATATTGAATGTTTTTCATCAAATTCGAATTCAAATCACATATTGGCATGAACTACTTAGTTCTTTTAGTTCCATTGATCAATTTTTTCCAAAAATAAAAAATTCATAAATTTTTTCATTATTGAAAATTTATTTATTAATTTTTTTCATCATTTAGAACAATTAAATCACATTAAAAACTAGTAAGATTCGATTTTTACACTTTTAATTCATTTAAAATGTTTAACACTTGTATGTTGCAATTCATAATAGTTTTTTTAAATTCATTAATTTTATAGGTGTTATCTGATATATTGATCACTTTTTAGACAAACGTCCTTAGTGAACATCATGAAAAATAAAGAAATTAATATTAAAAGATAAACTATTTGATATACATATATGTTCTTTAATTTAAAATTTTTAACTCATTCTTTTAAAATAAAAAATTATTCATATCCAAGAATTTATTTTAATTGTAGTATGAAATATCATTCTTATACCAACTTATGCCTCACTGATATCTACAAAAATAATATTTTTCATATGTCGATCCCTCACCATGCGTTCTTGAAGAGGTCAAAAAGGCATGTATCAGTTAAGAACCATAAATCTACATTCTATAAGTAAAACCAATATTTTGGTCGTATAACTTCTTTTGGTGAAAATAATAATATGTTTTTTAATCATTATGTGTTCCTTTTTTCATAAAATATTATTTATCATTTTAGAATGGTTATATATAATTAAATCCCTTTTCATAGGTTTGTATGAATATATTTGTAATGGTCATGGGTTTTGGTTTCATATCAATCTGAGGAAGATAAGAGATGTATCCTTTGATTCACTACATCAAATCATTATATAATTTCAAGGATGAATACTTATTTAATTTTTATTATGATATACTGAAATTTTAATACCTGTTTTTGTGGACAATATCATTTCACTGATAATCACATATTGATTGATTTTTTTTAGAAAAAATAGAATATTTGTTAATAAAAATATATATGTGATAATTTTTATTTAAATGTTTTATATTCAGTCATCATGTAATATTTCCATAGAAACATTAATTTAATGTTTCCATAATTTTGATACCTTACTAGTGTAGGTTTAAATTTATAATGTTCATCAAAAACATCTGAACCATGAAGATAGTTATTTTTGAGAACCATTAATTATAAATTAAAATAATAAATTGTGGCCACATGTCTTACTTCATATTTAATTTCCCCCACAGCTCTGCAATTAATAAATTTCCAAATTTGAATCCTCTCATAATGCATATAATGAGGTATGAATTATATATGTTCAACAAAATTTATTTTTATACTATTTAATTTATGATTCACCACATTCTAATTTGAAAAACCACCATTATTATAAATATTTATTGATCAAATTTCATAAATAATTTTTTCTGTTTAATATATTATTGTTTAATTTTCCACTTTATTTCATTTCCATACGGAATAATTTTGAATAGGTTAAATCCTATATATATATATATTAAAAAATTATATAAAATTTTCTATACGATTATGAAAAAACAGTAAGAGTGATTAAAAAGTCTTTTATAGGGTTATATTTTACAATTATTTTTCAGTTATTTTTTTAATTTTTGTGAATTTTTTCCCATTTCCATTATTCATGATTTTTATTGTTATTAAATTTTCAATGTAGTATATCAATGTTAATTTATAAATGTGATATTTTACTTTATTTTATTATTCAATCAGAATTTCAGAAACAATGGAATTTTGTAATGTCTACCAATTTAGTAAAATTAAATATAATTTTCTGACATTTATTACATATTTTTATAGTGTTTTTAACTTGTTTTAAATTAATTATATCATGTTTTAAGTGTTTGTGGTCTTTTGTGTCCTCTATTATAGTGGGTCTTTAGTGTCGTCTATTTCATTCCTATAATGTTGTGCATTGTGTCCTCAATTACTATAATTGTAATTTTTTTATAATCACGGTGACCTTTTATGATTCCCCTTTCGAGGGATCACATAAATTTAGAAAATTATAATTTTTTTGGATTTTTGTGACTAATCATTTATAGTTCCATTTATTTTTTTTGTAGACTATATATTTTCATTACAGTTTAGTGTTTGTTTGTTTTTCATCATTATATTAGTTAATTGTAATTCCAAAAATATTTGACAACAGAAGTTCTAATTTTTGGTATACTAGTTATTATTTTAATTATATATCCAATATCTATTCTAATTTCTTCCACATTTTTTATAAAAATTTAAAAAAATATAAAATTTGTCGAATCACCGACATTATGGATGATGATTTAGAATTTACTAATACATCCTTTATGGATGTGAATGAAAACTTTCTAATGTTATAACAATATTTTAATGTTTATATTAAAAACTACATTGTGTTTTTGAACTATTATATAAACATTATATAAAGTAACAAAAAAAAACCATTTTCATGATGATCCAAAAAATGAAAAAAAATCTAAATCGTCACCATTAATGTTTAGTCAAATAAATCCTTCTCATATATAGAAAATGATATATAAGCCGTTAAAAATAATCTTTTTTCATTAATCACATATAATTTAAATAATACATAATAATTTTAATACTAAATGATCTTTAATACCTTTATACATGTCAACCAACCATGAATTCCATGGAAACAGACACACTTGAAAGAAAAAATTGAATCTTATAACTCATAAAAAAGGCCATATATGAAGTTATTAAAATTATACAAAATAATATATATGTGGAGGTGGTCTATAATTGAATTATTAATTAATTTTGTTAATTTATCTAGGACATTATGCACGTGTGATGAACACTTATATATATAAGGTATGTGATTTTAAAAGAACTACCATTTTTCTTTTAGGTTTCACTTTCTTATCATTAAACCAAACAAATTTATTTATTTTTCTTTTTTGTCCTCTTATATTATGTTTCATGTCTCTAGAAATATATACCAATATTAATTCAACATTATGTTATGGGGAAATGCGTGTTTTGTAAAGATTCATTTTCAATTATATCTGATAAGAAATCACAATTAAAGTGAACTTCCCGACTCATACACATTTCCATGCACACTTCATAATATATTTTAAGACACAAATACTTTTACAAAATAACTAATATTATCATTAAATTCTTACTTTTTTCATTTCTGGTTCTATATATATGATTGTGTTTTTTCTTCTTCAACTACTCTTTAATATCTTTCCACAAACTACAATAAAAAGTACCATTTATATTGTCTGTAAGACACATCTTTTACATGTTTTATACTCATTTGAGAATCCATTATCATTATAAATAACTAATTTTACTTAATTTCCCTTATTTTTTATATCAATTCTTTTGTTAACATCGTGATGATATTCAATTTGGTTTTGAATTATTCACCACATATTCCTTTTGTGTGGTGTATCTATCCTTCATTTATATTTATGTTCATTAGTCATTGATGATTTCATTAAATATCTATTTCTTATAAACATTTTATTGGATTATTTTCGTAGTTGTTGTCTATTTATTACATGTAGATTTTTATTATAATATTCTTTTTATAGGTGAAAAATTAATATATATTTTTCTATTCAATAAAGATATTTTGATAATTCATATTGCACCTAAATTAAATTTGTGAATAAATAATTATTCTTAAATGATTTGTTCGGTGGGAATTGGTTATAGATATCCCGTCGATGCATTGACGTGAATCATGAGAGAATACATTTAGAAACAAAATACTTAACATTTGTTTTTAAGAATAATTATATGGATTTTTACAGACATACATAAACATCATTTTCTTTATAGTAGTGATTCATGTAACAGATATTTGGAATCAAAAAATTGATAATTTTTAACATTCAGTATTACTTAATAAGTTAATAGATATTTTTAATATTAAAAAATATATGAAATAATTTTATGTTATATTGTAAAGATTGCATGAATTATACTATTATTTATCATTCCATAATTAATGAATAATTCAATTTTCTTCACTTTTTATTTATTCATGTAACCTGTACTGAGAATTTAATCTCACCCTTATTTTTGTTTTTGTTCACCTAGTAATGAAGATGATTTTTCTTAATATATATCAAGGAATCAGCTTATTATTATCTTTATGTTCTATGATCAATTAACTTGTAATAAGTAGACCATTTATATATATATTTCTTAAAGTCTCTAAAATTTAATGAACATTGGTGATGTGATATATTGTATCTATGATATTGAAATAAACTACCCATCGACTATGGGATACTGCGGTCAGGATTATTATAGGATTAATTAATATATGTGATATATATGACATATAAATTATAATAGAATGATTATATATATATATATGTTTGTGTTTTTTTGTATGTGTGTTCATATCATTTACTTTTTAATCATTAAAAACACAATAATAATATAGAAAAAACATTCATGAGTTTGTAAGAACGACCACATCCATGAATAGGGAGTTTAATTATCTATTTCCATTCATTTATTGATTAATAGAAATACCTATTTTCTGAATATATATGATATTTATATTATGGAATATATTCTAGAGATTATGAAATCTTGATTTAATTAAGAATACCATGAATATAACGGATCAATAATCATGAAAAAATAATCCTTTAATAACTAAAATGTATGATTAACAAGGAATTTTTAATAAAAAGGTAATATATGTTCACATCATTTATGGTATGATTTAAATGAATATAGTGCTATAATATATGTGTAGAAAACATTTATTTATTTTAAGAGATTATTCAATGATATCAAATAGAGTCATGAAATAAGGTAATGTATGTTTGTATAAGTTTATTATATTTTTCAAATACAATCCTTTTTCACCTCCATTTACTTTTATTTATAGTATACACTGTACATTAATGTATCTAATGATTAATATACTTAACATTGTGGATATTTTAATTTTTATGTTTTGATTTATTATGCATGCTGTTTACGGTTCAATGTTACCTAATTAAAATAGTAATATTGTCTCAATTATTCTTTTTTGAGAAACATGTTATATTATATCCCGATATTTTATTAAATAAGACACAAAAATTATTTTACATGATATATAACGAACATCATTCTTGTTATTAAACTTTATGTTTCTTCTAATGTTTTTATGTCATGATGATTTTTATTCATATCCCAAATAGTTTTATGATTTTATTACTACAATATCACTATTTATCCCTGTTGATTTGGATTATTCTTACATTGATAAACTCATTTTATCCATCACTCAATAATTATAAATAAATATATTATCCACATTTAACATAGGTTGTATCAATGTAAAGGTATTAATTTCCAGTCATTGTAATTTAATATGATTATTAAAATGAATTTATGGAAAGTTTAGTTTATTTATCTTTTCAATTATAAATAATTCTTCTTTAAGAACATCAATTTATAGAAATATTTTTTAAATATTTATATTATTATCATATTATTATTAAATTTATTTTTTAGACATGTGATTAACTTTTTACAAAATATTTTAAATATATATTATTGTTTTAAATTTCTGATCAAGGAACAATTCTAAACTTATTATGGTACAAAAAGAAAATTTAGGAATGTACAAATATGTCTACCATAAACAACATATTTAATTTAAATATGTTATTTCATGTATAATTTAATTTGTTAAATAATTTTTTTACTAGAATTTTGGAAATTATTTGTTTTTAATGTGTTCTTTAATGAAAAAAGTTTTCAGAAAATGTTATATTAAAAATGATATTGAAATTATTTACAAAACATACAATATTTGTTTTGAAATATATTTTTTAAAAATAATTCTGAAATTTTTGCGATAATCCTTTATAATATTTCATGAATATTTTGAAGAAATATTTTTCTAGAAATTTTTCAGAATTCATTTATTTTTTTAATGGGTTATCCAAATAAAAGAATTTCAAAATATTTTCAATGGTCATTTATGTGTTTATAGCGTATTTTCAATTAAAATTTATTTCCATGTGATTTTTGTTATCAAACAATTTTTTCATATTAAAAATTATATTTTGCGTAAGAAATGTTTGAAATTATTTTGTACAATTGTTCATATGTTTTGAAGTTTATTTTAAATGAAAATTATTTTTTAATTTGATCCGATTAAACAATACATATTCATTATTTGAATATTTTATGATAAGAAACACATGATTTTCCTAAATCATCTTTTACTTCCACGTGTATGACCATGATAAATTTCTTATGAAACAAACTTCATTTCACAAGTTATTATTTAATTATGAACCCTATCTATTATAAATATCTTTTGTTATGATGAAATTTATTGATACCGATTATATTTCATGGGATATGATATGAAGTTTATGAAACATTTATATTATTATGGGCCTTATATGTTGATCGTTTAATTATGTCCAAGAACACGTATATTTGATTTCTATATGATACTTTTTAGACCTATATATCCCTTAAATGCATCTTTTAAAATTTTATATCTCCTAATATAGACATGGATAGAATGGTCTGTTATCAATGTTCAATAATGGACTTTTTCCAGTAAGACGGTTTTCAGAGTGAATAAAAGATAACTAAGATGGTGTTGGTATTGAAATATGTCTATTAATTTGGTATTGGGTGTATTTATTGACTATTAATATTGGTTGTGGAGAAACCCCATTCCATAAAATGGAAATAAATCTGATTATGGATTGTGTTGTGTCGCATTCGGTAGGTGTATCACCCATAATGTTATGTAATATGATTTTTAAATGAACCTTCAAGCTTAAAAAATTATATTATATACTAATTTGTTTGTCAAAATTCCCTTTATTATTCTTATTTTATGCTTTAAAGTCTCATAAACCTAATTTCAATATTATCCATTCCATAAAATCATCCATTATTTATTCCATAATTCATTATTAATTTCTTTGATATATAGGGTATGAATTTTTAATGTTATTCTCATGTTCCCATGCCCATATTCATATGTTATGATTTCTTGTTTTATTTATTTACCCTCACCTACTATATTATATTACCCATTCCTTTGTTTATTTCCCTATGTTATGAATAAAGGGTTTATGTTGGAGTTCTAAATGAGAATATAGTTGTGTAGAAACATTGAAGAACAATCCCCAAGATATAATATTATGTTCTATGTTTTCAATGAGACATAAAAAGCACAATCCTCAATCATGTACATTTGTAATGTACAAAATAATCCGATAATTCTAGTAATATCCACGAATGTAAATACTGGGTCATAATAATTACTAATAAAAATAATTTTTTTACATCATTTTCTACGTTAGTTAATCCAAAATTCATTTTATGATTTACTAATAGATTGAAATATTGAATAGAATATACTGTTTCAAATACATTCCACTTGGATGCGTCTTTGAAACATGTAATTGTCATGATATAGGTACCAAATTCATTCATTCTAATAATAGATATCCTTTTACCACAAGGGTTTTCCTAATGGAAAATTTTATTTTCAGGGGACAATGGGTTTTCAAATAATCCAATTTATATTAATTTTTTATAATTTATGAATCCATCAAATATTTATGATATTATCATAAACTCTATCCTAATATTTTCCTATAATAGTTTTTTAACTACATCACATGATTCCTAATTTGGGTATAGACATTATAGTTGAGGGGGAAGTGTGTGTTAGGGATTAAGGGAAATACTTTGATGTCCAAATTGTGTTATTGATGTTTATATTATTTTTGATACATCCATTGAGTCCGGTTCTATACTAAAAAATCCCACTAAGAGGGATGTTTTAACATCGCCATTTCAGTCAATTGTAATATCTTATACTAATAAAATAAGGAAGAAATTGTGATGTTATGATAAAAAAATAATATAATTTCATTATTTGTATCGTCATGAGATAATGAATTCTGGTTGTATTATGTTCAAAAATGTATGTCTAATGGAAACAATTAAACAATTTCATGTATTGGAAGGTGATAATATTATTATTCCATCGTAACTAAATGTGTTTTATCTTATACAATAACATAAATACTGATGGGTAATCTTATAATCATAATATATAGAATGGTATCTATATAGGTATAAATTTTATAATGAATGCATTGATATTATAAAATCTTAAGGAGATGCATGTTGTTTAAATCCATCAAACCCTCTGAGAAAAAAATTTGTTTGTTAAGAAAAATAGCTCTATAAACCAAAAGAGGGTCCCCATAGATACCAAAGGCATGAAATATATAAATAGGGTTAAATATAAATTATTTTGGATGCTTCAAACCTAAATAAACATGAACATACAATAAAAATACAAAATAAAAATGAAATTATTCATGATGTAAACCAATAGAATACAAATGAAATTATATAACATGAAATATAATTTAAATTACAATCGTAAAATATGAACTACTAATTTTACATATAAAAACATCCAATAAAACCAGGAAGAATAAACCAATGATGTTTAATGAGGTAAATACCCACTACAAGACATCTCAAATCATCATCTCCTAAATAATAATATTATAGAAACATTGTTATCTTCTGGTAATAAAAGAGACTATACATATTCTAGTATCGTTTTAAATAATTATTACTTATGCACTGAAATACATATTCTATTCATGAATACAATGATTTAGAAAAAAATTCCTATGAATTCCTACAATACCCATAAAAACATAAAACGTTATCCGAAATATTAAATAATTTTTTTGAAAGTAATAAAATACATTTTTTTTTTCTAAATATACATTTACAAATGGAATACAAGAATTCTAACCATAATGGTCTCACACATAATGAATAAATACCACTGCAACTCACACACCTAATGAATTTAATTTCAAATCCCCCCCCCAAACAATCAATATTTATGAGTGATACACTTCAATAGGAGTTAAATTCATCTATTCATAATATATCCATTATATTCAAAAATTGAACCTTTAAACGTTTTTAACCTTATGATTATCATACTATATTGTTTAATGAACCCATGAACCCACTTACATTACATGATCTTATGCCAAAATATTTATAAGAATATAGATCATCTTTTTAAAAAACAATGAAAAATATTCATTGAAGTTATATCAAACATTATTCTTAAACCAAAAATATGTTTGATTCCAAAAACAATTTTTGTCAAGAAACTCTATTTGAAAAACTGATTTAAGAATACATAATAATAATTATTTCAAATTAAATCAGAGGGATATAATCCATATATATTAAAATAATTTTAAATGATGAAACATTCTATGATTGATTGATATGGTGTCCACATACTAGTCATATGATAAACCTAAAATAGGTTATAGAAAAATGATTTCTTGTACATTTATTTTTTAATGACATCCTTATACTATGAATTTTTAAATAATTTAATCTATTTATTTCATTGTATATGAATAAACATGATGTATTTTATTTAATCAGTCTGGCCAATTCATTATTATATCTCCTAACAAACATTTGGATGGATAATACCTAAATTATATTCATTAATATTGACTAGAGATTCGAAGGAAATGAAAAATGACTTGTGAGTACATAATGTGTTTTTGAAAAAGTTACCTATATTGACAAGAATACATTCACATTTTGAAGGATTCATTCCCTCCATTAGTATTTGTGATGGCATACTACATTGAAAAATATATTTGACTAGTAATCAATGACCAAAAACATATTCCATATATGAATCTCGATGATTCAATGAAATAAATTACATATCTTGAATTAAAAAAATCATTTTCATAAAATGTATATAAAATCTATACAACATATAAATAGTTATCTATATATAAAACCAAATCATGTTAGAGGATTCCATCTATTGTTATATATCATCCCCTAAACAGTTCTATAAATACATCCCCAAAATTATATAATTTAAATTATCAAAAAATAGAATGGAATAATATAACATACTGGGGATGTTACATTCTCCAAACCATTGTTATATCCATCATATAAAATGTAGAGGAAAATTTTTACTGAGAATATGGTTGGGTATTCCTTTATCATATGGTTGTATCAATCACAAGTTACTTCTTTTGACCTATGTTCTTCTTGGATTCCATAAGAAATTCCTTGAGAAACCAATTAACTTATTTTGAATTCAAAGATATATATTTCATTGGATGTTACCCATGTTGAAAATGATTCATTTAATACTATGTATGCATGGTGTGACCGTGTATTGTCTCTCGAAAAGTACTACAAGATGCATTGGATGCACTCCTTGGATCAAGTATTGAAAATTAGGTGTCGTGGTTAAATCCCATCAATCCAATTAATTTCATAGAAAAATTTTTACCATCGATGAAATCGTTTTATTTGATAGGAATATCATGGTAGAATGACAGGGACTAATCTCCTTAGATTACACTCTTAACCTCATAATATGATATAATCATTACTATATTGCTGATCCTTGAGGACT
The DNA here is from genome assembly GCA_963277665.1 of Viscum album. Taxonomy (NCBI): domain Eukaryota; kingdom Viridiplantae; phylum Streptophyta; class Magnoliopsida; order Santalales; family Viscaceae; genus Viscum; species Viscum album. The sequence continues at coordinate 1,375,928,806 of OY728158.1, read as the reverse complement.
ATGTTTCCATTATTATTACCATGGTATTCATTCTTAATTATCATTACATTTTACCTCATTACAGCTTTGAACCATTAGTAGTGGATACATGTGGATTATTCAAGAACATGTAAAAATTAATTAATAAATTGGTTTTATGTTCATACACCTGTCAAGGGATGAATGTGGTACTTGGGAATTTATTTACATTATACTAGATTACATTATATATATATATATTACACATTATTAAAATTAAATTATATGTTCTAGAGGTTTTAAACCCCATTGGTGGGGGCGCAATGAAATTTATCTCACACCCTATCAAAGAACGGTTTGGCACCCCGAGCTAATTACTTGATTACAACTATTAATAAAGGGAATTGTATGGATTAAACACTTGATTTCATGTTGTTTATGATGGATCTTGATTGCATATTTCTGAACTAGAGATCACAATTCTTATAATAGTATATATATATATAAACTAAACTTTCGGGGAACATGTTATGACATCTATTTGGTATCAATGTTTTCTAGTTTTCTAGAAAATGATATATACTCGTTAGTAATTAAAGTTAATTTTGTTATCTTTAACGTTTTATCTATTTTTGACTATGATTTATGTTTACTTATATTACTTCCACTATTTGACTCCGTTGATATTTATCTGATGTGATACACTTTAGTAATGAGGGAATACTCTCCACATAGACCAACCCTTTTTCCTAGTTGCTTGTCGGTAGTATCCGGTGTATGGGTAAATGTGCTTGAGTCCATGTGGCCCACTGTGATAGAGGTACCTATTAATTAGATTCTATTTTCATGATAACCCAAGATGTATCAAAGTATATTTATTTTTTATTTACTATTTGGAGAACATATATTAGATATAATAAACATTTTGAACTCAATCATAAGTCGTGCATGTGATTCTTGAACCCACATTTTTGGTCAAGGAAGAGTTTCCTAAATTATAATTATTATACTAATTTTTCCTAATACGGTTGATATTATTTCACATTTGGGTTTTGAAAATGTTGTGTTGAGTTTATCATTATTACTATGTTTGAGGATTTCTTTCATCTTTGGCATAATGATATAAGGGAAAATGTGAATATTACATGAATAATTATTTTCACCTACAATGTGCATTTCATGAACATTTCCATTCTATATAGGTGAATATCAAATTATTTTATTTCTTAATATGGCTTTGAATGTTTAGTGATGAAGAAATAGATAAAATGTACCTGAATTAATTTTTGTAAATATTTATGGATTCAAAATATCAATTCATGAGGTGTATGGTCCATCATGGGTTGGGATAATTATTTAACCTAGTTGATCCATTATTTAAAAAATAAATGGGTGTCATTTTATGTGATAAAGTGTGTGGTAACTGATTCACATGGAATGCATATCCATTATAAATTTAATCATGAAATATGAAATTAATTATTTTCACATCCTTATCAAACCATTTCATGTTTTTGAGATTTAATGGAGTTAAAATAATAATTAAAAATGATTTAAATTAAAAATTTACTTGAGTACATAATGAAGAATATCTGTCTAAATGGGTGGTTGGAGAATTATTTCATGTGTAGATTGTTTCCATTTTTTCGTCTTCCACTAGTGATTATATGTTTATTTTTATGATTTTCCAAATGTGTGTGCTTAGTATTTACAAATTAATGTTTCCAAAATGTTCTCATAATGCACGACATAATGGTTTCCTTGACCAAGATCCATACATGTTGGTCTATATCCACCAATATTATATTTAGGAGTTCTACATGAGGATCCTCTATTTCTTTCTATGTTGGAAAATAAATTAAATATTCCTAATTCTTTCATACATATGATATTGTTTATACATGGTGATACATGTCTTAAACCTATGATGGATGATCTGCATCATGAGTTCGAGCACCATAATCTTCCTACTTTCTACGGGGATGGTAGTCCAGACTCTGTTGAGTATTTGATAGAGTCAATTATATCCATATTTGTGAATCGGGATATATTTCTAGCGTTGATGATCATTCTAACTGTAAATATGATTTGATATTCGACTATGAACATGGGGGATGTGACTACACTAGCCAGTCGTCAACAAGGAATGTTTTGTACAGACTTCACGAATGTTTCTTATGTTTAGTTATTTCCTCAAAGATTGAGAGATGACAGATCTAGAATTTTCATGTATCTTTTAAATGGTTTTATGTTTTTTGTGTAATATTCTTAATGTATCAAATTGTATTAGTTATTTACACTTCATCTAGATGAGTATGAAATTTTTTTTCTAGATGCTTTGAGGATGGGATCCAGTATGCTCTCTATAAATAGTTGAATGTCTCAAACATGAATACTTTTTTTGAGATACCCAATCTGGATCATTTCTTTGAGTGCAACATAAAAAGGGAAAATAGAACCCAATATAGAGGATCAGTGTCGTTGAAGGCCAGTATTTATCTCGGTGAAAGGAAGCATTCACTAGATTACTCTCGTCATGTTAGTGACAACCAGATTACCCTTTTTTGATTTATCTATGGTGTTTCATTAGTATAAATGATTGCACAATATGAAGATGAATTATGATAGAATCCTACTAGATTTTTAGGCTTGATAATGAATGGGTAATAATAAAATATTATTTGGAACCTTTATTCCAACATTGATTGGAAAAGGATCTATTCTAGCTCCACCATCAGGAGAAGGTTAGTTTGTGCCATGTCAGGTGGTCATTTGGAATAACACTTGATGGAATTGTTGAGACAGAGGTTGTGGGCATGGATTTAAGACCCCTGATCACAAGTAGCGGTAATAGAGTAATTATGGTCAGGGTAGCCCATATTTCTCATATGGTCAATCTTTCTCGTATGGTAATCAAATGTAAGATTCCTTCCATACCATGTGGTCAAAGTAAACAAAGGGTAAAAATGACTTTAGAAATACATGGAAGAATAGTAATAATTTTATGAAAACATTTTTAGAAGACATGGACATGAATGATAAATATAACCATAGTAAATATTTACGAATAAACAATCTCAGATAAGAACAAGATTGGAATAATTATCCCTTACCTTAGGTCCAAATTCTTTCGTATGTGTTCTAACCTCCTGTATAATGATTTAAATAATGTCATCGACTTATTCAAGAATTAAAGATAGTTTTATGATATCATTTATGTTTCACTTACGACATTATATTACCAGTTAATTTGTCAATTCCATGTTAAATCAATGTATTGGGTAAAATTATTTCATTTATCGTACGTGTTTTGACTTGTATTTATTCATATGATTACACAGATCATGATTTCATAGTTTTAGATTTTTGAACATGATTTATATATAATATATTCTCAATATAATATATATATATATATATATATTTATAATAGATCGTTAAATGGAATGAAATACACTATTCATGGAGACGTTAGGTCGTACGTACGCATAAATGTTGTTTTCGTTTCCTTATTAAATTGAATGGAAGTAAGATAATAACAAATAAATAAATACATTATCATTATTATGTCATATATTTCATGATTATTTATTATATAAACTTTATAATCATTTTTGAATGGTTAACTTGGAGAATGAATCTCATCACGTCGTGGAGATGGTAATTCTTACGTACGCACGAGTAATGATATCATTCCCATAATTATTGAATGGAATTGGAGTAGTTGATATAATATCTATGAATCAGTATTATTTAATAATTATCATATATAGTTTTTATTTCCACCATTATACCCTTCCATGTATGGTGGTGGTGGAGAACCATATTACACCACGACATGGAGATGGTAAGTCGTACATACGCACACACAGTGATTTCATTTTTCATATAATGGTTATAAGGTGAAATAGGGTTGTTTTATATTAATAATAACATATAATTATATTAGTTATACATATGTTATTACATTATAATTAAATGACTAATGAAGAGTAATTAGAAGAATAAATAAACTTGAACTAATCGGTAGAAGAGATTACCTCTTCCTTGACATACCTCTTTTAAAGATCCTCTTAAAGCACTATAGTTGGACATTTGAGATGACCAGAACCACCTGAATGTTACATTGGATGTTTAGAAGAGTAATGGTCAGGTTTTTGTAGAGCATGACGGTTTAAAATGGTGTTAATAATATTGGGATGAGGTGCCATTTTATAAGAGAAGAGATAGGATCTTTTGGAAACCTCAAAAATATTTATTAATAATAAAATCAAACCCCACATAAAAACCTCAAAAAATGAAATAATTCGGAGATGAGATGATGTAGGGTGGTATTAAAATCAACCAATAAAATTTATACATGTTTCATGTTTATTTAAAACCTTATCATTTCAATTCACCCTTATTTAATCAATTTGATTTTATTTTTGGTAATAATATTCTAAATTTTAAATAGTTATGAATGCATAATTATGTGCTGAGAATTGCCCATAAGTAGATAATTTATGACATTATTGACCATATTAATTTCAATTTTTACTTTTGAAATATATTTTTTTATTTTTAAACTATTTAATAATATGTTTTTTTTCTAAAATATAAATAGTTTCAATTTCGACACTATTCATTTATTTGAATGTAAATAAAATCCATAAAAACATAGATACAAACCAAGTTATTTAATATATTTTTATAATGACATATTAAGATAAAAAATTTATGGAACACATTAATTAGATAATATAATATTTATTGTAATATTTTTACAACCATTTATTTGATATTTCTCTTAATAAAATAATTATTACGTCATTTTGGTATAATTATTTAACAAACATATTTGATTCATAAAAATTAAAAATATAATAATATGATGCAGATAAATATAATATATTTCATGGAAATACATTTATTAGAATTTATCATCTTAAAATCACAACATGTAATTTGTTATATTTATTAAATTATGAAGGTGAAAACTATGAAATCATTAAAAAAAATTTTTATTTTAAGTGTCATAATCGCTTTTATAAGGCTCCAAAAGGTAAATTATTCTACAACTGGATGATTATTGTATACATGTACTTGAAAAATAAATTTTGGGCAGGTGTTTGTGATTTTATTGGCATTATTAGTTTAATAAAAAATATTTTATTAAGTTTTCACTAAATATATAATTTCAGCATCATAAATCTATAAGCTATTAAGGTAGTTAAATATTTCATATAAATTAAAAATTAATTACAATAACAAATAGAAAAACTTTAGATTTAAAATGATTATTTATAATCAAATATATATTCTGTTATACCTTATATTAAAAATACTTTAATTATTAATGTTTGAGTGAGACATTATTCATTTTCATTAAAAAACATAAATTAAAGGACTTAATCACATCCAAATGGGTTCCAATAGATTCCATTTCGACCTAAGTATGATTTAGGTCGAAATAAAATGATCTAATCATATTAATACACGTTTTATAGTTAGTTTATAATATTATATTCACCGTTAATTATCTCATTTGCCTTTAACTCTGGTAAATTAAATATACCGTTGTCACTGTTTATAATGTCTAAAAATAAAATAAGCATATTAACATAATATGAACCTACTGATTCCAAATATGGGAACCTTTTTTACAAACTCAGTACATAGACTTTAATGTATTTCATTTAATATTAATCCTACTATTGAGAAAATGGGTTTTTGAAGTGAAAACATTGCAAATGATTGAAAACTTTTTACCTGTGAATTCTACGTAAAATTAATGATAATGGAATAAATTGTATTAAATTGTAAATATATATTATATTTATAATTTAAAACCATTCAATGTTATTATTTATCCATATAAATTATCTCTCTGTAAAAATACTCTTTTAAGTTATATTTAGCGCATTTTTACTTATCATCAAAATATGAATGTTATCAGAATAATATCAAAAATTTATCCAACATATATTTTTATATCTTGATTCAAAATAATAAGGTTAAATTGTAAAATTAATCTTATGACATTTTCATAAAATTTTATTTAAAATAGGTGCGCCATAAAAAGTTGACAAAATCGCATTTTTTAAAAATAATTCCTTTATACGAAAAATGGATTTTGTTCTCATATCATGTTGTAGAAAATGTGTAAGATGAATTACAATGTTATAAAAATCAAAATTTGGTTAATACTATTCATAACATCTAGTTCATAATAATATTATAACAATATATCATTGTTTAGTAAAACTGGGTATTGTGTACAATACACGCTATTATGGAAGGTCGCTCTTACGTGCAACACAAGCCAAGAATAGTGTTTGCATATACTAAAAGCTAATACGGAGTTGCGTATTGCACATGCTAATCTTATTGTAGTGTTCATACCAAGAAATCAATTAAATTAAAAATATTATTTCACATAAAATCTTCAGCTGTTTGAATATGTCAGGGAAATCATATGAGTACTTGGTGTACCACGTTATATTGTTTCAAATAGGGATAATTGTTTCACGTCACGGTTCTCGTAGGTATTGTAGTAGGATATTAGAACATGGGTGCTTCTAGCCATATTTTTTCATCCATATACCTATTGATAATCTGAACAGGCACTATTGGTGATAGAGCACTCTGAGAAAATGTACATGATTTCAGTGGTTCGTGAGAGAAGCATATCCCTATCATTGTGTTCTATAATAAAAAAGCTATCAATAGGAAATTCATATGGCTATTTATAAAGAATTATATTATATGTAGTTTCATTCTAAAAATTGATTTATATAGAATTTAAAGTTATCCCAGTAATTTATTTTTCTAGTTCGAGATACATTAGAACAGGTTCACATAACCAATAAGTATATGTCTAATGATTAGTTTTCAAATGAATCGTTTGCCCATTTCCATAAAAAGCATCTATAGTTTGAGGTTGGTTATTGTTATTTCCATTGGGTAACTCCCAGGCCAGGGAGTAGAGGGATACAAAAGAAATAAAAGATATCAACTCCTTATGTAGGGCCATTTTATATCCTAGAGTGAGTCAGGTTCGTAGCATATCAGTTCCTCTAAATACAATGATATCGTTCTATGCACGACGTCTGCCATGTTTAAGAGAATCACTTGTACCAGGATGACTAGGATCATACCACTGATCCTTAGGATGATGAGTTAGATTTGGATGATACATTTGAAGAGTATCTTATAATCATTGTTGACAAGAAAATGAAGGTTATTCGATGCCAGTCTATCTCTATAATATTGATTTTATGAAATAATGTCCATTTATAGGATTATACATTAGAGTGGGTAGATTCCATATGTTCCCAGTGTCCAGTTTTGATCCGATAATGTGTTTCCCCACCCTTTGAAGGTGAACACGAGGACACATTATTTTAAGGTGGAAGATGATTAGAACATGGTTTTCAATAAGGCATGGTTTGTAACGACCCATACATTACATACATTGTTATTACATCAGAATTGAATCATATTTATTACAGCATATAACAAAACCATGAACATCATCTATAGGTATACTGTCATTAGAAACTAGGAAACATAAACAACTAGTTCTTATATTATCTAGAGTCCCTTTGGCATATCCTACTTAATACTCTTCTTCCTGACCTCGGGAATAGAGCACATACAACACGGTGTGCTCAAATGCTCAGTAAAGGTAAATTAAGTAAATATCAATCATATCATATTCTTAAAAACATACCATTTTGAAAATCTTAATCTTACAAAAGAGATCATAATACCATGACATGGGATAAGTCATAGTACTGAAATGTAATCCCAATAACCATAACAAAAAACATGAATCATTTTGGCATAGACGCATAATCATATAAAATAATTTCATATTAGTCCGGACTTATTTCCAAGTATATCATAGCGGACAAAGTCTGTTAATAAACCGAGTTCACTCCTCGTTCCAGTCTTGTATCACTGAACTGGATTAACCTTCCATTTCATCCATGTCTATCTCATGAGATATAAATCTTTACCTAATTCATTTGAGGGAGATATAGCTCCCACCCATCTCATAATGATACCATTCTCATGTGTTCCACAAAATAATAAATCATACATCCTAGCATAACCCATGTAATAAAAATGGGATTCTTAAACATCATACCATCATAACATAATCCATATACGATAAAGGAGATCATAAAAACAATTCCATCATAATAAAATCAAATCAATGTAATAATAGGGATAGAAAAAACCCCTATATTATCTTAGATGAAAAAATAAATTTGATAAAACACTTGAGTTCCATTTTTGAGGAAAATATATTATTTACTTCAAAAACATTTTTCATTTATCAACATTTCATGAAATTTTAAACTAAAAGAATTTAACTGAAAATAAACATGAAAACATGTAAATGATGCATCATGGAAATAATGTTCTATGAAATCATAAAAATCCATTCATGCCCTATATGTTAAAAAAACATTCTCCCCGTGCTTTGGCCGGATACGTCAAAAAGTACCGAGAAATTAAAACGAAAAAAGATTCCATTCATATATTTTACTAAAAAATCATTAATGGGTTAAATTGGATTTAAAAAATTGTAGGAGGATAGAAATAATGTCCAATATTGAGGAAACATTTATGTGGATGACAAATATTACCCCATTAAATACTTAGAAATAAAAATCTCGGATAGAATGAGATTGGAAGAGTTATCGCTTACCTTAGGTCTGATATGCACTGTATGTATACAAACATCCTGTATAATGATTTATATATTTTAATTGACTTATTTAAGAATCCTAGTAATTATTACGATATCATATATGGTCATATTATTATCTTCTTATTAATAATATTTAATTGCTACTTATTTTTCGTGTGTTCATTGCTTTATGTTCTTATTCATGTTTTGTCGAATAAACACTTCTTCCACTTTTTTTGATTATAGATATATCATTTACCGAATTGTATTATTATAATATATATATAATATATATTCATTCAAATCATTTATATAATCATTATTCAATGAAGATCATGTAGAACAAGACGCATCACATCGTGGAGACGTTAGGCCGTATGTGCGCACTAGTGATGATATAATTCCATTAATTATAATAATTCAAATGGATTTGATGATATAATATCTGAGAATCAGTATCATGTTATAATAATCATATATATTTATTCATTATACCATTATTCCAATCCAAGTAAGGTGGTGGTGGAAAACAGATTACACGATGGCATGGAGACTGTATTTCGTACGTATGCACGCGCGGTGATTTAGTTTTCCGTAGGATGGATAGAAGGTGAAATAGGTTTGTTTCATATTTATAATTACACATATGTATAATAGTTATACTTATGTTATTACATTACAATGAAACAAATAATGAAGAGTAAGTATAAGAAGAAAGAAAATTGGAAGATTCGGTAGAAGGGATCACCTCTTCCTCAATGTGCCTCTTTTAATCATCGCATTAGGGCACTAGAGTTGGTTTTTTAAGAAGACAAAAACATCTACGATATAAATATATATGTTTAGAAGAGGAATTGGCAAGGTTTTCTCGATCTTGAAGGCTCAAAATGTTGTGAAGAGTTGAGGGAGGAGGTTCCCTTTTATAAGGGATGAGAGGGGCACCTATAGAAACCTAAAAAACCTAATTTATAATAAATTCAAACCCCACTTAAAAACCTCCAAAATGACCAAAATACAAATCTTATATGATATAGGACTGTAATCTCATAAACCAATAAAAATTAGATATGTTGGGAATTTATTTTAAACATTTCAGTGTGATTTATCTTTATTTAATCTATTTAATTTTATTTGTGGTAATAATAATCTAAATTTTAAATTATTATAAATAATTACTCATGTGTTTTGAATTTTCCATAATTGGATACATTATATCATTTTCAACCACATAAATTTCAATTTATAATTTCTAAATATATTTAAGATTTTTTTAAATTTCTAAAATTTGTTCTTTTTATAAAATAAAAATAGTGTAAATATTGACACTATCAATTTATTTGAATTTAGATAAAATATACCCCGAATATACGTTCGAAATAAAAAATTTAATAGATTCATAACATGTCATAATTATGATGAAAATTAGTGGAGAAGATTTAATAGTTCATATAATATTAATTTTAATATTTTTAGAAACATTTATTTGATATTTCTATCAATAATATAATATCAACATCACTATTTTGTCATCACTAATGATAAATATTTAATGTATAAAAATTATAAATAAATTCACATGATGTAGATAATTTTAGTATCTTTCAGGAGACTATTTATATTCTATGTTTTATAAATTTAATCACTAAATTTAAAATTATTACACTTATAAGATTTAAGAGAGTGGCATGTTGTCACTTACTTTTGTTTTAATAATAATTAAATTATTTTCATGGTCAAAAGACAATGAAATGAATCTATTCCAACCATTAGGTAATATGGGACGACTTTTAATCATCCAATATAATTTTTGACAGTGTTAGGGAAATTTTATAATCTTACATTTACCCTTAATTACCCGATTTACCTTTAACTATAGTAAATAAAAATTACCGTAGTTACTATTCATGATGTCAAAAAAATAAAATTTATCTATTAACATAATTTAAACCCACTTAATCTAAATATGGAATCCATTTTTCAAAATTCAAAACACATAAGTTGCAGTAATTAATTTAAAATCAATCTCTCTATTAAGAGAAACTGGATATAAATTTAAAACATTGTCAAAGATTGGAATGTTTTTACCTATGAACTCTTTGTAAAATTCATGCTAATGACATTAATTATATTAAATGGTAAAAATATATTCTATTTATTCATTAAACCCATTATATTTTATAATTTAACCGTATAAATTATCATGATGAAAAAAGATGTTTTTATGAAAAATTTAGCGTATTTTTACTATTTATCAAAATATGAAATTTATTAGAAAAGTATAAAAATGTTATCCAATGTAAATTTTTATATCATGATTCAAAAGAATAGGTTTATTTTGTAAAATTGAACTTATAAACGTCTCAAAAATTAGATTTAAAATGGGTGCTCCATTAAAAGGTGGTAAAACTGTATTTTTTTAAAAATACTTCTTTTATCCGAAAAATGATATTTTTTTCATACCTCATTATAGAAAATGTGTAAGATGATTTATAATGTTATAAAATTCAAAAATTAAGTTATTACTACTCATAACGGATAGTTTAAAATATTATAAAAATATATCATTGTTTATTGAAACTTGGTATTGTGTACAACGCAAGCTATCGAGGAAGGATGTTCGTGAGTGTAACTTAAGTCAAGCCAGTGTTGGGTATAGAGAAAGATTCCTTTGGTGTTCCGTATAACAAAAGACATTAAAAAAATATTTCTCAAAAAATCTCAGGGTGTTACATTCTACCCCCCTTAAAAATAATTTCTCCCTCAAAATTCGTCACTTCGTTACAAACTTATGCGGATACCACTTCCTCATCATAGCCTCAAGTTTACATTTATCTTCTCCTATTTGGTGGTTCCTCCACAAAACTTTCATCAAGAGAGTGGTCTTGTTCCGTAGGACTTTTTCACAACAATCCAAAATCTCGATTGGTTGTTCTTTATAAACTATATATTTCTCCAGTGGTACAACTTCTGAGCTTAGAACATGTGAAGTATCATTTATGTACTTTCTCAGGATAGATACATGGAACACATCATGAACATGGGAGATATTTGGTGGAAGCGACAATCGGTAAGATATCTTCCCAACACGATCGAGTATTTATAAAGGATCTATATACCTAGGGCTCTGCTTGCCCTTCCTTCCTAATCTCATTACTCTTTTCCAGGGAGATATTCATAAGAAAACATTATCAACCACATGAAACTCTAGGTCTTTTCTTCTGTTGTTGCCATAACTTTTTTGTCGACTCGGAGATTCTCTTATGTATTGTTTAATAGATCTGACATTTTCTACCATTTCATCAACAAGATCAGGTCCTAATATCTTTCTTTCCCCAACATTATCCCTGCAAGTTGGAGTTCTGCATTTCTTTCCATAGAGGGATTCATAAGGAGCCTTCTGAATACTGGAGTGAATGCTATTATTATAAGTAAATTCCACCAAAGGTAGGTCTGGATCCCAACCACATTTGAAATCCATAGAGAAAGATCTCAACATGTCTTCTAGAGTTTGAATTTTCTTCTCAGAATGACCATATGTATGAGGATGATAAGAAGTGCTAAAACTAAACTCTGTATCTAGATTATACTGAAGACTTCACCAGAACATCGAGGTTTACCTCGGATCCCGATCAGATATAATGGAAAATGGTACTCCATGCAATATTACCACTTCCTTTACATATATCCTGGCATGTTGATCAAGGAAAAAATATTCTCTAATAACAATGAAGTGTGCCAACTTCATAAGACGATCAACTATAACCCAGATATAATTATGGAATTTGGATGTTTTAGGATGTCTAGTGAAAAACTCCATAGTTATGTTATCCCATTTCCATTCAGGTATCGGTAATTGTTGTAACATCCCCTTAGACTTTTGTCTCTCATCTTTATCTTGATGACAAACCAAGCATCGAGAGACATATTCAACAAAATTGTTTTTCATGCCATCCCCCCAAAAGTACTATTTCAGGTCCCTATACATCTTCATGAATCTAGGTTGAATAGAAAATGAAGAATTATGAGCCTAATCCAATATTTCGTTCATTAATTCTGGGATGGGAGGAACAGAAACCCGATTCATAAACATTATTATTTCATCACAATCAATGTGAAATTCATGAACATGTCTCACCTTCTTTTGTAACTCTATATCTTCTTTCTATGACTTGTTAATCATCACATGTATAGATGGTTAAACATTCATCTATGAAAGATAATATTTTTCCCCTACCATTATAATTCCTAGATCCATCCTTTGTAAATCCATAAATATTGGATCTTTTTTGATCCACATCATGGATAAAATAGAATGTTATTGTCGAGTTAATGTGTCCACAACATTGTTTTCTTTCCTAGGGTGGTAATGAATTGAGTAGTATTAATCCTTAATCAGCTCCAACCATCTCTTTTGGCGCATATTCAGCTCCTTTTGGGTGAAAATAGACTTCAATAATTTATGATCATTATAAATATCCCACCTTTTACCATAATGATAATGCCTCCAAATCTTTAATGAAAAAATTACTACAGCTAACTCCAAATCATGAGTTGGGTAACTTTTCTCATCTATTTTCAACTTTTGTGATGCATATGTTATCACCAAATCATGTTTCATGATAACACACCCCAATATCTCCTTGGATGCATCATTGTAGATCATTAACCTTTCTACACTACAACGCAGTGTGAGCACTGGTTCATTGTATATCCATATTTTTAACTCATTTAAATTATATTCACACTCCTCTGTAAAAACAAACATAACACCTTTTTGAGTCAACATGGTGAGTGTATTATATAATCATGAAAAATCTTTCACAAAATATCGATAATATCCAGAAAAACCAATAAAAATTTGGATCTCAGTTTCTATTATTGGTGTCGACCATCTTTTGATAACCACTATTTTGTCGGATCCATATATCTCCCCTCTTTTGAGATTATGTGACCCAGAAATGAATCTTTTTGAAGCCTAAATTCACACTTGGTAAATTTGGCATAAAGCATATCCTTTCCTAGGGTCTTCATTACAATTATCAAGTGATCTTCATGTTCTTCCTTTATCTTTTAATATATAAGAATATCATCAATTAATACTACCATAAACTGATCAAGATAGTCTCTAAAGCCTATATTCATGAGATCCATGATGATAACAGGGGAATTAGTAAGACCAAATGAAATCACTATAGATTCATAGCGTCCATAATATGTACGGAAATATGTCTTTGGTATATCCTCCCTTTTGACCCTTATTTGATGATACCATGATCAAATATCAATCTTAGGAATTCATTGAGATCTGATTAGTTGGTTAAAAAAGTCATAAATGCATGGGAGAGGATATTTGTTATTGATAGTGATCTTGTTAAGTTCTCAATAATAAATGTGGAGTCTCATTGATCCATCATTTTTCTTAACAAACAGAACAAGTCCTCCCCTAGGTCATGCACTAGGGCTTATGAATCCTTTATCATGATTCTTTTGGAGTTGCTTCTTCAATTCCTTCAACTCAATTGGGTCTATTCTATATGGTCTCTTTGAAATAGGTATATCACCAATTATGAGTTCTATTAAAAACTCAACCTCACAATTTGGTGGAAGACCTGAAAATTCCATTGGAAATGCATCATCAAACTCCCGTACAATGGGTATATTCTTAAACTTTAATTTCTCTCCAGCCATTTGAGATAAATAACCGTCATTTATTGGAATCAAGACCCATAATATGGAAGAGATTTCCACTATAAGGAAATATTCATCCTTTCTTCGATAGAAGTTCATTGATTGATCTGGAATATGTAATGTGACTTACCTTCTTTGGAAATTGATATGAGCTCCATATAATGAAATCCAATCCATGCCAAGAATCACATCAAATTCTACTATAGGAAGGATCACAATATTTTCAGGAAGTGTTTTCCTACAAACTTCAATCAGAGAAGAATTTTAAACTTTTGAGGTGACTGTTGTGCCATTAGGGGTTGTCAGATCTAAATCAACATCAAATTTTTGAGGTAATACTTTGATACACATAGAAAATTATTCAAATATAAAATAGTGGGTGGATCTAGAATAAATTAAAACATTTTTTACATTACAGTGGATGGTTTGTGTACCTTTCACCACTTAGTTATTGCACTCCACATCGCCAATAGAAATTTTATGTGATATTCCTTTCTCTTTTGGCTTCAGTTTTTTGGAATCGATCATTATCAAAAACCCTTGGATTTGGGCATTGATTGGCATAAGGCCCCTTTTACATGCACTTATAACATTGAAGTGTAGGAGTTTCATTTTGTGTATCCCTTTCTTTTATCACATCCTTATACATCTTATTCCCATTATTTCGACATTCAACTACCCGATGACCTTCTTTTCCACACATAAAACATTTTCTTGTCCCTTTAAGACAATTATCTCCATGTTTCATTCAACACATTGAGCATAAGGGAAAAATCATTTTCGTTTTTTTGTGGTCTTTACATTTTCCTTTGAATTCCATTTTCCTCTTCTTATCAAACCAATATGACTGATGGGTTACTCCAATCTCCATCTCAACCTTGCGAGCACATCAAACAATTTCCTTGTAGCTATTAAAGTACCATATGGATAATGACCTTTTATGACTTGGTTTTAAGACATTAAGGAATAGATCGATCTTACTCTCATGTTGGATAATAATTCGAGAAGTGTACCTTTGAAGTCTTGTAAAATTTTCTCTGTAGGTACCAACTAATTCATCATCCTTTTTCATTAGTTCAAGAAACTCCTTCTCCATATTTTTTCGAAGAATACGAGGGAAGTATTTATTCAAAAATATGTTCTTGAACTCATCCCATTCAATGGACTCAATTTCATCTCTTTGTCTCATATTCATGATACGATTCCACCATTGATCAGCTTCACCTTCCAAACTATATAATGCTAATATGACTTTATCATGTTTAGAACATTGCAAGACTGAAAATATCATTTTAGTGGTACTGATCCATTGTTCATCCACTAATGGATCAGTAGACCCGCTGAATTAAGGTGGACGCTGCCTCATGAAGGATTCAATAGAATGTTGATCCTTTCTTTTCTCGTTTAGAAGCCCTAGATGATTCATAGCTTGAGAATGTTGTGTGAGCATGGCTACAAGATTTTTTAATTCCAACTCCCATACAAGGAGTTTATTAATTATGTTTCATATAATCATTATTAAATCATAAATATAATATAAATTAGTTAAAGATATAATTAATACACTCCAATTATCAATATTTTAAAAACTATAATACATCACTTTGGGAAGGATGTATTCAACAAATATTCATGAGGGACATAAACATTTTTTATGGATTGGAATTTATGAATAGATATGTGATAGTATATTTTCATAGTTATTGTTATTAGATTGAGTTTTATATCAATATGTTAAATCAGTAATTATATATACTTTTCATAGGTGGTGATGGAAGAATAATTACCTCGGTTAGGGAGGTAACAGTCAGTCGTACACATAATCAAT
Source organism: Viscum album (assembly GCA_963277665.1). Lineage (NCBI taxonomy): Eukaryota > Viridiplantae > Streptophyta > Magnoliopsida > Santalales > Viscaceae > Viscum > Viscum album. The sequence goes on along the minus strand of OY728158.1, from coordinate 1,375,912,649 downwards.
TTTTTCTTTCTGGATTTTATGGAATAAAAATAGATATTACTAAACTGAAAAAATTAAATATCATTATATTGGATACACAAGTGTTTTTATAGCATCACTGTTTTAGTATATTTGAAATATTTTTAAGGAAAAATTAATGAAAAACACATGGGTTCGGACTATACAAAATCTTCATAGGACATTTTTAGGACTAAAAATATTTTCTTATTAGGATTGTTTCATAAGAATATTATGTAATTTAGGAAATGGTGAAATAATTATGAAAGGTATTCTCCTTGGAATTGGTTTATCCCAAAAGGAATTAGATTTCTTAAAATGAGATGAGAGGGGGAACATTTTTTTAAACCATATCTTTTTTGTTTAAAACCTCAGTAACCCAACTTTTTCTTGTAATATAATAATTAATTGTTTTTTTCAATCCATTAGGAACAAAGTTTTATAATATCTTAATAAATAATATTAATTACAATTATTCAATATATTTATTCTATTTAAAAAAATTAATTTCAATTATGAGGTAGAATTTAATATTAAATTTCATATGCTTCTATGATGAAAAATTGGGTTTCCAAATAAAAAAATTCATATGCATAAGAAGACATTATAATAAAATATAACATATAATTGATTAAAATTAACTCAATGATATTAATAAAAAATAATTCGACATATTTTAATTAAAGAACAATTCAATAAGAAGTGTAATTTATGAGTATATTGTGGTATATTAAAATAAATTGTTTCATGTAATTAATGATATGAATTAAATTATATTATTAGAATAAAATATCATAAAAAATTATTGTTTTCCAAGGAATTTATTTTAAGATTAATATAATTAAAAATATTTGTATTTATATGTATATATTTTAAGGATATATATTTGATGACTTTTTACTATAATGTTAAAAACATTTAATTTTTTATATGTTAAAATCTAATCGTTTAACATGATTTATAATTATAATGTTTCAACTGATCAAATATATTATAGTAAAATAGAAATTTTTCCCCTTTGACTGAATTTATTTTTTCTCATGTTGATGTTTTCATTAAAAAAAAATATTATTATTTTCAATATTAAAATATTATTTTTTAATATATATATTTTATTGGAAAATTATTTTGAAAAAATAGTGAATCATTAAATAATTATTAAAATTATTTAATTTTAATATTTTAACAAAAATAAGAAAAGAAAAATTTATTTTCACATACAAGACATAATGTGAATTTCACAAATTCATGACCACAAAATCTATTATGGATTCCATTAAAAGTATATAAGGTTCTATTAAAATATATTTTTTCAATTAATATTTTTTTAATTTATAGATATAAAATATATAATATCAAAATATAAATTTCATTTGACTAAAAAAACATTCGAGATATCCTTTAAGGAAATTTTTGTTTGTATACAATGCTATTATTTTACTTTTACATTACTGGGTATATGAAATGGGGATTCAATATTTCTTATTTTTATATATAGTTTATGATAATTATGTTGATAAATTTATGAATCCAATGTATTTTACATTGGCAATTCAATGAAATAATTTTGAAATGTTTTATTAAGACATTACATTTGAATCGGTTATGACATATAGTTAATTATTTCTTATCTGATGTTACACATAAGTATGGATTTATTATTTTATAAGTTGGAATGAAATTATATATTCCTATAATGAATTGTGTGTATATGGATATGTCCAGAACATATAACTCGAATAGAGTTTTTTATTTTTAGTAATAGATGGATATGATGTTATTCCTATTATACCATTTACATTTAAATTACTTTTGTATGTAGAAAATCTATATTATTTGTGTTAATGATATAATATAGTTATTATTTATTTGAACATAGTATGATATATGATATTCCAATCTCTAAATTCAAATGATTTTTTTGGGTTTTCTGGATTCACAAATTATGGTGTATATGATTTATATGAATGAAATTATTTATAATAATAATGAAATAATTTCATATTATTACCCAATTTTTTTTCCATTATGAAATTTAATGCATTTGTATAATGATACATATAGCTTAAAAATGGATTTAGTGATATTGTGATATTCTTGGAAACCACATGACTAAGGGATAGTAAAATATTCTTATGTTCCTAATGAATAGTTAATAATGTGTTGTTGGTTTAAAAAGATGATTTATAATGATAATGTAAATTTGAAATTATTTATGACTGATAATTTAAAGAGTTATTTTATCAAAATTTCATTTATTATATTTCATATTTTTTGTATTTAATAAATATGATGTGATTATATTTAGGAATAAGTATAATGATATTTTTTAGATGTATTATTAATATCATGGAGATTTTAAGGTGATCCTGTCAATTTTTGGAAACAAATATCATTTTATAAAAAATTATTGTCTTGGTGGTCACATGTTTGGTGGGTAAATTAAGGAGATACATTTTTTTTTCTGAGAAACATGTTAATGTTTATCAGTAAAACATTTTATTAAATAATTTAATTTTTATGGGTTTTTCATTAGAAAAAACATATTTTTGAGTATTCTTAAGGATAAAAATATATAATACTAATTTAATTGATTATTAGTTTTTATTTTTTAGGGAATTGAAATTACTTTATTATAATTAACCTTATTAGGTTACTAATAAAAAAATTGATTACATAAATATTTACTGATTGAATAAATAAAATTTTATTATTTTAAGGATATTATAATCCATTAAATGTAAATAATAGTTCCATGTGCATGATAATTTTAACATTAATATTCATTTCCCATATTATGAGAGTTGAATTGAAAATTTATCAAATCAAAACCAATTGATGAGACTTTATTTATCTCATTGAATGAAATAAAGTAAGTATATTTCATATAGTACTATATTATCAAAGTTAATGAATCCATCATTAGTAGGTTTGGATCTTGAAATTTATATTCTCTTCGATATTAATATATATTTATTAACACATCAAAAAATTAAAATATTTGATCATTTAGTATCTCATGACCATGTGAACTATAACTCTATGTTATAATATATATGTTTGTTTTCTTTTTAATGACTATATTCTAACTTCCCACTAATGTTAAAATTTTCATGGAACTAAATTATTTGATAATTATTCTCTTCTTTTTTTCTCACATCAACATATCAATGTAAATTTTACAATCTCTATGTATGGCATGGGTTCACCATCTTATTCTTATAAAATTTTGAAGCATTGTTGAATGAGATAAAATTCTGGGGATTCAATTTATTAAATATGGATAAGTTATCATATAAATACATTTTGTATAAAACGATAATTGCATGATTTTATTCTTAACATGATTCATTGTGATTTATAAAAATAAGATATAATACGGATAAATTATTATTTATCATTACTTTTAAATCATAGAAATTAGAAATTGTGTGTGTGAATATGAATAAACTCAATATAATATATATATAACCCCAACCTAAAAGTGTATTTTATTATTATTAATAAATAACAACGATTTTTTAGTGGATTCATTGTATTCTTCAAAATGAATTATTTTAAAAAATAATTTTTATTGCATTCTTTTTATAAATTTTATTTTATAAATTTAATCTATTTTTTGAAGTAATTATATAAAAATAATCATAGTAGGAAATTAGGTGTTTTTCTGAAATGATTGACTTTTCAGTGAATAGTTAAATTTTTTTTTCTTAATTATTTATAGATTTAATGGAAATATTATAAGTGATATTATAATCAATTGTCATTGAAAATGTGGATATCATTGTATCTATATAAATTACTCAAATAAAGTGTTAAACCAAAACATAGGGTTAATAAAACTACAAAAATATATCAAATGTTTATTTCATGTTGTGATTTGAACCATATAATCTCTTTGAACTTATAATCTATCCACATGAAGTATATTGATATAAAAAATAAATTTACTATGTTTATATATTTATTAATTCCAATTATATCCTACCCCTATTTATAAAAATGCACTCATCCTCTTTCATATTTCCACAACATTTAGCCATCTCCCTCGACTAACCCGATATGAATTATATTCTCAGATTCCATATATAAAATTAGTTGTTCTGGTCTTCATATAATGCATTTCCAAGGGTACTTAAGAACATATGTGTAGAAGTACAATCATAGAAGAGTTAATTATGATAACCAATAACATTAAATTTATTTTTTATTCAACCTATTATAAATATTTGGAATTAATTTAAAAATAATTACATTAGTATCCAAAATATAAAGAAATGTTATTATTTATGTGGGTCCACATTTATTAAACATTTCTTCAATCAAATGTGATGTGAAATTAATGACTGTTTATAAGGGTGGATGACCACATCAACATAGTGATATAATTAATTTTCCATTAAATGTTCTTGTATAGTAATTATGATGGATTTAAAATTTAAATAACATTTTTATCAAAAATTAATTATTCAATATTTATAATGTCAAATATACCACGTTATGATTAATTACATAGTAAAATGATAACATCACCCTATCATGGTAGTGCATTACCACATCAACATAGCCATCTATTTAATTCATTTCTACTTTAAAACCATTTTAAAAAGCATAGATTAAATTTATATTTATTTCAATTATATTATAATTATGGTTTTATAATTATAGGATATTTTTTGTTTTTGTTACCTCTTTATCATTTGAAAATGAAAATATTGTTCATGAAATGTACAGATTATTGTTTATATAAATGGTTTCAAAAACATTTCAATCACAAATTTTTTTTGAGTGATTTTGAATATATATATTATGATATTTATATAAAAATGAACTTTATGTATCTGATTTCATAACAATAAAAGGGAAATAGCAGATCTGTAGAACTGAAACATCCAAGAAATAAGAAATAAGAAACTATATGAAATAATTATTTTAACAATTAATTATTAATAAATTGATGTTGTAATTTAATATATTGGTAAAATATACATTTATGAGTATGTAAATGAAACCTTTATATATATATAAAGAAATTAAAATTATTATAAATGATTTTAGTGTTCAATTTTTGTAATTAATATTTTAGGCATGTGAATTTCATCTAACATTTATTTATATGACACTAATGAAGTATAAAACACATGTTTTTATGTCATGTACATAATACCGAAGAATGAATCTTATAATTAAACCCAAGAAAATAATAGATCTATTATAATCCATATATGGTTATCAACTTAATGATTTTTTGATTATAATTTAACTAATGTAGTATGAGAGTTATATTAAAATATCATTTTTACCATGAGTGTCTATAATTAAGATTAGGATGATTAAATTACTTAAAAACCTCTCCTGCATCTTAGGAATTTTATTTTACAAGGCATGTTGGTATAATTTAAATAAAATATAATCAACTTCCCTCCATTAGGTACATAGAATATTTGATGAATTTGTTTTAATGATAGAATACTTTTTTTCATCATTAGTCGAATAAATTTTTTTTCTATGGACATGTATTTATTAATATGTTATCTAAAATTATAGTCATATTATCTAATGGTTTATTAAATTCATATTTCCCATTTATGGAATTCTAAAAACTAGTTTAAATGTGATTCTTCATATAATTTTTAAAATATATTACTATTTATTTTTTCGCAATAATGTGAAATAAGTATTTTTTAACATACATGGTATGATTATAATCTATCACCCTCTTGTCCACCCAATTATATGAATCATACATTATATTTTAAAAATTAATTTTTTAAAGGAAAATGATTACCATTATATTTCATAACCTTATTTATTTAAAATTTTTTATTCAAAATTAAAAGATAATATTCTCATGAAATATTTGGGAGATATATTCATAAAAAATTACATTTATTAAATATCTAATGAAGATAACTATATATAATTATAGATATAATACATCTGTACCATTTATATTGTTTTCTGGATAGCTCATGATAATTATTTTCAATAGTAATTTCACTGTATTAATCTTTTACTCATTTAAAATACACATAAAATGAGTTCAAATTACTATGTAAAACATTTATTCTTCTGTACTTTTACAATATACAGATATATAATTAAATGGTATAATTATTTGTTTTGTTTTATACTTTAATATCTGGGAAATAATATCTCAAACAAAACAAAAAATTGAAAATAGTTTTTCGTACTTTGGAAAATATATGGTATTACATTATAGATAATAATTATTAAATGGAATAAAATATTTATTGTTAAATATATAAATTAATTTTTATTTAAATGAAATCCAAAATCAATAGTTTTTTAATATAAAAAAATGTGTGAACAAATTGGAATTTAATGGGATAGATTAATTTTTGTCAGATAACAATTTTAATTAATTTATTAACACAAAATTGAATTTGTGAAAAAATAATATAGGGAAAAAGAAATTATTTTTGAATGATGATCAAAAAAAATGATAATAGAAAAGAATGATCCTCAGACTGACCATGATCTACTGATGGCATGTTGAATTTACATAGTCTCTACTATAATGCTATATAAAACAAACTAGACCATAAGATCATCACAGTAACTATATCCACCCTCCCTCTGTCATAGGAATCATCCATGGTCAACACAGTGATTGTGGATTTCTTCATTAAACCTACATTAATATTTTCTCATAGTAATCAAAATTATTTCACCATCACTAAATCAGTGTGAAACCCCTATTCATTGACACCCTTGACACTGACTCTATTAAAAAATATGATTCCTAAATTACTCTATAAATATCCCTCTCAAAATAAAATTGTAAATATTCATCCTCTTTGTCCTATGTTTTCTTTTTCAGTTTTATTTATACATGTAATTTATTTCTACATTTTTATATTAACATTATATATTTTAGCTTATTATACCATGTTGTTCCATTCCCACCCCAAAATTATTCTTATTATTCATCAACCATGTAATGACCTGTAAATTATAAGGGAAATTTTTTCTTAATTTGTTTTGGGATTTTACGAGTACGCAGTTTCTGACGGCACCTGATTCTGAGACCCGGTGTGCCAAAAATCAATTTTCGATGTTTAGCTCGGGTGTGTTCAGTGAACAAATGAGTGGGTTTTTCTATCTATTGAACCGGTACTCAAAACTGAAATTTGAGGGAACCGATGAAACCACAATGCCGGTAATTGCTTAGGAGGACTTTTATAGAAGATGTGTTTTCTTGGGAGGAGTTGTTAGAAAAAAAGTGGATTAAATTAAGTGAATAAAATTGTGGTACAATATAATTTCTAACTAAGGTGGTTTTATCCTACATGGGGGAGTTAGGGTGGGACCCACTAGAATCCTAACTTCCCATGTGAGAATAAGTGTGAGGTGGGGCCCGCACGAGCCCCAACCCTTCACATTCCCAACAAACCTCTAAAACCCCACATTAAACTCTTGGTGTTTAATGTTGGAAAACCCCTTGAACTTAATTAAGTAACTCCTCCTCTCCCACATTAATTCATTCCAACACACACTAAATAAATTTATTAAACCTCCTCAATTAATTTATCTAAGTGTTTGAATTTTATGTTTTTTAAATGCATGGAAAAGTAAAATAAAATAATGAGAAGATTATTTTATTTTTGGTTAGAATTGTTGTGTGAGGAGGATTTGGAAGAAGAGATCTAATGATTTGAATTACTTCTTCCTCCGATGAAGAACGATCATCTTTCTCAATGAAGAACGCTTCTCAATTATCCATCAAGGGAGGAGACACCGCCGTGGGGAATTCTCAAATGATGACATCACTTTACTGATGTCAACGAACGACGCCACCTCTCTGCAGATCACGTCATGAGGTAGGGGTTAATTTTTTTGTTCAAGTTTAATAATCATCCTTCGTTGTTCAAGAATTGGCTAAATGTTATCATCGTAACTGGAGAAGATCGGACCACACAAATAGGACTGATTCTTCTCCCCCTTCTACTTGTTGTTTTTCGTGGATGGTTGAGGCGAAGGCGGCACTGTGTCATTGCACCGCGCGGGGACGAAGAGGACAGCGGTCAGAGCGGGCCACGACGGTGGTGCATGGTGTCTTCATGCCCTGCCGGTGATGCAGCGACCAAGAGCGGGTCGTGCTGGTGGGGTGTGGCGCCATCGCGCCGTTCCGGTGACACAAGCCACAACGTTAGGCCACAGCGGACCAGGCAGGGGCGGCCGGACAACCGGCCGTCATGGACTCCAGCAGGCGGGACCTTGAAGGGTCCCGCAGCGGCTCAACCGGCCGGCCATAATGGTCGGCCATTACCAAGAAATCGGGAGGGGGGGGGGGGGGTTTAACCCCTCCTCCCCATCCAACATCTAGGGCGGACCCCACAGGGTCCCCCGTTTCCAGAAACGAGGGTCGCGCCCCTCGCGTCCCGCTCGGCCAGTGCTGAGCCGCGATCGACTTCTGAGCTGGGCCGCAAGCCGCACGGGCTGGGCTGGCCGTGCCAGCCAGGCCAGGCCATGCCAGCTGGGCCGGGCCACGCCCGATCGGGCCGGACCCAGAATTGGGTCTGGTCGACCCAGGGGTATTGGGCTGGGTCGAACTAGGTCCAGACCCCCTATTTACAGACCAGGTTCGTTCAAACTCCCATATCATGGGCTATAGACCTCTGATCGACGCACCGTAAGTTGCGTAGGGATACTAGGATTGAGGCAGTCATTTCGTTATATTACACTAGAGGTTTTGGTGAAGTTTGTGTATGGCCGAGTTGGTTCAAACCCGAAACCAACTGGGCCACTAGAGCAGAAACGCTTATAACTTAAGGACCGGATGTCCGATTGACGTGCCGCCAAATACGCTGAATTCCTTTTAGTGAGATAGTTCTCTTGGCTTACTCCACTTGAGGTTTGGACTTAGATGTTGTACTGTCAGGTTGGTTTTATCTTAAAAACCAACCGGGACCCTGAGACGGAAAAGCCAATATCTCTCAGACCAGGAGTCCGATTGACGCGCCATCTACTGCGTTGAGTTCCTATTGATGAGAAGGAACATAGGGATACATCAAATCAGGAATTTCGGACTGTTTATGCATCGAACCTCTTGGTTCGTGGGGAGAACCCTCATGGAATCGAGCGTGCTATGTGCAGGAACCCTAGAGATGGATGTGACTGCGACGACGATGATGACTGTACTTGGATCCTTTATGGGTTCGTCAGTGATGATGACTGTACATGGATCCTTCATGGGTTCGGCAGAGATGATGACTGTACTTGGATCCTACGTGGGTTCGGAAGTGATGGTTACTATACTTGGATCCTACGTGGGTTCGGCAGCGTCGACTTCTGTACATGGATCCTACGTGGGTTCGGAAGGGGAGATTATTCAGAGGCTACATCTATCATATCCACCCCTCTTCATGAGTAGTATACTTGTGTGAGTTTAGTCATGAATTTCAATCAATATCATCGATATGATTGACTTTATTTCTTTTGTGGATTTGGTTGTGCTTTCCTGTGTGGATTGAATTGTGCTTTCCTGTGTGGACTGGGTTGTACTTGGGATCATGAGTTGGAGCCGAAATAGAATTGATAACTTAGGTATATGTATGGACATATACCTAAGTAGAGTTGTTTGATACTTCGTGTTATTATATATCCATTGTGGTTATACTTTGTGGATTCTGGGAGACCATCGGGGTACTCGGGGTCCCTACATAGTATTATATACTCACCCCTGAACAGGCTATGCCAGCACTACGTGGTGTTGGTTACAGACGACGGGCAACACTGATCGTGGTTGAGGATTGAGGAGCAGGATGGTATCCGGAGGTGGACTATCAGTTGGGACGTACACGGAGCGGACGACTGGACCCAAGGAGCTGAGGAGACCATCTGTACCCACCATTCAGGTGGGAATGTTGTTGGATGACTCAGTGGTTGCTGATTTACTTTACTCCTACTGTACTTTCTTTTCAATTTTACTGTACTTTCATTTGGGTTTGTATTCTGGCCCATTTACTATTCAAAACTTACTTTTGTACTCAGTTTACGCAGTGTGTAATTCATCTTGCATTCTCTATTGTGTTGTTTACTTACATAAAGGAAATTTCTTTCCTTTTATCGGGATTTACGCCTTTGGTGCTAGTTTCCAGCCCCTTGTCTATGGAAGACGAGCTTGGGGTAGTCAAGACACGGTCCCTGAGGACGGGTCGGGAAAAATTGGTATCATGAGAGTTGGTTCTACCACAAAACATATGACTCTGATAATTTCTTTCTTTGAAGGAATAGTGTTAAGCGTATTGAGTGTGGTTATCAGTCCAGGGATTCCTATGTTGGTGCACCGGTCGACGAACTCATACACCAGGACCCTGACATCTGATTTTCAACTCAGTGCTCGAAAACACTGATTGTATGTGTGTTTCAAAAGTTTTCATTGTGATTACATTGTGTCATCTCACCTGGTATATTGTATTAACCATGGCGCACCTGTTTCTTTTCAGGATGGCCCCACAACGACATCCAGTAAGGGTTCTGAGCTTTGTGCAAGATGGCAGCCCACCGAGCGATGAGGCCTCGGTGTAGGGGCCCCATTACAACAGAGGCACCAGTGGTACCTCTACCTATTGGGCCACTGATACCAATAGCACCAATAGCGGATAGTTCACGCCGCCTGAGTGCGCTGCATGAGTTACAGTGATAGAGGTCGCCCGGGTTCCGCTGAGAGATGAACCCTCAGGCATCCGAGGATTGGATGGAGGCTATTGTCCGAGTCTTCAGATTGGTAGGGACACCAGAAGATCTTATGGTGATCCTTGTGGTGAGTCTCCAGCACGCAGTAACAAGTAGATGGTGGAGCCAGATGCTCCAGGTGCACGATGAGACATCACTACTTTGGATGGACTTCGAGAGCCTCATTCACTCAGAGTTTGTTCCAGCCACCCTTCATGCGGTTCGCATCCAGGAGTTACTATAGCTACGACAGGGCAGTATGATATTAGCCCAGTACTCGGCGGGATTTACCGACCTCTCGTGCTACACCATGGACATGGTACGAGACCCATTCGTCTGGGCTTGGACCATCTAGCATGCACTGAGGCAAGAGATCAGGGCTTCTATGATATACCTCAGCATTCCGATGTAGGTAGGAGTACTGGAGAGAGCCCTATTTGCGGAATGCTTCCTTGATGAGCCTATGCTAGTAGTGAGGCCCGGTAGAGGAGCTGGACGAGTAGCAGGTGGTGGATGACGCTTCGAGCCTCTACCACCACCACTACCAGGAGGTCCACCACGACCACATGGAGCAGGAAGACAGAGGTGGGCTCAGATTCAGGCATTAGAGGATTACGACCATGGAGCACCTGAGATGATTCATGGTACTGTCTATGTCTACTCCACCCTTGCTGCAGTTCTTATAGACATAGTATCGAGTCATTCTTTCATTGTCGCTGCCCTTGTTCGGAGCATGGAGATTCTGACGGAGCTGTTGGCTCGATCCTTACAGCTAGAGACTCATACGGGAGTAGACATGACAATTTCACACTGGTGCGGGCAGTGTGAGCTTACTCTAGGAGGCAAGATCATTGGTAGTGATCTTCTTGTAGTGGCGTCGAGGCCTTAAGACGTCATCGTTGGTACAGACTGGTTATCTACAGTCCATGACCAGATTGACTGTATTAGGCGCAAAGTGCAGTGTGTCCGCACAGATGGGAGAAGTTTCACCTTATCCTGTGAGAAGAGAGCCTTTGCAGCGCAGGATTGACTTACACAGTGGAGATTGAAACCGATCACACATCATTTGGGTAGTCTCATCCTTGGAGCGGTTGATGTGCGGAGTCCGAGTTTTCCGGTTGTGGTGGATAAGTATGCAGAGATTTTCCCTGGGGACATTCCACAACTACCTCCTCGTAGAGAGGTAGACTTTTACATAGACCTGTTCCCTAGAACAAACTCCATATTCACTCCAGCATATCAGCTGGCTTTCTCTGAGCTTCGTGAGCTACGGGTATAGCTGGAGGACTTGTAGGGCAAGGGATTCATCCAACCCAGTGTTTCACCCTAGGCTTCTCCGATTTTATTCGCTAAGAAGGCGGATGGAAGCTTGCGATGGTGTGTCGAATGCCGTCTCTTGAACTAGGTGATCATGAAGAACATGTATCCACATTCAAAGATTGATGAACTCTTTGATCAGGTTAAGGGATCATGATGGTTCTCGAAGATAGACCTCATGTCAGGCTATCATCAGCTCAAAATGTGAGATGAGGATGTGCAGAACACGACCTTCAGGTGTCGGTATGGCCACTATGGGTTTATGGTTATTCCTTTTGGTGTAACCAACACGCCATAAGAGTTCATGTGTCTCATGAACAGAATTTACCAGCCTTACATCGATCATTTTTTTCATATTCTTCATCAACAACATACTGATTTACACGACTACTAAGGAGGAGCATGCCTACCACTTGCAGGTTGTACTATATACACTCCGAGAGGAACAGCATTATGGTAAGCTCTCAAAGTTTCCATTCTGGATTTGAGAGGTCCACTTCTTGGGGAATTTTATCTATGAGGTAGGATTTGCAGTGGATTCTGTGAAGATCGAGGCAGTGCGTGCTTGGGAGCCACCCAGGATTGTGACTAAGTTGCGGAGTTTCCTAGGTTTGGCTGGGTACTATCAGAAATTTGTGCCAATATTTTCTTCAGTGGAAGCAAACCTTTCAGCTATGACAAAGAAGGGGAAACACTTTTTGTTGTCAGATAGATGTCCGCAGAGCTTCCAGGATCTGAGACAGATATTGACTAGTGCACCCATCTTGAGGCTACTGAAGGAGGGAATAGGGTACGTTGTTTACTACAATGCATCAGGGACTGGACCCGGGTGTGTCCTGATGTAGGAGCTAGTAGTGATCTCTTACGGTTCATGATAGTTGAGGCAGCATGAGCAGAACTACCCTACCCATAACCTGGAGTTCGCAGTAGTGGTCTTCCCCTTGAAGATGTGGCGACACTATCTGATTAGCGAGTTATTTCAGTCTACTAAGACCACAAGAGTCTCAGGTACATATTCTTGCAGAAGGACCTGAACCTGAGACAACGGTGATGGCTCAAGTTCCTCCACAACTATGACTTTGAGAGAGTCTATACTCTTGGGAAGGGAAACATAGTAGCTATTGCTATTAGCAGGAGATTGGGCATTCAACTACTTGGAGAGGCGACAGAGCAGCTAGCTACGTTGCAGATACTTTTTGTGGATAGAGATGGAACAAACTTTCTATAGTCACTCACACTCACTCCTCCACTACTTCAGCGGGTCAGAGAGGCACATCATGGGGACATTGACTGTGATAAGCGATGTGCACAGATATCCACAGGATAAGCACCGGATAGATTTTCTGTAGGAGGAGAGCATTTTATCCATTTGAGGGGACATACCATGGTACCAGCTGCATTAGGAGAGGAGGTGCTGAGGTAGTTTCACACATCCCCTTTGGCGGTACATCCGGGAGTGGCGAATATGTACCAGGATCTCAGAAGAAAGTAGTGGTGGCTGGGTATGAAGAAGGCTGTGGCAGAATATGTTTCTTGATGCCTCACCTGCCAGCAGGTGAGGGCGAAGCAACAGGTACAAGTAGGTTTGGTGCAGCCATTAGTGGTCCCGGAGTGGAAGTGGGATGGGATATCCATGGATTTCATGATGCGAGTTCCACGTACATCCAGAGGACACGACTCATTCTGGTTGATTGTCGACCAAGTCACCAAGTTGGCCAACATCTTACCTATCTGAGAGAAGGGATTAGTGGAGAGCATGGGATGCCTCTACATTTAAGATATCGTATGGATTCATGGTGTGCCATAATCTATCATCTCTTATCTTGAGGGTCACTTTACATCCCGTCATTGGAAGGGTCTGCATGAGGCTTTTGGGACGTAGCTACGCCTGAGCACCACCTTTCACCCTTAGAAGAATGGCCAGATGGAGAGGATCATTAAAACACTCAAGGACATGCTCCATGCATGTTTCCTTGACTATGGTCATAGCTGGGAGGATCACATAACCTTGGTGGAGTTTTCAGACAAAAACATCTACCACTCCACCATCGGGATGGCACCATATGAGGCATTGTACAGCCGGCCTTGCAGATCACCTCGGTGCTGGACTGACCCTGGGGTGTCAGCACTCGTAGGACCAGAGATGGTTTAGGCTATGAAATAGAAGGTGCAGATCATCCAGGAGCAGATAAGGACAGCACAGAGTTGACATAAGTACAATGTTGATAGGAGACGGAGACAACTAGTGTTCGAGAATGGCGACCACATTTTCTTATGGGTCTCACCTCGAAGTGGATTACAGAGATTTGGTTGGGGTGGAAAGTTATATCCGCGCTTCATCATACCTTTTCAGTTTCTCAGAAGGATATGTGAGGTTTCTTATCTCTTGGCTCTTCCACCTTAGTTACACCGGGTGCACGACGTCTTCCACGTATCTCAGCTGAGGAGATACGTGCATGACCCGACACATATCATTGATCATGGGGAGCTAGACATTGATGACGGACCGACTTATATAGAGGTCCCGGTGGAGATCGAGGATCGATAGGAGCAGGTCCTACGTGAATGGTCGATTCCTCTGGTGTGCATTCGTAGGTAGCACGGGAACCTCCAGGAAAGCACATGGGAGCGGGAGGCCTAGCTGCATGCACAATACCCTCATTTGTTTCCCTAGTTTATGATGTAGCTCTACAGGGATGTAAACCCTGAGGTGGGAGTAATGTAAAGTCCTGCAAATTTCAAGGTTATTGTTTTTCGTAATTTCATTGGGATTTTATGGGTACACAGTTTATGATGGCACCTGATTCTGAGGCCCGGTGTGCCTGGAATCAATTTCTGAAGATTAGCTCAGGTGCGTTCATTGAACGAACGGGCGAGTTTTTCAATATTTTGAACTAGTACTCAGAATTGAAATCTGAGGGAACTGATGAAACTGAAGCACCGGTAATTGCTTAGGAGGACCTTTACTAAAAATTCTTTTTCTTGGGAGGAGTTGTTAAAAAAAGTGGATTAAATAAAAATGAATAAAATTGTGGTACAATTTTATTTCTAACTAAGATGGTTTTATCACGACCCGTCCTTAGGGCCCGTGCCGTGACTACCCCATGCCCGCCTTCCATAGGCCAGGGGCTGGTGACTAGAACCAAAGGTGTAAATCCCAATAACTGGGAAGGCATTGCCTTTATAAAAGTAAACAAAACACCACAGAGTACAAGCGGTAGTAAAACACTAAGTACAAAAGAAAGTGCTGAAAAGAAAATGCTGAAAAGTAAATGGGCCAGAATACAAACCCAACTAAAAGTACAACTACAACTGAACGAAAGTATAACAAAAAAAGGCAAACAGCTGGAAGAAAGGAAGTAGCTCCTGGGTACGACCAGTTGCCCCCGCACACATGTGGGGCCCACCCTAGGGTCCACCCACACGCCTGAACGGGTCATCTGACTAATGAACGTCCCCATAGGCCAACACATGTCCTTTCTAGTGTGCTTTGTCCTCACTCACACACGCCCTGAGAAACTTCCCAGAAGGTCACCCATCCTGATCACTACTCCAGGCCAAGCACGCTTAACTGTGGTATTCTAATCAGACAGACTCCCGAAAAGGAAGGTGCATCTTGTTGACATGATTCATATATACTAATTTAACCCTTTATCATTTGGGGATGTTACAATCACCCCCCCCCCCCCCTTAGAGCACCACACCCTCATTGTGGGCCCTACATCTCAACCCAGGCAGTACGTCGTGCACTTACGGCTGGGTTCCTCCTCTGATACCAAATGTGACAACCGGTTCCTGGTGACAGCACAGACACCCCTCTTTAACAAGACCATCGGGTCCTGGCCCTCCAGGTACCACCAGTTGCCCTCGTAGACACGTGGGGCCCACCATAGGGTCCACCCACACGCCTGAACAGGTCATCTGACTAATGACATTCCCCATAGGCCAACACATGTCATTTCCAGTGTGCTTTGTCCTCACTCACACACAGCCTGAGAAACATCTTAGAAGGTCACCCATCCTGATCACTACTCCAGGCCAAGCACGCTTAACTGTGGAGTTCTAATAAGACAGGCTCCCGAAAAAGAAGGTGCACCTTGTTGACATGAGCCATATCATTTAGTCCTTTAACACTTTATCAGTTGGGAATGTTACAGGTTTTATCATACATGGGGTAGTAAGGGTGGGACCCATGGGAAACCTAACTACCCATGTGAGAATAAATGTGATGTGGGGCCCGCATGAGCCCCAACCCTTCACATTCTATAAAACCTCTAAAACCCCCCATTAAACTCCTTGTGTTTAATGTTGGAAAACCCCTTTAAATTAATTAAGTAAATCCTCCTCTCGCACTTTAATTCATGCCAACACACACTAAATTAATTCATTAAAACTCTTCAATTAATTTATCTATGTGTTTAAATTTTATGTTTTTTAAATGCATGGAAAATTAAAATAAAAAAAAGGAGAAGATTATTTTATTTTTGGATAGAATTGCTGTGTGAGGAGGATTTGGAAATAGAGATCTAATGCATTGAAGAAATTCTTCCTCTGACAAAGAACAACCATCGTTCTCGATGAATAATGCTTCCGTGTTCTCCATCAAGAGAGGAGACACTGCCATGGGGAATTCGAAAATGACGACATCGCCTTACCGACGTCAACGAACGACGCCACCTCTCGGCAGATCACATCACGAGGTAGGTGTTAATTCTTTTGTTCAAGTTTAATCATCGTCCTTAGTTTTTCAATAATTGGCCAAATGTTATCATTATAACAGGAGGAGATCGGACCACAAAAACATGGCCGATTCTCCTCCCCCTTCTACTTGTTGTTCTTTGTTGATGGTTGAGGCGAAGGTGGCACGGTGCCATTGAACCGCGTGGGGATGAAGAGGACCATGGCCAGAGCGGGCCATGGAGGCGGTGCGCGGCACGGTTGCGTAGCGCTGATGAGGTCGAAGGAGGCCGCAGCCAAGAGCGGGTCGCGGTGGTGGGGCGTGGTTCCTTCACGCCGCGGCAGACCAGGCAGGGGCGGCCGGACAACCGGTCGCCGTCGTCTCCAAGAGGCGGTACCCTGAATGGTCACGTGATGGATCAACTGGCCGACTATAAAGGCCAGCTGTTACCAAGATACTGGGGGGAGGGGTGCTGTAACCCCCCCCCCCCCCCCCCGACCAGCATTTATGGCAGACCCCACAGGGTCCGTCGTTTCCAAAAACTAGAGGGGCGCCCCTCGCACCCCGCTCGGCTAGCGCCGAGCCGCGGCTGGTTTCCGAGCCAGGCCGTATGCCGTACGGGCTGGGCCAGCCACTCCAGTCGGGATGGGCCACACCATTTGGGCTAGACCCGGATCCAGGTCAGGTCGACCTGGTTCGGACCAACCCAGGCGGTATTGGGCCGGGTCGGACCTGGCCCAGACCCCCTATTTTCAGACTAGGTTCATTCAAACGCACATATCATGGGCGGACCTCTGATCGACGCACCGTCAGTTGCGTAGGGATCCATGGATCTAGACTGTCATTTGGTATATTACACATGAGGTTTCGACAAATGTTGGTTTTGGACGGGTCGGTTCGAAACTGAATCCAACCGGGCCCCTGGAGCAGAAACGCTTATAACATAAGGTCTAGAAGTCCGATTGACATGCCATCAAATACGTTGAATTCCTATTAGTGAGACGGTTCATTTAGCTTAATACACTTGAGGTTTGGATGCAGTTGGACTATAGTCAGGTTGTTTTTAGCTTAAAAACCAACCAGGCCCCTGGGACAGAAAAGCCAATATCTCTCAGATCAGGTGTCCGATTGACGTGCCGTCTGTCGCGTTGATTTACTATTGATGAGATGAAACTAAATGATACATCAACTATGGAATTTGTGACAGTTGATGTATTGACCCTCTTGGCTTGAGAAGCGGACAGTCCCAGAATCGAGGGTTCTATGTGCGGGAACCCTAGAGTTGGCTACGACTGTGACGACGACGACGACTGTACTTGGATCCTAAGTGGGTTCGGTAGTGATGACAACTATACTTGGATCCTCCGTGGGTTCAGCAGTGATGAAGACTGTGCCTGGATCCTATGTGGGTTCAACATCGATGGTTATTGTACTTGGATCCTACGTGGGTTTGGCAGCGACGACTTCTGTACTTGGATCCTACATGGGTTTGGTAGGGGAGATGATTCAGAGACTACATCTTTCATCTCCACCTCTCTTCGTGAGTACTATACATATGTGAGATGAGTCTGGAATTTCAATCAATATCATCAATATAATGGACTTTCTTTCCTGTGTGGATTGGGTTGTGCTTTCCTGTGTGGACTGGGTTGTACTTGGGATCGTGAGTTTGAGCCGAACTAGAATTGATGACTTAGGTATATGTATGGGATTATACCTAAGTAGAGTTGGTTGATAATTCTTGTTTGTATCATTCCTTTATGGTTATCATTTGTGGATTTTGGGAGACCTTCAGGGGTCTCGGGGTCCCTACTGATTATTATATACACAACCCGGCACAGCCTATGCCTGCACTACGTAGTGTTGGTTTCAGAAAATGGACAATGCTGATTGTGGTTGAGGCTTGAGGAGCGGGACGGTATCTAGAGGTGGACTATCAGGCGGGATGTACACGGAGTGGACGTTCAGACCCGAGGAGCTGAGGAGACCATATGTACCCACCCTTCAGGTGGGAATGGTAGAGGACGACTCAGTGGTTGCTGATATACTTTATTGCTGATGTAATTTCTTTTCAGTTGTACCATACTTTTAGTTAGGTTTGTATTCTGGTCCATTTACTATTCAACACTTACTTTTGTACTCAGCTTACTTAGTGTTTACTTCAGCTTTCATTCTCTGTTGTGTTGTTTACTTATATAATGGCAATGCCTTCCCTTGTATTGGGATTTACACCTTTGGTGATATTCACTAGCCATTGGCCTATGGAAGGCGGGCTTCGGGTAGTCACGGCATGGTCCCCAAGGATGGGTCGTGACAAACCACCACAAGGTAAAGTTATATATTAAAAATTATGAATCATTGGGAACAATGTTTGGGATCAGGACCATAGTGTATTTTATACATGGATCATGTTCTTTATATATAAATATGAACTAAATCCTTGATTCAATAGTAAAATGTAGAGAGTTACGTTGATGGCCATGATCTGCTCTCTCTTACGAGATATCCTCCTTAAAGATAATAAACCTCATATCCTTTCCTTGCTTAATTCACATTTCATGCCATCAGAGCATGCTGCAATGATGGTTGAATATTATATAATGGAATTTATTTTTATGATATTGATTTCCCCAATTGAGTCTCTTCATGGCCACTTCACTATAAAGGTGGTAGAATTTAATGTATTAGAGGAGATTTATATCTTTATTTTCAAAACATCAATTACGATAGTTGATGGAAATTAAATAATGATATTGAATTAATTATTGTATAAGATGTATATAATAATAAGGAATGTATTTGATTATCTCTTGTTACATCCCATTTCAACCACTATTGTGTTTTATGCATAGATTAGTTCGAATTCTGTTAACATAAAAACAAAACAAAAAAATATTTTCTATATTCAATCAAAATAAGAACAACCAAACAAAATTACAAATGTGATATGATATTGAGACTTTACAAACCATTAATCTTGATTGAAAACCAAAATAAAGAACTATTATGTATTGGGAGTATAACAAAAATTTGATTCACTACAACCCATTACTCTCATGTAATAAATATGGTTCCATTTTACGGAAGAATGTAGGATTTCCCAAAATCTTTTTGAAAAATTGTAAATTCATTATTTTTTTCATTATCTTATTTTATATTTTTATTTATTTTTATTTCAAAATTGGATAATAATTCTTTTGAGAAAAATCATTAATTGGTGCTCACCCATATTTATAGTGCACAATCTCACATCAATCATAAGAGAAGAACATTGAAATTCAAAAACAACAACAACAACAAATATCATAAGTAAACCCCAATGGTGTTTGGATATATGATTTTAAATAAATTAATCCAATTAAAACTATCTACAAAGTCCCCTACACCATAAAATTTAAGAAAAACAAACTACAGAAGAAATTTAGTGGTTCTCATCCATGTTGAATGATTTTTATGTGAATCTACCTATTGACTAACAAAGAGACATGTCTGAAAAATTAATTTTTATATAAGATATAATATCGACATAAATTCAAGAAGATTTAAAACAAATTTAACAACAAAAAAGGGAAAAGATAGATCCCATAATATTTTCTGTGGAAGACATCCCTGAAGAGGAATATGATTTATTGAATCTAATGATAATTCCTTATTTACACATGGGAATATCTTGCTAGAGATTGTGTACTGAGATAAGATTTAATGTGTTGAAACACATAAGGGGGAACGCATTTAATTGTTTTCATTTAATAATTATATTGTAAACCCAATGTCATCGTATTTTTCTCCTACAGATAACGAAATCAAAAAAATAGTAGAATTTTTTGAGGACATAGAATATTATAATGAATATAATGGGGATAATAATTTTTTATATAAATTATAGAATACACATTTCATTTACTATATACATAATTAATTTTTAAAGAGGAATTTTTCTTTTAAAATTACAATCATAATGAATCTAAGGATGGATTATTAATAAAAAAAATTAATTATGCCATTTTTGGTTTTTAAATAATGAATCAACTAATAATATCCTTAGTTATGATTTTTATATATACATAACAATTAATTAAATATATATATTATGAACATGAAAAAAATTCTCACATTCCCCACTGATGAGAAACTGGTGGTTTTTGGAACTGAGGATGAATCATCCTAATAAGATGACTTGGAAGAGGTTTATGAATTTTTTATTGAAGATCAATTGACTCTGATTAAGTCTTATTTAAATTGCATTCTATAAACAAATGTGGTTTCTCAAATATAAGAATACATTGGTCCTATATAGAATACAGTTCTCCCTTTTCATTACTTGAACAAAAATAGTAGGGGGAAAACAATAGAAGATGTATTCACAATGATCCCTCATGATGATATAGAGGAGGATGATTTATATAATGGGAAAAATATTATGTGAGCTTTCTGTGTTTTTATTGTTTTATATATAAATTATATAATGACATTTCTTTCATTTTTTTGATGCATCACCAGGGGTTTAGACCCAAGAAGTTAGTTATTCCACCTTTTTTACTTTAGAATAATGTATGGATGTTATCATTTTGATTTTACGAGCACCATTTTTTATATACAACACACTGCAAATGGGGTGCGTATGTTTTACACTTTCTAATGAGACTTCTATGAGGAAATGATATATAGTATAAAAGAGTCCACATTTTGAGGTAATTACCACACAAGAACAATCTCTGTATGGATTATGATTTTGGACCGCATAATCTTCCAATATACATTATATATATCATCCCCTATTGGGGATTAAACCCAATAATATCCTCCCTTCATTTACTTTTAACTATTAATTTCTTACCATATTAATAATATAAAATTTTTAATATTTAGAATTTTTATATAGTTCTCCTGAAATAGATAATACTAAAGAGTATATCTCAATTATTCATAGTAAGCTTCTATGAGAAATCATATATTTAACTTATGGGATAATAAAGAACAGGATTTATCAATCACTTCACAATATTTATTCACCGGTAATTTTTTAATTATTCTATAAAGTAAATGAATAATGAAAAATATTTGTGGGGGAGGATACATAAAATATTTAGTTTAGTTATTTAATTCATTATAATAAATATTTTAATATATACATATATATGTTAATATTTTTTTGTATGCTGTAGAGAAAAAAATTTGAAAAGAAAATATAAATAATATGTTTCCCTATTTCTATGTATTGAAAATATAATTTTTCAATTAATTTATGCCAAATAGATAAATAAAAAATTAAAACTATAAAAATAGTAACATTCAAAAAATAGTAATCTTTACATATAAGATCTAAATATTTTCTTATAGGCAATAATTTTTCTATAAATATTTTTCTATAAATAACTTTTTTTATAATTTGTGTTTCTACTTTTTATCAATTTCATGAACATAATTTATTAACTTTGTAGTATAGATAAATCATGATTAACATATTTGAATTAATTTTTTCTGAAACTGTGAATCATTATGTAATTTTTGAACGAGTTTATCACTTATTTTATTGATTCCTAGTATTATATTTATTACATTGATTTTAAGGGAAAATCATTGTTTGGAATTAATTTTAAAACATATATTGACTATAATTTTTAAAAATATCTAAGGAAACATTCCCTCTAAGAGAAAATTGCCTTATTAATCCAACATAAATAGAAATTATATAATTCCAATGAACCTGGAATAAAATTAGGGAACAATTAACCCGTAATGGATTTATTAGTAATGGGAAATGTGTCTGTATATATAATTTAATAAATCTATATTAATATCTTCCTTGAATAGTTCATTAAAAAAATTATTTGAAGGTAAAATTAAATTTCATAATGACTTGTCAAAAATGAATCCAAAACAGAGATGAATATAGGAAAAATAGGAAGAGGAAAAGTTGAATTAAAACACATTCATTTATGTTGATTAAATAATTACTGAAATCAAAATGTAGTATATGAATCATAAGAGGGAAGGATAAATAAATTATTATTAAGGTTTTTATTATTTTTCCATATAAATATTATTATATCTACTCATAATCCAAAATGTTAACTAAATTAATACGAGTAATTGAATTAATTCACATTTGTTGAATAATATTTCTACCATTAGGTAAATATATGATTTTTTCAGACCTAAGCTAGTAATTTTTTTATTGTTGATATTTTTATTATTTTTTGGATAAATAAATTAAATTCCAAGATAAATATGAAAGGAGTGAAACAATCGATATTTGGGCGACTGATGAGAAATCATAATTTAAATATCTTTATCTGGTATTAGTTGAAAATACACCTACATTAAATTCTAATTTCTAGGTTAATAGTATTTAGGGAACATTACCAATATTTATATAAATGATTAAATGGATTGATTATATGTTTGTCTTGATAGGTTCATTTATTTGAATTAATTTTCCAATCCTTACATAAATTTATTTTATTTTTAAATATTCTGAAACCCATATATGGAAGTAAAATTTTAGAATAAAATATTAAATAGATTACTTTTGTCAGTATGAATTCAGTAAATAAATTGTTAATAAAATGATATTCTCATTTGGATTTTTTATATTAAAAAACATTATTAGAAAATATTTTGTTTTAGGTGTTTTATAAATATTTTCAGAAACATATTTAATTGGTATTACTATTAAAAATTTCTTTTGAAAAAATATATACTACAATGAAAATGAATTTATTTTTGTAGTTATATAAAGAAAAATTTCAATGTCCTTATATAGAATATAGAACAAACATATGAAATATATGGCATGTTGATTTTCCATTACCTCAACTAGAACCTTATATATAATAAATTAGAACTCATATCATTCAACTAACTATGATCCCCCTCTGTCTACCATGAGAATCCTCTAAGGTCAACATTGTGATTGTGGAATTCATTAATCAGATGACCATATTTTCTCTTCATAATATTCCATATTTCTACACTATCCCCACAACTATCATCAACCCATGATCGTGGAAACCCTCCCTCCCGCACCTCCACCCTATTCATCATCACCGCCAACATCACCATGACTCCTTGAATACCACATTTGATATACAATCTCACCAGATATATTGAGATAGTGAGAACATTATTTTTTTAATACCACCATGTTGCATCTATGGAAACCATTAATGAATATGAAGAGAGATAATTTATCAAACCCCACTATGATATCCATGTGTTCATCCTATCAATTTATATCGATCAACGTCCCATATCCCACAATCTCAATATCTATAAAAGGGAGAAACAGGTCATTAAAAGGCCACTGAGAAGAGTCCTAAGTGACACCTCTATCATGAGATCCACTGAGGAGAAGGAGATGGTCGAAAAAGAGAACCCCCCATAGATAAAACCTAAACTTTTAAAGCAAAAATAAATAAAATATATATATATATATCAAAAACAACAATAATTATATAAATATACATATCTATTATTTATAATAATTATATGATTATATATTTTAATTTATAAAATAATTTTAATATATGTAAATATAAATATTAATGAATAAATATACTTATTTAACTATTTTTATGCATATAGGGATGATCCAAACCTGATCTCGCATTATCTGCATTTGTCTAACCCTGTGCCCAATTTATATCATCTATAACATCTATGAAGGTGAATTTTAACATATATTAATGAATACATGATCATGGAGATATGATTTTCATTATAAACAATCTTTTCATTTAATTATGACACATATTATCTGAAAAGCTATACTCAAATCTCTCACCACTACAATAAAAGTGTTGTAGAACCTATTTCATCACCTACAATACAAATATATCTCCCCCTATCCTATAATTAATATTTGGCATCTTATAACTAGTTTCTAATTAGTATTAACATTTATTCAATATTTTATTTCTATATTATAATACTAACTCAATGTTTTTAGTTAATTTTACTATGTGTTTCCATACACTCAAAATTAATCATGTACATTATTTACCCTCATCCTATAAACTGATCATTAAAAAACTATATAGCATGGATAACTAACTAGAAGGATATGTCCCCCATGGAGATCACTCTATAACCATGTACATTTTTTATAATTTGAAACACATCCTTATATGGAATCAAATTGTGGTGAAGTTGAATAATGGTACTCATCTGTTTTCTCAAATGAGATACTATATAATATAGTAATTTTCAATCTTATCTACCAAATTCTATTGATTCATAGTGAATAATAGTTAATCATTGTGGATTGATGGATGAACATAATATAATGGATATGGTTGTTCATACAATGAATGGATTGACTGAGTGGGTTCATTACCTCTTATCTAAGGTTTAAGTAAAATATGATATATCATAGAATTTTTTTTTATTTTTATGAAAAATTTTTATAGGAGAGAAATGGGAAAATAATATTGAAGCTGTTTTCATATGTAAAATGGACAGAAATAAAGAATTTATGTGATTGGACAGAGATCCTAACCCTTTCACCCATTTTTTTCATCCTTAACCTATTCTAATTCTTTTTAATTTGGAATCAAACAAATAAATAAAATCTAGAAACTCACATAATCTGATAAAAAACAAAGAAAAAACAAGTGATAGGATAGTGATACTCACCAACCCTTTTTCATGGAGGGGTGATCCTTGTCAACCAATAGGATCCATAATGCGTATAATAGAAATTCAATTTTACAACATCCCATGAACAATACATGATCAAATATGATGATTTTATAATTATAATACCAATATATTTTTATTGGGTTATGCTATATTGAAATTTTGAAATATTTAGGAAATTATTTTCTTTCCCTTGGGAGATATTATAAAAGTAATAATTTATGGTCATATCGCATAGTTATGAATGGAAATTTATTATTTGATGTGTGGGAGAAAAATTATATATCATACTAGTACAATTGTTAATAATGGAAATTTAGATATATAATAATTCCATTAATAGAGATTAAATTCAGTATTGTAGGGGACTTTATCCACATTGATAGTCTTGGGAATAAAAATTGTGTGTGTATATGAAAGAATTTGGACTATTTTCAAAAGACTAAGTTAATCATGGAATTCATAATTATCTAAGGAAATTATTTTCATCAATATTTTTAATTCCACAATATTATTTCCTATTCCATTGTTATGATCTTAGTGCTTTTGTTCATTTATTCTCATATGATATATGTCTTTTGAAATGTGAAAATTTATTCATTAATACATGATTATGATCTATGATATGTTGGGTATGGTATTATAATTTTATGATCATGACCTCATAATCATGTTATCATGAAATTATTAAATGTAAATTATTATCTATTTCTTTTACCGATATTTAGCATTTGATCGTAACCATTCTTATGTTTCATTTCTCAATGTGATGAAGAAATGTTTTATATATAGTATGTATAAGATGAGTAATATTTGGGATGATTGTTGTTGGAGATATTGAATATCATTCATACAATAATATGATTATGAATCCTATCAGAAAATAATAAATTATTTTATAGTCCTTGATTTGTATATGATATATATATATAATTCCTTAATTAAGATGTAATATCAATGTAAGAAATATTTGTTTCTATATAGACCCAATCCCAATAAATCCTATCATTATTTTTAAATATACTAGATAAAAAAAATTTGAATTCCTAAATGATATATTTTCAAATGTACCATATTTTATAAATTTTAATACTACTAATATATCCATCATTCTACAGAATCTTAATGCAATATTTTGTGCCATTAAACAACTTGTTCTTGTAGTTCTTATTATCGTAATCAAATTTTCATCATTATATGTAACACCCCAGGTAAATAAAGAATATGACATTTTCATATTTATCCATATTTTGAATAAAATATTAATGTGACATTAAATGGGACACTATGCTCAATGGCGTACCCAACACGCAACAACAAGTTTCTTGGGAATCTTACATTGCACTCTAATAATAAAATAATATTATTTTAAATGGCAGTTAAAATGTAGCCATTGTATTGGCGGGAATGGATAGAAATAACTGAAATATGATTATATATGTTTTTAAATGTTTTCAAATTTATCCATTAAATGATAAAGGCTTAAAATACGGAAATAATTCAATTTTAGGCGTATATGCCCTAGTTTTCACTAAAGGTTCACTTATCGCCTTTTGATGGAGAACCGTCATTAAATATAGTTTTGTTCACTCTTATACATTCTATTTGACCAAATAAAACTCTTCTTTAGAATCGGGACATCAAAATTTACTTTGTGTGAATTTTTGGTATCTTTCTGATAAAGTTCATTTTTTTAATGAATAGTGTAAAATGTTGTATTTTAATTCAAAAACACTTTTTAATATAATTTATTTATATGATTATATTATCTTTCGAATTGGTTTTAAATTGAAATTATAATATATTTTTACCATTAAATCCAATAGTGGTCATTGGAATTAATTTCACATTGAAATTAGACTTAAACTAGTGTCAATCTTTTGGTACTTATTGTTTCCTAAAAACACGCTATTTGCTCTGACAATGGGAAATAATTATTAAATTAATTAATGTGACTTATATGTTTTGAATTTTGTAAAATAGACTTTATTTTTGAATTCGGAATATCAAATATATCTTAGGGTGAATTTTTGGTAATTTTCTGAAAAACTTCAATTTTTGATGAATAGTGAAACCACTAAGTGGTACTTATAAAAACTGATTTTCCATTTAAATGAAATTTTGCCACCTTTGTGTTTTGAATTTCAAAAATCTTACATACATGGTTTTCATTAAGAAGTAAAATGTGGTTCAATGGGATTAAAATAATTTTGTGGTGAATAGTAACTTATTAAGTTTTTAATCACGATTAGAGGTAATTAGTGTAGTTTGAGGTAAAAATACTGTTTTAATAATATTAAATGAACGCGACACATGTCCTAACCTCATTGGATGTGTCATGGCCGACCAAGACAATCCATGGGTCAACATGGGGACCCCATGAAGCCACTTTGGTTGGAAAATGACATAAATATCTTTTTATTTAATGTTAAAGTAAAAATAACACAATCATGACATGTTTTACTAAAACAATTGTTACATGGGGCTATACAATTCCTATTTTTGATTATAAATAGTAATTGGAAAGCTAAAATGATTTCCTACATCATGATTGTTTTTTTATAATTTTTAGACACTAAATAATTTAAATTATTTATGACATCATGATGATGCAGTGATGACCTCATTATTTAACGATTGAAATAAAATGGAAAGAAAATGTAACATATAAGACCTACACATGACCAAAACAAATTGGATGGGTGGATTTAGAAACCTTATAACCTTATCCTAGAATTATATCAATGTGGGACCCTTTAAATCCGAAACTCATTTTCAAATAATGTAATATTTCTTTACTTTCCAAAAGTGCCCCTCCTCTCCTCTTATAAAAGGCCCCCACCTCTACCTCCTTACCCAAACATCCAAAGCCTTTGGCTCGGCCAACCCCTGCCAATTTTGTATATCCACATCTCTCTCTTACTCCTTGAATCCTCACTTTGGGAGGAAGTCTTCCCAAGAAAGCCTTTGAGCTCAAACCAAAGGGATTTACCCGATTTTAAGGTAATGTCTTCTTTTGAGTCCTTTTGATTTATTTTTCTTCTCCAACCCCCTAAAATCTTTTTATTCATTTATTTTGTCACAAATAATGTATTCTCAATATACTAGGATGTTGATATAAGAAATATTCGAGATAAACTTACACACACCTACATCTAATGGTTAAAGAACATATTGTTTCCGTGGATGGTGAATTTCTTCCTCCCGAAACGATGATTGTTCAACATTCTATTAACACCTTCAAAGGTGGACATTAAGATGAAACTATATGTATATATGATATATAATATGTTTATGTTTTATTTATGCTTCTGTATTCTTAATTTTTCTGCATAACTTTATGGTTTCCATTATGGGTAAACGCGATATCTTCATTTAAGGAAGTGCGGACTACCGCCCCCTCAAAGTGATTTGATTGTTAACTACCATATGTGGGACGTATAAAGGATAGAACTATGATATTATATATGTTATTATACTAGAATTATAATATACATTTATATCATTATGATTCCAGTCTATAAAATAAAAAATAGAAATGGAAGTAGCGTTCATGCGTACGTACGACTTACCATCTCCATGAACGGTGCATTTCATTTCTTATCCCCAAATGTAATGTACTATTATAAGTACATGTATATAACGGATATATATGATGAATGATACATCCAAATGATGAATATAATTTTGGAATTAAAATATACATACCTCTCATTTAGTTTTAATTCCATTAATATGACAAAGAAATGAAAGTAGCGTTAATGCGTACGTACGGCTTACCGTCTCCATGAACGGTGCATTTCATTTCATACCTCTAAATGATTATGTAATATTATAAATACATGTATATGGTGGATATATATGATATAAATGATATCAAAATCATAAATATAATTCTGGATATAATGAACGATTTACCACACGAACAACATGTAATTGTAAGAAGTCCACTTTTGACTTAAGAACCAAATATTGACAAAACAAACATTTTTAACTTAAATTATTACATAATGTTTATAACATGTAAATAATTGATATAAAATGAATAATGAACATGAAAAAGGTTCTTAAGAAAGTATAAATTAACTCAAGTTTATTATTCAGGATGTTAAAGAACGATTGAGTCAAGTCGGACCCGAGGTAAGGGATCCTACTCCTCTCTTTCTTTTTAAGTACATTCTTTTATGTCATTCCTTTTAAGATCATATTTCTTGTGATTGGGATCTTCTTTTATATTACTCTTACTGTAATTTTTATGTACATATGATGAGAGACCCTATTCTCTCTCATCAATCCATTTTGGAGGTTTTGAGTGGCGCCGTTAGGCAGCTGAATTTTGGTAAGAGATCTAACCTCTCTCTTTCTTTTTAAGTACTCTCCTTTATGTCACTTCTATTAAGCTCCTATTTGTTATGTTGGGGGATGTTATTTTATATTCCTCTTTCTATAAACTTTATTTTAATATGATGAGATACCCTATTTGATCTCATCAATACTTTTTTGTAAGTTTTATGTGGCGCCGTTAGGCTGCCGAGTTTTCGTAAGGGATTTTTCATCACACTTTTATTCCTGTGAAATTTATGCTACATTTACCACAATTTCCTTTGAGTGGTGTATGTAATTCCCATTATATTACTCATTGTGTAATATACTTTCTTTTATGATTATTTACATCAATGTTGTATTGTCCTTCTTTCACGAGGTATATGTTTCGAAAGATACCAATGTCGGTAAGGGAACCTTTCACTGTCCTCTTTTTAAAAGACTTATTTTATTATGTCTTTTAATTCACATAATATTATTGTTGGTCGGAGTGGTTCAATCAAGAGGGGGGTGAATTGAGTACCAATTAAAATTTCTGTATTTAAAAAACAGTGTCTTAAAGACCCCCAAATAAAATAATAAATTAAACTGTAGTGAATTTATATTAAAGTAGAGGTTCTGTTAGATTCTCAAGGGATTGATTAATTCCCAGTTAATCAACACAGGAGTGTGTGATTATCTTTTGAAACTAACTTACTGATCTACACTTAACATAAACACTTGCTAATTTAATTATCAAAGTAACTTTAAAAACAGTATTGGTTTTAAAGTGATTAGCAGCGGAATAAAACTTTGAAAGAGATGGCACAACAATGTAACCAAGAGGTTCAGTCTCAAGACGAGACTTAGTCCTCTCACAAGTTTATATATAAAAATGATCCACACCCTGGATCGGGGTTCAACAGTTTACAACTGTCTAGGTCCAAGACCTCTACCACTGTTCTTCGTGGGAAATAGTACAACAGCACCCAGCTGTCCAGGTCACACACGACCTCTACCACTGTTATTCGTGGGAAAGAAATAATGAAAGAGTTTGGTAAGGATTTACAAATCCTTCAGTTTGAGTACAGGAGACAATGTATGTATTAGATACAGCAGATAACACACTGCTCGAAATGAATGATAATAAATCACAGAACAAGAGATGTAGAGTTTAGAAGTGGTTCTGGTGATTTCAGTGTAGCTCTGGACTTCTTTGGATTTGATCAGAAGTGAGTTTGAGTCCTCTTCTCATTTCTGTTTGAGAAACAGAGTGTCGTATGCTCCAGGTTCACAGGTAGTGAGAATTTAGTCGATGAAGTTCTTCTTGTATGCACAGAACACTTCTCGAGTATGTTTGATTGTCTATGAGCTTCTCTGTGTTCTTCTCGTGCTTGTGTCGTTTTTGGTATATTGGATGCACCGCACTTTTCTGGTTCGCTTCTTCTTCTTGTTTGTTTTTCCTTCACATGTTCGTGTCTTTCTGGTATGTAGTCTTCTCGTATTTATCTCGCATCAGGGGACAGAAAAGATTTCTTTTCAGCAAGTACGAGGTACGGGTTCCTGACATCCGACAACCTTTATCAGATATTTGACAAATCATTAAAATGTACATGATATGACCGTTAGATAGATTAAACATAAATAAAGAAATTCAAACAGTGAGTCGAGTGATCAGTAGGTAATCAGCATCGGTAGCTTGAACATAGGTAGCTTGAACATCGGTAGCTTGAACATCGGTAGCTTGAACATCAGTAGCTCAATGTCATTAGTTTCTTGGACTCTATCGATGGCTCTATGAGTCGGTAGGTACATGCTTGTATCAGTGACTGTTTATCGGTAGCTCCATGCGTCGGTAGGTACATGCATCGGTAGCTCCTATGCATCGGTATCTCCATGCGTCGGTAGCTGTGAGTCGGTTTCGGTAGCTTCGTCCATCGGTGACTCTTATTCCATCGGTAGCTATTTATACTTACACCGGTAGCTCTACGTTTGTATCGGTAGCTGTCTGTAAGTCAGTAGCTTATATTTATAAGTACATCGGTAGCTCTGTGTTAAGTCTATCAGTAGCTGTCTGTCGGTAGACTAAGTCTATCGGTATACTGGTTACCGGTAGCTCTTTATCAGTAGCTATAGATAGATTACTAATCTGTTTTATGCAGAACACATCTGATTGTGTTAGAATCAATTTATAACTTGTATAAACATGGATAAATGAGGATTAACATATTTCAAGGACTATTTTAAAGATTATGATTGGTTTGATCATAGATTTGAAAGAATTAAAGTATAGATCAATGATACTTAAAAATATCACATAGAATGAAAACATAATTGGGATTTTCAACACAAATGAATACAAGATTGAGATTATCAAAACAGGTGAGGCCAACATTTATATTGGGACATGTTCTTATATATCCTTATTGATGTAAATTTTATGTCCCAGTGATGAGATACCCTTTTTATCTCTCATCAACTCTTTCTCTGAATTTTGAAGTGACGCCGTTAGGCTGTCTAATTATTGCAAGGGAACTTCTTAACCCAATTTCCGTTATTTGGGTTAATCTCCTACTTTCAAATTATGTCATGATATTATTATGTCCTATCTCTTATTTTTACTTTATTTATGTCTACATATAGTGAATACACATAATAGATATATTTTATTTAAAAATGATCTTTGTATGGGACTTCGTCTCAATCTCTTTTCATTGAGGCATATTTTGTTTTATACACAACCTTCTTTTATACGGTGTATAAACCTCTTTGACTTTTACGTTTATTCAAAAGGAATATTTTTTATACGAATCATTTACTAAACAAAAAAAGGTAATGTTTTTGTCATACTTATGTGGCGACAACGACTTCTCCGCCGCCGTGAATCTTATTTGAGTTTCGGCTTCCTCTACAATCCATACCTTTTTTAAAAAAGAAAAAAAATACCATGTTTTACTTTTATTTTATTTTGGTATTGAAAATTGTTTTCATAATGTTTTTATATCAATGTGTTGTATTGATATCTTGTGATTGAAAGGTGAAAATGTTATGTTTCCTTTATGCATGTTTTATGTGATACGATTATGTTGAGGTTCTTGGGCATTATTATGAAGACAGGTGGTTCCGTGATAGACTAAGGGCGGGTGAGCCCGATATAGCTCTTCAATTCATTGGGTAACACGAAGGAGTGAAACGTTAAGGTTTCTCCGAAGAGATTTAGGGAATATACTGTGATGGGTATTCCAAACGTAACCAAGAGGGTAACTCCCAACATAAGAATGTTATGAATGCCTCAAGTTACCTTTATGTATTATGATGATTTATTCATGGTTTAATTAGGTATGTTAATGTGCCTATGTTTTATGGGTAAAGTATGATTTCATTCTTATGTATATATGAACTCATGTTTCCTTTCCATATTTTTATAACCCTTACTGAGCTTTTTATGCTCATCCCAAGTTTTTGAAATATTTTTCACAGGTCAAGGGAAAGGTACATGATGTGATGATAGTGTCAAGGATGTGTTAAGAAAGAATCCCTGTTTTATTCTCAATATGTTTCCGTTGATGGGAAGAATGAATACTGTCTTTTATGTAACCACTTCGTTTAAATGTGTAATGTAATGCAAGTTTCATGTTCTAATTCTCTAAAACTCTAAACCTGAAAAGATCCTCAATGTGTTATCTTGTAATAACTCAAGATTAAGTAAGGTTTAAGGATGGGGCCTTAGAGTTGGTATCAAAGGTCGGTTTAGATAACTTTAGAGGTTAGGGTATTCTCTAAGCATAAGTGACAGTACCATAATGGATAGGATTTCAGAAAGAGTCCTAGTTTTAGATAAAGTGAATGAGTAATTATATCTTAGTGGTTATCTCCATCATTAGTACATGATGGTCTTGTTGATATACTCACACTGACATTTCTGTTTTTAGTGAAATGATGGCTCTCGCAGGAACCAAAGAGACAACAGGTTTGAAGGAAACGGTGGTGGTTCTCTGATTAAGAGACTGGATGAAATGGGGGATTCAATGAGGAATCTCATGGTTGTTCTAAACCAACTATCAAGGAGTCATGATCAACCACTTGAACATTGGTATGTTCAATAATGCATCATGTATGAGATGACCAAATCTCTGTGGATGTTTTGGTAATAATTATAAAGGTAACCATTAGAGTTTATATAATCCTTACTTTTGAGGTAATTATGGGTTATTATTTGATATGCTGGAAAATGAAAGGCATGAGATAAACTTGAGGTTAAAATACGTAACAGTCATTTTTGATGATTTTATCTCTTTTTGGGGAATGATTTAAGAATTATATAGTTTTGGACAAAGGAAAACACGCAGACCGTGTGACCACCCGTCGCATGAGACAAAGCTGCGGGAATCAAACCCACAACCAAAGTGCGACTGGTATTTATCGCCTACCACTGGACTACGTGACGTCCCTGGTTAGTTTGACTGATTCTTTTTAGTTATATGATTTTATGAATTTATAGTTAGTTGATTTTTTGTTATTTATGAAAATGATTAACCTATCATGAAGGATATGTTATTAGGTTAATTACATTTCAATACGAGACTTCAGGAACAACTGATGTTGTTTGGAGAAAAATGTTATGATTTAACATGGAAGACTACGTGACTAAATACTTCAAATATTTGGGTTTCAATCTTAGATTGGTTTAATTTGAATAATTTTATGGACATATTGGTTATCGAATGGTCCTCATTGAACTTTGGGTATTGTTGGACAAATTTTTAGATTAAGAATATATTTTCTTTTTATAAAGGGTTATCCTTTTCTAGATTACCTGATCTTGTAGTAACCTTTTTGGTTTTAGTTTTGGTTAAGGTTTGACGACATGGGAAATGTATAGTTAGTTTTTGATTTTGTGGATTAGGTGCTCCTCTATAAGTTGTTTATAGTAATCTTAATGCGAACAAGTCTTCCTAAATACTCATCTTTTGGAGAAAGTATGAGTCTGTTTGAGAAATCTAGTAAAAGTTGAAAGTCAACATGACAAGTAAGTATGTTTCCTTATGTTTTATTTAAGCTCAAAAATAAACTCCTCAATAAAAAGTAACTTAAAACAAAAAAGTTGTCTATTAACTTTTCCTGTTGGGGAACCCAACACCGTTTAACCCATAACAAGTTTGTGAATGTCTTATTGTTAACTTTCTCTTCAACATGTTTTCTATCACTCTCCATCAGAACATGACCCTATGTTTTCTCCTACATGTCCATATTTTTCTACATGGAATCCTAGTATGGGTTAACTCGGGTGACCTTTGTACTTATCTTCCTTTATTTTAAAGTGCTTTTTTTACCGACTATTGTTCCGATGTGGGACGTTCAAGGATGTTTCCAAGCTCAATTTTAAAAATTGCGAGGACGCAATTCCCAAAAGGGGGGAAGGATTTAACACCCAAGGTAAATAAAGAATATGAAATTATCATATTTATCCATATTTTGAATAAAATATTAATATGACATTAAAGGGGACGCTATGCTCAATAGCATACCCAACACGCAACAACGAGTTTCTTGGGAATCTTACGTTGCACTCTAATAATAAAAGAATATTATTTTAAATGGCAGTTAAAATGTAGCCATTGTATTGGCGGTAATGGATTGAAATAACTAAAATATGATTATATATGTTTTTAAATGTTTTTACATTTATCTAATAAAATATAAAGGCTTAAAATACAGAAAGAATTCAATTTTAGGCGTATATGCCCTAGTTTTCACTAAAGGTTCACTTATCGCCTTTTGATGGCGAACCGTCATTAAATATAGTTTTGTTCACTATCATACATTCTATTGGAACAAATAAAACTCTTCTTAAGAATCGGGACATCAAAATTTACTTTCTGTAAATTTTTGGTATCTTTCCGATAAAGTTAATTTTTTTAATGAAGTGTAAAATGATGTATTTTAATTCAAAACCTCTTTTTAATCTAATTTATTTAAATTATTATATTATCTTTTGAATTGGTTTTAATTTGATATTAAAATATATTTTCACCATTAAATCCAATGGTGGTCGTTGGAATTAATTTCACTTTGAAATCATTCTTAAACTAGTGTCAATCTTTTGATACTTATTGTTTCATAAAAACACGCTATTTGCTCCAACAACGGGAATTAATTATTAAATTAATTAATGTGACATATATGTTTTGAATTTTGTAAAATAGAATTCAATTTTGAATTCGGAATATCAAATATAGCTTTGGGTGAAGTTTTCGTAATTTTCTGAAAAACTTCAATTTTTGATGAATAGTGAAACCACTAAGTGGTACTTATAAAAACTGATTTTCCTTTTAAATGAAATTTTTCCACCTTTGTGTTTTGAATTTAAAAAATCAGACATACATGGTTTTCATTAAGAAGTAAAATGTGGTTCAATGGGATTAAAATAATTTTTTGTTGAATAGTAACTTATTAACTTTTTAATCGCGATTAGAGGTAATTAGTGTAGTTTAAGGTAAAGATAATGTTTTAATTATATTAAATAAACTTGACACATGTCCTAACCTCATTGTATGTGTCATGGCCGACCAAGAAACCCCATGGGTCAACATGGGGACCCCATGGAGCCACTTTGGTTGGAAAATGACATAAATATCTTTTTATTTAATGTTAAAGTAAAAATAACACAAACATTACATGTTTTACTAAAACAATTGTTACATGGGGTTATACAATTAAGATTTTTGATTATAAATAGTCATTGGAAAGGTAAAAGAATTTCCTACATCATGATAGTTCTTTTATAATTTTTAGACACTAAATAAATTAAATTATTTATGACATCATGATAATGCAGCTATGACCTCATTATTTAACGATTGAAATAAAATGGAAAGAAAATGTAAAATCTAAGACCTACACATGTCCACAACCAATTGTATGGGTGGATTTAGAAACCCTATCACCTTATCCTATAATTATAGCAATGTGGGACCCTTTAAATCCGAGAATAAGTTTCAAATAATGTAATATTTCTTTACTTTCCAAAAGTGCCCCTCCTCTCCTCTTATAAAAGGCCCCCACCTCTACCACCTTACCCAAACTTCCAAGGCCTTTGGCTCGGCCAACCCCTTCCCATTTTGTATCTCCTATTCCCTCTCTTACTCCTTGAAGCCTCAATTTGGGCAGAAGTCTTCCCAAGTAATCCTTTGAGCTCAAACCAAAGGGATTTACCCGATTTTAAGGTAATGTCTTCTTTTGAGTCCTTTTGATTTATTTTGCTTCTACAACCCCCTAAACTCTTTTTATTAATTTATTTTGTAATAACTACAGTATTCTAAATATACTAGGATGTTGTTATAAGAATGATTCGAGCTACACTTACACACACCTACATCTAATGGTTAAAGAACATACAGTTTCCGTGGATGGTGTATTTTTGCCTCCCGAAACGATGATTGTTCAACAATCTTTTAACACCTTCAATGGTGGCCATTAAGATGACAATATATTTATACATGATATATAATATGTTTATGTTTTCTTTACGATTATTTATTCTTCATTTTTGGGCATACCTTTATGGTTTCCATTATGGGTAAACGCGATATCTTCATTTAAGGAAGTGCGGACTACCGCCCCCTCAAAGTGATTTGATTCGTTAAATACCATATGTGGGACATATAAAGGATAGAAATATGATATTATATATGATATTATACTGGAATTATAATATACCTTTATATCATTATTATTCCATTCTATAAAATATGAAATAGAAATGAAAGTAGCGTTCATGCGTACGTACGGCTTACCGTCTCCATGAACGATGCATTTCATTTCGTATCCCCAAATGTAATGTACTATTATAAGTACATGTATATAATTGATATATATGATTAATGATACATCTAAATTATGAATATAATTCTGGAATTAAAATATGCCTACCTCTCATTTAGTTTTAATTCCATTAATATGACAAAGAAATGAAAGTAGCGTTGATGTGTACGTACGGGTTACCGTCTCCATGAACGGTGCATTTCATTTCTTACCTCTAAATGATTATGTAATATTATAAATACATGTATATTATGTATATATTGATATATATGATATCCAAATCATAAATATAATTCTGGATATAATGAACCATTTACCACACAAACAACATGTAATTGTAAGAAGTCCACTTTTGACTTAAGAACCAAATATCGAAAAAACAAACATTATTAACTTAAATGATTACATAATGGTTATAACATGTCAATAATTGAGATAAAAGGAATAATTAACATGAAAAAGGTTATTAATAAAGTATAAATTAACTCATGTTTATTATTCAGGACGTTAAAAAATGATCGAGTCAAGTCGGACCCGAGGTAAGGGATCCTACTCCTCTCTTTCTTTTTTAGTACACTCTTTTATGTCATTCCTTTTAAGCTCATATTTATTGTGATTGGGATGTTCTTTAATATTAATCTTACTGTAATTTTTATATACACATGATGGGAGACCCTATTCTCTCTCATCAATCCATTTTGGAGGTTTTGAGTGGCGCCGTTAGGCAGCCAAATTTTCGTAAGAGATCTAACCTCTCTCTTTCTTTATAAGTACTCTCCTTTATGTCACTTCTTTTAAGCTCCTATTTGTTATGTTGGTGGATGTTATTTTATATTACTCTTTCTATATAATTTATGTTAATATGATGAGATACCCTATTCGATCTCATCAATCCATTTTTGTATGTTTTATGTGGCGCCGTTAGGCTGCCGAGTTTTCGTAAGTGATTTTTCATCTCACTTTTATTCCTGTGAGATTTATGCTACATTTTCCACAATTTCATTTGAGTGGTGTATGTACTTCCCATTATATTACTCATTGTGTAATATAATTTATTTTATGAGTATTTACATCAAGGTTTTATTGTCCTTCTTTCACGAGGTATATGTTTCGAAAGATACCCATGTCGGTAAGGGAACCTTTCACCCTCCTCTTTTTAAAAGACTTATTTGGTTATGTCTTTTAATTCACATAATATTATTTTGGGATATGTTCTTATATATTCTTATTGATGTAAATTTTATGTCCAAGTGATGAGATACCCTTTTTATCTCTCATCAACTCTTTTTCTGAATTTTGAAGTGACGCCGTTAGGCTGTCTAATTATTGCAAGGGAACTTCTTAACCCAATTTCTGTTCTTTGGGTTAATCTCCTACTTTCAAATTATGTCATGATATTATTATGTCCTATCTTTTATTTTTAATTTCTTTATGTGTACATATAGTGAATACACATAATAGATCTATTTTATTTAAAATTGATCTTTGTATGGGACTTCGTCTCAATCTCATTTCATTGAGGCATATTTTGTTTTATACACAACATTCTTTTATACGGTGTATAAACCTCTTTGACTTTTACGTTTATTCAAAAGGAATATTTCTTATATGAAGCGTTTACTAAACGACAAAAGGGAATGTTTTTGTCATACGTATGCGGTGACAATGACTTCTCTGCCGCCGTGACTTTTATTTGAGTTTCAGCTTCCTCTAAAAGCCATACCTTTTTTTAAAAAGAAAAAAAATTAATACCATGTTTTACTTTTCTTTTATTTTGGTATTGAAAATTGTTTTCATAATATTTTTATATCAATGTGTTGTATTGATATCGTGTGATTGAAAGGTGGAAATGTTATGTTTCCTTTATTCATGTTTTATGTGATACGATTATGTTGAGGTTCTTGGGTATTAATATGAAGACGGATGGTTCCGTGATAGACTAATGGCGGGTGAGCCCGATATGGCTCTCCAATGCATTGGGTAACACGAAGGAGTGAAACGTTAAGGTTTCTCTGAAGAGATTTAGGGAATATACTGTGATGGGTATTCCAAACGTAACCAAGAGGGTTACCCACTACGTAAGAATGTTATGAATGCCTCAAGTTACCTTTATGTCTTATGATGATTTATTCATGGTTTTATTAGGTATGTTAATGTGCCTATGTTTTATGGGTAAAGTATGATTTCATTCTTATGTATATATGAACTCATGTTTCCTTTCCATATTTTTATAACCCTTACTGAGCTTTTTATGCTCATCCCATGTTTTAGAATTGTTTTTCACAGGTCAAAGGAAAGGTACATGATGTGATGATAGTGTTAAGGATGTATCAAGAAAGAATCCATGTTTTATTTTCAATAATTTTCCGTTGATGGGAAGAATGAATCCTATCTTTTATGTAACCACTTTGATTAAATGTGGAATGTAATGCAAGTTTCATGTTATAATTCTCTAAAACTCTAAACCTGAAAAGATCCTCAATGTGTAATCTTGTAATAACTCAAGATTAAGTAAGGTTGAAGGCTGGGGCATTATATTATAAACTAATTTAAATGCCTCTTATTATGTTTATGTAATATCTATAATTAATATAAACATATTTATCATCTTGTGGTCATCGAGGGTTAATCACCAAACTTATTAATGAGGATAAGATACTGGTACACATGATTCATGTGATACGACGAAATGAAATATTATAGAATTTTATTATATTATTTAATATGTTCATAATAATTCATTCCTCCCATTGATGATCAATAACCAATGTTTTTTTAATATTACATTTAGATATGGGTATATTCTTCTGCAATCATGTGTAATTCCCCTAATCATTCCCTATTGGTGTGCATTGTGTTGCATTTGTTGTCAATGAGGCATGCAGTTGTCATGGAATGAATGGATGTCAAGGAATGTCAAGATGTGAATGACAAAGGTTGTGATGGTGATGGTGATGAATGGAGAATGGCCATGGTACTAAGATGCATGTCACTTAGGAGATTCACTACGTAACATAGGATATGATGGTTGAAACATTCTCTAGTTATATCAGACAATTGTTGAGCTGTTCTTTAAGTTCCAAGAACTTGTATCAACTGGATACAATGTCACAACAATGTTAGAAGACCATTTATTGTATTGACAATGCATGAGGAGAAGCAATAGATCCATCCACAACTTCTAAGTGGATGAATTGGATTAAAGAAGTCCATGTACTAAATCTTAGTGCATGTGAATCAGAACAAGATCCAATTGATCTCTGATTAGATCAATGAAGCACATTGGAGAATTCATGTTGATTCAGGAGTTCGGTTGAAGATGAAGAACATTCAAGAATTCACTCCTATGTAATGAATATATGTTGAGGAGATTAGAGGAATTCTAATGAAGAAGAGAAGGGAAGAAATGAAGAAGAAGAGTTGTGGCATTTGGCATTTTACACTTAAGTACTTTGTATACTTAGTGTATATTCAAGCAAAAAAAATTAGCCACCAAGGGCCAGCCTTAAGGGTTCAACCCAAGGCACATGTGGGACTAGGTCACCACGCCCAAGGGGATCCCATGGGGCCAGCCCGAGAGGCCGCGGCCGTGTGTAAGCCGGGCCACGCAGGTGATCAGGTCCTGCGCAACATGGGCGCCAGAGCGCGCGCCGAGGGCACGCATAGTGGGCGCCAGTGGCGCACCCGCAGGGAGAAGAGTGGGCGCAGAGCGCGCCCGTAGGGAGAACACGGTGCGGGGCGGCACTGTGGAGGGGGAAGTTCAATTGCTGAGAGATGGGCAGCGCTAGGTTGATAAGCCGCGGCAAAACCGCGCCCCGTTTCGATGTGGGACGCGGAAAAATTCCTGGGAGCGCATCCTGGCCGCACGATTGATCGCGCGCCAGATCCGAGCCGCTCATCAAATCGTGCCATTCGCGATCTGATCCAGGCCGTCCAAGGTTATTCGATCGCCTGATCTGACGGCTCTGAGGCATCTCCTTCCTCGAGCTTGAGCCGAGGACACCCCGTGCCACCCGCGACCTCGCCATGAACCAGAGGCACCTCCGAGAAATGTTTTTGAGTTCCCAGCCACCATAGTTCGAGCTGAAGAATTCATGGAGTTTGTCTGGCCCAACTGAACCTAACCATGCAATAAAATAAGCATGCATGCAAGGTGATTGAGATTTCGAGATTCGGCCGAGGCAAACAAATTTGTCGAGGGCGTGCCACGTTGCTCGAACGCCTAAACCGACGGTCGTGCATGCGTTCTAAGTCGCATGCACGTAGAGGAGAAAAATATAGAAGGAGAACCCGCGGTGAACCGAGGAGAAAATCAAGATTTGCAAAATCTTGAAGATCCGAATACTTCGGGGATTTGAGATATATCCCACGTGGATGTTTTGAGGCGTTTCTCTGCCTATAAAAAGAGAGGCCGAGGCTCTCATTATGCTTGCTGAAGTTTTATTGAAAACCCTAAGTCCCGCGGAGCACTTTGTGCCTCGCGAAGCTGAAGCCCCGCGCATCCCACTTGCGCGGCTGAAGTTCCAGAGCCACCCGAGGCTCTGAAGGAGGTCCCTGCCCGCGTACTCGCGCGGCAGAAGGAGCCCTCACTGCCCGCAAACTTGCACGGCAGGAGGAGCTTGTGTGGCCGAGGTGCTTGACACCTTGAGCGCCCCTGTGGCCTTGTGCACTTGCGCGACCAGTGACACCCACACCCAACGTGGTGATTAAAGTGATATGTTGGCCGCACCCCTTGCGCGCCTCCTTTGGAGTTCGGGTGGAATAGCAAAAGAAGGCCGAGACCACACCATTGTGTGTGTGTGCTAAAGTGAAGGAAGTAAGCCGAGGCCAAGTGTGTGCCAAGTGGAGAAGAGGACCCGAGGCTTTCATGCCTTGTGTGTGCACCAAGAGAAGACACACTTTGTGTGAATGAAAAATTGAAGAACACACTTTGTGTGTGCAAGTGAAGTAGGCCGTATCCCTTGTGGGGTGCACACTTTGAAGAACAAAGAATATTTTGTGTGTGTGCAAAGTGATGGAGGAAGGCTAAAGACTTACCTTAGTGGTGTGTGTGCAAAGGAATAAAAAAGTCCGAACCTAGTGTGTGCACTAAGTGAAGTGTATACACTTAGAAGAAGTGGAAGACTCTCACACTAAAGTATAACACACATTCAAGTGTGTAAGCAAATTGAATAAAGTGTGTGAAGAAGTGAGAAGCTGGTGTGTGCTTAAAGATACTACACCCTTTGTGGGTTTATTGCACCAAGATAAGAAAGGGGAGTGCATGCATGCATGCATGCACATGCACATGTGAACAAAGCCAAATCCGGTTGTGTGCATTTTAGGAGTCCAAGACCAAGAGTTCTTGAAGAATTTGAGAAGCCATGCAATCAGTGCATGAGGAAGCAGAGATGCCATGCACTCAGTGCATGAAGTTGATGTGAAGTCAGACTGAATCCAGACTGAAGTTAGAGATATCAGTTGTCTGAGTTTTCAGTGATTGAGAAGAGCCTGATCAACAGAAGTGATCAGAAGTTGCTGAGCAAGACCAACAGACCTTATCAGAGGCGGTTGAAGATTCTTGAAGAGAGAGGCTAGGTCATCCTGAGAAGAAGGAGATAAAGCCTGAGCAAGACGAGAAGACCTAATCAACTCAAGTGATCAGAGGTACAGAGAAAGGCCAGCAGTCTTTATCCCAGACTGCTGAAGATACTTGAAGAAGCTTAAAGTGAAGAAGAGATACTCGTGTGACTCGAGGAGCCAGGAGAAGCCCCCTGTGAGACTTAGGGAGAAGATCTCTTCAGTGGGATTCTGGAGCAGGCCAGTGGGACTCTGGTAACACTGTGTGAAGCAGTACAAAGACCCTCCTATGGGACTCAGGAGAGATACGGTGGGAAGCTGTATCGACCATTGTAATACTAACAGATTATAATGGGAGAATCCATGCTGGGAGAGCATGGCAAGGATGTAGGCCTTTGGTGCCGAACCTTGTAAATCCTTGTGTCTTGTGCCTTTTCATTACTGCATTATCCGGGAAAGGTTGAGAGACATAAGAAGAGTGGATCGAGGCCTTAACAAGCCATAGAGGTTTAATTGATTAAGAATCAATTAGTAAAAAGTTTTAAGGGATCACTGATTCACCCCCTCCCCCTCTCAGTGATTCACACTGATCTGGGCACTTCAATTGGTATCAATGGGAGGTTACCTCTAAAAGATCCAAGGGAGTCTTTATGAAGTGCAGATTTGGGGAAATGAGTGACCAAACTCAAATGGAGATATCTGCCAAGACTCAGAAAAATAGAAAGAAGAAACAGGCCAAGAAGATGAAGAAAGCCTGTCTTAGCTGTGATGAAGTTGGAACAATGAAAGATCTTCAAAGTGAAATCAAATATCATTAGAAGACAGTCCCCAAGGAAGTGGCAATGTGTATTACTACTGGCATCCTTGATCTTCAAGAAGAAAAATTACAGCTAGAAGAAGAAGCCAATGCAATTGAAGATCAGTTGGCTAAAAGGGTTGGCATAACCAACACTCTCAGAAAGCTGGTGAAGGCTAAAGATGATACCGTTTCTCTTTGCAATGAAAGATATGAAGACACTGCTGAAGAATTGCAAAGAAGCCTTTCTGAGAAGAAATCTTTAAAGTAATGATCAAAGATGTTTACCATGCATTGGAGAAGAGGCATAGAGTATCAATGGTTGTTAAAGATGCTCAACTTGAAGACAAAGT
Organism: Viscum album; assembly: GCA_963277665.1. Lineage (NCBI taxonomy): Eukaryota > Viridiplantae > Streptophyta > Magnoliopsida > Santalales > Viscaceae > Viscum > Viscum album. The sequence continues at coordinate 1,375,868,482 of OY728158.1, read as the reverse complement.
AAAAAGGGTGAAGGAGCTTGACAACTCATTGCTTGAAATGAATAAGGTGCATGAAGACCAGATGATACAGCTGGAAGAGAAATGGGAAGGAAAGCTAAGAACTGTTGAGGATGAGAAGAACTCCCTTAACATGAAGTGTTTAGAATTAGAGGTGATATTGAAAAATCTGCAATCACCCAAAGCTGAAGCCTCCCAGTCAGCTGAAAGAAGAAATGTTGCTACTCAGGTGAGCTTTGAGAAGGATGATTCTAAAAGAAAGACATCCTCTAATGAAAGGGAAACATCTTCTAAAAAGAAGGTACCATCCATACCATCTTGTACTCATGCTTCTAAATGTGTTTCCATAAAAATTGCAGGATGGAAGAATAACTCTGAACAAGTATGGATGAAGTCAATGACGAAAGAAAGCTCTCCTGAAGCAGCACAACAGTCCATGACAAGTACCCTACAATCAGAAGGAATCAAAAAGTCATGATTTGTGGGTCAATGTTGGTGTTGTAACAAGTATGGGCATTGTGAAAAGGATTGTTGGTACAATCCACTGAATGCCAAAGCATAGAGGAAGCCCATACCAAGGGGGAGCAAGCCAGAAGAAAAGAAGCAGCATTCACAGGTCCAGAGACATCTGTTTACTGCTAACAGATTTGGATTACTTGACAACATCTGGGATGGTTGCAAAAGTGGTCAAAAGAATGATACATGTCAATCTCCGAATGTATCCAAAGCTGGAAAGAAGAGAAGATCACAGAACCTGGCTAAGAGAGATTCCTTGGGAAGCAATAAAAAAGTCGAAAATGCTCCCAAGAAGTGTTTGAGAAATGAAGAGAAGTCCTTGGAGTCTAAATCCAAGAAGGGTGATGCATCCAGAAGGACCACCAAGAAAACATGCTTCTACTGTGGAAAGAAAGGACACACCATGGATCTTTGTGAACATGCCATGGAACTGAATAGAAGCAGACTGGACTCAAAAAGACAATCAATCCAGAAGAAGCAGAAGGGATTGATTGAAAATAAGTTGCCTAAGAAAGGTAGCTTAACAGCATCAAAAGAACCATGTGGAACTTCCAGAACTGAGGCCACTCTTCCAAATGATTTACTTGTAATATGGCCACATCAGTTGCAACTTGCCAGAGAACTACAAAGAGTTGAAGATGAAGCTCTGGCAATTGCTAAAGCAAAAGGGAAGAAGAAGGTTTCACATGAAGATGTTTTGAGAACCACACCAGCACAATCATCAATGAAGATCAAATGTGCAAGTGTGAAGACTGGTGAAAATGGGACATCTCGGTTGAGAGAATCTTCTCAACCTTGTTGTTCACATTGATGAACCAAGGAGGTTCCATCTTATTCCCTTATACTCTTGGTATATACATGTGCTAACATTGCAGGGAATTGAAGATGATGATCATTCTCATCTGGAGGATGGTTTGGACAGAACGGAGTGCACCCCTTGAGGGGGAGCAAATCTGAAGAAGATGATGTACTGAAATTAATATCATCTTAATAAAATGGATGAATGGGGGAGCTTTATCTTTGCACTGAACATTCTAATGAGTTTTGTGGAGTATGTGCAGGATTTAGCAATTCATTGAATATCTGAACCCCTTAGCATGATCTCACATGTTTACAGTGAATGTGGACAACATTGAGTTCCTTGGTTACATCACTCTTGTTTTCTGCACCGGGTTAGCCCAAGTAGACTTAGAGTTGATTTTCTAAAGGTTCTTTGCTAAAGAGAATATGTGGCATCATCCCTCTCTTAGTGATTTTTAAAGAAGATGCTATTCGAAGGGAGGAAGAGATTTTTTTTGAAAGAGAAACACACCACACCTTTGCATTTGATTGCCAATAAGGGGGAGAAAATATTGGCACACATATTTCCCCATTCATACATGCTGAAGGAGTGTATTGACAACAAATGCAACAAGAGAACATGTGGCATCATCCCTCTCTTAGTGATTTTTAAAGAAGATGCTATTCGAAGGGAGGAAGAGATTTTTTTTGAAAGAGAACCACACCACACCTTTGCATTTGATTGCCAATAAGGGGGAGAAAATATTGGCACACATATTGACCCATTCATATGTGCTGAAGGAGTGTATTGACAACAAATACAATGGGGGAGATTGAAGTGCATTGTGTTTCATTTGTTGTCAATGAGGCATGAAGTTGTCATGGAATGAATGGATGTCAAGGAATGTCAAGATGTGAATGAAAAAGGTTGTGATGGGGATGGTGATGAATGGAGAATGGCCATGGTACTAAGATGCATGTAACTTAGGAGATTCACTAAGTAACATAGGAGATGATGGTTGAAAAAATCTCTAGTTATATCAGACGATTGTTGAGCTGTTCTTTAAGTTCCAAGAACGTGTATCAACTGGATACAATGTCACAACAATGTTAGAAGACCATGTATTGTATTGACAATGCATGAGGAGATGCAAGAGATCCATCCACAACTTCTAAGTGGATGAAGTGGATTAAAGAAGTCCATGTACTAACTCTTAGTGCATGTGAATCAGAAGAAGATCCAATTGATCTCTGATTAGATCAATGAAGCACATTGGAGAATTCATGTTGATTCAGGAGTTCGGTTGAAGATGAAGAACCTTCAGGAATTCACTCCTAAGTAACGAATATATGTTGAGGAGATTTGAGGAATTATAATGAAGAAGTGAAGGGAAGAAATGAAGAAGAAGAGTTGTGGCATTTGGCATTTTACACTTAATTACTTTGTATACTTAGTGTATATTCAAGCAAAAAAATTAGCCACCAAGGGCCAGCCTTAAGGGTTCAACCCATGGAACATGTGGGACTAGGTCACCACGCCCAAGGGGATCCCATGGGGCCAGCCCGAGAGGCCGCGGCCGTGTGTAAGCCGGGCCACGCAGGTGATCAGGTCCTGCGCCGCATGGGCGCCAGAGCGCGCGCCGAGGGCACGCATAGTGGGCGCCAGTGGCGCGCCCGCAGGGAGCAGAGTGGGCGCAGAACACGCCCGCAGGGAGAACACGGTGTGGGGCGGCACCGTGGAGGGGGAAGTTCAATTGCTGAGAGACGGGCAGTGCTAGGTTGATAAGCCGCGACAAAACCGCACCCCGTTTCGATGTGGGACACGGAAAAATTCCCGGGAGCGCATCTTGGCCGCACGATTGATCGCACGCCAGATCCGAGCCACTCATCTAATCGCGCCATTCACGATCTGATCCAGGCCGTCCAAGGTCATTCGATCGCCTGATCTTACGGCTCTGAGGCATCTCCTTCCTCGAGCTTGAGCCGAGGACACCCCGTGCCACCCGCGACCTCGCCATGGACCAGAGGCGCCTCCGAGCAATGTTTTTGAGTTCCCAGCCACCATAGTGCGAGCTGAAGTATTCATGGAGTTCGTCTGGCCCAACTGAACCTAACCATGCAATAAAATAAGCATGCATGCAAGGTGATGGAGATTTTGCGATTCGGCCGAGGCAAACAAAGTTTCCGAGGGCATGCCACGTTGCTCGAACGCCTAAACTGACGGCCGTGCATGCGTTCTAAGTCGCATGCACGTAGAAGAGAAAAATATAGAAGGAGAACCCGCGGTGAACCGAGGAGAAAATCAAGATTTGCAAAATCTTGAAGATCCGAATACTTTGGGGATTTGAGATTTATCCCACGCGGATGTTTTGAGGCGTTTCTCTGCCTATAAAAAGAGAGGACGAGGCTCTCATTATGCTTGCTGAAGTTTTATTGAAAACCCGAAGTCCCGCGGAGCACTTTGTGCCTCGCGAAGCTGAAGCCCCGCGCAACCCACTTGCGCGGCTGAAGTTCCAGAGCCACCCGAGGCTCTGAAGGAGGTCCATGCCCGCGTACTCGCGCGGCAGAAGGATCCCTCACTGCCCGCAAACTTGCGCGGCAGGAGGAGCTTGTGTGGCCGAGGTGCTTGACACCTTGCGCGCCCTTGTGGCCTTGTGCACTTGCGAGGCCAGTGACAGCCACACCCAACGTGGTTATTAAAGTGATAAGTTGGCCGCACCCCTTGCGCGCCTCCTTTGGAGTTCGGGTGGAATAGCAAAAGAAGGCCGAGACCACACCATTGTGAGTGTGTGCTAAAGTGAAGGAAGTAAGCCGAGGGCAAGTGTGTGCCAAGTGGAGAAGAGGACCCGAGGCTTTCATGCCTTGTGTGTGCACCAAGTGAAGACACACATTGTGTGAATGAAAAATTGAAGAACACACTTTGTGTGTGCAAGTGAAGTAGGCCGTATCCCTTGTGGGGTGCACACTTTGAAGAACAAAGAATATTTTGTGTGTGTGCAAAGTGAAGGAGGAAGGCTAAAGACTTACCTTAGTGGTGTGTGTGCAAAGGAATAAAAAAGGCCGAACCTAGTGTGTGCACTAAGTGAAGTGTATACACTTAGAAGAAGTGGAAGACTCTCACACTAAAGTATAACACACATTCAAGTGTGTAAGAAAATTGAATAAAGTGTGTGAAGAAGTGAGAAGCTGGTGTGTGCTTAAAGATACTACACCCTTTGTGGGTTTATTGCACCAAGAGAAGAAAAAGGAGTGCATGCATGCATGCATGCACATGCACACGTGAACAAAGCCAAATCCGGTTGTGTGCATTTGAGGAGTCCAAGACCAAGAGTTCTTGATGAATTTGAGAAGCCATGCAATCAGTGCATGAGGAAGCAGAGATGCCATGCACTCAGTGCATGAAGTTGATGTGAAGTCAGACTGAAGCCAGACTGAAGTTAGAGATATCAGTTGTCTGAGTTTTCAGTGATTGAGAAGATCCTGATCAACAGAAGTGATCAGAAGTTGCTGAGCAAGACCAACAGACCTTATCAGAGGCTGTTGAAGATTCTTGAAGAGAGAGTCCAGGTCATCCTGAGAAGAAGGAGATAAAGCCTGAGCAAGATGAGAAGACCTGATCAACTCAAGTGATCAGAGGTACAGAGCAAGGCCAGCAGTCTTTATCCCAGACTGCTGAAGATACTTGAAGAAGCTTAAAGTGATGAAGAGCTACTCGTGTGACTCGAGGAGCCAGGAGAAGCCCCCTGTGAGACTCAGGGAGAAGAAGTCTTCAGTGGGATTCTGGAGCAGGCCAGTGGGACTCTGGTAACACTGTGTGAAGCAGTATAAAGACCCTCCTGTGGGACTCAGGAGAGATACGGTGGGAAGCTGTATCGACCATTGTAATACTAACAGATTATAATGGGAGAATCCATGCTGGGAGAGCATGGCAAGGATGTAGTCCTTTGGTGCCGAACCTTGTAAATCCTTGTGTCCTGTGCCTTTTCATTACTGCATTATCCGGGAAAGGTTGAGAGACATAAGAAGAGTGGATCGAGGCCTTAACAAGCCATAGAGGTTTAATTGATTAAGAATCAATTAGTAAAAAAGTTTTAAGGGATCACTGATTCACCCCCTCCCCCTCTCAGTGATTCACACTGATCTGGGAACTTCACCTATGTGGAGAACTAGTAAAAAATTTACTATCTTTGTTATATATGTTAACAATAAATGGAATGATGAATTAAAAATTGATAGTCATTGTAGAATACCACAGTTATATGAATGTGTAATAATTCTAAACAATTAACTCATACTGTGAGGAGGTTCTATGTATGTTTCATACTTTGAGATGATACCGTAATTTTTTAATAAACAAATGCAACATTTCTATGGTGTTATTTTCGACTGGATTACCTTATGGTCACACATGATACCTAGTTGAAGTTGTCTTATCAACTAAGTGTGTTTGGCCTATTTTGAATAAAATGGGGTTATTTTAGTCCTTTTAATGGAAAACAATACCCTATGTTTGGGAAATCAAAATTATTATCCATTCATGAGTATTGGAAGAATAATTCAAATTAATGAGGTTGGGAGATCATCTGAAATAAATCTTATATTTTTCAATATAATATTATCATACATCATTTGAAACCATATCCATATACATGATTCAATTACAAATTAAAAATATATTGAACTAATAACAAATTGAAATGATTTAACATATCATGTCATATATAATAATGACATTCAATATAACAAATATTATTTAAATATATTGGGGATAGATATATGGTATAAAATTTTCAATAAATACTCATTACATTTTATTGATATAAGTATTATTTCCTTCTATATATAAAGCTATGAAAAATATATAGCATTCAAGTTGTGATAAAAGGAAAACAATTAATAATAAATTGTGACTTTATTCATAAAATATATTCCCCATTATAAAACTATATTTTTAATAATTATTAGTTGTAAACCCTTTTATAGTGTCTAAATCTATTAGTACAATACCATTGTACATCTACATATTTGTAACTATTTGTTTTTTATTTTGTTTATCAACCATAATAAATATATTACATAGCATATTGGTCCTAATAATGAATATATTCCACCACTATATAACATTTTCAAATATAAGATTGTATAATATATATATTTATATATCTTTAGTAATCAAATAGTGAATTAAAATAATATCAAAATAATAGTATATTATTTTTTCTAGAGTTAATATTAACTAATAACCAAACAAAAAAAATATCTGAATGATTTTTTGAGTCTTATTTTTATAAATCTAATAGAGGATACAATTGAAGATAATGACATGTGAAATATTGAGGTATGAATATTATTAGGGGTGACAAAAAATAATAAATCTCTAAAAATAATCTTCATCATCACTTTCATGGATCTTAAATACATAATTAGTGGAAGGTTATAAAATAGTATTTGAGAGACTTTAAATATTTATAAAGGTTTTATATTGTTGAAAATAAAATACTAAAATAATTTATTTTTTTAATAATTAAATTGTTGTCAATATTTATAGATGTCCCCATCAAATGAAATTTATAAACTCATATATAGTCCCAATATATACCCATAACTAGTCCATTATGTAATTTTTGGTAATGAAACTACCTTTAACACCAATATGATTCCATTGGGTACCGATTGCTTGTCATGGGGGTACTTCATAATGTCCTGGAAACTGGGTTACACCTATTCTACATTACAACACTTTATAAAATATAGTAATGTTTCTTTAATGTAACAAAAAAACTAATGTGATATAATGTGATTTAATCAAAAGGAAACATATCCCTATTTATGTTTGAGTCATCGCATTCTCTATACCATTGAGCTTCTCATCCATAAGAATCATCAATAATATTCTTGTGTTATTATTTATTGTAATGTTACTATTTAGTTATACTTTTATATCCACAGAATAATATAGGTGAATTTAAACCATTAAATAAACATGAATATATTAAATAATTATACCAAAAAATTTTATATAGTGTTTTCACCAATAAGAATAAGATTATTCACAAAATAAAATATACTACATTTAAAATATCACCTAGCATTTAAATTATTATATTTTCAAATTTTAAATTCATTAATGTTGAAACATTAAATGAGTTATAATTATATATCATTTTATGAGTTGAGTTAGTCGATATCACATATCCCTATCTTTCTCCAATATTCTAGCCATAATTATATTAGTCAATATCCATTATTTACCCATCCATCAATTAACATGTCTATTTAAAATAATAAAATGACATTAGTAATGAGTGTGAATTCCATATATGACATTGAAAATAATCATATAAATATTTGTAAAATTTATCTATGGAAATAAACTTTTGAATAAAATTCAATAAATCAATAATATATAGTATAATACACCTAGAAATAATGGATAATTTTAAAATAAATTTAAAATGATGAATATATTGAAAATTTCTAGCTAAAGAGCAATCAATGAAGCCACATGAATCGATTATTATTAAAAACAATCATAATGGCATTAAAAAAATGAGAGGTGTTCGACCCATGCATTGTTGATATAATGTATACTAGCCTGAATCATATATTCCATAACATAATTACATCACTAGAACTTGTTTTAAAAATTATATGTGGGAATAAAATATCTATTGAAACTAAAAATACTAAACACATTACTGCCCTTTCAAAATTAGATTTGTAAACACTAGATATCTATAAGATATGATATCATCTCATTAAACATTATACCTTACAAAATCAAAAACTACATTTCATTTTAAGGGAATAATTATATTGGGATTCAATTTATAAAAAAAATATGAATGGTCTCAAGAAACATATCCATTCCTATTCAATATCTACATACACAGTTTTTTATATCTATAGTGAGGATACTCTTTATTTATTTATAAATGATGTTCTAGAGGATCACATACATAACATTTATTTAATGTCCTGATAATTTGTAAATGAATTCCCTTTAAAAATGAGCCGATTAATTTTAACTCTACGACCCCAATTACCCAGAGTCAGTGCATTATTATATAACATTGGAATGATACAAGGAATCTTGTACCGAAAGATAGATCAGTATAGTATCATTTGAAGTAATAGATACATTAATTAGTTTTAAATTACATCATTAAATAAAAACATCATCATCATGTAGTACCCATTTTCCAAACATATATTATTATCCTATCCCTATAGGTCAAACCTAAAATATTTCATCACATCCGGGAAAAAATAATACATAGAAAGGGTTGAGCTCAGATGCTCAATAGGGATAAAAATATAGAGGAAACATTCATAAAAAGCATAAAAATTTAAGGCAACATATAATAATAAAACAAAATTCTTATAAACATAAACTAAAACATAATATGGAAAATAAAACATCAAATAATTCTCTTTACGTATTCACAGGGATATTCTACTCATCAAATAATTACATGGAATACGAATAACTATTTTTATAATGATGGAATTCATTATTCCAAACATCATAACCACAATGTTACGGCCATCTTCCAAGACTACAAATAAGATTTTGTCATGTTCTTTATCAAAGACACTAGATTGTCTCATGAGACCTACCGATGCATCAAAGAGATATAGTGGGATCCACCTGTCACTCATTAAGTCCAATGCATTTCTGATAAGAAAATATTTAAACATAACATAAACATTCATATTAAAACTAGCATACGAAATGTCAAATATTTATTCATAAACCATGAATGGTATAAAAATAACACATACACAATCAAACATATCAAAAAACCTTTAATAAAATATGGAATATTTGTATCATAATAAATCAACATCAAACATGTTTAAATTCATAAAATATGTTGACAATGATGAAATGAAAACTATTTGAAATAAATACATCTTTCTATTTTGAAATCATTTAAAAACCACATAATTATAAAAGAAATCATTTTTTTGGAAATATTTTTATAATCTTGTTTGGGAATCTTCAATGATTATATAAAGGGAGAAAATAGCCACACCTGCCGTATAAGTTAAAAAAAATTATTACCTTAATTTTTTCAAAAGGTCATAATGTACCTTGTTTGAAAAATGACATAAAGATTCATTTCAAAAAAAATTTATAAAAAGTAAAAAAATCATAAAAATGACATTAAACCATAGATTAGTAAATATTATAATGTTTTCAAATGCATTTTTAAGAAAACATAATGAGGATGACTAAGAGGTCTCAGTAGATACTTATATAAAAACAACCTCAGATAATAATGAAATTGTGAAATTAACCCTTACCCCGAACTTTTCCTTAGTTGATGGTATGTTAACAACCAATATAATTGTGAAAATATTTTTATTAAAATCTACAAGAATCATTATTTGATATCATATATGATCTTATAAATTGATTTGTTAGTAATATGTTTTTTAGTATCCTCGATTGGGGTGTTAATTGATTCGTTTTCCTTTATATGATTTGTTATGTAAGTCATTTAGGATATGGTTAGAATGTATTTGATTCCTATAAAGAATGATATTATGTTTATAAACATTATTTTTAATCCTAAAATGAAAATTTTTATTGAATGATCATTATGGGGAATAAATATCATCGCGTTCATGGAGACTGTAATCTGTACGTACGTACGTACGTATAGTGACTTTGTCATTCATATGATGGATATAATAATGAATATGGTCGTGATATTTTTATAATAACATCACAGTATATATAAGATACAAGAGTTAATATTTTACAATTGAAACAACAAATAACAAGGCAGTGGATGAAGAAAAGAACTTGAAAGAGGTGATAAAATATTTATCTCTTCTTAGGGTTCTACCATTTGATTTGATAAAAAGGGCTCCGTAGGATGAATTTCTGACCAAATGAATGCCTTTAATATAAAGTGTGGAATTCATGGATGATATTTTTGTTGGTGTTGGCTGGTCTAAATGTTTTTGGAGGTGTGAAATTAAGAGAAGGGGAAGTACACTTTTATAAGAGAGGTGGGGTCACCTTAGGAAGAGCTTAAAATATTATTTTATAACAAAACAATATTCGGTTTCTAATGGCTCCAAAATAATGTGTTTGGAGGATAAGGTGGGAATGGGTCAAAACCTCTCAACCAATAGGCTTTCGATAGGTCTAGGCCACTATATGAATTTTTTCTTTTAGATTTATCTCTTAGTTTAATAGTTTGATATTTACCATTTCTCTTTGTATTCTAATATTATATGTTTATGAAACTTACAATAACAAGACTAGAGAATACCATGGGGTTAAATATTAATATATATATCCTTATAAAAGTCATTTTATTGAACCTCATATCTTTATGAATATTATATCAATTAAAAATATTGTCTTTTTTTTTAAAAACACAATTATGTGAATTATGAAAATATTTAGTATTTGATTATTTTAAAAGCCATAAAATCTTTTTCACAGAGAATAAAATTTATTTAATCAACCCTAACATGAAATATTAACCTAAAAAGTAGTGGAACTCATCAGAAGTCTCAATTTAAATTTATTTGGATATTTATAATATCAATAATTTTAATATTTCATTATTAAGGTAATTATTTCATCATCTTTGTGTCATAAATAAATAGATTTATTTAATTTTTAAAAATTATAAATAAAATATAATTATGTAATAATTATTTTTAGATTTTTAATGAATATTTATAGTCTAATTTATATTATGTGTAACCCTATATTAAAAATGGATTATTAATTAAACATTGAATTAATCTCCTTTAACTCTTCATTAAATAAAATAATAATAAATGTCCCAATCTAATCCTAGTGGTTCAATAGGATAAAATTATATTTTAGGGGGTATTTTGATGAATTATATTTCTCTAATGGAATTAGGACATGTGTTAGCTAATTATAATTTCATTTTTACTCTTAATTACATAATTTACTTTTAACCGTGGTAAATTAATATCAATATTTACTATTCACCAAAAATTATTTTCTTCTTTTTGAACCACATTTTACTTATTGATTTCATCTGTGTCTCTCAAATTTTTGGAATTAAACTCACAAAAGTGGTAAAATTATGTTTTATGAAAATTTGAAAATGATCTATTACGTGGGTTAAAGATGATACAAAGTTCAGTAAAATTTTTATATATCTAAACATATTGTAAAATGATTCTAATGAATTACATTGAACATATATAGATATTATATATCAATTTTGAACTAAAATATTTTTAAATAAAATAAATTATTATTTAAATAGAAAATTAGGTTTTAACAAATAACCCAGTGCTTTTCACTATTCATCAAAATTAAAATGTTTTCAGAAAAATAAAAAAAATTCGCCCTAAGATATTTTCGATATTCCAAATCGAAAAATGAAGTCCATTTTGTAAATTAAAATATATAAAATTTAAAAAAGTGTTTATTACAATCCATAACAGCTAGTATCATTGGTTGTGGTGTGGTAAAACTCCATGTTGCGTACATCACAAGATACATCATTATTCAATGGGAAACGTTACATGGATTCTTAGGGTGTTACATTATCCCATCCATAAAATAATATGGTCCAAAAAAATTCAAGAATATCAATAAATAAAAATATTTATGTTGTTCGTCATCATATATTCCTTGAGATCCTACATTGCCTCTTGCATCTTATGGTTTATCCATATAACTCATACCTGACGAGTACTCACGTTTCACTGTACTTGTTCTTTTGTATAAAAAATCTTGACAGTCTCTTGAAAATAAGACAGTTTAGGTTCCAGTTCAATTTCATATAGGTGATTACATGTGTTGGGTCAGGCATGTATTTTTTCAACAGTGATACGTGGAACACATCATGAACATTGGAATGACTTGGTGAACTTTCCAAACGGAAATCAACATCCCCAATTTGTTCTAGAATTTAGAAATGTTTGATATAACTGAGACACAATTTACCCTTCCAACTGAATTATATAACACCATCCATGGAGATACTTTCAAGAAAAAAAGATCTACTAATTGAAATTCCAAGTCCTTCATCTGATTATCGGCATAGCTCTTTTTCCTTCATTGACCTACTTTGATGTGGGTTTGAATTACCTTCTCCTTTTCCATTTTTTCCTTCACAAGTTCTGGGCCTACGAGTTTTTTAACCATCATCATCCCAAAATGTTTGTGTGCAACATCTCTTTCCATATAATTCTTCATATGGTGCCATATGAATTCATGAATGAGAGTTATTGTTATAGGAAAATTCTACCAGAGTTAAGTATTAATACATCATACCTTGAAAATAATGTCTGCATTATCTCAAAATTTCTTCTATGGTTTGAATCATCTATTCTGATTGTCCATCAGTTTTAGGGTGGTAGGCAGTGCTCAAATGAAGTTCATCATCCAAGCGATTCAGAAGACTTTTCCAAAATATTTATGTAAAAAGGGGATTACGATCAGAAACAATCAATTGTTGTACACCATGGAGTATTACAACATAATTAATAAATAGTATAGCTATAAGTTTAAGTGGTAAATCCTCTCTTATAACAAGAAAATGTGTTGAATTGGTAAGAAGTTCAACAATGACCCATATTGGATCATTCCATTTAGAAGTATTTGTTAGACCCATCACAAACTACATCATAATATTATCCAATTTACACTAAGGCATGAGAGCTGGTTTCATGACTCCTCCCAAATGTTGCCTTCCTGTTTTCACTTGCTGACAAACCATACATATTGACACAAAATCAGAAATCTCACTCTTCATGTAGGCCCACCAAAAATGATCCTTCAAATATCTATACATCTTGGTGCTCACAGGTTGTATAGAGAAATCATATCTATGATCATCATCCAAAAATTCCCTTTTTAGATCAGGTATGTTAGGAACATAAAAGTCTCTTCCCAAATTTCAAAATTTCATCTTCATATAGGACGTCACCCACTCTCCCACCATTCACAGCATTAATATTGTTTAGAAACTACTCATCATTCGTCAGAAAACATTGTATCTTTTCTAGTAAATTTTCTTTGGTAACCATTTGAAAAAAGTACTGATGTTTCACCTTCTATGGTTATTCAAATATCCATATTTACTAGATCCATGAAATAGAATACCTTTAAACTCTCTTGTTGTTAAAAACATCATGATCATTTCTTCTCAAATATTCTTCCACCTTATTATCCATCCCTGGGTGGTTGTGTATAGTGCATTCATAATCCATGAGTAGTTAAATCCATCTCCTTTGCCTCATGATTTGTAGTTTCTATGGGAAAATATAATTCAAACTCTTGTGATCAGTATACATCTCACATTTTCACCATAGAGATAGTGTCTCCATATCTTCATTCACACGCTTACAAATTCTAACTCATGATCATGAGTGGGATAGAATTACTCAGTGATTTTTAGTTGTCGGGGTGCATATGCAATAATTATATCATTTTGGATAAAGACACAACCAAGCCCTTTCAATGAAGAATCACTATAAATAACAAACCCATCATTCCCTGATGGTAGATCCAAGATAAGAGCATTGAGTAATCTTCTATTCAGTTCTACAAATCATCCTTCACAAAATTGTTTCCAAAAAATTTGACCCCATTACGTGTGATCTTGGTTAATGGGAAAGCCAACCAAGAAATTTTCTCGAAAAAATGTCAATAATAACCTGTTAATCCAATAAAACCTTGTACCTTAGTTATACTCCTCGATGCTGGCCATTATTGGATTTCCTTATTCATTAAAGGACCAATAGAGATTCCATCCTTAAATAAAATATGACCATGTATATAAATCTCTTGAATCTTAATTCACACATGATAAGCTTCCCATGATATTAATTTCTTATGAGGGTTTTTATAATAGTTAACATGTAATTTTCCTGATCTTGGTATCTTTTTGAGTATACTAATATATCATCAATAAATACAACTATATAGTTGTACGAACCCGGTTGTTATTCTTTATGTATGGGTTTCTTCTTTTCCTTTTCCGTAAGTGTTTTTGAGAAAATGATGAAAGTGGGGAAGAATCCCAAATTTTGTAAGTTCACACCATGTAATTTTCCACAAACTATATACTCTGGCCATGTAGGATGTGTACTCAGGGCGTGTAGGCCTATCAGCAATGAAGGGTGTAAAAAAACTAACAACATGCCATGTAGTGGGTATTTACACACCGTGTAGTCAGTCGGTAGGTGAATATTAAGGTGGCGGAACTTTCCGCCAGCTGAGTGACAATACACACCGTGTATTTGGGTATACATGTTGTGTATACATGTCGACAGATGAACAGTTCAGTAGTAGAAAAAGTAGCCGCCATAGGAACAGTTAAATGAGAAAATTACACACCATTTACTTGAGAGTACATGCTATGTTGTTTTTTATTTTCACTTAAATTGGGCAGTAGCCTCCTCTGTTCACAGAGGAAGCATAGAACACCGTTGGAGCTTGGGAGAATGGTTGGAGAATCAGAGATCAGCTGACCGATCACTGGGAATCTGTTTCTGCTTCTGCTGATCACGTTGGAATCGCACGGGTGAGTTCTCCCTGCTCCTTTTGTTGTTCGTAAAAATTATTCCTCCAAGGGATGCTATTGGAATTTGAAATAGAATTCGTTTATCCCAGATCTACGCCGTTCTTGGATGATTTTGGAGGCATCGTTCAGGTATACCGATCAGAGATGATCGAGGAAGGTGGTATAGTGTTTATTCCCAACTTCTCTGGTGAATTTGGGTACTTTTGTGATATGTGCCCATGAATGGGGTGTTGTATGGATGAGGCCTTGAAGAATTATATATCTATAATTGTATAGGTATTTGAATGTAATTATAAATGGATGTTTGGGATCACTCCTTGGATCTAAGACCACCCCAGGGGTGCGTTCCTCTTTTTAGCCATTTGGCCAGGATACCCGAGGGTATTCCATGATTATAATATTTTTTGCATTCCCCTAAGAGAAAATTATATATAAATAGTTTTTTTATGTTTTGGGCTCAACCCAGTTACTTGCACCTGAGGGTAGTGTTCTATTTAGCCTGAGGGCAGTGTTTGTTTAGCATAAGGGAATGGTACTGCTTAGCCAGAGGGCGATGTTCTCTTTCGCCTGAGGCAACATTTCATATGACAGAGAGTAGTTGCTTCCATGCCTAATGGAATTATCTTATTATGACCGAGGGAAATCTTTTGAGGGTAGTGATTCTGTTTAGACTAAGGGAAGTTGTTCTGATTAGCCTGAGGGCGTGGTTATATTAGCCTGAGGGCAAGATTCTATTTACCTAAGGGTAAGAGTTTTCATTTCTGAAGACACTAAATTTTTACTTAGAATATTCCTGGTGGAGAATCTAAAATTAAATGATTAAATGAATATTAAAATAGAAATATTACTGGTAGATAGTTACTTATGAGTACTTCTTAATTTATTGCATTTATTATTGCACACTATTGTTTCACTTTTTCATTGACAGTTTTCCACAGGCCTTTGGTGGTTGCCTACTGAGATTTATTTCTCACACCCTATTTGGGTCATGTCTTCGGCCCAAACAAATTATATTGGTTCAGGTGTCAATAGGGGAAAGATTCCCAATACAGGTACTTAATTGTTTCTGAGGAGTAGGAGAGAATGGGACCAAGCATAGGCTTGGGATGCTGGTGACTGTTCTATTTCCTTCCACTGTACTTTTACTTTTGTTATATTGTATTGAATTGCAGTGTAACTTGTTTTGGATATTTTCATAGAATTATTGACATGCTGCATCTTGATATATATATGCCTATTGGTTCTCTTTACTTTAGTTGTCCATTTTAGATGTTTACTATTTACTACATCTATTGTTGTATGATATTCCGCTGCGCTACACATTATCAAATGAGGGCATAGTCTCCCCACTATTTGACATGGTCCCCCACTTCTAGTCAGCAGCCTCTGGATTTTGGGGAAATTCTCTTGAGGTCATGTGAACAACCAGGTTCGGGAAACCCGTTGAGTGGCACCCAGATCCGGGACGATACAATGTGTATCAAAGGGGTTATTTTCTTTGACTTCCTATTTGGTGCCTTAGTAAGGAATATGACAGACCTGGTAGTTGGTAATAAGTTGTGACTGAGAGTAGCTAACCTGTGTAAAGGGAAAATCTAGTCTACCTCGTTTATTGTAACTTTTATCACTATGCAATATTACAATTTATTTGATTTTCACTATTGGGTGACACAATTGAGATCGTGTTAATTATATACTATACATGGGTTCTATTTAGTTGAAACCTGATGAGATGAGGTTATTCCATATCATGCATCATTTAAGAACATTCTAGAAATCACATGCCATGCATAGTTTCGTGCCATTTAGGAGCATTATAAATTGCATGTTTTTGTGATAGTTGTTGTGCTACAAAATAATTCTATTGTGATAGATGATTTGATAAATACCTCCTATTTGATAGGATTTTTTTTGTGTGAGGATGTGATAGAATGAACCCCAAACTTCGGTTATTGAGAATTATGGGCCCTCAATGACCGTAATTTGGTGGATCATTGACTGTTTACGTTGTTTATAACACATTTAGGATGCCAAAAATTGATTCTCGAGGAGTAGGGGCCCTCACAGATTGGAATTTGGCACTTAGTTTTTGGTTTCAGTATTTTCTGGGTTCCAGAGTAGTTTCTAGGCTAAATGTCCGGAAAACCCAGGATACACGCTGTATTGTTCTATGGACACATGTCATGTGTGCTTATGATCGAGAATAAATGAAAACATTTTAAGTACACTTCGTGTACCCTCAGTACACGCAGTGTAGTCTCTTCACGTGTCATAGAAAGTGTGGGCGGGGACACGGGGTATGGATGGGATTGATAAAACATGTCATGTACTGGTTGTACAATCCATTTAATGTTTACTCGGAGACCGCCCGTGTAATTAACAACACAGATGGAGGAAATATGTGTTTGAACACGCAATGTCGATATTGTACACGATGTGTTGTATGACCTAGGTCCCCAACCGTGTAACAAACAACACGGGTTTGTGGTACCCTTCCTAGTACACACCTTGTGCCTGTGTGACATGCCATGTAGTCTTGACAGGTGAGAGACCATGTGGACTTGACCATGTGGTAGGGGAAATGGGGTGGTTTACATGCCGTATGCGGGTGTAACACATTTTTTATTGTCGGCAGAGTAGTTTGACCTTTCAATAATGACACGGGCGGTTGGAAATTAAACCATACACGTTATGTATTGTTATACATGCCGTGAAATCTCGATCAAAAGAGAGCCATGTGGCTTAGCTGTGTAGAAGGACCTGGGAAGGGAAGAAAAGACATGCACATGCCGTGTAGTTAATATAAATGTCATGTAGTTTTGTTTTCAAAATCATGAATGCTTTCTTCCTGTTGTTCCCTTTTTGGTCCCCTAGTACTCTGTCTTTGATAAACATAAATCTGAGGCATGTTTTGAACTTGTAGAGTCATGCCACCAAAACGACCTTGTGTTGTTCACCAAGATAGAGGCAAGGAGTATACTCCAGAAATGGTAGGCCATGGGCTACTGATGGATCATCATGTAGAGCCATATGTGGAACCAACCATTATACCGGGCAGAGGCGTTGATGTGCAGTTCCGTGAAGGCTTCATGCGGTTCATGTAGAACTTCCCAGGAGCACCGCTAGTTTCCACATCTACGACAGAGCTGACTCATATCATCCAGCAACTACATCTGCCTACATTTTTAGGGGATGGTAGACCACAAGCAGCGGAGTCATGGGAGGATTCACTACAGACTATTTTCAAACATTTGGAGACGCCTCCAGGGTGGAGGGTCAATCTTGCGACTTATATGCTACGTGATTCAGCCAAGAGGTGGTGGGATGTTACAACCCTATCTGAGCATCACCGTGACATTGCGTGGGAATATTTTTAAACAGATTTTTATGACTACTTCATCCCATAGATTCTTAGGGAAGACCAAGCTCAGGAGTTCATGAATTTGCGGTAGGGAGACATGTCAGTGATGGATTATTCTGCTCGCTTCACTGAGCTTCAGCATTTTACACCCAATATGGTGAGTGTTGAGACGTTGAGGGCCAGAAGCTTTGAGGATGGTCTTCGATATGATATCTGGGCACTGGAGTCTTTTTTCATGTTGCCTACCATGCATGCTATAGTGAAATAGACTCTGATTACCAAGCGGAATCTGAGGGAAGCTAGTGGTGTGGGCCAGGGTAGTTCATCACTAGTTGCTGGTACTATTTCGACAGGTAAAAGGAACAGACTGGTGGAATACTCTCATGGTGGCAGTACTATCTATAAAAATACTTCGGGTTCCCCTGTCATTTTCTACCAGTGCGGTAGAGATGGGAAAAATTGACCTTAGTTTCCCCGAGACATCGTGGAGTGACGATCTTGCGGCAAGATGGGTCATCTACAACACTTTTACAGGGCGTTTTTACCAGTGGCTAGTGAGAAGGGTTCTGTGCAGACTCCACTTACGGAAGTAGGACTAGCATCTTCTTACCAGTCAGGAAACTGGAATACGTCAGGGTGTCCAGGTAGAGATGGTGGATGTGGTTGGGGTATCCAGACATCAGGATCTCAGAGGTAGCATGGCGGGATAGCTCAGGGCAGCTATGCTGTGTCGCAGGGCTGCGGCACGAGGTAGGAATATGCAGTGCAACAGACCCAACAAGAGAAGGATCCCAAACCTTATACTATCAGAGTTACTATTTTAGTACCTTCTGTTTTATCTTCAATACTTTTCTATACTGGTTCTATGCATAGCTTTATATTTGTGTCCGTTGTGAAGAGCCTTGGGCTCTATGTTTCTCCTTATTCGGATGTTATGACTCTAGACACTCCGTTGGGAACTATAATGGTTGGTGTGTTTTAGTGAAACGAGTTCCCCTATAGGTTGGTGGGTGTCGATTTCTATGGGACCTCTATGTCTTAGAGATGATGAGATATGATGTCATTATCTGGATGGGCTAGTTGTTTCCCTTTCGAGCCTTTCGACGCAGGGTGAGTTTCACATCACCAGAGGGTGGAGAGTTTTATAAAAGGGAGAATGGGATATCCAGGCGAGCCAAGTTGGACCTACGCATCATGGGCGAGGTAGTGTGACAGCCCAGATTGTGAGTTTATATATGGATGATCAAGGGACTTCTCAAAAGGATTTCCCTCCAATAGTTGATCATTTCAAGGATGTCTTCATGGACGACTTTTCAGTTCTACCTCCGGAGTGAGATGTTGATTTCTCTATTGAGCTACTACCAAGAGAAGCACCATTGTCCATTCCCCCATATATGACTGATACACCAGAGTTGCAGGAGATCAAGTGGAAGTTAGAGGAGTTTCAGTCAGAGAGTTTCATCTGACTCAACACTTCGCATTGGGTTTCGCCGTTCCTTTTAGTGAAGAAAGCGGATGGTACCCTATGAATTTGTGTTGATTATCAGAAGTGGACCCAGTTGATGTTTAAGAACTGATATCCCTTTCCAAGGATTTATGATCTTTTTGATCAACTTCATGGAGCATGAGTGTTCTTGAAGATTGACTTGAGATCCAGATATCCTCAGTTATGCGTTATACAATCAGACATACAGCTTATAGATTTTCAGATAAGATATGGTCTGTACGAGTACTTGCTTATGCCGTTTAGACTCACGAACGCGCCGTCATTTTTCATGGTTCGGATGAATCGTGTGCTCTGCTCTTATCTGGACTATTTTGTGGTAGTCTTTGTGGATGACATATTAGTGTACTCCCACACTTGACACAACCATTCTACCCATCTTGAGATTGTATTGAGTATAGTGATAGAGCATCATTTATATTATATTCTCTCAATGTGCCACTTTTGGATGGACTAGATACACTTCTTAGGTCATATTATTTCAGATGCAGGAGTTGTAGTAGACCCAGAGAAAGTGAGAGCAGCAGTTTCCTAGGAGCAGCCTAAGAACGTGTTTGATATACATAGAATCATGGGGATGGCTGGTTATGACAAGCACTTCATACATGACTTCTTCTTCTTAGCAGTTCCCTTGAAGGGTTTGAATAAGAAGGGGGTGAAGTTCTTTTGGTGAGAAGCTTGCGGGACAGCCTTTCAGGAGTTGAAGGGGAAGTTTACATCAGCACCAATCCTGATACATCTAGAGCAAGGGAAGAGCTATAGAGTCTACTGAGATGCATCAGGTATTGGGATGGGGGCAGTGTTGATGTAGGGCAATTGATTAGTTGCGTACGGGTCTCGGTAGTGGAGGCCACCTGAGAGGAATTACCTGACACATGATCTCGAGTTGGCTGAAGTTGTTCATGGGTTGCATTGTTAGACACATTATCTC
This sequence comes from Viscum album, assembly GCA_963277665.1. Taxonomy (NCBI): domain Eukaryota; kingdom Viridiplantae; phylum Streptophyta; class Magnoliopsida; order Santalales; family Viscaceae; genus Viscum; species Viscum album. The sequence goes on along the minus strand of OY728158.1, from coordinate 1,375,847,849 downwards.
GTGGGGGAGAATTTTGAGGTTCTCACTGACCACAAAAGTATCAAGTACATTTTTACACAACATGAATTGAATTTGAGATAGCGACGGTGGGGTTCATAATTTTAGTCCATCGATTTTGAGCTTTCCTATACACCGGGTAAGGGTAATGCAGTTGCTGTTGCACTGAGCAGGAAGACTCAGATACAGGTAGTGTAGGATGCCAGTGATGAGTGGTGGCTCATGTCTTTGTTCCCTAAGATGCGTTTGGAGGTGTACGACAGTATGGGTCATACCTATATTTCTTCCTTATTTGTGACCTCCAACCTTCTTGATAGATGGAGGATGAGACAACTATCTGATTCAGAAGGCCTTGTTCTATGGGAGTCGGTGGAATGTGTATAGACTCCTCTTGGATGGATGTTGAGCGATGATGAGGTACTGAATTTCCATGGATGATTGTGGGTTCCAGGGGATATACGTGAGGAGGTGATGTGAGAGTATCAGGTTTCATCTTGGGCAGCTCATCCCGGGGTTACCAAAATGTACGAAAACTTGAGATGTTATTATTGGTGATCAGGCATGAAAAGAGAAGCAGCAGGTTTTGTTACTAGATGTTCCACCTGTCAGAAAGTAAAGGCGAAGCATTAGAGGCTAGCCCGACTATTATAGTATTTACCCATATTGGATTGGAAATGGGATGATGTCATGTTGGACTTTGTGACTGGGTTGCCGATGTCACCTCGAGGAAGTGATTTCATGTGGGTTGTTGTAGACAGACTTATGAAGGTAGCTCAGTTTTTTCCAATCTGGGAGATCTTTTGAGTTGATGAGCTTGGAAGAATGTACATCTTAGAGGTCATACATCTTCATGTGTTCCCTCGTTCTATCATTTCATATAAGGATTTCCGCTTTATGTCTCATTTCTGGAAGAGAATTCAGAGGGCAATGTGTACATAGGTGCTTCTCAGCATAGCTTACCACCCTCCGACTGATGGCCAGTTAGAGCATACGATACAAGTGCTAGAGGAAATATTTTGTGAATGTGTCCTAGAATTTGGGGCTCTTGGGAGAAGCATATACCCTATTTTGAGTTTTCCTATAATAATAGTTTTTAAGTAACAATTGAGATGGAACCATATGAGGCTTTATATAGTAGGCTATGCCAATCACCCATGTGCTTGTTTGAGAAAGGTGAGGTAGCATTACTGGGAACACGTATCATGCATGAGACATTAGAGCGGGTCCAGTTGATACAGAAGTGGATGGATACTACATAGTCTCTTCAGAAATCTTATGTTGATCACCGCAGAAAACCATTATAGTTCGTGGTTGGGGATCAGTTTTTCTTTTGTGTTTTGATGAGGTTGGGACACAGGAAGATCAGGAGACAGGGTAAACTATCACCGAGGTATGTGAGGCCGTTTGATATTCTGGAGAGAGTTGTGTCGGTTTCCTATCAGTTTTTATTACAATAGTGGTATCGGGCAATGCATGATGTCTTCCATGTATCTCATCTACAATGATATCATTCATACCCATCTCACATCTTTTATCCCGAGGAGTTTGAGCTTCATGTTGATGCATCCTTTGAGAGCATCTGATTCGTATTGTTGATATGAGCACAATGGTTCTCTGAGGCCGATCAGTTTATCTCGTACGGGTGCTATGGTAGCATGGCCGAGTGCATGATGAATCCTGGGAGCGGGAGATGGACATAAATACTTAGTGGTCAGACTTATTCTCAGCTATATCTTCGCCACCCTTGGAAGGGAAATTCGGGGATGAATTGCTTCAAAGGGGATGTTGGTAAGAACCCAGTTCTTATTCTTGAGGATTTGGTTTCTTCTTTTCCTTTTATATAAGTGTTTCTGAGAAAATGATGAAAATGGAGAAGAATCCAAAATTTTGGAAGTACATGCCATGTAATTTTCCACACGCAGTGTACTCTGGCCATGTGGGATGAGTACATAGGGCGTGTAGGCCTTTCGGCGATGAAGGGTGTAAAAAACTGACTACATGTCGTGTAGTGGATATTTTCATGTCGTGTACTAAGTCGGCAGGTTAATATTAAGTCGGTGGATGTAGCCTCCAGCTGAGCGATAGTACATTCCATGTACTCATGTTGACATATGAACAGTTTGACGGTGAAAAAAGTAGACGCCATAGGAACAATTAAATGAGAAAAGTACACACCCTGTACTGGAGAGTACACACCATGTAGTTTGTTCTTTTCGCTTAAAATGGGAAGTATCCTCTTCTTTTCATAGAGGAATCTCAAAATTCCATTGGAGCTCGGGAGAATGGTTGTAGCTTCCGAGATCAACTGACTGCGCACCAAGAATCCATTTCTGCTTCTGCCGATCACATTGGAACCGCACGTGTGAGTAATCCCATATCCTTGTGTTTTTCTTACCAATTCATCATCTTAAAATATGTTATTTGTGTTTGAATGTTAATTATTTTAACCCAGGTCTACATCATTCTTGGACAATTTGGGATGCATTGTTCACATATACCGATCAGAGAAGATCGGGGAATGTTGTCTAGTGTTTATTTCCAACTGCAGTGGTGAATTTGTGTACCGTTGTGATATGTGACCCCAATGCATGGGGTGTTGAATGGATGTGGACATGAATACTTATATACCTAGAATTGTATAGGTATTTGAATGTAATTATAACCAGATGTTTTGGATCAATGCATGGATCCACGACCACCTCGGGGGTTCGTTCCTCTATTTAGCCATTTGGCCAAGATACCAGAGGGTATGCCATGATTATAATATGTATTGAATTTACTTTTTAGGAAATTACATATAAATTGCTTGTTTATGATTTGGGTTTGGCCCGGTTTCTTGCGCCTAAGGGCATTGTTCTATTTAGCCTAAGGATAATGTTTTTTTAGCCTTAGGGAAAGGTACTGCTTATCCTGAGGACGATTTTCTATTTTGCCTGAGGGCTACATTTCATATTCCTGAGGGCAGTTTATTCTGTTCCTAAGGTAATTATCTTATTTTGACTAAGGGAAATTCCTTATCAGTAGTGATTCATGATTATCCTGAAAGAAGTGGTTCTAAATAGCATGAGGGCTTGGTTCTGTTAGACTGAGGGAAAGATTCTATTTACCTGAGGGTAAGAGTTTTCATGTCTGAGGACACTGACTATTTAATCTAAATACTCACAGTGGTGATATATTAAATTAAATTATTAAATGAATTTTAAAATAGAAATAAAACTGGTAGTTAGTAACTTTTGTGTACTTCTTAGTTTATTTCATTTACTATTTCACACTATTGTGGCATATTTTCACTTTCAGTTGGGCATGGCACTTTGGTGGTTGCCTACTAAGATTTATTTCTCACACCATGTTTGGGTCATGTCTTTGGCCCAAACAGATTATATTACTACAGGTGTCGATAAGGGATAGATTTCTTATACATGTACTTGATTGTTTCTGAGGAGTAGGAGAGCATGGGACCGAGCATAGGCTTGTGATGTTGTTGACTGTTATGTTTTGTTCAGTTGTACTTGTACTTTTGTTGTATTGTATTTTATTTAAGTGTAACTTGTTTTGGATATTTTCATATAATTAGAGACATTCTACTTCTTGATATATATATATATATATGCCAGCTGGTTCTCTTTACATCACTTGTCCATTTTAGTTGTTTACTGTTTACTGCTTCCTCTGTTGTATGATATTCCATTGCGCTACACTTTGACAAATGAGGGAATTGTTTCCCCAATATTAGACTTGGGCCCTTGTTGCTAGTCAGCTGACACTGGTGTTTGGGGAAATGCACTTGTGGTCATGTGACCAACCCGGTTTGGGGAACCCATTGAGTGGAACTAGGATCTGGGATGTTACAATAGTCATCAAGATATTCCCTTAAAACTCTATTCATTAAATCCATGAAGACATAGGGTGAATTAGTCTATCAAAAAGGCATTACTGTAAACTCGTATTGCTCATACTTTGTTCAAAATGATGTTATCATAATGTCTTCCTTCTTCACACACAACTGGTGATATTTGGATCGAAGTACGATCATAGAAAAATATTGATCTCTATTAAGTTCGTCGAATAAATCATCAATGTAATGTCAGGGCAACTTTTTCGTTATTGTTATATCATTTATCTCCCTATAGTCATTCGAAAACCACATATATATGTCATTCTTCATAACAAAATGGATAGGGTCTTGCCATAGAAAAACACTAGGGAGAATAAATCACTCATTACACAATTCATCTATTTGTTTCTTTAGTTAAACTAATTCCCCAATGGCCATTCAATAAGGGGTATTAGATATAGGCCTTGAACCATGAATTAAATCAATGGGAAACTCAATTTCTTATTCTAGAGGAATTCTAGGTAAATCCTATAGAATCACATAAACATATTATTGCACAATAGGTATTTCCTCTATTAGAACATTCTTTTCCCCACCCATAATTATTTCATTAAATTCCTCCCCAATAATTAAATTTAGTAGTGCTATTAGGGGTGTAACTAGAAAAGAATCAGGTGGCGATATTTTTGCTCTAAAGATACGACACTCGTTATCATCATCAAAAATTGTAACATCCTTCTTACGATAAATTTTCACATCATGGTTCGAATGAAAATCCATTTCAAAGGTTATATCAAATTAAATCATGGGTATGTCGATGAGATAATTATATAAAGAACATTTATATTCCCTAATGGTAACTGATTCAAAAAACATTGTTGCGATGATACTTCCATTAAGAGTTGTGACTGACAACTCCCTTGTTATGTCAAATTGAAAATATCTATTTTTCTTAGAATGTTCAGAAGATATGAAACAATGTTATAATTAAAAATAAAATTAATCATTTCCAAAACATGAGGAAACAATTATATTACCTTCCACCATGTCTTTCAGAACATCAACCTCAGCAGTAGTGATCACATAAACATTGTATTTCTCCCATGTCCTTTTTTGAGGTATGTTCCCTAGGCCCTAAGGACTTTCATTTTTTTAATGTCCCGTTACTCTACAATTGTAGCAATCATCATTGAAAGAATTTTTCCTTCCCTTACAATCACCAGCTTGGTGACACTTTTCACCAGACTTGTAAGATACCCCTTTCATTTTATGCAAGTACCGGGGTGTATCTTCCCACATTTACCATAGGATGGATATTCAAAATTTCCCTTATTCCCCTTATTTCCATTTCCATAGTGATCATCAAATCTATTCCTCACATGATTTTATATGATGTCATATGACATTGAGAATTCATTTTCTCTCCTGGTAGGACAAGAGACAATATCCTCGTATGATTAGAAGGATTGTGAGATAAATAATCGGCAGTGAAATTTATTTAACCCATCAATGAATTGATCAATCATACTCTTTGGGTAACATATATAATCTTTTTCATGAATTGATAAACATGTAAAGTTAGCCTCATACTTTGTGACATTCTCATCCTCCTTTTGCCTCAGACTCAGAAATTGTCTTTCAATATCTGCTTGATGGCCACGGGAAAAGTATTTTTTTATGAAAATATCATTAAACTCCCTCCATTCCGTGTTCGATACTTCTTCATCTTCCTTTGTGTTTTCGATTAATGGCCATCATTGATCTGTATCTCCTGTGAGGTGATAAACTTCCATGAAAACTTTTTCCATTTCACTACTCCAAAATGCATGAAATATTTTGTCTAAGGAATTTATCCATTGCTCAGCTAATAATGGATTTTTACTCCCATTAAATGTCGTTGGTTTTTGCATTATGAAGTTTTCTAACATTCACCCTCCATGTTGTGGATTAGGGTGGTTCATGATGGTAATGTTTTCATTGACGTGGTATATACTCATAAATCATTCTTAATGATTTTTAATGAAAATGTGAATTATCCAAAGCATATCCCCCATGAGAATCATAACCAAGAGTGAAACAAGGCCCATTGTTGTGTACATTGATACCCTAGGTCAAACATGAAACTCTTTTTCAGAGTATTCACTACTAGGTACATTTGTGCCAGAGCCTCCTCTACCTGATCGTATCCAGACAAGGATTTAATTTTTTTTTTAAATACACAAAATCTCTACATTACCATGATTCTAGGATGTTTGACTTTACCAATCCTGAATGTCTATTTAGGGTAATGTCCACTTATCAGATTTTATCTAAATCTAGTTTCCAATTATTGAACTATACTTTATGTGATACCAACTATAACACCCAGACCCCAGTTACCTAGAGTCGGTGCATTTTTACAATACATTGGCATGATACAAGGAATCATGTCTCGAAAGACCGATCAGTTTAGTAGCTTTGGAGATACTAGATATATTTAAATGTTTTATATTACATCATGAAATAAAAACATCAACAATATCTTGTTCCCATCGACCACACTTATATCCTTATCCTATCCCTTTAGTTCAACCATAAAATATTTCTTCACATCCTTGAAAAAATAAAAAATAGAAATAGGGAGCTCAGATGCTCAGTAATGATAACAATATAGTGGAAACATTCATAAAAAATCATAAATATTTATGGTAATGTGTAAGACTAAATCAAATGTCTTTTATACATAAACTTAAGAATAATATAGAAACGGTAAAATCATATAATTTCATTTACCTTTTGACATGAATATTCTACTAGTTGAATAATCACATTCAATATGAATAGCCACATTCAGAATTATATAATGCATAATGGCAGACTTCATAACCACATAGTCAAGGCCGTGGGATGAGACTACAAACACAATTTTATCATGGCTGTGTTACAATACAGTCGTTTGACTCATGAGACCTACCGATGCATCGAGGAACTCTAATGGGATCCACCCATCACTTACTAAGTCCAATTCATTCCTCATATGAAAATTTTAAACATATCATAACCATTTGTATAAAAACTAGCATACGAAATGTCAATAATTTATCCATAAACATTGAATGGTGTGAAAATAATACATACCCATTCAAACATATTATAAATCCTTTAATATAATATGGAAGATTTGTATCATAATAAATCATCTTCAATCATGATTAAAATCCATAAAAGTTTGTTGACAATGATTAAATAAATACTATTTGAAATTAATTCCTATTTCCCTTTTGAAACCATTTAAAAGTAACATAATTATAAAAGAAAAAATTTATTTTGAAAATATTTTGAAAATATTTTATGGGAATCCTCAACGATGAAATAATGGTTGAAAATATCCACACCCGTCGTATAAGATAAAAAATATTCTTACCTTTATATTGTCGAAAAGGTCATAAAGTACCTAGTTTGAAAAATGACAAAAAGATTCCTTTCAAAACATTTTAGAAAAAGTAAAAAAAGTGTATAAATGAAATTAAACCATAGTCTAGTAAATAGTAATAATGTTTTGAAATACATTTTTAAGAAACAAGTATGTGGATGATAAAGAGGTCCCAGTAGATACTTACGAAAAACAACATCAGATATTAATGAGATTGTGAAATTAACCCGTACATTGTAATTTTTCATATTTGATGATATGTTAACCTCTATTATAATACTGAAAACATTGTTATTAAATTATAAAATAATAAATATATGATATCATATATGATCTTATAATATTTATTTGTTAATAATATTTTTGTAGTATCATCATTTCAGTTGTTAACTAATTCGGTTTCCTTTATATTCATGGTTATGTGAGACATGTTTGTTATGGATAGGATGTATTTGATTCATATAAATAATGAAATTATGTTTATAAAAACGATTATTAATAATAATTTGGAAATTATTTATAAATGATTACGTTGGGGAATGAATCTCATCACGTTCATGGAGACGATAATCCGTGCGTACGCACGTATGGTGAATATGTCATTAATATGATGGATAAAATAATGATTATGGTTGTAATTTTTTTTAATAACATCACAGTATATAGAATATAATATATTTGTTATTTTAGAATGGAAACATCAAAGATAGAGGATGTAGAAGAAGAAAAGAACGTGAAATAGATGATGAACTATTTACCTATTCTTCAGGTTATTCTTTCTGATTTGATCAAAATGGCTCCATAGCATGGATTAATGACAATTGGAATGCCTCTAGGATGAAGAGAGGAATGTAGGGAGGATATGTGGGGAGGTTTTGGCCAAGAAAAATGGATTTTATAGGCGTCTAGTTAAGATATGGGGAAGTACCGTTTTATAGGAGTGGTGGGGTCACTTTAGGAAAACCTTGAAATATTATTTTATAACAAAATAATTTTTTATATATAATGGAGCCTAAATTACTTATTTTGAGGCTAAGGTGGGTATGGGTTTATAGCATCTCAACCAATAGGTATTGGACAGTTTTAGGTCACTGTATTAACCTTATATTTTAGATTTATCTACTAGATAAATAGTTTTATATTTACCATGTCTCTTGGTATTCTTATATTATATGGTTAATAAACATACTATAACAAGTCAAGAGAACCCCTTGTGGTTCATTATTAATATATATAAACTTATAAATGTGGTTTTTCCAATCCATAGAATTTTAGGAATATTATAAAAATTATTATTATAGAATTTGTTTTAAAAACGCTTTTATGTCAATTTTAACACTATTTAGTATTTTATTTTTTTAAAGCGATAAGAAAATTATTACATAATATAAAATTTATTTAATCAACCCTAAAACAAATTATTAGCCTATAAAATTATTTTACTTCATCAGAAGTCTCAATTTACATTTATTTCGATATTTATAATATCAATTATTTTAATATTTTATTATTTAGGTAATTACTGCATCAACATTGTGTCTATATAAATTAAATTATTTAATTTATAAAAAATGTAAATAAAATATCATAATGTTGGAAATATTTTTATCTTTCTAATGAATATTTATATTATAATTTATATTGTTTTTAACAGTATATTAAATATGGTTTTGTTATTAATCATTGAATTTAACTCTTTTTACTCTTCTTTAAATAAAATAATAATTAATTTCCCAATCTAATATAAATATAACGAAATGATCATATTATATTCCTGCGGTTGTTTTTGGTCGAATTTAACTTATCTAATATAATTTATACATGTTTTAAGGAAATTATAATATCATTTTTTCCCATAATTAACCAATTTATTTTTAACCATCTTAAATAAAAGGTAAAAGTTACTATTCAACAAAAATTATTTTCATCTTATTGAACCACATTTTACTTACTAATTTCATCTTTGTGTCTTAGATTTTTGAAATTCATCTCACATGAGTGGTAAAATTAAGTATTATGCAAATTTAAAAATGCTCATAGAAGGTTGACAAAAGATGGTAAAAAGTTCAATAAAAGTTTTATATATCTAAACTTATTAAAAAATTACTCTATTGAATTACATTGAAATTATATATATATTACGTATCAATTTTTACCTAAAATAAATTTATATAAAAATATTATTATTTAAATAAATAATTCAGTTTTAACCAATAACTCATTGTTTTTCAATATTCATCAAGAATTGAATGTTCTCAGAAAATGACCAAAAATTCACCCATAGCTAATTTTGATATTCCGAATCCATAAATGAGGTCGATATTTTAAATTAAAAATGATAAAATAAAAAAGATCGTACTACTATTCATAACGGCCATTTTCATTGGTCGTGTTGTGTTAGAACTCCATGTTGCCTACATCACAAGATACTGCATTATCAAAAGGGAAACATACTGTGGAAGCTTGGAGTGATAAATTAATAGTTATGAAATAGAATTTTAGAAATAGAATACAATAAATTAATTATTTTAGAAAATTATAAGAAATATCATGTCCTATTGAATATAAAATTTACAATAATTTCAATAGATAATATTGATTTTATACTATGATATTATGATTATTATATATATTGTTATGAAAAATCATTTTTATATATAAAAAATAAATTGTAGCCTTGGGAATTTATATTTTACCCTATGAATCCCATTTATCATAGCATCAAAGGTAGTTGAATCACAGTGCATTTCCCTTCAAAAATCCTATGCCGAGGCACAAAAACTAAACTATGAGAAAATACAATTATGGGAGAATTTCATGATCTTTGACATTAAGACCAAAAATGTGTTAGGATAATCTCCCTATGAAAATATCACCAACGCAGACCATATAATTAAGGGATTTACTATCTCATTAAAGGGTTGTGTATTTGGATATTAATAGTGTGAGTTGGAATATTTTTATTTTTATTTATAAGAGTATTTTTATATAATTTTTTTTAATATATGTTGGTTAAATAATATATTTTTAAAAAATTTACACCTCGATATGATGAAATTGAAAATGTATATTTGGGAAATATTTTGTTTCCATAATTACAATGTTAATGATGAATTCACTAATTTTCTAAATAAATGATATTTTTTTAAATTATTATTTAATAAACATTAATTAATACATAATTTAGGATGTTACACATTATTTATGATGGGTATGAAAACAATTTATCACAAAAATAATAGTTTTTTCATATAAAAATGTTTTTTGATTCAAAATTGATTATTATCATATTTATATTATTTTTTCTGATAATAAAAATATTATATCCTAATTGAAACTATTAAAATTTTCAAATTGTATATTCTTTATAGCATTTCAGATAGAATAAATTTTCTAGAAAATTAAATACAGTATAATTATATTGTATTCATTATTACATCAAAAATGTTCATAAGTGATGTAATATGTACTAAAATTGTCTCCATAGAACAAATTGTGTTTCCCCATTAAAATAATGTTTATTTATTGTTATTTGAATTAATTTATAAACCCATAAAGAGTCCTCTAAAAAATTTATAATTTATAAATGTAACATAAATTCTATGAAAACATGACTTACTTCTACATCACAGTGAGAATGTTTTATAGAATTTAGTGAATAGACATATAGAATAATATAATACACTCTTATTTTTTTTGAAAACATTTAAAAACCAAGGGATATTCTATATTTTGTAAAAAAATCATATAGAGTGAAAAAAAATGTTTATAAATTAATAAATAATTACCCACAATATATATATATATAATAAAAAAATACCACTCTTATATAATACCCTAGAGATAATGAATCTACTCTTCACAAACCTCTCTATATCCAACCCTAGGTTTTCCCAACCTCATAAGAGGCTCTTTATAATAATTTAGGACCACCCTATCTGGTTATGTTACCTCTCGCTCTCCTATATTTTAAACTATCACCTTTATCTTATTCTATTTTATTTCTATTTTTTCTTGATTGGATATGTTTTTAAAAATTACAAATATCTTTAAATGTGGTATCCATGAAATTATAAACCCATATAAATTTTTGTATTCACTACAATTAATATTTATGTTCCCTCATTATGCTAAAAAAATGATACTTCAATTTTACATGCATGTCACTGGTGTAGGGAGTACTCATCTTCTTTTCCACTCAGGTGTATTCAACTAGTTTTAGATATACATCATTTATAAGGAAAATATGTTCCTATATCCAAATATATTTATTCATTCTAATAAATGTGATGAGATACATCCTTATGTTGTATGGTCTTTGTGGATAACTTATCCCTATAAAAAATGAATTATATGGGTGGGACTGGATATATATAGCCATCTAATGACTTTGTTAATGTATTTAACTCATCACACTTGATATATGGTGAAAGGGATATTATCCAAACATCACTAAGTTCTAATACCATCATGTTTTGGATCAATTTATTTTTATGATGTAATTTTTAAGTTGTTTTAAAATTCCCTTGTTGAAATAATGATATAAAACTATATTAATCTTCAATGTTGAATTTTATTATACATAGACCTTATATATTACCATGATATTTAAATTTAGTTACACATACTGCGATACATTATGTTATTTCTTGTTTATTAATTATATGGATTTATAACTCATCACTTTATTATATTTTTTAATTGGTTATATCATGTTTATTTAGAAGATCATGTGAATTTAATTCCATGTAACAAAGTATTAGTTTTTGTCCTTATATTTTATTTTTATGTTTATTGGTTATGTAACTGAGTACAAAAAGACTCTTGAACTCATGATATAGTTGGATTGAATTAAATATATCTGCATTCAAAAAATAATGAAATATTTATTAAAAAATATATAATTTCCCATAAACTATTTTAGTGGAATGATCTAATAATATTGGGACTATTAGAAGTGAACTATAGTTAAAGCCATAAGGATCATTTTAAATATTTTAAAACAACAAAAATAGTATTTAATGTATAGAGTAAGAGGTTTCCAATAAATTGAATCCATATCTAGATACTATACGTATCTGTCACTCTAGAGGAGTTTTTAGAAAGGGTAAGACCATTGAAAGAGTCACATAGATTGTTACTTGATTTCGATAGGGGACATAACAACGATATCTTTTTGTACGCCTTGTTGGAAACTATAACAGTAAATTCCTTTTTAAATACATTTGTACTTTACAATCCATTATGAAAGGAAACAAGTTACTATAAGATAATAAATTTTGGAATATATTTTAGATAACATATATAGAAACACCAAAACTCTTATGTTATGGAATATATATTATTTATTATATATACATTAAATGTTCTTAGTTTTTCTTTTATATGTTTAATATATTGAAAATTATCATAAATAAATTTATTTTTGATGAAGTAAAAGATATGATCCAAATTGAAATCATGAAATGTATTATTATTTTCCATGTTTCAATTGATTCCATCATATCATTAATGATTAATAAAACAATTCAAATACCACACAAAATGATGTAGTGTAACTATTGAAGAAAGGGAAATTGTTATGTCTCTTTTATATTAAACATAGCCTTTAAAAATTTAAGGGATTAATTTCTCATCAAACTACATTGTAATACCATTTTTTTAATTTGAAACTATTTTAAACTTGTAATATCTTTCTGGGTATAGATCCAACATAAATTACTGATAGAAGAAAATCATCATCCATATCAAAAATTGAACTCTGACACTATACATGTAATTGTAGGTGGACTAATCTCCATTGGTATAACAATCTAAAGAATTATCATTATTTAACTGTGATAAATAATATCTTTATCAGATTATTGAGACTATAATAATGAAAATCCTTAATTATTTTCCCATTTAAGGGTATTCAAGGATATGTTTCAAAAATTATATCTCAGACTTACTCATATCCAAAATATTGTGTTACTAATCAACATTATATGTGGATATTTTCTTATATCAAAGAATATATATAAAATGGACATTGATAAACAACAAGGTATTAACAAGATAATGAAGGAGAATCAATAAGAATGGTATGAACACACATATTCAACCCCATGATTTTCACTGGTCATCTTCATTGAGATAAATGATTCGTCACTGATTCTCTCCATTTTTAATGACTAAAATAACATATTCAATAAAAATTAAAATTATCTTCTAAAAATAATAATGAATTATTGTATATACTATTTATATACCAATATATCATTATGGTGGATCATAATTTGGGTTACTATAACGTAATTGTGAAGGGAGATGATTTAAAAAAAACATAATTTTATACAATTAATGGGTATTATGGGTTTCAAGTGATTACATTCCAAATCAATAATACTTCAAAAATATATATGGATATTATGAATAGTTTATTTAGTTATTAGCATGATAATTTTGTTTTAGTGTTTTTATATGAATATAATATGTAAAATAATGATAGGATAAGCATTAGGAGAATTTCTATTATGTACTATTGGCATTATTAAATGAAATCATATTTTAAATGTACATTAAGTGATAATTTTGTATAGAAAATATAACATTATATGGAAATGTTATCATTATTAATGAAATATCATTAGTTACTTCAAAAAATATTAGATTATACAGGGTCCAGGACTATTAATGTTGAAATAAATATGTTGTTTCCCTGGATATGTTTGGTACTATCATCCATTTTGGGGGAAACATATCCCAATATTCAATCCCACTAACCTAGATTTCTTAAATGGTTATTATTTTATATTAAAATGATTAATCATAAGAATGAACAAAAAATATAAAAATCAGTCTTATCACTACACTTGTTATCACATTACCCATCAATGATGAATTATTTGAGAATAAATGTGATTCCTACAAATTGTTCTAGGGTTTTGTATATAATAAATATGGAAAATTTATCCTCTATGTATCTCAAATATTAAATAACCATGAGAATAAGTACCCAACAAATGATTTTTTTGGTGGCATTGATAATCAAGATAATTATTTGGGAACATTATCTTTATCAATATAAGATTTTCATATATATAGATCAAAAAATCTACATATAGACACACATAGACACACACACGCACACATACATATTTACAAAAACAAATCTAAATAAGAGCTAATCATAGTTGTTAAATAAAATAAATAATATTTATATTCAATACAATTACCATTATTCGATGGAATAAATTGGTATATTATATGAGTATAAATTATACTACATCACTATAAATGAATACAATTTCAAATGATACAATATTTATGGAAATATATAGGATACACATGGGAATAATAATTAGATCTCCATCCTACCAGGGTCCAATGAGTACTCAAATGCTAAAGAAAGGGTTTTTATAAACTGTTTTTATTTAATTTGGAACATTATTAAAATTTTTTATTTAACACAACACTAAATATATTGTTTACTATTAATGTTTAATGATTGTATTGTGTTATTCAAAACACCATATAAAGCATGTGCTACACGCAACACCAATCATATAAGGGAATATAATATCATGAAAGATTAATTTTATAACTATTTTAAATATATATAAATTATTTGAAATAGAAGAAAATGTATATGATACCGAGTTATCATGTATCATATGAAACAATGAGTTTATTTGATGACTTATGTTACATGTATTATAGAGTTATTCCAGACAATAATATTTTTAAAAAATATTATTATTTATTATAATAAAATATGTCATATATGATAAATTAGTTGAAATGAAATCTATTATATTAATTACGAAAATATTAGATTTCCAGAAGATATAAAATGATCCCATTGGTTTTAAATTAACCTAAAATGGATATAATAAAAGATATAATATAATTGAAATATTTTTATATATTTTTTTACTCACAATGATATTTCAACCATATAAATATTATTAATTTATATTGGATAATAATATTAAGGAAATTTATATGCTATTAATTCAATTTATTATTTTTTATTTTCAGCCAATATATTTTATAAGTATAAGATACAAACAATTCTCATATTAGCTATAAAATTCAATATTTTTGTAAGGGATGTTTTTATAAATTTTAATAGATTGCATATTTTAAATCCAATTAATGTTAATATTTTAAATCAGGAATGTCAAAATAAACTTCATATATTAATTATAAACACAAAAACATTCATATGGATAATTTTTGGTAATTTTTTTGGATGATTAATTTTTTACGGAACACCGAAAAACTCAAAATTATAATTCATACCATTATTGTCATATTATTATTTTATCTTTCTATATTATATTTTAATTTTGTTTTAAAGTAACATATTATTAATTAGAGATCTTTTATTTCTATTTATATCATTTTAATAAATTTATCATTGAAATGGAATATAAAACTATTGAAAACAAGTTAATGTTTAACTTCAAAAAACTGCATTTTTTCTATTCTGTGGAAATAAATATACTTAATTTCAAAAATTTATGTGGTAAGAAATTGGAAAAAATGATTCCATATTAAGAATATGAAAATTTAACAATTTATAAAATTTTCAAAATAGTTTCTTACCATATATAATAGTGTATGTTATCAAAATTAATAACCACGACTAAGGTGAATTTAAGCATTATAATGGACTAAACCATCATCTTATTGAATAAAATGACATTAAATGTTTTGAAAAATGTATTTTATAAAATTATTATTACTATATACTCCCATTAATAGAAATATGTCCATTATTTTAGATACCTTCAATGGGGAATCCATGGGTGGAATATCTTTTACCCATATTAACAACAGTGTCACTCCTCATCCACTCTTAAAATATATATTATCCTCCCACTTAATCACATCTTTCAAGAAACATTATCTCAACAAAATATTAAAAAATGACTCTTAAAACTAAATCTCATTGTTTGGAAACCTCCCCAAGGGAAGAAATCCATACAAGGAGTCTCTTAGGGGTGAACTGAAAGGATAAACTGAATGAAGACGTAGGATCTTCTCCCATGAACATTAAATTTCTATCCATTCACTACATTCTCTACACTGCTTATTCATTTTTTATATGAAAACCATAGTACAAATAATATAATGAGTTTTTCTTATTAAATTTTTTATACCTAATATTACACAAACATACTTCAAAATTTTAATGAACACATTGTTTCTATGTATAGTAAACTATCACCTTAAGAAACAGAGATTGATTGGTTTTTCCTTTACCAACATTCATGACATGAAATTTTGACAGAAAAAATGAACATATATTATATATATTTTATTTATTATGTCTATAGTCTTAAATATGTTTTTTATAACACATTCCTTTATAAATTATTTCTTATTTATATATCGTAACATCATTTGTGGACTTGTTGACTACCACCTCCTCAATGAGATGTGATTCTTTCACACATTACATGGAATGTGTCATTGATGGATTTAGAGAATATATATTATATATTTAACATAACAATAATACTATAATGATATATATATATATTTAACTTAGTTATATTATTTCAATACAAAAAAATTGAATTATCGTTATTGCGTTTGTAGGAATTAACTTTTACAGTAATGGTGTATTACATATTATCTATCTATATTTTAATAATTGTTATAAATAAATATATACTAAATATAAATTATATTTATGATATTTTTTATTTTTTTATATATTTATGTCATGATCAATGTAAAATGACGCAAAATATTTTTTAAAAACATGTACAAACAACAAACCATATATTACATGTGGTGAAACATTTCCATAAAATTATTAATGAGTGGGTAATATAAAGTCATAATAAAATAGTATATGGTATTATATACAAGAATATTTTTTAAAATATATATATAATAAACTATTATTTATTATACAAGATTCTTGGATGAGTATGATGACGTTCAAGAAATAAGTTAAGGGAATTTCGTCAACCTTTTTGATATAGTGAGATACATGACTTATTCAAGACAGTTTTATTATTTTTATAGTGTTTAAATATCACATGGATATATTCTAATATTAATATAAATATTTTTTTGTGTTTAAAACTCCATTTTATGATATTTATTCCATGTGGGTTATGTTTTGAAATGTTCTAAATCAGTAAATTATGTTTGTCTAACATTTCATTCTTTGGGAAACATGCGAGTTTGTTAATCTTTATTTTTATATAAGTTGTATAAAAATCCTTTTAAATGAGATATAATGAATATATATATTATTCATCATATAATAGGCACCATGTAATTTCATTTCTTTACACTATGATTATGATTCAATGTTATCGGGTAGTTATAGTTTATTGAAACATTACCATCATTTATCAGGAATTTTTATGATTATGATTCCATTGATTTAATATTGTGATTTATATATATATATAACTATCATGATTAATTTTAACCTATGATATTCATGTTTAACCCATATAATAGTACCATTTTTTCACTATTTTTTATGTAAGATGATAAACAATTTTTTTTAATAATTATCAACATTAACACTCTCTTTAGTAAGAAATTTGTGTTCCTTTACCACATGTTTTCTAAAAGTACCCCCAAAAACATTACACTGTTATCTTATGATCATTAAAATATATTTTTTTATGATTTTATTTTTAAAATATAATATAATTTATTATATAATTTTAATGTTTTTTTGGTTAAAGAACATTTCTAAAAGAAATTATGGAGATAATGAAATATTGGTCATGTATAAATTTACCCATTGTAATCACAGACATTCCCCTAATGCTTCCTTTATAAGATAAAAAACATATTTTTTAAAATTTTAAATTGTTTCCCAATATTGGGTATTGTCATTTTTTGAACTATTTTTCAATGGAAAATGTTTTCAATAATGATTTTAATGTACTAAAATGGGGGATTTAAATGGGAAGGATTTAGATGAATTTTATGATTCTTGTAGAATATTTAAATGTTTCGACGATGAAAACATTTTTAAAAAACATTACTATCTTATTTTATAAGTTTTTATGGAAAAATAGTTTTCAAAGAACATAGAAAATTTATTTATATTCCTTCAATGAAATTTTATTTAAAATGTTCTCAAAGATAACGTTATATTTTTTTTGTTTATTTTTAAAAATATGGATTTGAAATGGATTTTTTCCTTAATAATATTTTTTCAATGACTAATGTAAAATTTCATCATGTAATTTTTTAAAAAATCATTCCAAATTGTTTCAATATATGATGAAATGCATAGGTTTTTACTCATTACTATATTGGAAATGATCCAATGGTCCAGTTCATTTTAATTATATGAATGATTTTTATTTTATGGGATGATGTTAATGAATTTTTTTGTATTTCAAATGTTATATTATTATAAAACTAATTTCTCTTAGATTTTATATTCATAAAAAACCTGCTTCTTTTTAAGGGAATTCATTTGATGAAATGATTATAAAACATATATAGTTTTCCATATGATACGATAATCTTAAAAGTTTATGATGCCCTTTTATTTTCTTCAGTTATGATAGGGTTGTTTATTTTTTTAGAACATGTCAATATGATTCAATTATAAGAATATTGGGACATTTATCTACAAATATTGTATTGTTTAATGATTTATATCTCGTTATATTGAATAAAATGTTCGTGGTAGTGTGCCTTGACTACTAAGATGACCATGGGAGTGAAATAAGTCTACCAAGACGGTATGGTATATGAACTCATACAACTAATTTGGCCTTGGTATTAAACAATGACTTATAGAATTGTATTTGAAGTGAACCCATAAAAACAATATGGACATTACATTGATCCCTTGAATGCGATGGAAAATAATTTATATACATATGTGTCTTCCTCAATTAGAAGTATCAATCCTATGTAAATAGTTCATGTTTAATTTCCAATTTTTCCCTATTATTCATGTCTTATGAACCATCGAAATGTATTCCATGATTCAGATTTATGATCATATGATATAGAGGGTGCGATCCTATAATCTTTTCATCACATTAACATATACTTATTTTCATGTTTATGATTACATGTCTAACTTGTTTACTCCAACTAAGAATCTGATCTCACAACTATTATTGTTTAAGTTCCCAAGTTATGAAGATATTTAATTATGTATAATGTACCTATGAAATATTATAGTCATGAAGAACTTATTTGGATTGATATTATTTCACTTATTGAACAATGTTAGTGTTTCTATGTTTCCAAATCCAGTAATGTAATAACATATTTAGGAATCTAAATATATAATGTTAAAAATATTCCACAAAAAAATTTAAATTAAATAATATAAATATTGGTTTATTATAGTTCACATTAGTGAAAAACATTAATCAACTTTTTCAAAATGTCATGGGGAAAAATCATGAGATCTCATGGTATATTTATATGTTTATATTTCAGTGGATGTCTTTAATGATTTGTATATTGTTGAGTTGACAGGTATATAAATTTAATAATATTGTGGTGAAGGATTGACTGAGTGGATTCTAATAATTAAATCCATGTCTTGATATTACAAGTGGGTATGGTTTTGTAAATATTTTACATAGGAGTAACATATCTAAAATGTATTTTTGTCCCTAAATTTGTATAACCCAGTACATGAAAATTAGACTTGCTACATACCTAAGTTGTCACACATAGTGTATATTCATTGAGAATTCAAAAAAACTTCCTGAACCATCATTATGGATTTAAAATTATGTTAACTATGAATAGATTACTATAAAACTATAGTGTCTTAAATTAATGATGGTTTCTAGATTTTGGAATCCAATAATTAACTAATTTTCATGAATCGATTGTTTTCTAATGTGATAAGTGTTGATAAACTATGATTTTTAGTTTTAGTCAATAGCGATAACCAACATGAAATTGGTAAATGTGGAATATAACTGGTAATAATCTAATTAGTTGTAAAATATAATGATCATGTGAGTAAAGGACATTGTGATAATGAATTATTAGTTTTCATGAAACATGATTAACAATGTATAACTTTATAACCTCTCAGACTCACCAAGAACATATGAAATGAGTGTTAAGAAAGCTCTGGTAATTGGAACCACCATAAAAAAGAAGATACAATTGAAAACTTGTCGATAATGTGGGAAAAAACACCCTTTTGAATGTATTAAGGGAATAATGATATGTATCAACTATGGGAAATGGGTAAAAATGAATTTAATTGTGATGGGAAAAAGAAGTGTCTTGTGAATGAAATTTATGTGAATATTGGAATAGTTATGCTTTTATCAATAGTTTATTTATTTATTCTTATTAAAAATTTGAATTATGAAAACCAATAACCTAAGAGGACTAATATTGAAGGGTATTAGAAATGTGGTATGCGTAATGGTTATGTGTATTATGATAATGATACTATCGAAACATATTAAATGAATGCATTATTATGTAATAGAACAATATTTCAGTATTAATGGATAAAGTATAAAGAAGTATAATCAATGTTGTTTTGTATTTTGATTAAATAATTATGTTATATGGATTTTGATATATAAATGGAATGTTATGTTTATTTTTCATATAAATACTTACATGAATATATTGAATGGTAAAAATGGACTAGAAATTTGATTTCATAATAAGGTGATAGTTTTAGTAACGAAAGATACCATATAATTTGTTCCATATGTACAGATAATAATGTTTGGATAATGATATTTTTCATATGAATAATTAAATTGGATGGTATTTATTACCTAGGAACTAATGAAGGACATTATGACAAGTGTTTATCCTATAATTGATTATTCTTGAAACTTTTACGGATTTAAGGAATATATACAATATACATAAGAATAAGGAAACATTAATGGTTTCAATAAGGAATTATGAAAATTTATGTTATTATATTGTTTCAAAGATGATTTCTGAACATGTTATTCATGTTATGGGAATGTGGAATCCAATAGATACATTTTAATATATGGGTGATAAAAGATATTTTTATTTCAAGAGTTACAATAAAGTGTTTTTGGATTTCATATTTTGGATGTGTTATAAGGTAAACCATTTTTCGAAATTTCATATTAGAAATCAAATTATGATTGTGATATTAATATATTATTACAACATTAGGAATTATGAATTTTGGATAACATATTCTACCAACAAAATTTTGATGATAACTGATGATTATTGGATATATTATAATGGATATCATGATATGATAGAACATTATGGATAAAAAAATCTCATTATTTTTTGAGAAATAATAGTACTAGATCATGGAACAACAATCCATGAGGTTGTTCAAAAGACATGAATGTATATTTTTCCACAAAAATTCATCAAACTATATGGAAACATTTATTTAAACAACGAAATTTATCATACAACAATTTTTTTCTATGTATTTTATTGTCCCTTAGGTAACCATTGATTTTAAAAAAAATTTATTGTTAACAGTCCCTTGACCAAGTTCTCTATAACTATCTATAAAATAATGATTGTTAGAGTTCCATACCATCCCCTGGTTTTCATTTACCACCTATATTATATTAGGTTGGAATTTAGTTATGAGTTCATTGGAGAAACCAAAATGTTTCCATATTTTTTAATATCATTTTATATTCTTTTTATTATGATTGTTTCAATGAAAGGAATATTCAATTTATAAACCATTTGTATTCCATGTGAACTTCGAGGATGAAATTCATTTTAAGTAGGCTATATTGTGATAGAATAATTTTTGAAAAAAAATTATTCAAATTAAATTTATCCTTTTAGGTATATTTCAACTCATCAAATAGTAAATCTATTTTTTACACAATATCACTATGTTGGGAAATAGTTAAACGCAAAACCGAGTTATGGGTTTTCTAAACATAACACTATTACCACAAGGGAATATAATATCATGATACTTTTAAATATATTTAACATTTTAAATGTATTATTGATGTTATATATATCATGAAATGTACATGATTCCTAGTTAACATGAATATTCTGAAACAAAATGTTTTTTCAATGGATTATGTTCTATCAATTACAGAGTTCCACTTAATAATAATATAATAATATAATATTATAAATTAATATAATATTAAGTTATCTTGCCTCAATATTAGTAGTTGTTAATAATATTATCTATCTTGTGAAAATATTCCATTTAAACATGATATTAACTAAACTTATTGGTTACAAATTAATATTAAATAAATATTAGAAACAATTAAATATTAAGGGAATATTTTTATTGGAAAACAACTTTTAAACACAAAAAAGAGATTTACCTGAAAAATTAAATTAATTAACAATAAAAAAAATTATAATGATAAATGTTGAATATATATTTATTCAAATATTTTTATAGCCATCCAATATATTTGATATGGTAATGATAGGAACAATCTCACTATTTCACATTAAAATCAATATTTTTATATAAGCAATTTTACCACCTTCTAAAGGACATATATATCTAAATCCGATTTTACCAAATTTTATTTATAATATATATCAAAATAGATTTTATCGTTCATTTATAAAAATAAAAAATATCTTAGCGTGTTTTTTTATTTTTCACTAAAGTTTCATTTTTCAATGAATAATCAACATTACTAAATTTTTATTGAAAATAAATTATTTTTATCATTTATGTACAGTATTAAATTAAATTTAAATATGTTTTTAATGTCACATTATATCTAGTATTCAACTTCAGTTCATTAGAATAAATTTATCATTAAAATTGAATATAAAATCATAAAAAACTATTAAAATATATTACATTATCACCCCGTTTATGAGATTAAATTTTAATTAGTTTATACAAGTTATGTTGTAAGAATATGTGATAATAGATTAACTATTAGTAATCAGTATAATATATAATATTTTTTAAGGTCATATTTTTTTTTGACAAAAAATAATAGTGAATGTATTTTAATTTAATTCTAATGATTAAGATTAATTTAAGAATAACAGGTGAGAAAACCATTCACATAATGGAAAATATTGATTATAAACATGCCCCAAAAACACATTATATAAATATTTATCCAATGTTATTCCTTTTATATATTTTATTTCTATTATTAGTGCCACTATAAATGGTAAACACATGGTTTGAATACCCTATACGAAAATGTTCAAGACTATAACTCTTCCTCTACTATAAAAAAGGCCTCCTCTCCTTCCACAACCTCAAAACACTCAATCCCTATTGGATAGAAAAAATATATACCAAAATTTCTCATAAAAATATCTATCCTCATCCTAGAATATTTACCTTTTTAATAAATACATCAATAAATTTCCTTTGGTTCAATCCAAAAGGATTTACTCAAATAATATGTAACATATTTCCTCAAGCTCTGGAATTTTATATCTATTATCCACACCCTCAACTCTAATTATTTCCTTATTATAATACAAAAAATTATCCCAAATATAAGGAAGTTTTTTAATTATAATGTTTTGTCCTAAAATTACAAACTCTTCTATCTAATGGTTAATGAATATACTATTTACGTGTACAGTGAAATACCACCACATGAAACAATGATTGTTCATTTTTCCCATACCACAATTCATGGTTGGGAATTATGATGGGAATGATATTTATATATGTTATATTTTAAATTTATTATGTATTTATTATTCATAAATTATTTTCTAACAAAATCTTTTATACTTTCCATCTTGTGTAAATAGTATAACATCATTTGTGGTTGTGTGGACTTCCGACTCCTAAAAATGTTGTCATTAATTCACTCATTAAATGGAATTCATTAATGAATTATTTTACAAAAATATATAATAAATTTAACATAGTAATTATAAAATAAGTATATCTTCTACATATTTACATATATGTTTTTTAACTAAATTATTTCAACAAGACAACAAAATGGAAAGAGCATTAATGCATACGTACATCCAACAATCTCTTTGAATAGTGTATTCTATTTTAATTTTCTATTATTTATAGATTATTATAAATAAAATTATTCTAAATACATATAACATTCACATAAATTTTTACATCCTTAAATTATTTATATATTGTTCTTTTCGTGGATATACTGAATAATGAGTCAAAATACATACGAAGAATAAAGAGTATATTACCTAATGTGAAACAGTAAAAAATAATTGTTTATAAGAATGTAATATAAAATCATAAAAACTAACATAAGGTAATAATGATATTTATAATGATCATTTAATTTTGTATAATACAAATATATTTATTATATCTGAGTATTTTACGTGCACAATGAATGTTAAAACATAAGGATTGGTAATTCTTTTTCTCTTTCTATTATTGTCACATATATTCCCCACTCACAAATAATTGTTTTTTGTATATATTGACTGTGATTGGATTCTAAAAATATTTTAATTAAATTAATGTTTATTTACAAATCCATTTTATGATTATTCTTTCATGGGTTTTTTGTCTCAGATGATACCCAATCAGTAAAGTAATTTTGTCTCAATTATCCTTATATGTTAAAAATAACATGTTATTAATATTTAGTTTTATATGAGGTGTATATAAATAATTTTTTATTTTATATCATGAATATCAATATTTGTTATGATATTTTAGACTTCATTTAACTTTGTTTTCTTTTATGGGTTTTATTATTCAATGATACCAATTTGTGACTGTTTATTAAAATAATCCTATCATTTAACAATACTATTTATTAATATTCTTCAATTGATGAAATTATATGATCCATATCTCAAGGAATATCATGGGTTTTATTAACATATGGTTATTCATTTTATATTCAAGTAATTATAATATATTTTCACTCTTTTGTACATAACCTGATAATGAAAATGTTTTTAATAATGATTGACTATACATCTCCCTCTGGTGGAAAAAATGTGGCACTTATAAACCCCATATTATAAAAGATTCCTAAATAAATATGTTATTATAGAATGACCATTAAATGAATATTTTAAAAAAAATTTATCTTTTAAAATCCAATCATTTATTAAAAACGAAACCCCCTTGTCATTTTCAATTTGAGCAACTTTTCTTAACCTTTTTTTGGTGAAAATAGAATGTTCGATTTGTATGGGTTTTCCTTCCATCATCCTAGATATTACCTTGATGAATCCATTAGAATAGGAACATTTTTATTTTTCTAAACAATACGATCTCCAACTATTCTAGAAATTGATCTTTAAATGTGGATTTCAATATAAAATAGTTTTTAGATTTTTTTATATGTTTTTAGAATATTGTTTTCAAAGATAATGATTTTCATTATTATGAATTCATCTTTTATATGTTATTGAAATATGTTTAGAGAATATGGTATTAAAAATTTATTAATATGTTTTTATATGTTTTTAAATAAATAATTAATTTAAAAATTATTTCATGATTTATTAATATGTTTTTAGTGAATTTTGTTTCATAATGTTAACAAATCCATCATTATAAGTTATTCATGATTATTTAGGGAATGTGTTTCACAAAGTTTGGTGTTTTTAAAATAAATTTCCAAAATAAATGATGCATGCCTGATGATATAGTTTTTAAATGATCATTCCAAATTATTCTCATGTGAGATGACATCCACTGGTTGTAATCATGCATTTCCAGGAAATCATCAAAATGTTTTATTAATTTTTTTAACTAAATGGTTTATGTTTTATGGAATTATGTTTACAAAATCCATTTTAATTTCACTAGTCATATTTTTATGAAACATATTCTTTGTACAATGATATTATTCTTATAAAAAGCTGTTCTTTTAATGATTATTATTTTATGAAATGATTATGAATATGATATCCTTATCAACATGTTATGATATGAGTACATGTTTATTAGAACCATTTAATTTCATGTGTTATTATATGGTTACTTATGATTTTGTCAAACATGTATGAATGATTTAATTATGAAATGGTTGGGTCCTATATCTCATTCTAGTACATTAATTTTTGATTTATATCTATTGAGATACCCTATAATGGCCTTCTGAGTGATCCTTTACTTCTATGATGGTTTTGGTAGGTATCCATGACTACTATAGTGGAATGAGGATTGAACTAATACAACTAATGTAGATATTTAATTTAACCCGAACTATAAATGTTGTATTTTTAGTGAACCCATAACACTAAGATTTCCTTTGCATCAAAACCATGAATACTATGTATATCAATTTATATGACTATGTGTTAGAGAAAATTACATGTATCATTATTTTGCTATGATTTAAAATATTCTATTTTTTATTTCATTTAGATTTATGTATTATCTTCTAACAATATATATTCCATGACTCATATTTATTATATTATCATATGTATGGTATGACATTCTAATTTTATGATCATGTCATCATACCCCAATGATCATGTTATGTCTTATATGTCTCCCATGTTTAACCTTACCAATCTTATTTACTCACAAACATTTATGTTTCCTTTCCGAAGATATGATGTTATGTATTATGTATGATGTGTCTATGAAGGGTTTTTGATATTAGGATCCTAGTGGGAGAAAATTTAGTTCACTTGTGTTCATGTGATACTGTTTACGTGTTTCTAGAGTAATTAAACTAATACTGTCTTTGGTAATCAATTTGTATAATGTTTTATTTATTCTATAAAAGTGATATATTCTATATGTACAACATGAATGTGATGTAATATCAACCATCATTTCATGAGAAGATCATGGAGGCTCAAAATAATAATTACTTATAAAATATTTAGAAATTATTTTGGTGTTCCTCTATTTAAATATCGTCTTATAATGTTTAAAAACCTCATAAGTATAAAATAAAAACAAGATCAAAATAGGGATCCAATAAATTATTCATTTAGATCATTCTTCTCTATTGATCAACATATAATTATTTTTTATATTATTTTTAAAATAATTATTTTTTTGGATAAAACTAAGAGGGGAATTATATAATTTATATAATTCTGATGTATATTCTGGAAATACTATTGATAAAAATATAAATTTATGTGTATTGTATAAATATTTCATAGGAAAAAATAATGAAATATATACATCATTGTTTTAGTATACCATCATAAACATTAGGAAAATTTCATTTCTATTGGTGAATATTTATATCTTTAACAAATCTACAAGATATACATTAGGGATGTGGTGATAGTAAATGGAGTTCAATCCTATTCTCTACATATTCGAGATTTAAGTATTACCAAATGTTTTTGGATTATCATTATGAAATTTAAAAATTAAAATTATGTATCAGAATAGTTTATCACTAAAAATTGTTTTTTTAATTGTGGGATAACCATTCAAAATCTAAAGATTATTCTGTGATGATGATTAATATATTTCAATGTTTTTTGGGATCAACACCCTAGTGGAGTTTTAATATATAAAAAATAATTTAATATTTACAATAGAACCATATATGCATCTATAATAGAAGATGTGTATGATTCCAATGTTTCAGCATAATGTAAGAAATCGGATAATGATGGAACTCGATCATGTACATCATATGATGGAGAATATTCAAACTATTTTGTATAATTTTATTTATATAGAAGTTTGACATAAAACTATTTATAAAATCATAACATATATTCATTGTATGGGTTTATAGTATATTAAAGAATATTTATGATGTTAGATACATAGAGAGTGTGATATTTTGATACCTAGTGACCCCATAATTGATATGGTAGAAATATTAATTATTTTAAAAACACATACATTTTTTCTTTAAAAAATCAAATAACGCAATCTTTGAGAATAATATCCAACAACTAAGGATTTAGTTGAGTTCAGAATATGTGTTTTACATTTATTATGACATAATTTATTTTCAACATCTGTATTATCAATATAATTTTAACAAGAATGAAAATAATAATTTAAATAAAATAACACAATTTTCTGTATTATTAATGTAGTGTCCTAAACCTCTCCATCTGTTTTTGGAAAATATCAATGGTTATCCACATAACCAAGGGTATTATAGAGTGGAATATATTTTTCCTAATTTTTTAATGATCAAAAATAGCCAATGTTTGTAATTATGTGTATACATCGATGGTTCACGAACAGAGTGGGATCTTCATCTTCTTCTCATCAGACACGTCCTACATTTGAAATCGATGAATATATGTGTAGGATTTTTTATTTAATCCACTATTGTATTTTTTTATGTCATGAAGAAATAAAATATTATAATAGATTTATTTTTGGGTCAATGGATGATTTGTGGTTGATTTCATTTTTTATAGAATTATGATGTTTTTTATTTTCATTTTTCATTATCGCTAAAGGTGATAATGCATGTCTATCATGAAAATTGTCCATTTTCCTTTCCATATGTTTTTCTTTTTTTTTCTCCACCATTTTTCTATGTGAGTTCATTTTTAGAATTCAATTTTGGATGATGATTCGATAAATTTCTAATACCTGATCATTTCATACTCGACCTCTTTTGCAACAGATCATTTCATCATATCCCAATTTGGGAGTATAGATGAGAACTTGGTATGCAATGATAAATGATTTTTGTGTCTGTATTTAGATACTTATATTTCATGGTTTGATATATAGTGAAGTGAGGTTCCATGAGATAATTAGAAATATATTGAATCTGTTTATATCTTATCACTTATGATTGACAGCCTTAGTGAGTCATAGATCCATGATTATTAGTGATCTTAAGGGTGGAATTAGCGGTGCAAAAAAATAAAGGTGGTAAAACTATGGATTTTATAACATACCACATTCAAATCTTATAGTCCCTTGAACAAACATCAAGTATCACCCCTCAAGAGGTGTTAGGGTTTTCATATTTAGGATTGTATCACACTCTAATTGATGCATGTCACATGCCATTTGACCTATAGCTAGATAATTATCTTTGTATAGAGATAACACACATTATAGGTCATGTTTTTGTAAACAGCCCATGGGAAAATTCATGCACTTCAGATCCCTTTGTGAAATTATTTGTGTGTATAATGAGTACACAAAATGGAGCCTATGTGGTACCATATTCATTTTTTTATTTTCAACAATGCATTTACATTAGAATGTAGATGTGCATGGGTTTGTGTTACCCATCGAATTCCACCATAGTCCTCACACATTTTGGTGATTTTGTGTAAACCATGGATACTTTAGTAATGTTCTCAAACACAACATGATTTCATAGGAATGGCCGTTTTAAAATGGGTATTTCAAGATGAAACACCGAGTTCTTGTCGGGAATTTATATTCTCTATACTCTTATGAGCTACTCCATGTATTTGGAAAAAATGAAGGTCATTTCAGTTCAAAATAGAAGTACATCTAGGAGTATTTTTTTATTTTTGGTATACCTTGTTTTATATTGCGTACATATATTTTGAAATGTTGGAGGGATTGTTCAAATTATTTAGATATAATTATGTGCATGCGTTATATACTTTGACCATTTTTATTTTTCTCAGTCCCATTGATGAATTCAAATGAGAATATTTGGCACCATAATTATGTCTAACTAATTGTATGTTTTCTGATTGAGTGTTTATCTAATATTATTTCTCTAATTTCCCTCCATGCTTATACTTTTCAAGACCTGTTGAACATGTCCTATCAAAAGAGATTGGTATGTTTTATCATACATGTGGAGTGAGTTCCCATGAACTAGTGTTACCAACAATCTAATGCATAATAATATAATGGTTTTAGGATTGAGAACCTACACTGAGATATATAATATATTATTTTTATTTTTATTTTGTTATCATATGATTGATAATCTTGTTGGAATATCTGTGTAATGAGCTGGAAACTCTACCCCACATATATCATTATGTTTTTTAACATGAGGTGTTTAAGTTGATAATGGTATACTAAATATTTCATATAATCTCTAACAAATTTCATATATTATATAGATATAATACAATTTTATAGAGTCATTGGTGTATTATGTGAAGGTGAATCAATTTCTTGGTGAAGAGATAATGATTTTTAAATTGCGGTTTCATTGGATTACATTTCCCCCATGTGTAGGTGGGAAATTATTTTTCAGTTATGAATAGCTTTTATGTGGACCATTTATTACATTCCATTTTTTATTCTTAACATTATGTGGATAGATGTTATGATTGAATTAGTTGTATTATCTATTCATTAAATTTTCACATTTTTATGTTTTGGAGATGTGTGTGTGTGTATAGTTTCTTAACGATAATGCATCTCATCTATGTGATATGCCAACTAGGAGTAAGTCACCATATCATAACATATTTAAAGAAT
Source organism: Viscum album (assembly GCA_963277665.1). Classification (NCBI taxonomy): domain Eukaryota; kingdom Viridiplantae; phylum Streptophyta; class Magnoliopsida; order Santalales; family Viscaceae; genus Viscum; species Viscum album. The sequence continues at coordinate 1,375,817,303 of OY728158.1, read as the reverse complement.
AAAATGTAAACTAAATTTTGGATTATTCATATCCAAGGGTTCCCTAGTACGTCAGTTCTTGATAGTGTGGTATTAGAGGATGGTTTGATAAAAAAATCAAAATTTGAAATTTTATTTTCTATAAATGAGTAGTATATTAGGAACAATTTAAAAAGTATTAAAAATTTTATACATAATATTTGATTTCCCATGGGTACTTGAGTTGTTATGGTAGAAAAAATATCACATTACTGGGAATCTTTCAACAATCTTGTTAACTCTATGCACATATAATATAGTTGTATAAAAATTATTAGGTACATGAAGCATATTGGAAGAAATTTTCAGTTTCCATGTACTTATATTATTTTCATGTTGGATATTCTCTTGGAATATGTTATACACATAGGATTGTCAAGACTTTGGATTGATGACAACAATATGTGATTCCAACAAAATATCAGTAAGATGACTAGTTTAGTTATGAGTCCATAGTTCATGGACACAACCGGAGGTTTTTTCTCTAGGTGGATGAAAACTTGTTCTGACACGTATTGATTACTTGTAAAATTATTCCATTGATCGAATGGATTATCAATTACATGTTGGGTATCTGATGGGTCCATTAGGTAAAGGTGATTATATGTATAATTATATAATGATTATATACATCTAGTTATATGAATAACAGCTATTAAATTGAATGAATACCCATAGGTGGTGGAGGATTATATTAGGCAATGGTCATGATTTTCTAATTTTTTAACACACTGACAGATCAAATGTTTTCCCACTCAGCATGTATTCTCCATAGGGTAGTATATGGTTCTGGTGGTTCAAAAAAATGATGCACATGTTTGAATTTCACGTCAGGGGTACTTTATTTAATGATCCCATAGGATTCTTGATGATAAATAACCCTTTATCTTGCTGTAAAATACAATCATAACATATTGTGTGAATGTCTCAAAAATATATGACCCATCGTGATGGCTTCCCTAGATTTGAAATGTCTTGATGGTGATAGGGTGTGTCAATATTAACATATGAGAACAATTTTATAGTTTTTTTAGACTCAAAATGTGGACAGATTCATCTCCCACCCGGATAAGTTCTATTAATTTGATCCAATACCATTTTAGAGAGTCAATTCCTCCCAATGTAGATATTATTGAGATGTGGGGGATGAGTTACATTTAGTGTGTTTTGGGAATGTTTGGTTTACTAATATGTCTAATCAATCCCTAGTTATGATGAATTAATTGAAATGGGCTATAGGGTCTTCTAGGTTGTTGATGATTTTAGCATAGAGGATTCGAGAATATATTGAGGTATGATGTGTTTTATTAATTCCTCGGCTATAGTTTTCAAATAGTTTCAAGTTCCACCTATATATGAGTTTATCACATATTTGAGACCTTTAGAAACAAGAGGATACATTATCTCAATACATGTGTTGGATTACCCAATAAATAGGATCATTGATCGCAGTTATGTTAAATTTTTGTCCTAAATCTAAGAGGGTAGAGATATATAGTGATATATATATATATATATATATATATATCCTTGAATGGAATCCTTACATTATGAATGACCAAAAATATCAATTTTTACATATGTATGAACTTGATACCAAACATCCATTATTTATTGGTCTCCTCAAGTGAATATGATTTTTTTACATTATAGGGATGATTTTTTATCCTTCGACATAAATTTATTTAGATAAAATAGGTTGACATCATTTGTATTATGATACAACCATCTTTTCAGTAGTAAATTTGTGTGACCCATAGAGCAGTTAAAGCTATAATCTTTTAGTTTCTTGTAATATAGATGTTTAAGGATTATTTATTCCATGTGGGTTGTCTGTTCTTATCACTACATAAAATATGCATGATATTCATAGTCATGCACATGTTTATGGCCCAATATTTAAACTAAAATATTTGATGGCCTCCTGGAGATATTTGGTTTAATGTTTTAGTTGGATGATCAATAAATCTGTAGCATTAAATGATATAATGTGATTTCTTTGGTAGGGTAATTTTTCCATTGAAATTGGTTATAGATTATGGTTTGGTGTGGATTTATTTATCCCAAACCAAGATACATCTAGGTAGTAGTACACAGCCTTAAAACGAGGATTTTCCATCCTATTATTAAGGAAGAATTGTATCTCGGTGTTTTCACACAATACATGTTATCACCAACTCTATGATTATGAGAATGTTATATAGAATGTGACTCTCCAATTCGAATATGATTAAATCGAGTCTACAGAGATACACATAATTATGTTGAATTCTAGAGTAGACATGTGAGACATATTAAACATATCATTAACTCCTCTAGTATCATATCTTGCTTTTATCCCTTGATAACATAATTTTTTACCAAGAATTTGAGTTCAAGATCTTATGAAACTCGTTGATATTTCATGATGTAATCAGAGAGTACCAGTATTACTATATGATCCTAATACATAGATTCTATATTTTGGTTGTCTAATTCATTGAAAATTTATTCTCATTAATATATTTTAATTAATAATTATTTAATGTTGAATAGGTTACATTTTATAATACATTCAAGAGCCTTGAGGTATTTAATGATGATCTATTTGAGGTTTTTCTATCTGAAGATGATGATATAAGTGATGATCTAGTTAAACACTTTTAATATTTACTACTAGAATGTGGATTTTTTAGAATATATTAATATGATGTTTTTTACCACCACTATTTTTCATAGAGTTTTGGATGGAAAACATGGGGATATAAATGTTGAGTTCTAGTATGGATATGTATCCATTGGATACATTCATGGATTATTTTTTGAAAGTGGGGAGTATTTCATCATTCCAATTATTGAAAATGATTCATATAAAACTATGAGTGGTGTTTCTATTTATGATTCATTACCTTATTAATACTTCCAATACAAATAAATATGTTCTCAAATCATTAATAATTTCATTCCAAATGAAGGATATTTTTAATTATTTCTTGATTTAGCTCTTGATGTTTCACCTATCATGAAGAGAACATATAAGGATATTAGTGTATAGATTGTGAAAAATGTGTATAGGATAGAATTTAGAATCAATGAATTCTCTCGATGATCATTTTATACTATTATTATCACATTATATCATGCTTACATGGATTATTCATAGAGAATTTATATAATAACCCTTCTTTAAACATTAAATATTCTTCAGATATTTAAATAACATGACTTTTATTCACATAAAGTATCTTTTCAGGTTTCAAGATTTATAGAATTAAGCCATAACTAATATATAAAATCTAGAATATTACAATTAGATACGTCTACACTGTATCTCTTTTTTTATAAAACAAAAACTTTTTAATACGAAACCAGACATCATTTCATGTTCTAATATCATAACTTTTAATTCATCGCATCCTTGACTCTATGCATAATCATTTACTCTAAAAGAATTTTAAAAAAATGGAAGATCATAAAAATATCATTAAGGGATACATAATGAATGAAATCTATTAGTCTTGAATAAAAATGTAAACCATGAAACCATTATCATAAAGTAATACATTTCACATTTAAGAAGTCGAAAAACACTTCACTGGATAAAATCTCAATGATTTGACTTTTTTATAACCAAATGATTACTATAAATCCCATAGAAATAAACATATAACATATAAGGGTAACATGTGACATAAAAATTAACAAATGAATTAAACATAAGGTCGTCTTCCACACATATCATTAAATAGAATATCATTACTATCAACATCTATAACCAATGCATTGTAGGTTCTAACATGACCATCTGTCCTTATTTTATCACAGAACAACCCATAATTAGGTTATTCATGTATCAACACATCATTGGTTTATGACGTTACCACTTATCAAATTTCCAAGTACCATTATATAATCATAACACATAAAATATTGTACATATCAAAATTTCACTAATTAAATTTCATTTTCAATCACAATAAATCATTTCATGATATTGAAACATAGTATACATTTCAAAATAAAATTTAATACCAAAACAACTAAAATCAGAATAAGTAATGTCCTTTTCTTTTGAAAAAATTAATTCTTGTAGAAAAATGTAAATATCAAATAATGATTACGACGTCAGAGAGGTCGTTGCCTCTACATACATTAAAAACATTCCTTTTGATGTTTCGTAAATAACATTGCAGAAAAAATATTTATTTTTGATGAAATTAAAATTCAATGGAGTTTATTAAACACAATATAAAATAAGATGATGTATATTATAAATATATTCCTCAATGAAAGGATATTGAGACGAAGTCCCTTACAAATATCATTATTTAAGTAAGAAAGACTGATTATGTGTATTCACGATAAATATGAATAATGAATGTATAAATTAAAGATATGATATAAAAATTAATTTCTCACATAATCATAACATGACATAGACCTGAAGTTGATGGTCAACCCCAAGAATAGAAATTTGGTTAAGAAGTTCCCTTAAAATTATTTGGAATACTAATGACCACTAGTAAGAAAATGTTTTTCCACGTCAGTTATTTTTATATTTTGACTTCGGTATTTAACCGACATCAATAAAGGCAACGTAAAAAATATATATTTCAACATCGGTTTTTATAAACCGACGTCAAAAATATTTTCCACGCGGGTCTTTGGCGTCATTTTAAATAATAACTAACACCAAATTTCAGGGCCTCAGGGATCATTGGTATCAATTTTTATATAAACCGATGCAAAAGATCAGGGCCTAGGGGTCTTTGGCATTAGTTTTTTTAAATCGAAGCTGAAATTCATGACCTCGTGGGTTATTGGCCTCGGTTTTTTAGAAAACCAATGACTAAATCTGGCTTCTACATGAGTTTTAACGTCAGTTTTTGATAAAAACCGATGGAAATATATACATTTTATAAAACAAAATATTTTCCATGTCAGTTTCCAAAAAATCCCAACGTCAAAACCTCGAAACTCTAAATATTGGAATATAGATCATTTCTCAAGATTTGATTTGACTGGTTATGGAGCTAAAATAGACTTACAAATCAAAAGTTATGTTCATCGTAAGTTTTACCACTTTATGGGTCGATCGATACAACTTTCTTCAAAGAATACTTGAAAAAAAGAACCAAAACGAATATGCCAAATGAAAAAAATATAATTAATGATTGAAACAAACTTTAATTCTTTTATTGGGACATTTGAATCGATATGTCTTTTATCATTATTTCACTTCATTTTAAGGGAGAAGTCACACCGTAATAAAAATAGTGAGTGATAAAAAAAGTTTCCAAAAAATATTGAATCTTCTGTAGAAGTTTTTTTTGAATCTTTATTAGAATAATCCTTCATCATCTTTATAAAAATAATAATATTTTTAGTGATAAGGAAAACAATAATAATGAAATTAAATGATAAAAATAAATACCTTTTACAAATCGTCGATTAACGAATATTTGAAATATTGATTGTATCGAAGATATCAAAAAATGTTGAAAGAAATAGGATGAGATTTTATATATTGTAAATGAAAATTTCTACTGTGGAGATTCAATAAAATTTGTGCGGGATTTTGAAAATAGGAATGCGAGTGGGGAAAAAATTGAAATGTCGAATCCACGTATTTGAAATTTTATTTTTAACGTCCATTAAATATTTAACGGATTTAAAATATATTCCTATGTTGGGGTATAAACATCGGTTTTTGAAAAAATGATGCAAAAAAGTGACTTTTAACTTTGGTTACTTGTAAAACAGACGCCAAAAAGGGTCTTTTACGTCGGTTATTAAAAAAACCGACGCTAAAAATCAAGCCATATAATCTTAACTTCCAACATCCATAACTTTTGATCCGTTTGTCCGTTTTTTCTGAACAACCTATCAAATTGAATATTGGTAAATTATCTAAAACTTCTATTTTGATGTTTGGAATCATTTGTTTTGTAAAACCGATTCCAGAAAGGGCCTTTTAACGTTTGTTATTAAAAAACTGACACCAAAAATCAAGTCATATAATCTCTATTTTACGACGCCCATAACTTTTGATCCGTATGTCGTTTTTCACTCCACGACCTGTCTAATTGAATCTTGAAAAATTATCTGAAACATTTATTTTGATCTTTGGCATCATTATGTTGTAAATCCGACACCCAAAAGGGCCTTTTAATGTCAGTTATTAAAAAAACTGATGCCAAAAATCTAGTCATATAATCCCCAACTTCCGACACCCATAACTTTTGATCCATAAGTCGGTATTCGCTCCAAGACCTGTCAAATAGAAGCTTGGGAAATCATATAAAACATAAATTATGAACTTTGGAATCGGTGTTTTGTAAAACCGACGCTAAAAAGGGCCTTTTAACGTAAGTTAATAAAAAAACCGATTCCCAAAATCAAGTCATATAATCTCCAACTTTCAACGCCAATAACTTTTGATCCATTAGTCCATTTTCACTCCACAACCTATAAAATGGAATCTTGGTAAATTATCTACAACTTTTATCATGATCATTGGAATTAGTTGTTTGAAAAACCAATGAAAAAAGTGTATTTTAATGTCGATTATTGAAAAAAAACTAATGCCAAAAATCAAATCATATAATCTCCAACTTCCGATGTCTATAACTTTTGATCTGCAAATCTGTTTTCACTCCACGAACTATCAAATTGAAACATGGGAAATTATCTAAAACTTTTATTTTGATATTTGGCCTCGGGGGTTTGTAAAACCGTCACCAAAAAGGGTCTTTTAACATCAGTCTCTTAGAATAGATGTTAAATTACCGACGTTAAAAACAAATTTTCCACTAGTTGACGTCATATAAGAAATCAAAAAATGAGTTGATGAGAGAAAAAGGGTATCTAATAACTTCTACATAAAATTTAGAGTAATAAGGATTTTTAATAACATATCTAAACATAATAAAAGTGTAAATTTAATGTCCTAACATTAAATATCGCTTTGACTAAAATAGAAGGATGAAAGGTTCCCTTAACATGAGTCTGACATGTCTTATTGGCAATTTATCAATCTGAATAATAAATATAAGTTAATTGATAATTTATTCATAAAATGTTTCAAGTTTATAATTACCTTTATATCACTTATTACAATTATATAACAATTGTTTTATTATTCATGTTCATATTTGTAATTTTTTCGATGTTTGGTACTTGATTCAGAAATGATATTCTTTTTATTACAAATTGTCCCTGTGGTCAAAAGTACATTATCTAAAATTTTATTAATTATTTAAATATAACATATATCCATTTTGTAAGTATTTATTACAGTCTATAAAATTTGGATATAATATATTAATTTCATTGTTCATAGATACAGTATTTCGTGCGTACACATTAACACTCATTCATTTATTTTTCATATTAAGGAAATTAAAACTAAATGATACATAGTTATATTATAATTATCATATAATATAAAATGACATGTATTTTACATAGGATCATTAATTCCATCCATATATGTAACATGTATTACATGAAATATTCATATCACTTTAAGGGGGCGGTAGTACGCACATCCTCAAATGAAATTATCGTATTCACATATGATGGAAAGCGTAATTGTATATTGGTAAATCAAAATTATAGTATCATAGAAATAATATATATACTATATATCATTTACAAATAATGTTCCATCATAATGGACACAATGATAGGTGGTATAGGAAAATCGAATATTCATCTATTTGTGAGGCTGCAGTTTGATGTACACATAAAAAACATGTTTGTATCCATTAAATGGTGGTCTGTGTATGTGTAGATATAATACATCAAATAATAACAAACTATTATATTTTCAAGGAATCTATTTTTATATATTAAATGAATAATAATTGAATATGTGGTGGAAAATTAAAATAATGGAATGTTACTTTGGAGAATACACTACCTCTAAAAATATGTAACTCCCTTTGATTTGATGGAAAAGGATTTCTTGAATTCCATTATACCAATGATAAGGATTATATGATTAAGGTATGGATGTTGGGAGAATATTTGGGTAGAATTTGGATGATCCAGTGGGCTTCAAATATTTGATTAAGTGGGTAGAAGATATTCTCTTTTATAAGAGGGAGGAGTGGCACTTTTGGAAAATCATTTAATATTATTTCATTATAAAATTATATTCGTTTTCAAATTGTCCAAAAGTAATTTATTTAAAATATACAAAGCTTTTGGGTCGAAACTATCTCAAACAAGAGGTTTTAGAAAAGTATAGGTCTCCAATCTAACCTTATCATTTAGGTTTACCCATGGTTAACTAATTTGACTCTTACCATGTCTTCTGGTATATTCATACTATATTGATAATATAGTTCCTATAAAATTATAATAGAACATAATGTGGTTTATTAATGATATTTTGAACATTATGTAAGACATTATGCTGAATTAGTGATATCTCTGACTATTGTATTGTTTATTAAAATAGTATATGTTTTAAAAACGAATTTATGTCTATTTTTATTCTATTCCTATCATGGGTTTTTGAACAATCCATAACCACTTGATTATTTCAATAAAATGTCATTAAATAAATCATATCAAGTCATAATAATCCATAAAATTAGTGAATGGAATAAAAAAGTATTAAATTATTTTTTTTAATATTTAGAATCTCATTTATCAAAATCATTCATTAATATGGAAATCATTACATCATCATAGTGTCATAAATATAATTATTTATTTTATGTCTAAACATTATAAATAAAATATAATGATGTTGGTAATTGTTTTATCTTTCTAGTTAATATTTATAGTTGAAGAAATCACTTATATAGCCCCATATAAAAATTGTTATGTAAAAATGACATGTTTGTGTTATATTTTTCATCACATGAAGTTAATTCTTTTATAATGTCATTTTCAAATCAAAGCAGCACTATGGGGTCCCAAAATCGACAGATGGATGACCATGGTCAAAAAAATAATATTAAATATTTTCGGGACATGTGTTTGGGTAGTTTAATGCTATTATAATATTATTATGTTTACCCTTATTCACATGATTTACCTTTTAACCATGGTACATAAAATAATTATTAAAGTTACTATTCATAATTCCTAAAAATAAAAGGTGATTATTTAAAAAGTTTATACATCATGATTCCAAATATTGAATCATTTTTTACAAATTTAAAACATAGAACTTAAAGGAATAAATTTAAAATTAATTCTTATTTTCAAAAACAAAAAGTTTGTTTTTAGGAAGTAAAAACTACCAAAACATTGATATGTTTTTCTGTCCATTTTCAAAGTGAAATTACATCCAATGACAAAATTGGATTAAGTGAAAAAAAATATTCTAATTAATATTTAAATCTAATTAACAGTAAAATATAAATATGTGAATAAATTTTTTGAAAAGAATGTTTTAAATTGAAATTTTTTATTTTTTACTATTCATTAAAATATGACCTTCAACAAAAAATACCAAAATTTATTCCAATGTATATTTTGATGTCCTAATTATATTGAAGAAGATTATTTTTTCATTTAGAACATATAAATGTGATAAAAAGTAGATTTAAATAGGATTCTCTATTCAAAGGCTGTAAAATGAGATTAAAAATGTATTAGAGTATTTAATGATTAAAATCATATTCATTCTTATTTTAAGCCTCTAAAATTATTTTTTTAAATGTAAAAACATTTAATAAATATTTAAAATAATAATATAGATAATTATGTTCATCCCAAACCAAAAAAATGTAAAGGCATAAACTACCATTTAAAATAATAATATTAATATATTAATTTTTTATAACTAAAAGTTGTGTGCAACATAATATTAAAATAAACATTTTTTCCTGTTAAGTCACATATTGGAAAATTAATCCCCTTTAATGAAATGTATTTTTCTATAAATACCTATGTTTTTACATCCTTTCCCCAATTTGGAAATTTTATCCTCAAAATTTTAAATTGGGGCTCAGAAACATCATTTTAAATCCCACATCGGGATAAGAGTTAATAAAACATTTACTAGTAAAGAATGGAAGAAAATTAAATAGGTAACCATAGATATAATATACTAGTATTATATGTAGGAAATCAAGGATATGTATAAAACAACAACTCTAATATATTAATAGAGAGTAATAGAGGACATGATCGCAAAAATATAGCCATGAAAATACCATAAATATGTGGTTGGGTAAAAGTCATTTTATAAAAGATTGCATATAACATTTTTTCATGATGATCATTTTTATTGATTTTATAATTATTATTACTACCTAGACTATGATCATAAGGAAATATATTTACTTGTTAACTAGAGTTTCATTTTTTAATAAATTTCATTCACAAACGCATCTTATCTCCAAACGATTAGTATTCAAGATGGATTGGTCACAACTAAAGCACTAGAATCTACTTATAAAAAAATAACATAATCCAAAAAATATTAACTATAATTCATCCTATCTGGAACCATTAACCAAAACAAAAATGGTTAGTACAAGATAATGTAATCCCTAAAATGGAAAATCAATTATAAAAATTTGTACTACTCATAATCTCCACAATTGAACAAAAAATACCCCCAACGATAAAAAATACCAAACAATACATAATTGACCTTAAAATTCATCAATATAATCCATACTACTATTGAAACCCAAAACACAGAAGAATTTGATCGTATAGTCTTCCATGAAAATTATAACATTTATCTCCAAAAAACATCAATTACACTTAATTTATCATACTTAAAGTTAATTAATCCAATCACATATTCAAGAAGACAAGATAATCAATATTAAACATAACTGAAATCTCAATAAGTCCATAATAAAAACATTTATTCATAAAAAATTTAATTCTACTCTTACTCCTCAATTGAAATCACATGGTCTTATATTTTCCATAAGAAAATTATTTCTCAACAGAAAAAACATCTTCTAAAACAACCATTATCACTTAATCACCCATTAATTTTCTTATAAAAATTATATTTATTTGATAAAACACTATTTACCAATATAAAATTTTCAGGATCCAAAAAATTATTTAACTAAAAATAATTCATACTAACAAGGGAAAACTGGTAGGCTTGTGGTTGGTGATGCGCCCAATTCACGATTTAGTTGTGGGTATGATTATCATGGCCTAGGAAGACGTGATGAGTTGTTACCCTTACTACAAGTAGTAATTTTCTTTAAAAAAAATATAATTCATAAAACATTCACAAAAATGAAAAAAAATAATCAAATTTATTTATAACATATTTTGTGGAGACCCAAAACATGACGTACATGGACATTACATTACTTTTGTGGAATATTTAATACATAATAAATACAAACACACAAGGACCGTAATAGTTTAGTGTCTTTGGAAACTCAAAAAAAATAATCTTCTAATCTTGGTGAAAGATCATCATCATCTCCCATAATGATCATTCTTTTTTTCTTACCTAAAACCTTTCTTTATATCCATGGGAAAAGAAAACAAATAAAGGGTGTGCTCAAATTCCTAGTATGGGTAATAATGGAGAATGTAAAACAAATCATATACATTTGAACCTAAAAAACTTGACCATAATGTTTAAACAACAAAATCTCAAGCAAAGACATAAAACATGGAAGTATGTAAGGCATAGATCATAATGGATCATAAATCATGATAAAATAGCATGGGAATAACGCATGTAATTATGGAAACGATTAATAACATGTTATGATTTACATAGTATCCAAGGCATTGCTTACAAGACCATCTTAGTGGACAAAGTCCCTTTCTAAATCATGTTCACTCCTCGTTCCAGTCCTGTATCACAAAATTGGATCAACATACAGTTCCAACCATGTCTATATTATGGGATATAAATCTTTACCCAATGCATTGGAGGGAGATATAAGTCCCTCCCATGTCATAATTATACCATTCTTATATGTTCCACAAGATCATAAATCATACATCATAGCATAACCCATGTAATAAAAATTGGATTCTTAAACATCATGCCATAATAACATAAGCCATATAAGATAAAAGGACACCATAAAAATAATTCCATCATAACATAATCAAATCAATGTAAAAAATATGGATATAAGTTGAACCCCATATTATCTTAGATGGAAAATAATTTTGATAAAACACTTGAACTCCATTCTTGAGGAAAATATCCTTTATACTTCAAAAACATTTTTCTTTTCCTAAAATTTCATACAATTTTAAACTAAAAGAAGTTGATTAAAAATAAACATGAAAGCTTTTAAATGAAGCTTCATTAAAATAATTTTTTATGAAACCATAAAAACCATTAATTCCATATAAGTTAAAAAAACATTCTTCACGTACTTTGGACAGAAAAGTCAAAAAAGTACCTCGTACAAAAAACGACAAAAGATTCCTTTCCTATCTTTTACTAAAAAACTCAACAAAGGGTAAAATTGGATTTAAAAAATTGTAGGAGGATAGAAAAAATATTACATATTGAGGAAACATGGATGTGGATGATAAATATTCCCTAGTAAATTCTAATGTATTATTAATCTCAGATAAAAATGAGATTGCGAGATTTTCCCTTAACTTAGGTCCAATTTCATTTGTATGTGTCTGAACCTCCTGTATAATGATTTAAATAATGTCATTGACTTATTCCTGAATCATTCAATTTTTATGATGTCATATATGGTAATATTATTTGAGAATCAATATCACTTTACAATAATCATATATAGTTTTTATTTACACCATTATACCTATCCAAGTAAGGTGGTGATGGAAAACAGATTACACCACGGCGTGGAGACGGTATTCTGTATGTATGCACGCGCAGTGATTTCATTTTCTGTAAGATGGATAAAAGCTGTAAAATGGTTGTTTCATATTTATAATAACATATAATTATATTAGTGATACTTATGTTATTACATCATAATGAAACAACTAATGAAGAAGAAGTAGAATAATAAATAAAGCTGAAATAATCGGTAACGGACTTTACCTCTTCTTTGAAGTGCCTTTTCTTAACCTCTTCTTAGGGCACTAAAGATAGTATTTTAAGAAGGCCAGTACCTCTAGGATATTTCTAGGGAAGTGGAGAAGATAAATTGGCAGGGGTTGGTGGATCATGAAGGCTCAAAGTGGTGTGAGGAGGAGAGGGAGGAGGTGCCCTTTTATAAGGGAGGAGAGGGGCACCTTTGGAAAAACTAAAAATATTGTTTTATTATAAATTCATATTAGGTTTTTAATAGGTCCAAATTGATTTATTTCGAATATATGGTGGGTATGGGTCGAAATCATCTCAACCAATAGAATTTAGACAAGTTTAGGATTCTATTTTAACCTTATCATTTAGATTTAACATTAAGTTAAATAATTTTACTTTTACATTGTCTTCTTGGTTTCATACACTATAAGGTTAATAAAAATACTATAACAAGCCAAAAAAAAACCCAAGTTGTTCATTATTAATATATATAACCTTATCTAAGTCATTTTTCTGAATATTATATTTTTAGGAATAAAATGACAATAAATAATATAATATTTGTTTTAAAAACTATTTTATGTCAATTTTGACAATATTTGGTAATTGATTTTTGTGAAAATCATAACAAAATTATTAGTTCGAAAATAGTTAATTATATCAATAATAATATGTCATATTATCCTATGAAAGTAGTGTAATTCTTAAAAGTCTCAAAATACATTTATATAGGTATTTATAATATCAATTTTGTTAATATTTCCTTAATAAGGTAATTACTACATCATAGATGTGTCATAAATAATTTATTTAATGTTTTAAAATTATAAATAAAATACAATTATGTAGGAAATATTTTTAGATTTATAATAAATATTTATGGTTGAATTTATCTTATTAATATCCCTATATTAAAAATGTTTTAGTTATTAAACATTGATTTTATCTATTTTAATTTTTCTTTAAATAAAATAATAATAAATGTCCTAATCTAATCCATGTGGACCTAAAGGACAATATTTTATCCCTAAGGATGTTTTTGGTCGAACTGAACATATCATATTTTAATTAGGACATGTGTTAGGGTAATAATAATATCATTTTTTCCCTTAATTACACTATTTACTTTTAACCGTGGTTAATAAAAGTAAAAAGTTACTATTCACCAAAAATTATTTTCAAAATCATTGAACGACATTTTACTTACTGACATCAGCCATGTCTCTTAGATTTTTGAAATCTCATTCACAGATGCGGTAAAATTATGTTTTATGAAAATTTTCAAACTATCCTAGGAGGTGGGTAAAAGTCGGGGAAAAGTTCAATAAAATTTTTATTTATCTAAAATTATTATAAAATGAGTCCAATGAATTACTTAGAACATATATATGTATTATGTATCAATTTTGACCTAAAATAAATTTAAATAAAATAAATAATTATTGAAATAAAAAGTCGGGTTTTTAAATAGTAACCTACTGTTTTTAGTATTCATCAAAAATTGAAAGTTTTCAGAAAAATACGAAAAAATCACCCTAGGCTAATTTCAATATTCAAAATCCAAAAAGGAAGTCCATTATGAAAGATAAAATTTATAAAATTTCAAAAAGTGGGTATTACTATTCATAACGGCTTGTTTTAATAATATTTTAATAGCATATCGTTGTTTAGTGATACTCGGTATTGCGTACAATGCAAGAATTGAGGAAGGCCGCGATTGTGTGTAAAGAAAGACATGATATTGTTGTGTGTAGTGAAAGATTCCCTTGATGATAACATAAAAAAAATATTTCTCATAATAATCTCTGGTGTTACATTCTACCCCACTTAAAATGAATTTCACCCTCGAAATTCGCCACTTTGTAACAAACAGATGGGGATACCTCTCATTCATCATATCCTCAAGCTCCCGTGTAGCTTATTCTATTTGGTGGTTCCTCCATAAAACATTCACCAATCGAGTGGTCTTGTTCCCTAGAACTTTTTTGCTACGATCCAGAATCTCTATCGGTTGTTCTTCATAAGAAAGATCTTGCTCCAGCGGTACATCTTCTGAGATGAGTACATGTGAAGGACCAGGTATGTACTTTCCCAGGAGAGATTCATGGAACACATCATGAACTTGAGAGAGATTCGGTGGAAGCGACAATCGGTAAGCTATATTCCCAACATGATCCAGTATTTCAAAAGGACCGATATACCTAGGGCTCAACTTGCCCTTCTTTCTAAATCTCATTACTCTCTTCCAAGGAGATATTTGTAAGAACACTTTATCACCCACTTCAAACTCTAGGTCTTATCATCGATTTTTGGCATAGCTTTTTTGTCAACTCTGAACTGCTTTTATTTGTTTTTGAATAGATCGGACCGTTTCTACCATCTCATCAACAAGATTAGGTCCTCATAGCTTTCTTTCCCCAGCTTCATCCCAACAAGTTGGAGTTCGACATTTCTTTCCATAGAGATCTTCATAAGGAGCCATCTGAATACTGAAGTGAAAGCTATTTTTATAAGAAAATTACACCAAAGGTAGGTGTTGATCCCAACCACCTTTGAAATCCCTAGAGCAAGCTCTTAACATATCTTCTAGAGTTTGAATTGATCTCTCAGACTGACCGTCAGTCTGAGGATGATAAGAAGTGCTGAAACTCAAGTATGTATATAGATTATACTGATTAATTCGCCATAACTTCAAGGTAAACCTCAGATCCCGATCAGATATAATGGAAGGTAGTCCCCCATATAATCTTACCACTTTCTTTACATATATCCTAGCAAGATGATGAAGAGAGAAATCCTATCTAATAGCAATGAAGTGTGCCGACATTGTAAGATGATCAAATATGACCCAAATAGCATTATTGCATTTAAATGTTTTAGGAAGTCTGGTGACAAGGGCTATAGTGATATTTTCCCATTTCCATTTGGGTATGGGTAATGGTTGTAACATACCCTTAGACTTCTGTCTCTCAGCTTTAACTTGTTGAAAAACCAAGCACCGAGAGACATATTCAGCCACATCTCTTTTCATGCCATCTCACCAGAAGTACTCTTTCAGGTCCCTATACATCTTCGTGCTTTCGGGATGAATAAAGAATTAATAACTATGAGCCTCATCCAGTAGCTCCTTCTTTAATATTGGGATGGAAGGAACACAAACCTGATTTCTGAACCTTATTATCCCATCACAATCAAGGTCGAATTCAGGATCATTTCTCACCTTCTTTTGTAACTCTACATCTTCTTTTTGTTCTTGTTTAATCTTCAAATGTATAGAAGGTTGAACATTAATTTTATAAAGATAATATTTTTCCCCTTCCATTATAATTAAATGATCCATCCTTTGTAAATCCATAAATATTGGATCTTTTGTGATCCTCGTCATGGATAAGCTAGAATGGTCTTGTCGACTTAATGCGTCTGCCACCTTGTTTGCTTTCACAGGGTGGTAATGAATTGAGAAGTCGCAATCCTTAATCAGCTCCAACCAACTTTTTTGACGCATATTTAGCTCTATTTGTGTGAAAATATACTTTAAACTTTTGTGATCAGTATAAATATCACACCTTTCAGCATAAAGATAATTGCTCCAAATCTTTCATGCAAAGATTACCGCAGATAACTCCAAATCATGAGTTGGGTAATTTTGCTCATGGATTTTCAACTGTCGTGAAGCATAAGCTATCACCATATCATTTTGCATTATAAAACACCCCCAATACCTTCTTGGATGCATCACTATAACTCACAATCCTTTCTCCACTACAAGGCAGTGTGAGCACAGGTGCACTAGATAACTTTCTTTTCAACTCCTTGAAATTATCATCACATTCCTCCGTCCACATGAACATAAATCCTTTTCGAGTTAACCTGGCGAGTGGATTAGATAATTGTGAAAAAGATTTCACAAAATGTCGATAATATCCAAACAAACCAAGAAATGTTTGGATCTCAGTTACTGTTGTTGGTCTCGATCATCATTCGATATCCACGGATTTGGCTGGATCCACATATATCCCCTCTTTTGAGATTATGTGACCTAGAAATGATAATTTTTTAATCCAAAATTAACACTTGGTAAATTTAGAATAATGCTTCTCCATTCTCATTGTCTTTAATACAATTCTCAAGTGACCTTCATGTTCTTCCTTTCTCTTTAAATAGACAAGAATATCATCTAGAAAGACTACCACAAACTGATCAAGAAAGTATCTAAAGACTCTATTTATCAGATCCATGAAGATATCAGGGGAATTAGGAAGACCAAATAGGATCACAATAAATTCATTGGGTCCATACCTAGTACAGTATGCCGTCATTGTTATATCCTCCATTTTTAGCCTTAATTGATCATACCATGAATGATGATCAATCTTGGAAAAGTATTGAGCTCCTCTTAGTTTGTCAAATAAGTCCTCAATGCGTGGGAGAGGATATTTTATCATGATAGTGATCATTTTAAGTTCATGATAATCAATGAAAAGTCTCATAGATCCATCATTCTTATTAACAAATAGGATAGGTTCTCCTGACGGTGATTAACCAGGGTATATGAATCCCTTATCAAGATTCTCTTGGAGTTGCTCCTTTAATTCCTGCAACTCTATTGGGGCCATTCTATAAGGTGTCGTTGAAATGGGAATAGAACCTGATATGAGTTCAATTGAAAAATGAACATCATGATTTGGTTGAAGACCCTACAATTCCTCCAGAAATACAACATAAAACTCCCGTACAATGGTCTTATTCTTAATCGTTATTTTTCACCCACTATTTGAGATAAATAACCATCATTTAGTGGAATCAAGACCCATAAGATGGAAGAAATTTCCACTAGAAGGTTATGTTCATCCTTGAATCGATAGATGATCATAGATTGATCTGGAATATGAAATTTGATATCCCTTAATTGGCAATTGATATGATCTCCATATAATGAAATCCAATCAATGCCTAGAATCACATCAAATTCCACTATAGGAAGGATCACACGATTTTCAGGAAGCACTTTCCCACAAACTACAATCGTAGAAGAATTATAAACTTTTGATGCGACTGTTATTCCATTAGGGGTTGTCACAGCTAACTCAATATCAAACTGCTGAGGTAATATGGCGATACCCTTAGAAAATTCTTCAGAAATAAAATAGTGGGTGGATCTAGAATCAAATAAAACATTTACCACTTTAGAGTGGATTGCAAGTGTACCTTTCACCACTTCATTATCGTACTCCACATCGCTGATAGAAATTGCATGTGACGTTATTTGCCATTATCCTTAAGAGTTTTTTGACATCGATAACCATCAACAACCCTTGGATTATGGCATTCAGTAGCATAATTCCCCATTTCTATTCAGTTGTATCCTTGATGTGTAGGAGGTTCACTCTGTGTAGCCTTTTCTTTGCTCACATCATTTGACATCTTCTTCCCATCATTACGGCATTCAAATGCCCGATGACCTTCTTTACACATTTGAAACATTTAATTATCCCTTGAAGACAACTCCCTCCATGTTTCTTTTCACACTTTGACCATAAGGGAAAACTCATCCTCTTTTTAGTGTGTTCATTATATTTTCCTTTGAATTCAATTTAACCTTTTCTTATAAAATACATATGACTGATTGGTTACTCCAATTCCATCTCAACCTTGAGATAACATCGAACAATTTCCCCATAGCTATTGAAGTCCCTTATGGCTAATGCCCTTCGAAGACTTGGTTTCATGCCACTAAAGAATTGATCGATCTTAATCTCGGGTTGGATGACAATTCTGGAGGCATACATTGCAAGTCTCATAAAATTTGTTTCTTAGGTACCAATAGATTCATCATCTCTTTTCTTCAGTTCAAGAAACACCTTATCTATCTTCTTTCAATGAATACGAGGGAAGTACTTACAGAAAAATATGTTCTTGAAATCATCCCATTCCATGGACTCAATTTCATCTCTTGGCCTCGTATTATTGATAAGATTCCACCATTTATCAGCATCACCTTCCAAATGATAAACTTATAATATGACTTTGTCATGTTCAGAACATTGAGGAACTTAAAATATCTTTTCAGAAGTACTGATCCATTGTTTAGAAACTAATGGATCAGTAGACCCGCTGAATGAGGGTGGATGCTACCTCATGAAGGATTCAACAGAATTTTTCTCCTTCCTTTTCTTGTTTGGAATTCTTGCATGATTCAATATCTTGAGAAAGTTGTGTGATATTGGCTAAAATATTGTCCATTCCATCTCCCATAATGTTTAGTTGCTCAGGGGGACAATCATTTCATTGCTCGTCACATTCCGCATTAACACGGTTCCATCAGGTTCCATCCATTGACTAAATCCTTGAAGAATAGTGTGAGAAACAGTAATTATAATAGGAAAACCACATTATCAAGAATAAAATTTCACACTTAAGGTCTTATCATAGGTTGTTCATGGACATTTCTAAAACACTATGATTTTGTTCTATGCTTAGATATTTCCTTAGGGTTCTTACTAAGGTTTTCACATCCATGTTTCCAATGGTTGACTATACATTTCCTCTAATAACAAATGTAGAGCCCCAAAACATGACGTACATGTAAATTACATTACTTTTTCATAATACTTAATAAATACTAAAAAAACACACCAGGACCGTAATAGTTCAGTTTCTTTGGAAACTCGAAAAAATAATCTTCAATTCTTTGTGAATGATCTTCAACATCTCCCATAAAAATCTTCTTTTTTTAATACCTAAAACATTTCATTATATCCTGCGGAAAATAAAACATATAAAGGGTGAGCTCAAATACTCATTAAGGGTATGAATGGAGAAAAAAACAAATCATATACATTTGAACTTAAAAAAGCATGAACATAATGTTTAAACAATAATATATTCAGCAATGACATAAAACATGGAAGTATGTAAGGCATAGATCATAATGAATCCTCAATCATGATAAAATATCATGGGAATAAATCATGTAATTGTGTCAACCATTAAGAACATGTTATGATTTCCATAGTAGCCAAGGCATTGCTGCCAAGACCATCTTAGTGGACAATGTCCCTTTCTAAATCGAGTTCACTCCTCATTCCAGACCTGTATCACTGAACATGATTAACTTACCTTTACATCCATGTCTATCTAATGAGATATAAATCTTTACACAATGAATTGGTGGTAAATATAGGACCCACCCATCTCATAATGATACAATTTTTATGTGTTCCACAAGATCATAAATCATACATCATAGCATAACCCAAGTAATAAAAACGGGATTCATAAACGTCATGCCATCATAACATAGACCATATAAGATAAAAGGACATCATAAAAATAATTTCATCATAACATAATAAAATAAATGTAAGAATATGGATTGTAACACAACCCCATATTATCTTATATGGATAATAATTTTGATAAAACACTTGAACTCCATTCTTGAGGAAAATATCCTTTCTACTTCAAACACATTTTTCATTTCCTTAAATTCCATACAATTTTAAACTAAAATAAGTTTATTAAAAATAAACTTGAAAACATGTAAATAAAGCTTAAGGGAAATAATGTTTTTTGAAACCATAAAATCCATTCATGTCGTATAAATTAAAAAATATTCTTCTCATACTTTCGCCAGAAAAGTCAAAAAAGTACCTCGTACTAAAAACGAAAAAAGATTCCTTTCATATTTTTTTACTAAAAAACTCACCGAAGGGAGAATTTGGATTTAAAAAATTTTAGGAGGATATAAATAATATTACATATTGAGTAAACATGGTTGTGGAAGATAAATATTCCCCAGTAAATTCTGAAGTATAATCAATCTCGGATAAAAATGAGATTGCAAGTTTTTCCCTTACCTTAGGTCCGATTTGCTTCGTACATGTCCAAACCTCCTGTATAATGATTTAAATAATGTCATTGACTTATTCCAGAATCATACCCATTTTTATGATATCATATATGGTCATATTCTTTGATTCTTAGCTTCTAATTAGTAATATTTCATTGCTACTTTTTATTCGAGTGTTAATTGCTTTTTGTTCTTATGTGTGTTTTGTAGAATGAATTCTTATTCTTAATTTTAGGTTATAGATACCTCATTTAAAGAATCGTATTAATGTAATATATATCATATTTATTCATTCAATGAATTTATGTAATCATTATGCAATGAAGATCATGTAGAACGAGTCGCATCACATCGTGGAGACGGTAGGTCGTACGTACGCACGGGCGATGATATCGTTCCCATGATCGTGGAATGGTATTGAAGTGTATGTATACTATTTAAGAATCAATATCACTTTACAATAATAATATATATTTATTATTTACACCATTATACCCATCCATGTATGGTGGAGGTGGAAAACAGATTACACCATGGCGTGGAGACGGTATTCCGTACGTACGCACACGCGGTGATTTCATTTTCTGCAGGATGGATAGATGGTGAAATAGAGTTGTTTAATATTTATAATAACATATCAGTATATTAGTGATAATGATGTTATTGTTTCATAATGAAACAACTAATGAAGAATAAGTAAAAGAAGAAATAAAGTTGAAAGAATTAGTAATAGACATTACCTCTTCTTTGAAGCGTCTTTTCTTAACCTCTTCTTAGGGAACAAAATATGGTCTTTGAAGAAGACCAGGAACCCTAGGATGTTTCTAGGGAAGTGGAGAAGATAAATTGTCTGGGTTTTTCCAAAGCATGAAGCCTCAATGTGGTGTGAATAGGAGAGGGAGGTGGTTCCCTTTTATAAAGGAGGAGAGGGGCACCTTTGGAAAAACTATAAATATTATTTTATTATAAAGTTATATTATGTTTTTAATAGATAAAAAATGATTTATTTCTAATATAAGGTGGGGATGGGTCTAAATACTCTCATCCAATAGAATTTAGAAAACCTTAGGTTTCTATTTGAACTTTATCATTTAGATTTAACTTTATGTTAAATAATTTTACTTTTATCGTGTCTTCTTGTTTTCTTACACTATAAGGTTAATAAACATACTATAACAGGAAAAATGAACCCCAAGTTGTTAATTATTAATATAAATAACTTTTTCTAAGTCATTTGGCTGAAACATATATTTTTAAGAATAAAATAATACTTAATAATATAATATTTGTTTTGAAAACTATTTTATGTCAATTTTGACACTATTTGGTAATTGATTTTTATGAAAATTATAACAACATTATTAGTTCGAAAAAATATAATTAAATTAATACTAATATGTCATATTGATCTATAAAGTTAGTGTAATTTTTAAAAAGTCTCAAATTACATTTATTTTGGTATTTATAATTTCAATTATGTTAATATTTCCTTAATGATGTAATTAATGCATCATCATTTTATCATAAATAAATTTAATTATTTAAAGACTAAAATTTATAAAAATAACTATTATTTAGGAATTCGTTTTCCCATTCTAATGAATATTTATCATCAAATTTATATTATTTATAACCCTATATTAAAAATGTTTTAGTTATTAAACTTTGATTTTAATTATTTTAATTCTTATTTACATAAAATAATAATAAATGTCATAATCTAATACAAGTGGACCTAAAGGGTAATATTTTATCCCTAAGGTTGTTTTTCGTCGAAATAAACTTCTCCAATTGAATTTGGACATGTGTTAGGGTAATAATAATATCATTTTTATCCTTAATTACAGTATTTACTTTTAACCGTGGTAAATAAAAGTTAAAAGTTATTGTTCACCAAAAATTATTTTCAACTCATTGAACCACATTTAACATACTGAAATCAACCGTTTCTCTTCGAGTTTTGAAATTACATTCACAGAAGCAGTAAAATTATGTTTTATGGAAATTTTCAAACTCTCCTATGAGGTGGGTAAAAGACGGTGAAAAGTTCAATAAAATTTTTATATATCTAAAATTATTATAAAATGACTCCAATTAATTGCATTGAATTTATATAGGTAGTATGTATAAATTTTTACCTAAAATAAATTTAAATGAAATAAATAATGATTTAAATAAAAAGTCAGTTTTTAAATAGTAAACCAGTGTTTTCACTATTCATCAAAAATTGAACGTTTTTAGAAAAGTACCCAAAATTCACCCTAGGATAATTTCGATATTCCAAATCCAAAAAATTAAGTCCATTTTGAATGATAAAATATATAAAATTTTAAAAAGTGGGTATTACTACTCATAACGGTTAGTTTTAATAATATTTTAATATCATATCGTTGTTTAGTGAAACTCTGTATTGCGTACACCACAAGCTATCGAGGAAGGTCGTGATTACGTGTAAAGTATTCCAAGATAGTGTTGTGTGTAGTTAATGATTCCTTTAATGATAACATAAAAATACAATATTTCTCATAAAAATCTCGGGTGTTACATATTTTAACCTCAATGGTTATATCATACCTCATATTTTTCATACCTAAAATTAAAAACACATAATTTCAAGAAATTCAACTATCATATAAACACTAATTGTTATATATAAATATGTCCACAAAAGAAAAGAAAATTCCACTTCAATTAAAATTTATTATATATCAAACATATAGGGTACAAATTCAAGAAGTACATATAACTAATCCAATCATTTAAAAATATCACCATCCATAGATCCAACATAAAACTTCCATTCTAAAATTGAATACATCCTAATCCTCAATAAATATTCATTATTATTTATCCATGTTTTTCAATCATATATGTTTTACTTAATTCCTCCAAAAAATCATTAAAAATGTCCTAACATTTAAATAATTTCAAAACACTATCTATGAAATAATCCATACCTTTCATTGTCCATTTTCAGTTTCTTCATCTTCAATTGAAATAGAATTAGGCATTGGTAAACATATATTTGTATTGCCCTGCCAATACATTTCTCAAACCTTCTTCTTAGGAAATATACTTTCATAATGACCATGCACACCATATTTAGAACATTCAATTGACCCCTCCGAATGATCTTCTTACCATTTCCTAGAGTCAACTAGATTTTTCCTTTTTCAGTTACATGGTCTTATTTATGACGTTCATTACAACATATATATGATCCTCTCGTCCCTTTGAATAATTTTACTAGGTGTTTTTTCCACATCCATGAATCATAGGATTTTTAATATATAAACCTTTATAATTATTACCTGAACTTCTACATGGATTTCTTTCTCGTATATATTATTCCTTAGAAAAATAATTATGGTTCAACTCCTCTATCATGAATCTAGATATTTAGTCAAGAATAACCACATGAGTCGTCAGTGTATCTTTTATTTCATTTAGTTTCTCATTCAGAAAAACAGTACAGTTTTCGTCCCAAACATTGTCACATTGGTGCCAACTAGATATTTACATTTACTGTAAAACCAAAAAAATTTGTGTGAGTATATTAGTAAAATCATTACATACTATCTTATTGTTTGGGTAAACATTAAGATAAACTAATTCATGTTGTCAAAAAATAATTCATAATAACTATGGAAATTTATGATATACTAACCCCTATAAATATATGAAGTAGGCCACTTATGCATAAGAAAAACCCTAACATCTAATGTTATCTAAACATACCTCTGATACAAACTATAAGGCCATTGCCATAAATCTAACTTATTCTTGTGATAATTCTATAGATGACATTAATTCACATCAATTATCTTTTTAGCTTAAGGGATTTAGATAATTAGTTCATAAATTATACATAACATCTTGAATATTATAATTATACACTTCTACACACAATAATTTTTTCTTAAAACAATAACTATTTAAAACCCAAATTTAAATCATTTCATGTTTTAACAACATAACTTTTCCCTGATCACATTCTTCAATCCATTCATATTTTTTTACTATGAAAAAAATTTCAAACATGGGATGATCATAATATTATAATCATATGATACATAAGGAAAGAAATATTTTATTCTTTAAAAACATGTAAACCCTGAAATCATTATCATAAAGTATAAATTTTCACCTTTAATAAGTGTCCAAAAGCTTCACTAAATACTTTCTCATTTCACACCATTTTTGTAAAAAAATATTTCCATAAAGCCCATATAAATAAACATATAACATATAACGGTGTCTTGAGACATAAACATAATTTAATTGAATAATCCTACAGTTTACTTCAACCGATATAACTAAATGGAATAGCCATATGACTGACTTCTATAAGAAATGCATTGGTGGTTATAATGTATCCACTCATCCATGGATTATCATGGAACCACCGATAATTTGGTTTATCACATAACCACCCATCATTGGATTTTCACATAACCACATATCAAATGTCTAAGTACCATTATATATTCATTACACAATAAATATTACAATTATCAACATTTTACTAATAAATAAACCATGATAAGTGGCAGATAAGAATCGAAAAACATTTTCAATACCATAACAAAAAAAATTGAATAAGTTATTTCTTTTCCTTTTTAAAACATTATGGTTTATATAAGAATCGAAATATTAAATAGCGATTACAGTGGCATATACATAATTGTCAACGCATATGTTAAAAATATTATTTTTTGTTGATTTGTAAAACACACTGTAGAAAAAAGATTCTCTTCGAATGAAATAAAAATACAAAAAGTTTATTATACATCGTATAAAATAAAGAAGGGTATATTATAAAAATATGCCTCAATGAAATGATATTGAGATGGTGTCCCTTACAAAGTTCATTTTATATATCAAATAGATTGATTATGTGTATTAAATATATATATGCATAATGATGGTATTAATAAAATATAGGATATAAAATTAATTCCCCACATAATCATAGAATGAAATAGTGAATATCTATATGATCAACCCAATGAATGGAAATTGGGTTTAGAAGTTCCCTTAAAAAAATATGGCAGCCTAACGACGTCACATTAACCATTAAAAATGAGTTAAAGATATATAAAATGTTATATAATCAATTTGGACATAAAATTTAATGAAAAATTTATATAGAAGAACATATTCCAATATAATAATAATATAAATCAAAATAAATCACATTAAAGACGTCTTTCACCAAATTTGAAGGATGGAATGTTCCTTTACCATGAGTTTGACTTTTCTTGTTCGTTCTTTATCTATCCAAATAATAAACATAATTTAATTTATACTTGATTATAATTACTTTTAAAGTTATTTTGACTTTTTTATCACTTATTACCCTGTGATATCAATTTTATAATTATACATGTTTATATTGGTCATTTTTTCATTTCCCAGTACTGGATTCAAAAATGATCTGTTTATAATTACAAATTGTCCATGTGGTCAAAAATAAATTATGTCCAGAAAATTATCCACAATTTAAATATCATATATATCTAGTATATATTTATTTAAAACAGGCAATAACATTTCTTTATGAGAAATGAAATTCAACGTTCAGTGAAACAGTAAGTCGTGCAGACGCATGAACACTACTTTCATTTATTTTCCATATTAATGATATGAAAAATAAATAATAAATAGGTATATTATAATTAAAATATAATATAACATGATATATTTGTTACCTTATTTCGTTAAATAAATAATTATTTATTCATTTTATGGAATGAATGTGTCCTATACCTTTGAGGGGGAAGTAGTTCACATTTTCCTAAATGAAATTATCTTATTTACACATCATGAAAAGCATAAAAGTATATTTTTATATAAAACAATATGTATCATAGAGACAATATAAATATAATATATTTAATATATAAATACATTTCCATAATAATGGCCACCATGATAGGTGGTTGGAGATAATAGAATAATCGTCGTTTCATAATGCATTATTTTATCGTAAAAAAAAGTATGTTCGTATCAATTAGATAGAGGTGTGTGTAAGTGTAGTTCGAAAACTTCTCATAAAAACATACATGTACATTGAGTATAATTACTCTCATATGTAATCAATTAATATAATTAGAATAGGTAATATATAATTAAAATAATGGAAATGAACTTTAGAGAAGAGGATGCTTCTCAAAACATGTAACTTCCATTTATTTGATCGAAAAGGCATTATTTACATTCCTAAGGCCAATATAATGGAATTTAAAAGGAAGGGAGGGATTTTTGTAGATTATATGGACATTATGGTATGATGCGAGGGGATATAGAGGTGTGATTAAAATGGTAGAGGTGATTCCATTTTATAAGAGGGAGGACAGGCACTTTAAGAATATCTTGAAATCTGATTTTATTATAAATTCATTGTATATTTAAAATGGTCCCAAAGTAATTTTTTTAAAATATAATATTATTTTATTAATACAACCTATAATCTAATTGGTTTTATAAAGGTTTGGGTTTCAATGTTTACAATATTTATTAGCTTTAACCCTTAGTTAACAAATTTGACTCTTTCCATGTCTTCATGTATACTCTTCTTACATGGTTAATAGAGTTACTATAAAATTACAATAAAACCACAAGTGGTTCATTAATGACGTTTTAAACATTATATATGTCATTTTACCGAATCATAGAATTTTATTAATATTATATCAACAAATAAAATAGTATTTCTTTAATACTCAATTAGGTCTATTTTTATACGATTCATATCTTAACTTATTAAAAACTCCATAAAACCTTTCTTATTTAGAAAAAAACATCATTAATTATAATATAACAATTAATAATCATCCATATAATTATTTTATGGAATTAGAAATTTTAATTAAATTTATTGT
This sequence comes from Viscum album, assembly GCA_963277665.1. Taxonomy (NCBI): domain Eukaryota; kingdom Viridiplantae; phylum Streptophyta; class Magnoliopsida; order Santalales; family Viscaceae; genus Viscum; species Viscum album. The sequence goes on along the minus strand of OY728158.1, from coordinate 1,375,789,588 downwards.
AATATTTATAATCTCATTTATCTAATAATTCAATAATAAGGTAATCATAACATCATTATTGTGTCATAAATATTTTTATTTATTTGATGTGTAAAAATAAAAATATTTATAATCTCATTTTTATTTATTTAGGGTAGTTTTATATTATTATAATATTATTTTTTACTTTTATATAAATGATTTACCATTTAACCTTGGTAAATAAAATTAATGCTGATGCTGCTATTCATAATGTCTAAAAATAAAAGGTACCAACATAAAAATTCTAAAGCCCCTGTTTGAAAATATGGAATCCATTTTTCCATATTAAAAACATTGTAGTATCATAAATTAATTTTAAATTAATTCTCTTCATCAACACTAAAAAGTCTATTTTTACCATTTAAAAACCACCAAAAGATTGAAATGTTTTTATTTCTTCAAATGATGAAAATTTGATTAAATGATAAAAATATAATCCCATTATACATTACAAAAATTAAATGTACAATCTATCTATAGAAAAATGTTATATGTAAATGTAGTTTTGAATTAAAATGCATTGTTTATCACAAATCATTATAATATGAATTATATCATAAAAACCCCAATATTTCAATAAAATAATATATTGATGTCAATATAAATTAGAATAAGTTAATAATCTCAAATAGAGCACATAATTGTCACAAAATAGATTTTAATTGGTTTCTCCATTAAAAGGTGGTAAAATGACCTTTTAAAAATATTAGACTATTTTAAAATTCTAATCTGATTGATTTTTATATTAATACTCTAAAATTCATTTGATATATGTAAATACTTTTTATAAATTTATAAAATCATAATATAGTTTATTTTTTCATTCTCTATGTCAGTTAGAGTTGATACTTAAGAGGGTGGGGCTGAATTGAGTTCCATTTAAAAATTTCTGTTTAAATGTTTTTTATGAAAAACCCCCAATTCATATAATAATTTACACTATAGTGAATTTATAAACATTGTAAATGTTCAATTAGCTTCTCAAAGATTTATTACTTGTAAATTAACTTAACTTGATGATTATGTTAGCTTTTGAAACTAACTTACTAGTTTACAACAATTACAAACACTAGCTAGTTTAAGTATCAGTGTAACTTTAAAACATATTTGAAATTCAAAGTAATTAGCAACAGAATATATGATATAATTAAAAATGAAATAGGATGCACAACAGTTTTAACCATGAGTTTCAATCTCAAGATGAGATTTATTCCTCTCCAACAGTTTATATAAACATTGATCCACACCCTGGATTAGGGAAAACAACAGTACTCTGACTGTCCAGGTCCTATGACCTCTACCACAGTTCTTTGTGGGAAAAACCAAATCAATAGCACATAGGCTATCCAGGTCACACTTGACCTCTACCAAAATTCACAGTGGGAATCAATAAGATTTAGAGAGATTGAATGATGATATTAAATATCCTCCAATTATTCTCATGAGTTAGTGTGTGTCTAAGAAGAACATAAGCGCAAACACGACACGAAATGTAAATAAACAATTCAAAATAGATCTAATAAATTTGAGATGAGATTAGAAGGATAAATGTGATGGAAATGAAACTCTGGACTCCTTTTGGATAGAGTAGATGTTGTTTGTGTCCTTCAGAAATTTGTCTATGAAACAGAGTATCACAGTTTTGTTCCTTGACTTCCTCATATTGGACTTTTTCTCGAGATTGTAGTAATCTTTGTAGCACATCAATGTCCCTTGTCTTCTTAGCAAAAGATCTTCTGTGTTTTAGCTCTCATTCATATCCCATTTCTTCTAGAACTGTGTCACCACCTTTTTTGTGCATCCTCTTTTTATGCACTGCTTTTGTCTTCCTTTTTATACCTCATGTGGTCCGACAAAAATTATGATTACTTCTGTAGGTACGAGGTACAGATTAATAACATTCAACAGACATTAATTAATTAAAAGAATTTTCATTAAAATCACTAATTATTACTATTGTTAATAAAAAAATATGAGTAGGGATTAGAGATATAGTGACTGGTTTCTATCGGTAGCTCTTAGTATCAGTGAACTAGAATCAGTGGACTTTATTCAGTTGGTCTATATCGGTAGGTGTTACTCTTTATAATGTTAGACTATGTATCAATAATCGTGACTATGTATCGGTATCTCCTCTTATCAGTTGCACTTCGGTATAGGATACATTCTTGTATTTGTGGCTCTTTCCATCTGTAACTCGCCTATATCGGTAGATTCTTGTATCGGTGGATCTCTCTCTATATTGGTGGCTCTATTTGTATCGGTAGACTTCATATCAGTAGATGTCTGTTTGTATCGGTAGACTTGCATTGGTAGGCCTGTCTGTATCTGTAGAATTCATATCAGTAGCTATCTTTTTGTATTGGTATACTTGTATCAATAGGACTGTCAGTATTAGTGACTATGTCTGTATCAGTGACTATGTATCGGTAGGTCTGTATCAGTGACTCAAAAACATAATACATATCTGTTCTATGTAAATCATATCCAGATTGAGTTAGTATTATTTCAAATCATGTATAAAGATAGATAAACAATTATTAATATAGACCAATTATTATTTTGATATTTTTGTCAACATAATTAAACATATATATGATTATTAAAACATCTAATAACATAATTGATTTTATCAAAACACGTGAGGTCTAAAATCTCCCCCTTTTTGATAATCACAAATTATTGTATTATAATCAAAAATAATTATTAATATATCAGTATAAAATACATTGGGTCTCACTTCATAGTGTGATTAATAACATTTTCAAATGTACTAGAGAATATAGTATTATATGAAAATGTATCAGAGGTATGAATCAACTATATGAGAGGTAGAATTATAAAAAAAATATACCAGAGGTATAATTTATTATGAAAATATTTCTCCCCCTTTGTGATTATAAAAAATTAGTAAACAAAGGATGAGATAAGTAACAAAAGGTAAAAGATAATAAGATCATATATATTTTTTGGGGAAAAATATATAGAAATACAAAATTGAGGCAAAATGAGTCAAATTTCCTAGCCACAATTCAATCCACCTCCTCAGTATGTGATTTGGATTTACCCTTTGAATTAGAAGTGGATTCTGGTTGCGTAGATGCAGGTGGAGGCTTAGGAACACCAATAATAATCAGAGGAGTCTGAGCTACTGATAAAGTGTCTGGCCTATAATGTGGATCTCTCTTGGTGATCATAGGAGAGAGAAGTCTGATTGCATGATCTAGAGGCATCAGAGGAATAGAGGCAGAATGAGCAGAGTCAGGCATAGATGGGGGTACAATGATAGGGGTACTGTCTACTTGAAAAAATGGAAGCAACAAATTCATAATATCCATAATGATTCCTCTTCCTCTTTCCATATAAGTGATAAATTCATCGATGTTATCCATAAACATTTATGGAGCAGGAGTCAACACCCTGAGCTTGCATAATTTTTCTCTGAAAGCATCAATGACAGGATGTAGTTTCGTGTTATCTAAAAGATGCTTGAAATGGGTGTCGAGCTAATGCAAGGTATAATCTTTCGGAATTTATAGATCAATATTGTCTTTGATTTATTTTTGGGATGCTGTAGAATCCCTCATATGCTCATGAATAAATTTTCGGATATCTCTTCAGGTAGACAACACCTGAGAATCAGTTGAGCTACTTTCACTAGATTGACCAAGATCCTCTTTTCGCACAGTTCTAAACTGATCAATATCTACTAAAGCACTAGAGGAACCAAGAGGATTGACAGTGAATGCATTAGATTCCTTAAAATATTGGGTCAAATTACTTATCAACTTCTAGACAACCAAATAATGTGTACTGACATGCTCTTTGATAGTCTTCTTAAAGGCTTAGAACACATCCACAAACTACATTACTACAGTCTGGATATAATTTATTTTAGTAGCAACATGGATATAGGAAATAACCAAGGAATGAAATCAATCTATATATTTTTTCAAAGAAATAACATCAACTGTCGAGGTTTTAATCTGAGTAAGACACACTTTTACTTCATTCACAATATCTGCCACAATGCATGACACAATACATCCAAGAGAAAGATAAAATGATCATTCCATTTTTTTCATCTCTTCAACAAAACAACTCTTTATGTCTGTAATAGATGCAATCCATGTCTACTTCAACTCATCCTTTAAAGACTCAAGATCAACATTAGTAACCATATTTTCATGTACAACTACAGGTTCTCTTTCAGAAAATGTATCAATATATCATTAGGGTTGGTCATAATGAGATCCTATGTAAGAAGTCCAAGAACCTTGAATCCTGGATCTTCAGCCCAATCCTCTATCTCATAATGAACATAGAAATATCCAAGAATAGCAGTTTGCTCCCATTCAAATGGAGCTTCCTATTCATCACCATGAACTATAGCTATCTCCTACTCAGAAGAATCACCAAAAAATCTATCCACATCAGTTGTCCCAACCTGAGGTAACTGAGTACTAGATGCAGGTCTGTCTACCTAAACAATTTACCCAGTAGGCCTTGAGTAGCACCCAATCCGTGGACTGAGACTCAATCAAGTAGAAAAAAATGCTTCATTTTCAGATTCTTGTTCTTCCTCATTCTCTAGAGCAGCCTGGGCTTCCTCGTCATTGGGGGATTTTTCATTTCATACTCACAACACAGTTTCCTTTCTAGATTATACAACTTTAGCAACTGGATTTGGAGGAATGTTTGGATCCCCCCATCAGCTATAGAGGTATCTTCCTCATCAGTATTATCACTATACTGAGGTTCCTCTTCATCAGTTTATAGACCTAGATCTCTTCTGTCTCTTGGCCTATTGGGATGGTCAACATGGTTGAACTTATCATACACCTTCTCATCATCAACAACCCATTTCCTTCTATATGTATTCCAACCAATCTTCATATACATACAGATTGTGCATTGTGATACAAAAAATGTTCCTCAAAACTGTTGTATCACCCTGAGACTCAACAACTACTTTCACCTTGATCATTTCTGAAATCATATTTTCAACGAATAAAGAATTGGATTTTGACTTAGGCCTGGTCATATCATATATTTGGGTCACCAACAGCATACACAAATTTACCTTGACACCATGCCTTGGAAAATGCAGCAAATAAATATCTTGGTATCTCAGATTTTCAAAGTCCACTATTCTTGGACTTAGCACATGTTGGATGAATTTGAATAACAGCCGGTTTTCTCAATCCATCTCAGCAGCCACTACCTTTCTTTTTTTCCACTACTGGTGAGCTCTTCCAAAGAAAAAACATAGTCAAAAATGTCATTTGTAGGAGGTATTGTCTTCTAGGTATACCCAAATACACCTTCATATGAGACTTTTATATATTATGCCCATTCAATAGAAGAAAAAGAAATTTCCTCACCATTTACTAATGAAACCATTAGGTTTACATCTTCAGACTTATCAAATCAAACAAAAGCCGAAAAGTCCTTAACCAACTTTTGATAATGAGGTCGATTGTTGTTTTCAAAACATTCAAGCCATCCATGTTCCTCCAATAATTTTAAAACCAATGAATTTCTAGGCATGATCCATTCATCACTGAGTTCCTTTTCAATTACTATTTCTTTATTCTTGAAATGCGGGTTCACTGCATGCTTCCCCGACCTTGTTCTACTTCCACTGGCATTACCTTCAGGACCAGTTTCCTTCTTCTTCACTCTTGGTGCATCACTATCATGCATGACTATCACGTGTTTTGTTCTTGCCTTCACCAATCGAAGAACATAGGGTTAAGCGTAATGCGGGGGATCGAGAAGTGAGGAATGAATAGAGGAGAGTTTTCGGAGGATTGAAATGTTACTAAGGCTTAGATTTTATCATTTAGTAATCGAAATAAAATAAAAATAATTATACTAAAAATAATAAGTGTTTCGGCTAAAGTAAAAAAAACTAGACAACACATGATTTATTAGTGACAATTACCAGTGAGAACCCTGACAGTGAGGTTTATTTATCAGTGAGGTCTCTAGTAATGAGGTGTCTCTAGCTATGAGGTGTCTCTAGCGATGAGGTGTCTGTAGTGGTGAGGTGTCTCTAGCGGTGATATGTCTCTAGCAGTGAGGTGTCTCTTGCGGCGAGGTGTCTCTAGTGGTGAGGATTTGCTTCTACAAATTCTATCATTCCTAACTCATGTCTAAGGTATCTTAACCTATATAAACATAATGTCATGGGGAATATGTCAGCTAATTGATGTTCAGTACCTATAAATTAAAGATTAATATCAACCTTTTGGTAATGATATATCAAAAAGTGGTACCTTACATCAATGCTTTTGGTCCTAGAGGGGGATATAGGATTCATAGTGATATTGACTACACTAGTGTTATCGCATATTATAGATACATGTCTAAACTGCTATCCATTTTCTAATAATGTATTTTTCATCCACAGAATTTTTGCACATCATCCACCAGTATCAATATATTCTTATTCATCAGTAGAAAATGCAACAAAATTCTAATTTTTACTACACAAAGATATCAGGGACATACCTAGAATATGACATATTCTAGAAGTGATCTTTCTATCTAACTTTCAACCAACAAAGTCAGTATCTGAATAACTTATTAAATAGAATCATTGTCCTTTTTGATAAAATAATCCTATGTTAGTAGTATGTTTATGATATTCAAAAATTAATTTAATAGCATGAAATATTGACTCATTTGTATTAGCTTTAAATCATTCACACATGCACACAGTATACATAATATTTGTTCAACTAGAAGTAAGATATAGTAGACATCTTATCAGACCTATGTAGTTGGTTTGATCCACTGGTTTTCAAGTTTCAACAGCATCCAACTTACAAGTGATCCTCATGGGTGTGTCATTACCCTTACTACTATCCAAAAGAAAACGTTTTAAAAGATATTTTGTATATTTACCTTGATTTATGATATCAGCATTTTCATTTTGAAAAACATGAAATCAATAAAATATTTGAGTTCTCCCATTAAACTCATCTCAAATTCATTTTTCATAATCTTTGAAAAATCAATAGACAAATCATTTTTAGAAGATCCAAAAACAATATCATCAATATAGATTTTTACTATCCAAACATCTTTGGAAATGATGTTAATAAAGAGAGTTAGATTATAAATCACTTTATAAAAGCCTTTTGAAATATGAAAACTACTATGTTTATCATTCCAAGATGTTAGGCATGTTTTATTCCATATAATGCTTCAGAAAGCTTAAAAACATGATTTGGAAAATGAGGATTTGTAAATCCAGGTGGTTGTTCAACAAAAACATCTTCAATTATAAAACCATTTAGAAAATCACTTTTCAAATCCATTTGATATAACTTGAAATTCAGATGAGCGGCATAAGAAAATAGAATTCTAATAGATTCTAATCTAGCTACAGGTGAAAAGGTTTCCCCATAGTCTATTCCTTCCTCTTGACTATATCGTTGTGCAACATGTCTTGCCTTGTTTGTAATGATATTTCCTAATTCATCAACATTATTTTAAATAACCCATTTAGTACCTATGGTCAAAGTGTCCTTAGGTCTTTCAAATAATTCCTAGATTGTTTTCTTCAAATTGATTTAATTCTTCTTGCATATCCATTACCAAAAATTTATCACTGACTGCTTCATTGAAATTTTTAGGTTCTAACTGTGAAAGAAAGGCTTGATGTTCCTCCTAATTTCATAGAGAAGATCTAGTTTGGGTTCCTCTATCTATATCTCCCAAAACAACATCTAAAGGATGGTTCTTTAGAATCTTAGTTGGTCTGGTCAAGGTAGGACTATAGAATTCAGGTTATTCTGTAGGTTTTGTTCCAACAAAATCAGATTTTGATTAATTTCCATAATTACTTGTTTTTACAGTAGTTTCACTACTTTTATCATTAAGGTCCAGAACAAAAAAATCTTTTTCATGATTTTTAAGCGTTTGGATTCATGTTGATCAGTTTAATCAAATTTAATGTGAACAGATTCTTCCATGCATTTGATTGTTTTATTAAAAACTCTATACGATATTCTAGTTAATGAATAACCAAGAAAAATTATTTTATCACATTTAGATGAAAATTTATCCCGATAATATTTCGTATTGAGATTAAAGAATTTGAAACCAAAAACACTGAAGTAACTAACTTTAGGGTTCCTATTATTCCATAGTTCATAAGGGGTATTTTTAATAATAGGACTAATCAAGACACTATTTAAAACATAACATGATGTATTTATGGATTCTACCATAATGTAAACAACTAGGTCATAATCATGAAGCATAGTTCATGAAAATTATTGAAGGGTTCTACTCCTTCATTAAACTACACCATTCTATTGAGGTGTCCTAGGGGTAGAGAAATTGTGAATATAGCCATTTTGTTAGCAGCATGATTCAAATTCATGCTTTTCAAACTCACGACCATGGTCACTTCTAAAGATTTTAATCATAAGACCACAAAAGTCTTCTATAGACATGAAGTATTTAATTAAGTAAGATAGAGATTCAAGTTTGTGAGATAGAAAATATAACCAAGTATATCTTGAAAAGTAAACTACTACAACATAAACATTGTGCTTCCCATTAAAACTGTAAATTATAAAAGCTCCAAACAAATCCATGTGAACCAACTCGGGTGGTTGAGATATTGAAACCTCTTTCATTAATTTTAATGAAACATTATGTTGCATTCCCTTTTGATAGGGAGTACAAACTTTGTCTGCTAGGAATTTTAGTTAAGGTAGGTCTCTAACTAAATTTTTCATAGTTATTTTTTTAAGGGAATGAACATTGCAGTGTCCTAATCTTCTATGCCATAGCCAATTCACTTTATGAAAATCATTTAAACATATAACCTTTTGTTTCACTAATGAATATAAATCTACAGCATATACATTTTCATTTCTAAAGGTAGTAAATACCAAATCATTTTTAGATTCAAATACATTAGAAGCATCATTTTCAAATTTAACATTGAAACCATCATCACATAACTGAGAAATTTTTAATAGTTTGTATTTTAACCCATCAAAAAATAAAAATTTAGAAATTAAAATTGAATCACTGTTACCAATTTGGCCTAGGACGATTTTTTTTCATTTTGAATTATCACCAAAGGTGACATGTCCCCCATCATCTTTGATTAAACTTTTAAAACATGAGTAATATCTAGTCACATTCCTTGAACATCACTATCCATGTACCATATCTTCTAATAGGAACACTTCTAGAAAGTCTCCTACCTACTAGGTTTAAACAGAAAATGATTTTGGTACCCATATTTTCTTGGGTCTAGACAGGTTAGCAAGCAAAACCTTTGGTACCAAAATTTGCCTAATGGGTTTCATATAATCATTAGATTCGAAAGATTTTTAAAGATAATATTTGTTTGATCTATAATTATGTGAATAGCTGGGTGATAAAAAAGAATGTCCAAAACATGAACTAGCAGCATACTATCAAAATTTAGGAATAAATCCATTCCTTGTAATATGTCTCTGTCCAAGATGATAGCCTAAACCAGTAATATATTTTGGTGCCACTAGTTTTCCTAGAATTTGTGTAAGAGTTTTCTTTCAATTATTGAATTTCTCTAGATATTTTTTGATTTTCTCATTAGAAAATTTGTGTTCTTTATTTTCATTGATTACTTGAGCATTCATTTCCATTTCTACTTCTAGTGCAGATTTGACAGTACTACATAATGTATACTATTTCTTTAAGGTTTTATACTTATCTTTCAGATCATTGAAGGAATCCTCTAGCATGTTATAGTATTCAAATAACTATTCACTAGACAAGTTTTTAGAATAAGAATCATCTCTATAATAATAAGAATTTAAAGGAGTATCCAATGTTAGCTCATATGTGTTTTTCAAGAAATACATATTTTATTTTTGAGATTTTTCATCCTGAGTGGAATCAAAATCACTTGAACTATCTTCTGAATCACTCCAGGTTCCTTTCATAGCTATCTTATATATATTTTTTGTACTCATATTTATTCTTATATTTCAACTTTGGATAGTCAGCATTCACATGTCATTTCCTCTTTCATTCTTAATAGAATATTTCATCACTTTTAGCAGTCATTTTCCAATCCTTCTTCTAGTGAACATTATTGTCTTGCATTCCCTTTTAATTAGAAATTATTCTTTCTTTAATGATTCTTAAATTCTCTGGCTATCTGAACCAAACTCAGCATCATTGTCTGATGCACTTTCATCACAGCTTGAGCTGTCACATTCAGTTTGAATTTTTCCTTGGTCTGTAAGTTTTGATGTAGAAGTATTAAAAGCTATAGGCTTATTCCTTTGTTCATCATCGTCTTCCTTGTTTACATTTAGTTATATTTCAAGAATCAATAACATACCGATTAGTTCCTTAACTAGAAAAGTACAAATATCAAAAAATTCTTTAATTGATACTGGTGTGCCTCTCCATCATTCTGAAAGACATATGAGTATTCTCATGATTTTCTCATTTTCTAGTATAACTTATCCCAGTGAGATCAAAGTATTAACAATATCATTAAACCTGAGATAAATGTCAGAAATAGGATCATCAGACCTCATTTTAAGATTTTCATATGTAATAGTGTGAGTGTTTAATCTCTTCTATTTCACATTGGTTATTCCTTCATGACAATATCCAACGTATCCAAGATTTCATGTGTTGTTTTACAAGTTGAAATTTTATTAAACTCTTCATCTCCTAGAGAGTAGTAAAGAGAATTCATGGATTTACAATTATTATGGTAATCAGATTTTGTAGCATCATCCCATGGAGCTCTAGCAGTCTTTGGAATCTCATACTCAAATTCTATAGTAGTCGAAATATCAAATCCTATAATTTCTAAATGAATTTTCATTTTTATTTTCCATTGGTCATAATTAACACCATTAAAGAAAGGTTTCATGTTGGTAGCAGCACCATATAATCTATTATCCATAAATAGATTTTAGAAAAAATATTTAAAGAGATAAAATTTAGAATTCACATAAATTTAAGATATTTTATATACAACTAAAATCAAAGTTGAAAAACAGAGTGTTTGGAAATCCTTTGATACCAAATGTTTGTTTGAGTGGATACTAACGAGGTGGGGAGGGGGTGTGGGTGGTGAATTGAGTTCTAATTAAAATTTTCTATTTAAAACATTTGTTTTAAAAACCGCAAATTTATAAAACTAGTTAAGTTGTAGTGATTTTATAATGATTTTAAATTTTCAATTAGCTTATCAAAGAATGATTACTTCTCCGTTAACGTAATCTGAAGATTAAGTTAGATTTTGAAACTAACATACGAGTTTAAAATATTCGAAACACTTTCTAGTATAACTATCAGAGTTACTTTATAGAATATTTGAATTTAAAAGTAAATAGTAGCAGAATATAAGATATATTAAAAATGAAATAGTATGAACAATAGGTTTAACCTAGGCATTTAGTCTCAAGACGAGTATTATTTTTCTCAAATAGTTTATGTAAACATTGATCCACACCCTGGATCTGGGAAAACAACAGTACTCAGACTGTCCAGGTCCTATGACCTCTAACATAGTTCTTCATGGGAAAAACCAAAACAAGAGCACATAGGCTATCAAGGTCACACTCGACATCTACCAAAAATCACATTGGGAATCCAAAATATTTAGAATGATTGAGTGAGGATATTAGATATCCTCCAGATATGCTCATGAGTTAGTGTGTGTCTATGAAGAATAGAAGTACACACACTACTCAAAATGTAAATAACAAATTCAAAATAGAGCTAATAAAATTGAGATGAGATTAGAAGGCTCTATCTGATGGAAATGCAGCTCTGGAATCCTTTTGGATTGAGTAGATGTTGTTTTAGTCCTTCTGAAATTTTTCTACGAAACAGAATATCTCAGTTTTGTTCCTTAACATCCTCGTATTGGGTTTTTCCTTGAGATTGCAGTAATAATTATAGCACAACAATGTCCCTCGGCTTCGTAGGAATAGTTCTTCTGTGTTTTATCTCTCGTTCATATCAACATTCTTCCAGCACTATGTCAAAAACTTTTTTTCACATCATGTTTTTATGAACTACTTTTTTCTTCCTTTTTATAGCTCATGTGGTCCAAAGATAAGTATGATTACTTCTGTAGGTACAAGGTAAGGTTTTCTGACATTCAACACACACTAATTAATTAATATCAGTGGAATTAAAAGCACCAAATTAGACCATTATTTATAAAAAAATATATGTAGGGATTAGAGATATAGTGCCTGGTTTCCATCATTAGATCTTAGTATTAGTGATCTTGTGTAACACACCAAGATTTCATAGTGTGTTATTTCTTTAAAATAATACAATAACTTGCACTACACGCAACACCGAGTTCAATCACACCATGACTTACCAAAAAATCCGTTCAAAAGAGGTTATGAATAGTATTAACTAAATTTTAAACTTTATATAATCCTTATAATTTTAGAATCCATATTATGAGTTTCTTAGACATAATGTAAGAACAAATTCATTTTCAGTATTGCACTTTTACCAACTTTTAATAGTGAACCCATTTTAAATACAATATTTTAAAGTTTTTGAGTAAATGGGGACATCAAAAAATTTAAAATGATACATCCCAATCTTCCACGGTACGCTTTCCTTTGAATAAAACAGTAGCGTGTGTTGTACGCAACTTTGAGTTCTAACACACACCACAACCAATCAAACTAGCCATTTTGAATAGTAATACCTACCTTTTGAAATTATATATATTTTATATTTCAAAATAGACTTCATTTTTGGATTTTTAATATCAAATTTAGCCTAAGGTGAAATTTTGGTACATTTCGGATAACTTTCATATTTTGATGAATAGTGAAAATTACTAAATTTTAATTAAAAACAACTTTTTTAATCAAAATAATTAATAGTGATAAATTATGAATTTGAGTGGTTTTAAAGTATATTTAGAATATATTTTTACCATTTAATATAATTTTGGTCATTCGACATAATTTTACAATTAAACCGAACATAAACAAGTGTCAATCTTTTGATAGTTATTATCTCTTAAAAACACGCTTTTTGTTTTGACAGCGGGAATTAATTTTAAATTAATTTCTGCCACTTCTTTGTCTTGAATTTAGAAAAATGGATTCCATATTTGGAATCAGGATATTCAAAATGTGTAAATAGGTAACTTTTATTTTTAGACATTTTGAATAATTACTGCGGTAAATATTTTATTTACCATGGTTAAGGGTAAATCCAGTAAATAAGGGTTAAAAAATAATATTATAATAATACTAAATTACAATAAAACGTCTCCTAGCATTATTGGTTGATACATGTTCGACCATAGTCATATTTGGGTCGATTTTGGGACCCCATGGTGCCACTTGTAGGTGATAAGGACACTTTATTTTAATTAAGTTAAAATGAATACAAAAATGACACAAGCATATATCTTTTAGAAAAACAATTTTTATATAGGGTTATATATGTTGTATTTTAGATTATAAATATTAATTAGAAAGATAAAAAGATTTCCTACATAGTGATAGTTCATTTATAATTTTTAGATATTAAATAATGAAATTTAGTTATGACACAGTGATGATGAATTAATTACTATAATAGTAAAAAATTAAAATAATTGATATTATAAATACCCAAAAAAATATAATATGAAACTATTAATGAATTAAACTAATTTTATAGGATAATATGATATATTAGGATTGATTTAATTGACTTTTTTCTAAGTAATCAATCTGTTATGAGTTTCACAAAAATCAACTATTGAATAGTGTCAAAATTGACATAAAACAGTTCTTAAAACAAATATTATATTATTAATTGATATTAAATTCCTAAAAATCTAATGTTCGGCCAAGATACTTATATCATGATAGGTTAATAATTAATGGACCACTTGGGGGTCTCTCGGATGTATATAGTAAGTTTATTGACCATATTATATAAAAATACAAAGAGACATTGTAAAAGTGAAACTAATTAACTTAGAGTTAATACTTAAAGATAAGGTTAATATAAGTATCCAAACCTGTCTAAATTCTATTGTTTGAGTGGTTTTCGACCTATACCCACCTTAACCTTTGAATAATCAACTTTGGAGCCATTAGAAACCGAATATGAATTTATTATAAATTAATATTTCTAACTTTTCCAAAGGTGCCCCTCACCCCTCTTTTAAAAGGGCACTCCTCCTTCTCATTTTTTCACACCTTCAAAGCCTTTTAGTTCGGCAAAACTCTGCCCAAATTCTCTACCAACATCCCTCAATAGAACCTATAGTCCTTAGTTTGATCAGAATGCCAACATAAGGAGCCCTTTTGATCAAATCAAAAGGAAGAACCCGAAGAAGAGGTAATGTTTTCACCACCCCTTTTCAAGTTCCTTTCTTCTTCCACTTCTTCTTTCTTTGTTCTTACCATTCTAAAATAATAACTCCAGTATCTCACATATACTGTGATGTTATTATAAATATGGTACAACCATATTCAGTATTCTATCCACCCTTTGAATAACATGTCACCATACGTGCGTATGTACGGCTTACCGTCTCCACGTCGTGGTGTAATTGTTATTCAATATATTATTATTTGGATGGGTATAATAATGATGTGTAACTCAAGTAAATAATAAATATAACATGTCAATGATTCTGTATATATGATATAACATCCATTTATATATTATATTAATATCAAAAGAATGATATTGTTGCTCGTGCGTACGTACGGACTACCGTCTCCACGAACGCGATGAGATTCATTCTCCATCGTATCCATTCAAGTATAATTATCATTTGATGATTTACAAATGATTATTAAGGACTTTATATCATTCTGGATATGAATAAGATAAAACAAACATGACTTATGTAACAAAACATATAAATGAAAATGAGTAAGTTAACACCCGAAACGACGATAATTCTAAGATATTATTAACAAATCAATGTTAAAAGATCATATATGATATCATATTAATATATATGATTCTTGTATAATTTAATAACAATTATTTCACCATTATACAGGAGGTTAACCTACCCCAACCAAGGAAAAGTACAAGGTAAGGGGTTTTCATCTCACTCCTTATTCCCGTGAGATTCATGCCATATTGCCACCATCACCTTTTGTGTGGTGTATGTACTGCCCATAATTATATTCTTTCTGTAATACACTCTGATTTATGTGTATTTACATATTCATTGTATGATACCTCTTTCATGGGTTGTATGTTTCATAAGTTACCAAATTGGTAAGGGTTATTTCACAATCTCTTCATTATCCGAGGTTGTTTATACGTAATAATCTACTGGGATCTCTTTATCATCCACATCCATGTTTCTTAAAAATGTATTTCAAAACATTTTTACTATTTACTAGAATATGAGTTAAAGTCATTTATACCCTTTTTGAATTTTTTAAGTGGTTTATAAAGGAATGTTTCGGTTGTTTTCAAAACAAGGTCCTTTTTAACCTTTTCAACAGAATTAAGGTAAGAATGTTTTTTTTAACTTATACGGCGGGTGCGGCTATTTTCCGCCGTTATAAAATCTTCAAAGCTTCCCTTACAAGATTATAAGAATATTTTCAAAGAAAATGTTTTATTTTATATGGATCTTAAATGATTTCAATTTAAAAGGAGATATTTATTTAAAAAGAATATTGATTTCATCTATGTCAACATCCTTTGATGGATTTTAAGATTATTTGAAGTTGATTTATTATGATACAAAACTTCTATACTGTATTGAAGGTTTTGTTATATGTTTGACTGTGGATGTGCTATTTTTATACCATTCATAGTTTATGGTAAAATTATTTACATTTCGTATTCTAGTTTTAATACGAATGTTTATGTTATGTTTAAACCTTTTCATATGGGAATGCATTGGACATAGTAAGTGACGGGTGGAGCCCGCTATAGCTCCTCGATGCATCGGTAGGTCTCATGAGACAAACTAGTGTCTTGGCATAAGTCCTTGACAAAATCTTATTTGTAGTCTTGTCACGAGGCCTTGGCTATGTGGTTATGATAGTCTGGCATTATGCGTTCCATCATTATGAAAGTGGTTATTGATTTTGCATGTGATTATTCGATTAGTAGAATGACCATGTGAATAAGTAAATGGCATTATTTCATTTTATTTATGCTATACTATGTTAAAAGTTCAAGTTTAAAAGGCTTTTGTTTTAGTTATACATTTCCTTAAATGTTTATTCTTATTTATGAAAGTTTTAGCTATATTGTTATCCTTAATGGGCATTTGAGCTCACCCCTTTTCTATGTTTTATTGTTCCCTGGAAGTGAAGAAGTAAATTATGAATGACCTGTAGGGATATTATGTGGGGATATGAGTGTGGATTATGGAGACAATATGTTGTTGTAGTAGTTTTTCATTTTATTATGTAATGTAAGACTTATGAATATATCTAGTGTTTCCAAAGCTACTAAACCAATTGGTCTTTCGAGATTTGATCTTTCTTGTGATCATGCCAATGTTATGTAATAATGCACCGACTCTGGGCAACTAGGGTCGGGGCGTTACAGTTGGTATCAGAGGAAGTTTAGTACAAACCATGGATGCTAGACTTAGATAAACTCTGATTAGAGCACGTAGACCTAAGATGAACTTTGAGGATTAGTATAGAAGAACTTCCTAGAATTTTGGTATTGTAGATATTTTGTGAGATTTCTGAGAAATACATCCCTGTCTGGATATGAGCAGGTAGAGGCGGCTCTGGCACAGATGTACCTAGGGGTAAAACATGAAAACACCGCTTTGAGCTAGACTCGAACGGGAACTGGTGCACGACAACGGGCCTTGCTGCACTCTTGGTTACGACACTCCTGGGGGATATGATTAAGATAACTCTCATTTTCTTTTTAAATCATTTTGAAGGGATTATGAGTATATACTTCCTCAATGAAAACATTCTTATGATTATTGATTATATCCATAAATAGTTCAATTTATGTTAAGTGTTTTATAAGTATGGGATTATGTATTTTGATTCATAAACTGATCTAGTTTATGCCATTGTTTAGAAATGGTGCCCAGTAGAAGGAATGAGGACTCCATCAATGCACATGATCCAAAGAGATAGAAGGATCATATCTTTCATGGCCTTAAGCCAGAATTTATAAGAGAAATAGTCTCCCATTTATTATCATCATACGAAGAAATAATATCATGTGTTGATAAGATAAGTAAAGATTTTACTAGGTCCTATGGCTTTGAAGGGAATCAAGAGAAGAAAAGGATGGAAGAGAGAAAGATGGATAAAGGGAAGAGGGAAAAGGAAATTTTCCCATATGTGATAACTGTGGGAAGAAACACCCTGGAACATGTCTAAAAGGAATGGGAGCTTGTTATAAGTGTGGTGGAAAAGGGCACAAAGTACATGACTGCAAGGGTAAGAAAATGGTTTCAAATGTACAATGCTTCATTTGCAAAGAGTTTGGAAACTATGCGAACCTATGTCCTAGTCATCAGAATATGCTGCAAATGATGTTATTGGATAATAATCAAGTTATGATACTACCACAGATGAAGAGGAATGATTAGAGTTCTTATGTTGATTATGTCAATTGAGTGTTGTATCAAAAATGTACTTGTTATAATAATTATGGAGTATATAAGGATTGTACTACAGTACTATTTCATTAAGGACATGAGATTGTGTGGAACAATGAAAAGTGACTCAATAGCAGGTTAAATTATTGTAAAATATATGGTTGAGAGAATGATAAACCATAATATGGTTCTGATACTGAGGTAGTGATTTTAGAATAATACATGATTGATTTGGATAAATTATATTGGATACTATTGACTACCTTGAAACTAATTAATGATTTGTATATTCCATCATTGTTGGGGTTTAAAACATTTTTGGATTGATGAATTATATCCAGCATTCTATATGGAATAAGGGAGAATGAATGTAATCAATATGGATTATGGTAATTCAGGATGTTTCAGTGTTTTAAAAGAATACATGATGAAGGTATTCATATGCTATTATGTGGTAAAAGGGATCTACATTATGTTTAACTTCCTTATAAATGTTGGACAGTGAGTTTGGTCAGAAGTATTTTGGGTAAATTCTAGTTTGAGATTAATTTTGGATTGCCATGAAAGGACAACCCGGAGGTCGGGCGGCAACCCGTCGCGTCTGAAAAGGCCGCAAGACTTGAACCCGCAACCGAAGGGCGACAAAGGTGTATCACCTACCACTGGCCCAAGAGATGTCCTGGATTAAATAATGTAGTTTTTTTAAAAGATCTGGTAGATGAATTATAAATTTTTTTATTTTGGAACCCTGTACGAATAGTATAAATAGTTTTTTTTACGAGTGAAAGATGAGTTTGTGGTAGAAATTTATTAATGGACAAAACTCTAATTATAAAGTGAGTATATCTCCTTATGATCTTAGCCAATCTCATAATTAAATTCCTCAACATTAAGAAAAGGAACTTAGAACAAAAATATTGTCCTAGATGGTACCTTAAATCATCACTAATTTATGGCTTTGGGATTGTTGGCCTTTTCATAGCCATGTTCTCTACCACTCTCCATCAGATAATTGATGGTTAGATTTCTCTTCCATATCCATATTTTCCTACATGGAACCCTAGTATGTGTTATTTTCGGTAATCTTCATACTTTCCACTCTTTATTTTAAATAGAGGCCTCATTAATTCATTTTTTGATGTGGGATTTCAACTAAGATATTTTGAATCATCAAAAATGTGTTATCCTAATACCCTATGTTTTGTTGAACCGATGGTATTTCAAATCATCATAGATTGATGAGTTTAAGGACCTCAATTTTATACTTGTTTGTGATTGATGACCTCAATCACTACCTATAAATATTTACGTTTTTTCTCCAATTATATGTCTCTAATTGCCACCAATGTTCTTCTAATCGAGATCATAATTTGTTGGTGACCCTTTCATTTCTCTTTTCCTCATATTAAGACTAAATTTTAGTAATCCAATTTCCGATATGGGTTTTCCCACAAAGATATTTTTTATTTTCAACCTTTTATTTTCGAAGAACAATTTCAAATTGCGAGGACGCAATTTATTGACGGAGGGGAGAATGTAACACCCCAAGATTTCATAGTGTGTTATTTCTTTAAAATAATACAATAACTTGCACTACACGCAACACCGAGTTAAAGCACACCATGACTTACCAAACAAGCCGTTCAAAAGAGGTTATGAATAGTATTAACTAAATTTTAAACTTTATATAATCCTTATAATTTTAGAATCCATATTATGAGATTCTTAGACATAATGTAAGAACAAATTCATTTTCAGTATTGCACTTTTACCAACTTTTAATAGTGAACCCATTTTAAATACAATATTTTAAACTTTTTGAGTAAAGGGGGACATCAAAAAATTTAAAATGAAACATCCCAAGCTTCCACGGTACGCTTTCCTTTGAATAATACAGTAGCGTTTGTTGTACGCAACTTCGAGTTCTAACACACACCACAACCAATCAAACTAGCCGTTATGAATAGTAATACCTACTTTTTGAAATTATATATATTTTATATTTCAAAATGGACTTCATTTTTGGATACAGAATATTGAATTTAGCCTAAGGTGAAATTTTGGTACATTTCGGATAACTTTCATATTTTGATGAATAGTGAAAATTACTAAATTTTAATTAAAAACAACTTTTTTAATCAAAATAATTAATAGTGATAAATTAGGAATTTGAGTGGTTTCAAAGTATATTTAGAATATATTTTTACCATTTAATATAATATTGGTCATTGTACATAATTTTACAATTAAATCAAACATAAACAAGTGTCAATCTTTTGATAGTTATTATCTCTTAAAAACACGCTTTTTGTTTTGACAGCGAGAATTAATTTTAAATTAATTTCTGCCACTTCTGTGTTTTGAATTTAGAAAAATGGATTCCATATTTGGAATCAGGATGTTCAAATTGTGTAAATAGGTAACTTTTATTTTTAGACATTTTGAATAATTACTACGGTAAATATTTTATTTACCATGGTTAAGGGTAAATCCGGTAAATAAGGGTTACAAAATAATATTATAATAATACTAAATTACCCTAAAACGTGTCCTAGCCTTATTGGTTGATACATGTTCGACCATAGGAATCTTTGGGTCGATTTTGGGACCCCATGGTGCCACTTGTAGGTGATAAGGACACTTTATTTTAATTAAGTTTAAATGAATACAAAAATGACACAAGCATATATCTTTTAGCAAAGAATTTTTTATAAAGGGCTATATATGTTGGATTTTAGATTATAAATATTCATTATAAATATAAAAAGATTTCCTACATAGTGATAGTTCATTTATAATTTTTAGACATTAAATAATTTAATTTATTTATGACACAGTGATGATGAATTAATTACTATAATAGTAAAAAATTAAAATAATTGATATTATAAATACCCAAACAAATATAATATGAAACTTTTAATGAATTAAACTAATTTTATAGGATAATATGATATATTAGTATTGATTTAATTGACTTTTTTCGAAGTAATCAATCTGTTATGAGTTTCACAAAAATCAACTATTGAATAGTGTCAAAATTGACATAAAAGAGTTCTTAAAACAAATATTATATTATTAATTGATATTAAATTCCTAAAAATCTATTGTTCGTCCAAGAGACTTATATCATGATATTTTCATCATTAATGGACCACTTGGGGGTCTCTTGGATGTATATAGTAAGTTTATTAACCATATTATATAAAAATACAAAGAGACATTGTAAAAGTGAAACTAATTAAATTAGAGTTAATACTTAAAGATAAGGTTAATATAAGTACCCAAACCTGTCTAAATTCTATTGGTTGAGTGGTTTTCGACCTATCCCCACCTTAAACTTTGAATAATCAACTTTGGAGCCATTAGAAACCGAATATGAATTTATTATAAATTAATATTTCTATCTTTTCCAAAGGTGCCCCTCACCCCTCTTATAAAAGGGCACTCCTCCTTCTCATTTCTTCACACCTTCAAAGCCTTTTAGTTCGGCCAAACTCTGCCCAAATACTCTCCCAAAATCCCTCAATACAACCTAAAGGCCTTAGTTTGATTAGAAAGCCAACCTATGGAGCCATTTTGATCAAATCAAAAGGAAGAACCCGAAGAAGAGGTAATGTTTTCACCACCCCTTTTCAAGTTCCTTTCTTCTTCCACTTCTTCTTTCTTTGTTCTTACCATTCTAAAATTATAACTCCAGTATCTCACATATACTGTGATGTTATTATAAATATGGTACAACCATATTCAGTATTCTATCCACCCATTGAATAACATGTCACCATACGTGCGTACGTACGGCTTACCGTCTCCACGTCGTGGTGTAATTGTTATTCAATATATTATTATTTGGATGGGTATAATAATGATGTGTAACTCATGTAAATAATAAATATAACATGTAAATGATTCTTTATATATGATATACCATCCATTTATATATTATTTTAATATCAAAAGAATGATCTTGTTGCTTGTGCGTACGTACGGACTACCGTCTCCCCGAACGCGATGAGATTCATTCTCCATCGTATCCATTCAAGTATAATTATCATTTGATGATTTAAAAATGATGTTTAAGGACTTGATATAATTCTGTATATGAATAAGATACAACAAAAATGACTTATGTAACAAAATATATAAAAGAAAATGAGTAAGTTAACACCCGAAACGACGATAATTCTAAGATATTATTAACAAATCAATGTTAAAAGATCATATATGATATCATATTAATATATATGATTCTTGTATAATTTAATAACAATTATTTCACCATTATACAGGAGGTTAACCTACCCCAACCAAGGAATAGTACATGTTAAGGGGTTTTCATCTCACTCTTTATTCCCGTGAGATTCATGCCATATTGACACCATCACCTTTTGTGTGGTGTATGTACTGCCCATAATTATATTCTTTGTGTAATACACTCTGATTTATGTGTATTTACATATTCATTGTATGATACCTCTTTCATGGGTTGTATGTTTCATAAGTTACCAAATTGGTAAGGGTTATTTCACAATCTCTTCATTATCCGTGGTTGTTTATACGTAATAATCTATTGGGATCTCTTTATCATCCACATCCATGTTTCTTAAAAATGTATTTCAAAACATTTTTACTATTTACTAGAATATGAGTTAAAGTCATTTATACCCTTTTTGACTTTTTTAAGTGGTTTATAAAGGAATCTTTCGGTCGTTTTCAAAACAAGGTCCTTTTAAACCTTTTTGACAGAATTAAGGTAAGAATGTTTTTTTTAACTTATACGGCGGGTGCGGCTATTTTCCGCCGTTATAAAATCTTCAAAGCTTCCCTTAAAAGCTTATAAGAATATTTTCAAAGAAAATGTTTTATTTTATATGGATCTAAAATGATTTCAAATGAAAAGGAGATATTTCTTTAAAAAGAATATTGATTTCATCTATGTCAACATCCTTTGATGGATTTTAAGATTATTTGAAGTTGATTTATTATGATACAAAACTTCTATATTGTATTGAAGGTTTTGTGATATGTTTGACTGTGGATGTGCTATTTTTATACCATTCATAGTTTATGGTGAAATTATTTACATTTCGTATGCTAGTTTTAATACGAATGTTTATGTTATGTTTAAACCTTTTCATATGGGAATGGATTGGACTTAGTAAGTGACGGGTGGAGCCCGCTATAGCTCCTCGATGCATCGGTAGGTCTCATGAGACAAACTAGTGTCTTGGCACAAGGCCTTGACAAAATCTTATTTGTATTCTTGGCACGAGGCCTTGGCTATGTGGTTATGATAGTCTGGCATTATGCATTCCATCATTATGAAAGTGGTTATTGATTTTTCATGTGATTATTAGATTAGTAGAATAACCATGTGAATAAGTAAATGGAATTATTTCATTTTATTTATGCCATACTATGTTAAAAGTTCCAGTTTGAAAGGCTTTTGTTTTAGTTATACATTTCCTTAAATGTTTATTCTTATTTATGAATGTTTCCGCTATATTGTTATCCTTACTAGGCATTTGAGCTCACCCCTTTTCTATGTTTTATTTTTCCCAGGAAGTGAAGAAGTAAATTATGAATGACCTGCAGGGATATTATGTTGGGATATGACTGTGGATTATGGAGACAATATGTTGTTGTAGTAGTTTTTAATTTTATGATGTAATGTAATACTTATGAATATATCTAGTGTTTCCAAGGCTACTAAACCAATCGGTCTTTCGAGATTTGATCTTTCTTGTGATCATGCCAATGTTATGTAATAATGCACCGACTATGGGCAACTAGGGTTGGGGCGTTACATCTTGTATCAGTGGACTTGATTCAATAGGTCTGTATCAGTAGCTATTACTCATTATTACAGTCGACTGTGTATCAGTGACTATGACTCTGTATCTATAACTCCTCTTATATGTAGATCTTCATTATTGGTTTCATTCTTTTATCGGTGGATCCTTCCATCGGTAACTCACCTATATTGGTATATTCTTATATCAGTGGCTCTCTCTGTATATTGGTGGTTCTGTCTGTATCGGTAGTCTTCATATCATTAGCTATCTGTTTGTATCAGTGGACTTGTATGGGTAGGTCTATCTGTATTGGTAGACTTCATATCAGTAGCTATCTGTTTGTATCGGTAGAATTGTATCGGTAGGTCTGTCTGTATTAGTGACTATGTTTGTATCGGTGATTATATATTGGTAGGTCTGTATATGTGAGTCAAAAACATAATAATTATCTGTTCTATGCAAATCATATCCAGATTGAGTTAGTATTATTTCAAAACATGTATAAACATAGATAAATATTGTATAACATATTCCAATGATTATTTTGATATTTTTCTCGACATTATTTGACATATATATAGTATTATAAAAACATATTAAAACATAATTGAGATTATCAAAACAGGTGTGGTCAACACTCTCCAATACAATGACAAAGCATTAAATACAATTGAAAATAAAAAAAATTAAATTATTTTTTGGTATAACTCCAAGTTCTATGCAATGCAATATTTAAATAAAACCCATTGATGCATTCTTAGTACACTATTAGACAAATAATCCCCCATTATAGAACAATTTATATTCTATAAATATCTGTGATGATACATTTTATACTTAGTAGTGGTTGAGGTCATATTTTCTATCATTAAAAAGTGGCCATGTAATATAGACCATTCTGGTTATAGGGATCATGATTCTAGATTTTAACATAGCCTCATTCAAAATCTAGGAGTATCATCCACCATCCATGGAATTTACTTAACATAATGGAAACCAATCCACCATCAATTTAGAAAAAAATTTCCCATTATTAAAAGAACCTATAGGTCATCACTTTATTCTTCAGACCCAGAGGGATAAAACACCTCATGACCAGGAGTTAGTGCGAAATATAGATTTTAAGGGTATAGTTAATTATATGTTCGAGGAAAATTGGCCATTAATATCAATAATTAGATATAATTTTATTATGGGGGAAAACGTTTTTTATGAAGAAACCATGTGTTCCATGAGATCTCCCCTAGTTAAGGATTGTATAAATTTCTCTTGGAAGAAGAGATATTTTTAGGATTCATAAATAATTTTCAATTAATATATTGGGTTACTGAGGTGGAATACAACAAGAACTGGTGACCATAATTATTCCCAGTGATTTGTGATTTACATGTGTCCTAGTTTATCAGACATGTTCATGACTAATTGTACTATGTTGTCCATGATGAGACGTATATTGACAGTATAATTACAATTTTGAGATGATTAGTGAGACCAATATCACCATTTGTATGTATGATTTTTTTCATTTTTTTTGAATATAATTAAGTCTAGGGATAATTATTTATCACAAATTTTCATTGTAAAACATTTGGAGATGTTAAAGAGAATTTATAGATTAAATAACTGATACTAGTTGTTATTATGAGGTTTAGGGATCCGAGATTGGTAATTTGTAAATATTAAATATATTTATATCATGTGAATGAAATTTTCTAGTAAATGTATTATACCTCAATATTTTATTTTCAGATCAAAAATATGAGGCTTCCATTGAGTTCCGAATGTGGTTTTTACACACTTCATTATAGAACCTTTTTTAGTATCATCAAATTATTATTGTGTTTTCAAATGTTAAAAGAAACTAACAATAATAAATTTTTAAATAATATATAATTTTTATTATTATTGAGATACTGACCTATGAACATCAATAAATACACAATTATGTGAATGCTCAAGGGGTATACAGATAACCCATAGATTTTGGAGAGGATTAAAGATTTTGAGATTTAAAATCCAGATCACAAATAAACGGATTTATGTGAATCAATAGATGGATGATTAAAAATATTTTGATCATTATATTATCTATATGATTTTTTTTATTCAAGGGAACTCATTCAAAATCATGTTTTTCATTTTTTATGGTATTTATCCCATTTTATATTTTATCCAATCGATTGTATTTATATTCAACATGAAACATAATTTTTTGGATGGAATACAAATTACTATTAATGTTATTTTTTATAGAAAAATAACTTTTTTTACAGATTTGTCTTTACCCTATGACAAAAAAATTAACATAACATGACCATTAGTTAATATTTTTTACTCATGTTTCTCTTAAGGGATCCCCACGACATTCTATATGTGTACATAGTTGGAAATATTTTTTGGTAGGACGATTGAAGTGTACTCAAAAAATGATCATTGTATGTTCATAATATGGAAAGGATAATTTGTATTGATCATGGTTTGGGATCATATTTTTGATTTCAGTATGCATTGATGATGGATGTCTGTGTGCCAATTCGAAGAAATATATTAAATGGATCTGTATGAGGTCACATGAAGTAGGATGGAATCATTATAATAACATAGGATGAAGAAAAAATATAGTCCCCGAAAATAAGAATACTAGGAAGGATATTATTATATGATTTCTAGAAATCATCAATCGGAATCAGTAGCATAAGAAAAGATACAATTGTTTTTGAAAGAAGTATAATATTAATGACGAATATCAGCAGCAGTACATAAGCATAACCAAGAAGGGAAGTTGTCCATCCATAGCTGGTTGACATCAAAGGGGCCTGAGGCCGGTAGTTGATGGGCCGCATTATTTCCTTACCTTTTGGTAAAGGACATGGTGCAACAAGAGAAGCTTCGGTGCAACAAGCGGATTCTCCTGACGATGGAGCCAAAGGCCTGAAGTCCAGCATCATTGTGGTGAATGGCATTGATAACCGAAAGGAAGTCCGACTCAATGATGATATCAGCCCATCCACATTACACTTCCGGAATCATCCCTTCTAGAATGGCAGAGGCCTCAGCAACTGCAGGTTCCCAGAAGGCAAGATGTGGTTCATATTTTGTTGCAATGATCTGCCCCAGATGATTTCGAGCTAGGAGGCCGAGAGCAACAGGCCCATCCTTTCGGAGAGAAGTGTCCACGTTGAGATTAAGACTTACTTCCTTTGGGGGGTCCAATGAGGGGGAAGCGCCTGGAAAGAGGTTTCCATTGCAGTCCTTCCATCCACAAATCCATGAAGTGGCTTGTTCAATCCAGAACTCAGGGGGATGATGGACTTGGTGGAAAATTGAATCATTGCGCCGAACCCAAATGATCCAGGCCAGGGTGCAACGAGTGCTAGCATTATCCAATGAAAGAGAGGAACACCAGCGCATTAGAAGATTAGGAAGATCAGAGGCAATGACCGGTGAATCATCAGAAGCGGAGCCCCATTTATTCCAAATTTCCATGTCACCCGGGCAGTGCATGATGGCGTGCCAAGGAGTTTCAAGAATATTTGGGCAGAAGGGGCATGAATCAGCGCTGACCATATGTCAGTAAACAATGAGGCTCATGGTAATAAGGGTTCTCTTGCACACCTACCACAAAATAGGCTTATTTTTTGGGGGACATTGAGCCTCCAAAGCACTTTCCATGATCCCACATCCCGGTCGCCAGAGTGAATGCTAAGATCCAGTCTATACCTAGATCTCACCGTGTACTCGCATGAAGAATAATTGGCCCAAAAAAGATGGTCAGGGCCTACATCAGGGACCCAGGGGATGCTCATGATAATTCTTTGGTATCTTTCATTAATCCATTCCTGGACCTTTTCCAGACACCATCCCGGTCCCTGGTCTGAAAGGAGGCAGTTGACTGTGGCATCTTCCAGACCTGGTTGGGCGGGGGATGTGGCCCGAAATCCATCCCTATCGACCTGCCAGGGATCGGTCCAGATGTTGACAGAATAGCCATTTCCAATCCTCCATCCTAGTCCTTTTCCTGGACTGTTCGAGCCCCCCAAACACTTCTCTAGAGAAAGCTAGGTCGGGGGTCAAGAGAGGAACCGTGGAAGTCCGTGTGGGGGAAGTACTTGTCCCGGAGAATTCGTGCATATAAATATGATGAGAAAAATATCATCCCTCTCTTCTTACATTATGTTTGGAGATATCGTGGTGTCCTACTAGGTATTATTATACTCACCCCGTCATTGTATCTTAAAAAATAATTCTTATATAATGAATTCAATAGGAAATTATATGGAGTCCATGGTGAAGAAAGATAAGATGGATCATTGTTTTGTCTAGTTATATGGAGGTGTATACAACTATTACACTTTGCAGAGCTCCCATAATTCTGATTAGTATGATGTTTATATTTATATTTTTTATGGGATTATGTTTTTACTTTTATTAATTTTAGTTATTTTTTATCATACTCTAATGTGTGATAGATGTTTTTCATGAATTTTTGGTATAAGTTGTTCTATAAATTTCATCGTTTTAAGGGTATTGTAGATATTAACATGGGTATAGGAACATGAGGACATTTCCTCCCATATGTGTGATATACCCACAATGTGCTAGTCTCTATCGCCTAGCATATTGATGGTAGGCTTTGTCTCACGACAATCGTGTTACTATTTTCATGGAATACCTATGTGGGTGAAGTATTTACACAATCAATAGAGAGACATAATAATTTTGATTGGAGATAATGTATTTTATTATATATCACGATGAAAGAATACATAAGGTTTGGGAAGAAGTAAATTATGATTTTATGATGCATTTTCAATCACATAAATTTGGTGGACTATTAGATATAACTCCTACCAATTTGTTATCAAGTACAATATGTTATACAAGAATTCATCATTAATAAGTACATCTTAGTCCCCTTAGAGGTGATAAATCCATATTTTTTACCCTAAGAGAATAATAATTAATATAAAGTGGATTTGATTAATACATAAGGTCATAGAGTTAGGGTCATCTGAAATAATAAAAATTAATTAGGTATAGTGATTTGCATATACATAAGATTCATGATAGTATATGGGAACCAGTAGATGAGTTAAGAAATATGCACCATCAACTATTTATTATAGGAGGGAAATTATAATGGAATTTTTTTAAGGATGTAAAAATTTATAGTCCCAAAAATTTCAAAATTAAAATCTATTATAAAATTAGTAAATTTTTTCTTAATAAGTTATATTATAAAAAATAATTTCACTAATTTATATATTTTGGTAGTTTTTAATATACAAAAAACATTATTTAAAATATTATTAAGAATCAAAACATTTGAGATTATAACATTTATATAGTTATTGTATAATTATTATATAAATATACAGTTATGATAAATCCATTTCAAACACTCAAATGATTTTTTGTGCTCGATTAGAAGGATCATACACCATAAATATGTTTATAAAAAATTCTATGTGGTAAAGGATGACCTGTCTTTTAGAAAATCTGATTGGAAGTTAACAACCAACAATAAATGAATGAGAGGTAATGTTTATGGATTATTTTCACCCTCATCTAGATCACACCCCAATCAATTTTCATTTTTACACTCTATAAAAATATAACCATTGCATGCGTTACTCATAAAAAATTCTCTTATGTAATAATGGTTTATGTTTGTAGAACATTGTTGTATTATTTTATATATTATGTTTTTATTATTAAAATAATTATATTTTTCTTTAATAATATAATCATCGAAAAATATTAATGTTTAAGAGATTATAATTTTATATTCCAAAATAATATATATATATATATATATGAAATAAATATATAATTTCAAAATATATATTATTTTTATTGTGTTTATGAACATCTAAAATTTTTAGAATTTTTATAAAACAATATTTATAAATATTAATGACTAAAAACTGATAATATAATTTATTTAAACAAAATATAATTTTTATAATGTTGTGAAGGATATTATTATCAAAATCACCAGTAATTTAAAAAAATATGGATTTTTATTTCAATGTGTCAATTCTTATATTGGGAGATTTATTTTCAAAAAATGAATATTATTTTTTAAAATCAATGCGAATGAATTTTACAAATGTGAATTTTTCATAATATTTTTAGACATGATAATTTTTGGATAAAAAATATATATGATATCATTATAAAATATTCTTTATGATATCATAAATTACAAAAATTGTTCAAAAAATACTATAAATAGAATTAATGTAATGAATTATTTCTCCCATTAAAAATATTGTGTTTTTTAATTTATTAGATTATATTTCTGACTCATTAATGAGTCTTTCAATAACTATATTATATTTTAATCTTTCAATAGTGATTAATTTTAAATATTAATCACTCTCACATCACCAATGGTATTATTTTTTGAATTTTATTTATTATAATTTAAAAATAATGAAATACGTTTCTCATTTGTAGAAACCCTATGCCAAACCCATGGTAAGGTATTATTTTAATATATCATATTGAGTCAAAAACATCAGTTTAAAAAATTAAGAAATAATAATCCTATATTATTCTGTTAATAAACACAACCATCCACCAATTAAACATCTCTTAAAAATACTAGATCATGAATTTCATTTATCCTTCCCTCTCTAGATCAAACCCATGGTGTTCTCAAGTTCATAAGAATCTCATCTACAGTATTTAGAGGCACACACTCTTTGAAAGGGATCCTATACTTCTTCAAATTATTCTATTTTTTTATTTTTATAATTAATTTATATTTTTAATTATTCTTGTTGGGATATTTTTTCACACTTCCATGATACTATTATTATGAGTTATTTGTAATGGAGAACCCCACTATCTCTCAATAAGAACTTCGACTAACCAATATGTACCTCTTCTGTCTTTTAGAAATTATCCTACTATATTTCATGAAGAGCATTTATTTAGTGAATACCCATACTCCATTGCACTCTATTTTATTCACCTAGATGTAATTATAAATAATTAATTTGGGATGTTATTGTGGGTATATTAAAATTATTAATCATATATTAATAATTGATATCAATCTTTTTTATGTTGTATGATCTATGTGGAACACTTAAGAATTTACATCATATGAATGTTACAAGTGAGAATACAGTTATATATTCATCTAACATATTGGGTATTCTATTTATCTCATGATATAATGCTAATAGTGCATTGGAGTTTATCCTTTAATTATGAATTTAATGTAATGTTATTGTCCAAAATCCTATTATTTCATTATGATATCATCTTATATAATTGATCTATTTTCCATATTGTTCTTCTCAATCATCTTATATAATAAATATATACTTAAGGACTCATAATAAAATTTTAAAATTAGTTTAATACTAATTTATTTAATCAATGGTATTTATATCTCACCCATTTATTTGAAAATTATCCCCAATAAATCATGTGCAGTATTAGGATGTTACATAATTTTATTGTAATTTTATGGAGGTTATGTTTATATAGTTTTATTTTACATCCATCTTGACATGAAATATATGTAATTATGAAAACTCACAAGGACTCATGATATTTTTTATTGTATTTAGATTATATTTTTTTAATAAATCGATAATAAATAATACGACTAATATGGATCGTATAGTTCACATCCCATTTTAACATTTTATGGGTGATGAAAAAAGTCACAAGAATAACAATTTCAATTTTAACACTATTTTTTCAGAACTACCAATGAGCAATGAGAATTATATTCTAGATTCATAGAAATATACCTCATTGATCGGCGTTATATTATGGATCTAAATAGTCTCTTCAACATAAAGGTACAATTATATAGATATGAATTATCATTGATAATGAATGATGTGGGAACCACCCCTCAGAGACCTCACTACTGTATGACCTCCCTTTAAAATCAAAAAAAATCATTTAGATATTTTGCAGTCTTATAATAAAAATAATAGTTGATGATATAACATCTTTTTAGTTTAGAAGTATCCCTCATTCATCATGAATCATTTCTTGGTATATTTCATACATTAAGAAGAAAAAATAAATATTCCCCACTGGCCTATAAGACCATTTAATTATAATATTATTACACATAGATATAATTAATATATTACAATTATCCAAACCATACTTGATATAAAAATAAAGTGATTAATTTGAATAAGAAAACTAAATGATATGTTATTTTTATCAAAAAATAATTTTTTACTCATAAAAAAATTAATCTACTTTAATGTAGTTGAGTCAATATGAAACAATAGAATAATGATCAATTCATATATTAACATAAAATCTATAGTAAACACCACATAAAAATAAAATTAAAATCCAATGAAATATATGGTAATCATGTTCATATAATTAACTTTTAAAATATTTAAATCATATTGGCCATAATCTTCTATGACTATGGGGACTACATAGTCCATTTTATAGTCATTTCTCCCACATTGAACTTCTTATTACCTGCATAACGATCTCTAAACTCAAAATATTTATATATATTTAATTGAATGATAACCAGAATTTTTATTTAAATACTCTGATTAGATTAGTCAATGATCTCTCAAAAGATGATTAAAAATTCCAATCTTTTAATGTTATGATTGGACACCAAATAGTTAATCATGAAATCTCTAAAATTATTCAGGTATTACACAACAATATTACAAAATATAAAAAATCTACCTAACTATTTTATCATTCTGATAATTTTATCATTAAAAGAAAGTTCATGTAGTGCATCCACATTATTTTTAGGATGATTTTTTAATTTTTTAGATATAATGAAATATGAAGAATATATATTAATTAACATACATTATAATGTAAATTATTATATTATTTTACACCTAATAGTATATTAATGATCTAAATCATGGAAGGAATATTTATTTATAGAATACACCCTTCTTAAATCGTTATTATGTAACAAATATTTATACACCGTCGTACATGACTATAAAACAACATATCAGTCATAAGAACCATCATGGAATCCAAAAAACAATATTCCTATTTGTGTGTGACAATATACATTATGAATATATAGTTAACTAAGTATATGACATAGATATGACATTAGGTTTCTTCTTAAACCTCTAAAAAAATACACCAAATTCAAGAAGAAGCTTGTACAAAATCTATATATTGGACAACCTGACATCAATTATTGTGGTACATAATTCCTATAACAACTGTAAAGAGAAAAATTGTGGAACATATTCTCCCACTAATCAATTTTATAAAAAGAGTAAATATTTAATATGGTTTTGCTAACTAGATAGACAACCAACCCTAAACCGCATTTGGATCCAACCCCAGAGAAGTTGAAATTGTTAAAAAATTATGAAAAAATGAAAAATTAAATTATTAACCTCATTTTGTAATGTCCCTATTGAAGCCATATAAATTTTATTATATTCAATTCCTCATCTTTGATAATTATTAAAGTAAATAAATAAAATATTATAACCATTGTTTCAAATTCTCTAATTTAAATAGATTCATATTTATGATCCATGATTTATATGGCCTATATATATTATACACTATAATATAATTTTTTCTCAATAATGATTCCATGGAAACATTTCTATGTAATGACCTAACATTTTTATTTTTTGAGTATTGATTATATCGACTGGTGAAAATTTCCATCTACTGTGAACATATATAATTTGACCCAATGTTGTTTTGATGTTATATATTATTAGAGATTTTATGAAGACTATTATTCAATCCCTTTAACTCTTATGTATATAAATCAACAAAAATTCCAAAGATATTGGAATATAAAATTACACATGATATCAAAGGATATAAACTATGATCTAAACTTATGAATGGCATATTATACGAAAAATTTATATAGAATTAATAGTAATAAATATGGTAGTTAAATATAATATTTTATCAATAAGAAATGAAAACAGAAAAATACTAGGAATACATCATGTTTTATATGGTAAATTTTCAATAAAATTATTTTTTATTTATTTAATATATTTTCATTAATAAGATACATTTTTATACATATCATTTTAAATCTATGAAATGATCTCTGATTTTCAATTTTCTATACCAAAATTTTAATAGGATTTTATTTATTTTTCTGAAATATTATAATTTTTTTGTGAATAGTGAAATATGATTCTTTTTAATTGAAAAAAATCTTACAACTATCATGCTATGTATATATAACGAGAAAATAAATATAATATTTTACAAGAAAAATGTTTTATTAGTAGAGTAAAATTTTACACTTTTAAATTCAATTCGATATTTATAAAACCAATTATTACCATTTTTATGCTATGAAATCTTTTCTAGTAGATTTTTTTTGTAATTTAATTAAATATAAAATTAAAACACTTAACAATTAGTAATATTTTAAAAAACACAATTTTGTAATAATATAATATTTACTGTAAATAAAAATATTTCATTGAAGATATTTTCTTTCAAATTATTTTTTATCTAATATATACACTATTTCAAAAAAAAATTCATTATGTTAAAAAAAATATTATTAATAATTTTTCATTTTAATAAAATATTAATGTTATAATATTAATTTAATATTATTAATCAATACACAATAATATTCATTTTATTGTTATTTAAAAAATATTAACTACAAAGGTAAAAACTACTTATCATAGTAAAATCCAAAAGGATAAAAAGGGTTAAAAAAAGCATTTAGAAGTCTATCATGATAAAAATAAGTGTATATATTAGTTTTTTAGGATTTCATAGAAAAAAAATATCATTAATATTTTTTCATTTATTCATCACTTTTATAAGTGAATCATGTGTTTTCTTAATATTATGAGGAATAATTTTAAAAACATTGATTTTAACTATTTACAAAAGTGACCCATTTCCACCCCTTGAAGGACACTATTAATTACAAATTTATTCATTCAACTCTATCAAATATCATTCCCATAAAATCATATTTGGTATACATTATCATATGATTGCAATAATATTTCTTAATCACCACCTTTTAAAGTATTACTTTATGGAAGAATTTATGTTTCCAACATGAGTACTAATATTAAAATAAAATCATTTCTTTCCTTCCATAACAATAAAAATATAATAATATAATTACAATATAATTATATAAATATTTTTTAAAAAAATATTAATATTCATATGGACAAAATTTTGAGAGACATTCATCATTTCAATTATGAAGAAATGATAAATTTATTTGTCCTTATTTGTATACATCAACCTCAAAGTAAAAACCTCTATAATAATATATAAAAATTAATTTTTAATAGTAATAAAATAAAAAATATTATTTCACACATTAATGATTTCAAAATGATATTAATATTATTCTCTAATAATGATATTATTCCAAAATAAAAATATTTCATAATCATAACCATTCAACAATATGGGTATGCTCGTATTTTCTTCAGTCAATACACGAAGATAAAAAAATATATATAATATTAAAATGTATTAATAATAGAAATTAATTATTGATGCAATATTTTATAATTATTTAATTAAATAATTATGTATTTTTCATGTGTTTTTTATTTATAATATGTATATTAATTACTATACTAAATGTTGTTTGACAAAAATTATAGAAACACGTTCATTATTGTTTTCATTTTTATGGATCCTAAATAATACTCAGATTAAATGAAAATAAAACCACATAGATAAATATAAATCATATATTTGACTAAATGTTATTTTTTTGGTAATTACAAAATTTTGTTTAATAACATATTACAACCTTTATATTGAAAATCTATTTCAATATAATAAATAATTTACATGCCTTTTTTGTAATTTTATAATAAATAAATAATATAATTCTTAAGAATAAATATTATTGAATTGAATAAATTATTTTTGGAAGGAATAAATTTTATAAAAATGTCATTAAGATAGGTTTTTATATTCTTTATATGTTAAATTTTGATTAATTAAATTCATAAAATTTTTAAGGGGTTCCTTTTCTCAAATTTACAATCATGATATATATTTCATATGGTGAAACATGATATCTTTAACATACAGTTATATTTACCGTCTATATTATTTAACAACATTCTAATAATTTGTGGGTATTTAAAAACAGTAAGATAATGTTTATTTAAATCATTATAAATTTAGAAGATAGTATTGATTAATGATTATTTGTCACTATTTTCAATTCAATGACATATATTGAAATTTATCCCTATAGTTTTATTTATATAGTGTATTAAAAACCCTATTAACTTCACGCATAATTTATATCCTTCCACTCATTTTATATTAATTTATACCTTAATATATTCCTCTTATGACCCTTTTATTGTTAACTAATCATTAAAATAAGGTTTCTTTTCTTCATTATAAATTTGAAATCCATGTTTTTTAATGATAATATATTTTAAAATATTATATCCAAATTATTTTTATAACCCAAAAAAATCATCACCATTTGAACATTATTGGGCTATTATATGTGTTCTCATTATTATCACTTTCACAATCTCTTTAATGTTAACCATAGTAAAGAAACTAACATCATAACTTCTTTTTTGTAATGAAATACTAATCTTCTAAGACCATATTCATTTAATGATTTTTTGAAAATGTAAGTAGTTTAAAAAATAATTTTATATTTTTATTTCTATAATCATATAAATTCAATAATTATAATAAAAAAATTTATCATTGTCTATACTGTTCAATTTCATTAATGAGTGAATAGAATCGATTTGTTAATTTTTTTTAATCTGAACACAGAATCCAATTTTTTTTCATTATCTATGAAACAACACCTCTAAACATTATGTTATTATAAAATTAATTTTTATAAAAAGTAATTTAAAAAATTGTTGAAATAAATTAATTTTGGGACATTGATTTTCATTGTTTTTATGGTTATTTTTTAATTACTCCTAATGATTTATGCTCACCTATATCATTGTATTTTTAAAAATATAATATTTATTATGGCTAATAAAAAATTATTATGATAAAATTTTTATACTTTATATAAAATATTACATGTTCATTTTTATTTGATGGTTGAGTCATCCCTGATTAGTTCATTTGTATTCATCTACAATATATTAATAAATTATTTCTTCCAATGGATTTTCAGTTCTACCAATATATTTCCTTCCATGATATATGGGTGATCTACAAGATGATATACATTGATGTGCAATTGAAATTATTAGCTAACATCTATATAAATTTTATCTATATATTGTTAATACCATATATGTCATCATTATAGTTTAAATGTATTTGTCTATAAATTTATAAAATATTCACATATACCAATGTTTCCCAATATTGTATAGTTCGTTATAATTTATGGTTGTTTAAATGATTTATTATGTGATTATAATTAACATGTAAGTTAAAACCATTTCAAATCAATGGGTTAGGTGTACTATGTTTACTTATTTGTATAAAATGGTTCATGTGTTTATGGATGTTTATTGGGTTTGGTAAAACACTGTATCCAAATGCATTATATATAAGTTTACATCTCATAATTCATGAATATGTTTGTACATTTATGTTATCTTGTAATGATTCTTTCATCGGTATAACAGATTAATGTGATATATAATTGGGTAAATTTTGGTATTATCTCATGTAGGAGAACATGTGAGTGACTAATATTGGTGGGCCTACCTCTAATAATGTTTTCACCGTTTATAATGTGTCATGATGTTTTGATCTCTAGCATCATGTTTATTGAACAATTTTTTCACCCATGATTGCTTAATGTTTTATGTTATTCCATGCCTTGTGATATCAGTTATGATCAATGCTTTTTGGGTTGTATGTTTATTAAATATCCAGACTATACCAATGTTCCCAAAATTTTCCGGCATAGGTTATTTGATTATTATGAAAAATATTTAGACATACCTAGAATTTAAACTAAACCTGCTGATATTTTTGAATTTACATGTCTATAAAAAATTTAAAATGTATGATGGTATTAGAGATTTATATTGAGTGGTCATTTTGTGGGAGATGTTGAAGGTTATCATAGAATAAAAAAAATTATATAGAATGGAAAATTCCCAATAGTTAAAAAAATATTCTTTTATAATAATTTTTTTCTAAATCTCTATAAATATAAACATAATCAGTCATTTCAATGTTTGTAATAAAGTATTTTATTTATGTCCTCTAATAAGGATATGGGAATGAATATGGGGAATAATATTAGTGGAATATTTTGTTGACCAATATTTATATGTACATCAATAAAAAATATATTGGGAATTAATTTTTTTAAAATTATTAATTAAATATGAATATTCAATTATTTTGGCCATAATGAATTTATTTGGTTATCAGCATGTATATAGAATCATATGATTCCATTAGTCTTGAAATAATATATCACTAGAAATTAGGAATTTTCTTTTATAACATACAACAATTATTAATTGTGAATAATAATTGTTCCCCAATGTCCATTAGTAACTGAAGCATCCAAAATTATAATTCTATAAATTTACTATTATGTGTTACTTTTAAAGCCCCAATTGTCATATATCAATAATTATAATAGACTCATTTCAATGATTCTTTATTGTCCTATATAATCATATACAACCATAATGATCTTATTACCCACAATTAATATTTTTTTCACCAAACCAATTTCGGTGAAAACCTGATTAGTGGAGAATGTAGTAAAACCCTAGCAATATATTACACAAATATTTGTGATTCTATCAATTATTGAATTAAAAATTAAAATAAGATTATTAAATATTACAGATAAAAAATTTGTAGGTGTTGGAAAAGAATAAAAATTATAGTAAATCAATAATAATTCTAGTTCATTTGGATTAGATAATAATAATTGATATTAACTATATGTACTTGTATCTCCACATTTTATGGGAAAAAATTAGTTATTAGTAAAAAAATTGAAATAGATTAAAAAAACCATATAAAACATATTTGATCAAATAACCCCAAAAATAAAAGAATATATTAACCCATGTATGATACTATAATGATAATATTTGGGGATTTTAATTATATTACCAATTTTCTCATATTATAAAAATACAAAAAATACTCAACACAGACTCTATACTCAAAACATAACTCTAATAAATGTGTTAACTACATAAATATTATAAATAAAATCATATATGAAGACATAAGAGAATGGTCTATGTGAAATTTCTATAATATCATATGGAAAGGGAATCATGCATTCCATTATGGTGAAATCCTATTTTCACTTCATTTAGAATGAGGTGAATGATTTAATGAATTTAGGTTATATTGATCCCTTTCTATACCCATAGAGACCCGATATCTAGAATCCTATAATCAATTTCTATTTTATTAATTTATGGAATGATATAATAGATCACATATCAAAGGAAACAATAGTTTAGTAGACTTGACAAACCAGATACAAACATGATCCCTTTATTACCAGGGAAATATAAAATATATAGTACATGTAATACTCTTTCATTCTTGATATTTACATTATATCATTCTTCATATCCTAATAAAATATAACTAAAATGATGTGATATTATTTTCCTAGTAAGATCATTTTACATTTGACATTATCATGAATCAATAAAGAATGGCCAATATTTCAATGTAAAGTACTATAATAAATTCCAATTAATCAATAACATGACCATAAAACACATCAATGGAAAATAAAAATGTAGTCATTTAATGGATTAAAAGAAACAATTCTGTTCATATAATATGAGTAATATTAGATTTCATGGTATCATAAATCATGATATCTATACCATCAATTGTTGGTTCCAAAATAATTAAATTAATTATCATTTATACATAATAATAATTCTTAATGAAGCCAAATTGATTTCCTCTTATGAATTTATTATTATTACACTAGATATATAATTTTAGGCCCCACCCATTAGGGAATATCTTATTCATTTTTCATATATTAAATTATCAATATAGTCTTTAATATATTGGAATTATCAAATAATTTTTATGAGGAGAATATAATATGGAATATCAATAGGTACCTAGTGAATTAAATAACATTGAATATAAAACATAATATTTATAAGTGGGAAATAAAATATTAAATATCAATATCGATGTTATAAGTAATAAGAAATTATAAGATAAATTTAATACAAAAATACAAAAAACATCACAATAAATTTAATTTCAAGAGAATAATAATGACATTATAATAAATTTTTTAAATATGACAATAAATTTATAGAATTCAAACATTCATATCCCTTAGAGAATAAATTAAAAAAATTAATAAAACGATTATTATATGATTTAATTAGATAGTTATTTTTTTATAAACATTTACATCCTTAAAATAAGAATAAATTGTTATGGTGAATGGAAAATTGCTTCGTGCTAATAATGTTAAAATAATCATTATTAATATTTTTTATTATAATTCGAAAAATGATAATTTTAAAAAATATTATAATGATTCAATAAAAACATTTTAAAAAATAAATTATATAAAATAATTTCATTCATAACTATTTTAGTATATATAATTCTCTTTATAATTGATTTTAAAAAAATATGGATATCAAAAAAAATTATCCTTATAGAAAGAAAATTAACTTCGGCTATCAATTTAAATATTTTATTTCTTCATTGAGAATAAAAAGAAAGGAAAATTATATGAAAATAAGTATAAATCTAAAATATTCAATGGAAAATATAATAGTTATTGTTTATAAATTATAGAATATATGATTTATTTAATAATATAATATCAATCCTTAAAATTGAGTTGTAAAATATATTCCTTCCTCTTTGATAAGTTTTGAATTATAATCCATTAAATGAATAAGAAATTTTATAAAAATTTAACATAAAAAGGTAAATTATTTACATTTTTACTAAATCATATAAAATATATATAAAACACATAAAAATAAATATATGCATAATAAAAAATATATATTATTAGATTGAAAATTTAGACAACATCATTAAAAATATTGTATCATTATTATTATTATTAACCATTTAATTTATTATGCAAGGATAATGTCAATCCAAAATAAAAATATTAAAAAAATACAATAAAATAAGTGGACATTTAACAAATATTTGTGTACAAACAGGGTCAATCAAGTAAATGTATAAAATAATGAATGTAAATTATGCTCTAAAATAACTTACCTCAAGATATACTTCCATCGTTGTTCAATGAATTCTTGTACGATAAATTTGAATTTTTGATTTTTATAAAAAAAAACATTATTCATATCTATAATAGAATTTATTATCTACTATTACAATCAATCCTCCATTTTAAAACCATACAATATTATTATCATTGTTTTTGGTGTTGACTACTTTTTTAGTCCTATATTATTTTGACACAATTGTATCATTCCATGAATCATGATAATTGATACATAATTACAAATATTATATTAAATATATAAATACCAGCTATATTTAATGTGTACATATTTTTTCTCAAACATTATAATGTGATATAATAATGAGATATAATTTTAAGGGATATGATATAATGCTCATATGCACATAAATTTTTCTCACATTTATATAGATGGAATTAAATAAAGGATAATAATTATTACCAATTACATAATAGATAATATATCATATATATCATATAAATTAATTAAATCTATTACTATTATCATCCATGTCAATAATAAATGAAATTTATATCGCATCGCTTAATGGAGGTGGTAGTCCACATGTATGCTCAATTGTCATTATAATTTCTAAAATATTATATTGTATATATATAAGTAATAATTATAATAATATTAGAATAATTATTTTACATATATCATATATATTAATTTTTCCATCATTATAATAATTAAAAAAATAGGTTATAAAAAATGAATTACATTCTTATGTGGAGATAATATATCTTATATAAATAAGATAAACGAATCACATTTTGTATGATCAGATATTGGTAGAAATTGGTTTCAAAACAATCTTAATAACAAATTTGTATAATTATTATTGTATATTAACTATTTTATGAAATTTAAGATAGATTAAATGGATATATGATAAGAAATATACCAATAACAGTTGATAATGGTGAAAGACTCTTCTTTAGTAGGATTCATATAAATCCATTATTTTGAAACCTTGTTATTCTATTTAAGATGGCCAAACCCACTCATTCATGGATATTTATTGTGGTAAATTATTTTTTAGTGTGTGGTTAATATATATTTCACATTGTGGTTTCTAGAAAACATAGAATATTTGTTCTTTTATTAGTGATAGGAGGGGTATTCAAGGAATTTTATTACGTATTAAATATATATATATATATATATATTATCAATAGAAAAAAAATTATATAAATTTATTTGAAATATATGTTTTCAATGAGCATTAAATATTTAATTGGGAAGTAATTTGAAAATTTTATGTGATGTTTTCACCCTTATAAAATTTTATTAATCACCATTATCCCTTTTGATAAACATCAATATAAGGAAAAAATATATACTATTTTACCCAATAAGGATTCAATAAATTAAAAATTAGACCATAAAATCTAATGTAATGATACATTCAACCATATATTATACCTATTTTGATAGTAAAATATTTTTTGGATTTGTAATTTTATAATAAAATATTATTTTCATTAAAATATAATTAAGGTACTTTTATTGAATAATAATTTAATATGACATTCAAAATTTTATTTTCCAACCCAAGATTACAGGATTCAATGCATTATTTTAATACATTCAAATGATTATAGGGAAACATAACTCGATGGACCGATCAATTTAGATGTTATGGAAGACCAAATTAATGTCATGATACCAAAAATACATTTGAAAAATAAAATAAAACATGAAACAATATGAAATAAAAATAAATTCAGAAATCTTATTCAATGATTACATGTTCGTATACTGGGGAAAGGAAACATAATAAATGTGTGATATCAGTTTTTCATTAAGGATATGTGGTAAAACAAATGATATCCTAAAAAATTATTCAAATGGAACAACTCATGCCACTAAAACATAATCTTGAGCATAATATTGAAGTAATAAAAAATGATATAATAATTCCATATTTATAATCACATGAACCTTCACCATGGTATTATACTAGTCAAATATTCACATGATATATCAATTAATAATTTAATAATGAGAATATTCATATGTATTACATCATAAACCTCTCATTGAGGCCTCTTCTAAGACATCTGAAAATACTTGGGTATTGTCTCAGTCAAAACCCAATTCATTTTTGTCTCATAAGACCTACCAATGCATCTAGGTTATATAGTGTGCCTCACCCATCTCATACTAAGTCCAATTCATTATATATAAGTATAATAGATGATATATTTAGATCAATGTGTATCATAACACATTCAAATGTTAAAATAATTATCATAGACGAAAATACTCAAATTAAATCTATGATTAACTCTTTAGGAAAATGATAATTAACCATTCCAATATGTCCAAAAAACATTGATACTTTTAATAATAAATATATATTATCAAGATAATAATAAGACTATTAAATTGATATATAAATGGTAATTAAATACACCACATGCAAGTAATAAGTTCTAAAAAGCCGTAAATAATCATGAATTAAATTTTTGATGAGAAAACAGTTTTATTTCGGAAATTAGAGTTCTTTTGGATTACCATTTTTATTTTTCATAAAATCCAATTGTTGAATTGTTTTTAGAAATAAATAAAAGGAAATAAAATAAAATTATATTTTAGGCATAAATGTTTTCTCACTAAATTAGAATCATTTAAAAAGAGATTTTATTAAAGAATGGGAAACATATAATTTTAGTGCATTTTAAGTAAAATACTAAAGAGATTTGAAAGTGAAGTGGAATGTATTTTTGATAAAACAATTCATGATGAATGATATATCTTTAATTTTAAAAATTTCTATTTTAAAAAAATAATTATTTCTTAAAACTAATTATATATGGGATAGTAAAATGGTTATGAATTCTAGAAGTTCCACAGAATTGAGTGTTTGTATCAGCAAGTATAAAAATGGAACAATTTTAAAATACATAATCCCAGTAAAAGAATAACTAAATTACCTGAATATAGTATTTGGGAACATAGAAACAAATTATATAATATTTACACTAAAATAAATAAGAATTTATTTTATTTAAGGACATTGAATTAATAACCCGAAAGAAAAAATGACTATTCATGTGAAACCCCTTACCACTCTATAATCAATCGAATCATATGACCGAAAATTAATAATCATAAAATGATAAATATAATACCATGAAAATAAACATATTAATTATATGATACATAAACATTATATATACATACACCATACATAATAAATAGTGTTGAATAAGGAATATCTCATAAAATGGAAGTGATTTTAGAAAACCCCTACCGTATGTCCAATTGTGTCCTTAAATTGACCATAATTTCATGGAATAAGGAATTAGAACAACTTAAATTTTCATTTATAACTTATAATACATGTATATATTTTATTACAGTTTTATTATGTTCGTTTATGGCCTTTTGATAATATATAAAATTGAATTTCGGCGTTCAAGAGAATTCATTTCTTGATATTCATGATCAGTTTAAATTATTATAAGTGTGGAAGTTCATGTGTTTTGGATTTAAATCTCCAATAATAAATTTATATATTATTAATGAAAATATTGATGTTTAAAGGGTAATATTTTTCAATTTGTTACAATGTATGAGGTTGAATCATTAGATTTGTCATTTAGTAAAAATCCATTACTTTGTTTCGGTGGGTTTTTGGCCACAACAAAATAGTTTTGTTATGTTATTTTTATCATGAACAAATTGAAGTTATATAATAATTACATAATTTATAATAAATAATTTATAATATTTCCCCACCAAAATAATAAATTCATTACCATCTATGAAGGGGAAAATGATGAAAAATGGGTTTTCGTTAATAATGATTGTAAATTGGCACCTCGAGGTTGGTGATTTTGTTTTAATAGTGAAAGAGAGTGTGTGTAAGAATAATTAGGATTTATATTCAAATAAAATTAAATAATTTCATTATAAAGATTATAATAGATTAATCATGATTATTTGGATAGATGAGGTGAAGAGAAATTAATAATATTAATAATTTAATATAAAATTAAATGAAGAAGGGAGAGGGTTTACCTCTAGAAATATCATCATTCATATCCTCTTTATGAGAAGGGATTTTTGTATTTTCGAAGCAAAAAGAGATCAGGGAGGTGAATAGGGACTTGGTAGGTTTTTTTGTTCAAACAATTATGAGCACGAAGATTAGAGTATTGAAGTGAAGAGGGAGTGATAGGTGGTTTTTATAGTAGGGGAGATGAGTGATTTGTAAATATCTTATTCATTATTTTATTATTTAGGACACGGAAAGAAATATTGAATCATTCTTGTGATCCCAAAATAGTAATAGGTTGAATTTAGTTTTAACT
Source organism: Viscum album (assembly GCA_963277665.1). NCBI lineage: Eukaryota > Viridiplantae > Streptophyta > Magnoliopsida > Santalales > Viscaceae > Viscum > Viscum album. The sequence goes on along the minus strand of OY728158.1, from coordinate 1,375,744,671 downwards.
AATGGCCATTTACATAATCCATGACTAATTCATGAGGCATAAAATCATTTATTTATCATATTCCATAAATTTTCCAATTTTACTATCCACTAAAAATCCATTTATTTCTAATAAATTCCAAAAAAAACAACCAAAAAATTATTTAACACATAGATTTATAAAATAACCTCCATTTTATCAAAATATAATCCTAAATAATGGAAATTTTATTTTTAAATAAAATCATTGTTTACATTAAGAATACATATATTAAATTTAATACTGATTTTTTAATTCATTCAAAAATAACTGAGGTCTTCTAAAAATATCCTAAAATCATAGGAGTAAAAAATATTTATTGAAGAATACATTTAATAATTTTTTTTTTATTTTTATTAATTTTTTTAAATTTAAAATTGTAATAAAATATTTATTACTCGCATTTATATCAATACTTAATTATTAATTTTAAAAATATTCACTCTAATTTATATGGAGCATAAATTTTATTTACACATACATGGGTGAGGTTTCTATAATTATTTTTGTAATACTATTAACAAGGGTATGTTGATAATCATATGTAAAATATACAATTCATGAAAAAATATGTTATTTCTATTGGACTCTAAAAAACATACTAATTGCAACGGTGTTTGTTCATTTTTCGAAATTTAAAACATATAAGTTGAAAAATTATGTTTCATAGATAGGTTATAAAATAGGGTTGTTTCAGAGTGACTCGGCATTCTTTACAAATAATATATCTAATGAATATAATTATTTATGAAGAAATATACAATATAATGTTTGTGGGATATATTTATAGTGTATATATTCATAAAATAATTTGTAATTTATCAATATAGTTATAATAGTCAATACATAAAATATTTTTCATTAAATAATCTTTTCATTAATATGAATTTTGTAAAAATAATCAAATATATATATATATATTCAATTTAAAATACATAAAAATAATACTGTAATATTGTATATGTTTTTAGAAGATTAATTAATTTCAATGTAATACATTATTATTATTTATATGTAATATTATTAATTAGAACACATATTTTTAATTTATTTAAAAAATTTAAACAATTTACTAGGGTGTTACAATATTAACCCATAAACATAATTGTGTCCACACTATTCAAAACAGAAATTAGAGTGTTAAAAGTTAATATATGAAAAATTCCCTTTCTGGAAACCCACATCTGAAATATGGTTAATCAAATATCATCATAAAAAGAGTATATGGAAAATCAGATGGTTCAAAAAAATTCTTTCAAATGGTGGGATATTAGATGGAATTAAAAACCTAAACAAGAAATAAAAATTAAACTATGTTGTTCTAATGTAATGTGATACATAACATATTCATATTAGTATAGATTAATAAAAAACTATAATACAATATATGAAATCATTGATATTATCAAATATTATGTTAATAGAACCAAATTTTGTTTATTACTATTTTACTTATTTTTAGGAAGTATTCAATTTTATAAGATTAAAAATATATGTTTCTATTTCATAAAACCTAACATATCCTTTGATTATTCCTTCAATAATCGATAATTTATCTCGTAGAACATGTTGCATCATGTGTTGATGTAATACATTGACCTCAAAAACGACATTAAATTATCAAATTAAAACATTCAAAAATTATTAAACAGTAAGAAATAGAATGATTCAACACTTTAGAAATCAGGTCACAGAATTTCCATGATGAATTTATACATGAAGCATCACTAAATTTTCAAATTCGAATCGTGTGAATCATATTTTCATGTACACTCATGAAATATGTTAATAATTCTAATTACCATAAATCCTCATTGGAAACATACACTCAAACACATTCTACAAAAAAGATACATCTTATTTTATATATTTCGTAAATTCAAAATGTTTATAATATTTATTGATGATTGCATCGACCACATGTTGACACATTAATAATTAGTTACAATGTAATAAATACATAACAAAATATATAATTTAATCATCATTATCGCATCATCAGAAACATATTAAGGGGTTTCGTTCCCTCGATAATGTTTTTTCAAAAAAATTAACTTTTCTAATAACAATCTTTTCGTGGTACCATACAACATATGGTATAAAATCGTTAAAGAAAATTTCATGTAGTACTATCATCACAAATTCCATAATTCTTATAAACATTACGGTGCATATAAAATACTCAAATGAATTAATTCTTGAATATAAATATTAATTATTATTTATTCATATGTTGTAGTAGTATAACTTGATCTTTATTCAATAGCATCATTTGCGGTATATTTATCTGACACATGGTCATTGATTCACATAGTTTTACTTCTCAATACATTTGAATAATAGTATATTTGAAGAAATTTTCTTAATAAAGATACAATTAACTTGGGACCTTTTTATCAACACTTGTCATAAACTATCATTCAATTCATACATTTTCAGGGGTGATTCATTCCGTTGTATTCACATGTGGAAAAACCCTTCATTCCCTTCTTCACTATACAATATTGTTCCATTCCATACTTTTCTTCATATTCTTTCTTTCAAATACATTACACTCTTCGAATTCATTACATGTCTTATTAACACACAATATTAATTCATTATATGATGAGGCTACGATGGAGACGTTTTACCATTGAATAGTTTTCTTATGATCATGAATCATATGATCATTATTACACTTTTCCCCATGTTCATTTGTGATGTTATCATTCTTAGTTCTATGATCCATTTCATAATAATTTCATATAGAATATTTTAACGTAAATTATTATCATTATATAACTCAAATCGTGGAATAACACATATCATAAATTTATGAATAAAAACTCCATGAACAATATACATTGGTAACATTGGAAGAATAAATTTATCATAATGGAAAGTATGAAAAATGTGAATTATAGTACAAATATTCCCCATTAGTGTCCAAATTGGTGTGTAGTATGGCACATTTTCATGTACTAGCTTACCCCAAGTGATGCTCGAATTACCTTTTTGAAGTTGATAACCCTAGGTAAATCTGTTACAAAACCACTTCAACATGTAGTATCTAGACATGGATATATTTTATAAGAAGATCCGTAGAATCTATACCTTACAATAATTCTAGGATTTTCTTTTGTCCTTATCCTAAAATCCTTTATTAGTTTATGTTCCCTATCGTTTGATTTTTGAATCTGGTTTTCATGGTTTCTCCTAAACTTCTCCAAATAACAATTGCAATGCCCTAACCCCAAAATCCAGAATCTAATTAATTATTTTAACACATTTTAAAGATTAAAACTATTAAACTCCCAAAGGACCAACCAAATTAGTAGTATTAGATGACCATATTATATTCAGGATATGACAATCAATTTGAAAATTAAAATAAAACATGATACAATATGAATCAAAATGCATCCTAGAATGGTAATTCAATGTTTTCATTTATTAACCAGGTTAAGGGAACATAAGTAAGGGTTGATCTCAGATGATTAATAAGATTATGTTATATAGTATAAGATATCATAAATAATTAGTTAATGTGAAAAAATCATGCCACTAAAACATAATCATTATAATAGTATAATAAAAATAACTAAACTGAATTATTTCATATAAATAATCACATAAAACATCACCATGGATATTCTACTGGTTGACTAATAATATTATTTTTTCAATAAATAATTTCATAATTAAGGAATTATTATTTTATAAAATATAATCTTATCATCAAATCTTTGGCCAAACCCTTCTAGAAATACTAGAGTAAGGCCTCGACTAAAACCAAATTCGATTTTTTCTTATGAAACATATCGATGCATCAATGGGATATAATGGACCCCACCCATATAATGCTTTTTCCAATGCATTCATCATATTTCAAATATTATGTATATTTAGATCAATTATTCACACACTATATTGAAATATCGTAATTATAATCATAGATGAGAATAAAATAATTAAATCATTGAAAATATCTTGAGAAAATTAATCATTAAACATTATATAGTATCCCAAACCACTTTGAAACTTTTTATTCTTAATTCCATGTAATATCATAAGAATAAAAATACTCATGATTTCATATACAAAATGGAAATAAATAATGTACAAGAATGAAAAAGGGATGAAAAATTTGTAATCCATATAGAATTAAAATTGAGACGAGAAAACACAATTTATTTTGAAAATAAGAGTTATTTTGTAAAATAGTTTTATTTTCATCAAATAGTATTTTAAAAATTTAATCCCCAAAAATAAAATGTAATTACATTGAAATTATATTTGAGGAATAAATTTTTTCACACTAATGTTCAATCATGTAAAAATATTTTCTAATGAGGCTTTAAAAGTTAATCATTTTACTCTGGTTTATCAACAATATTAAAGTCATTTTAAAGAATAACTGAATGATTGTTTTCATGAAATCATAAATGAAAAAAAATTTATATGGAAATTTTTTTTATTTTAATAAATATAATGTCTTAATGTAGATTGTATATTGAAAATGAAAATGGGTTAGAATTTTAGAAGTTCTGTAGAATCGGGACTATTCAGCCAGATGAATTCAGAAGGGAACCATTTTGAAACATATAATCCCAATAAAAAAGATTAAAATATATGAAAATATGATTTTGGAATATTAAAATAATATGTATTATATGTACATAAAAATAAATAAGAATTACATTTTGGTAAAAATAGTAACCGAATAAACCGAAGGAAAAATGCAGGTTTGAGTGGAACTACTTACCACTATATAATCAATCAAATCACATGACTCGAAATTATTAATAATAAAATAAAAATTAAATTAAATGATAATAGATATATTCATTTATGATGAATAAATATTAAATATAAAAACACTATACATAATAAATATGGATGATTTAGAAATATCTCACAAAAATGGAATTTTGATAGCAAAACCCTTAATTATGTATGAATGAGTTCTTCACTTGACCTAAAAATTAGGTTATATGAAATTAGACCAATTAATAATTTTTATGAGATCCAATAAAGGATTTATATAATTTTATACAAATTTATTGAGTTTATTTATGGACTAATGATAAGTTATAATATTTAATTCCATTATTCCGGAGAATTAATTTGTTGATATTCATCATCTGTTCACTTTACTATAAGTATAGATGTTCATTTGGAATTTATATAATTCATATTAAATAAATTTCAATATTATTAAGGAAATAATGAATTATAAATGGTTATATATATATATATTGGTTACATAGTTTGAGGATGAATTGGTAGATATGTCATTTAGTGATAGTCATTTAGATTTTTACAATGGTTTTTCTATCACAATGAACTAGTTTTGTAATATAATATAGTATCATGTACAATTGATGGTTATAAATTCATAAAATAAGATATAAATATATTTTAGAAACAAGTTGAAACATAAAAATGGTTTCATAACTATAAATCAACAATAAAAGGATGAATTAATGTTTATTGTCCATGAATGTCGTAAATTGGGACCTCCCTAACTATAATTTCATTTTTAATTGAAAAGAGAGAGAGTAATTTTATTGATGATTTATATTTTATTACCATTATATAATTATATTATATATATTATAATAGAGACTTAATGATCATTTAGTAGAGTTGGGGAGGAGAATATAAGAATATACAACATATTGAAAATGAAATTAAAGGAAAATGGGATATGGATTACCTCTTGAAATATCCTCTATGTCAACCTCCTTAAATGAAGGGTCTATTATTTTGTAATGAAAAAGGTTTCATGGAGTGGGGGAGGGCTAGGGGATAGTATTTTTTCCATATATTAGGAATCATAAAGTCTTATAAGAGTTAAGGGAAGGGTGACTGAGTGGTGGTTTTTATAGTGGAGGAGAGTAGTGTTTTTTGAATATATCATATTCATTATTTTATTATTTACTCACCAAAACAAATAGTGTTTGATTAATGTGACCAAAATATTTAATAGGTGAATAATGAGTTCTAACCAACAACTATATAATTCATAAATGACTCAAGAATGATTCTGAAATTCATTTATTTAGAATATTTCATAAATTGATAGATTTCAATATACAAAGGAGAACTATTTCAGAAAAATCCCAAAAATTAACCCTAACCATTTTTTCGATGTTAATAACTAAAATATAAAAAATATTTTATCAAAATAATTTTCTATATAGTATAAATTTAATTTATAAAAATTTATCATTTAATGAAAAATCTTTATTATACATTTAAAACTAATTTTAATATATTTTAAATAATCAATTTAGGTTTAATAAAATTATAAAAAAATCATAGGGAAAAAATATTTATCGATGAATATATTTAATGAGAATTAATTTTATATGAAATAATTTTATTAATTTTAAAATGTAATTATATATTTAATAAACTAACAAATATCAACACATAATTATTAATTTTCGAAATATTCACTCTCATTTTTATGGTGCCTAAAGTTTATTTATAGATACATTGGTGTGGAATCATTTCATAAGGGTACATTACCATTCATAATGTAATGTTAATATTGATAAATATTATGTTACTATTAAACAAAAAATTATTTATATCATATAATGCCCAAAAAAAACATACAGGTCACAATGGTTTATGCCTTTTTTGCGATTCAAATCCACGAAGTGGGAAATTATGTATTATGGATAGGTTATAAACAATGTGGTTTTGTAGAGACTCAATATAGTGTGTATATAACCTATATATTGAATTGATTTATTTATAATGAAATATACCATAAAATATAGGGGTGTCATATTAATAGTGAATATATTGAAAACATAATATAGTATTTATTAAAATAAATTTAATAGTATTTATGTATTATCATATTTAAGAACATATTCCATTAGAATAATTTTTTTTTTCAAATAATAAAAAATATATTAATATAAGAAAATAATACTATAAAATAGTATTTTTTAAAAGAATATTTAATTTGAATGTTAAAATTATAATTATTTTAAAATATTATTATTAATTTTAACCCTTTAAATTATGTAAATCATTAAACTAATTACTAATTAAGGAAAAAATTAATTCATATATATGAATTTCGAATCTAATACATTACCACATCACTAATTAATTATATTTATCAATAAAATTTATATAATACAAAAATCCATCGAAATTTTTTCACATTTTCTAATTTTTTAATCAATAAATTTATTCTTCTGATAAATTCATTACTATGATGTTGATATTTCTTAATAATCCATTGTAATTATTAAAATAAAAAAATAAAAAATAATCAGATTATATATTTAATAAAAAATTCATTATATAATAAATATTTTTCATTTTTAATATATCAATTATATATATACATATACTAATTATAAAAAATATATGTAATATTTCATTAAAAAATGAAAAATTATAATTATAATTTTTTATTAGATGGTTTTATTTGAAAATTAATATTCGATATTAAAGAATTATAAATGGGAAAAAAATTATTTTTTGAATAATAATAATATTATTATTATATTACGGTGAGAATGTTTTAATTTTTTTTTGATTTTCTGTGAATTGTGAAAAGTAATATTTTGTGTTGAAAGTTTCATTCTATTTCTAGAAATAATGTAATAACAAAGTACCATTGTGTATTTTTTATAGTTAAATGTTACATTATTTTTATATAATTATATTTAATCCACCTGATTGAATATTAATCTTTTCTATATAGTATTTTACAATAGTTTATATTTTGTTTTGATAACGTCTTTTGACAGAATTATTTATTTCATGTAAACAATTTTTTTATATTTAAATTATTAAAAAATAACCTAATGAGGAATTCAATAAATTTAATTTATATATTATATAACAATAAATATTTATTAAAATTCATATAATAATAAATATATGTTATTTAGTTAATAAAAAATAATCTTTTTTTTGAAAATATAACTTCATAAAAAATATTCTTTTAGATAATATCTATGTGATAATTTATAAAATAAATTCTTTCAAAACAAAAGATTAGTTTATTTAAAATATAATATTTAATATGAATCAAAATAATTAATAATAAAAAATTATGTCAACCGAGTTTTTGTTCGAAATTAATAGTGATAATATTAACAATTCATAAATGTTGTTAGGTTTAAACTATAATTATAGATTGTTAAAATAATCAGATATAGATTAAAATGATAGAAACAATAGTAAAATTATATATTTAATGTGGAAAAAGTATATATTTTCATGTTTGAGTCTCAATAATATACTGTATTAGATCCTTGTGGAATGTGAAAAAAATTCAACTACTTTTTCTTTTAGAAAATCAATATCATACCACACACCTCACTTATAAAAGCCCCCCCTCTCATCTCCTCTTCGCAGAATAAAATCCATTTTTCGTATTGATTCAAATCTATTTTTTTACTAAATTCTCCCAAACTACATAGACCCAATTTTTGGATCATGATGACACCCCATATAAGATATTTCTTCTTTTATAATGTGGTTTCAGATGAAGTAGTAATGTTCTTAATCAGATGTTTTTGTTTTATTTCATTTTCTACCACCATCAATAAAATAAATTCAATTATAATGATATAATCACAATAACTTATGTATAATAATATGTTCTTAAAATAATTTAATATCCTAATTATGTCTCATATACAATCCAATTGGAAATGAAATGATCAATATTGTGTACAACACAATACCCCCTCACAAACCAATGTTATTCATTTTTCATTATAGTCACCCATGGATTTTTATATTGATTTAGTTAAATTATATATTTAATATTTTTAATATAATTTCACATCATTAGTTGTTATATCACATATACCTGCATACTTAAAAATTCATTAGAGAACATATAATGTCACAAATTTGAACAAAAGGCCACTACCAGCAATGTGATGTGATTTATTTTTTTAAAAAAATTATATGGATGATAATATGGATAATGTTAATGAATTTATTATATATATTTGAAATATATATTAAGAAAAATAAATATTTTTATGTATGGAAATATTCTATTTATTTTTCTTCCATAACATTCCACCAACTAAAAAAGATAATTTCATTCTTCTGTACATGTTGACTACCCCCTCTAAGAAGAAATGTGATTATTTTACATCACCAAATTAAATGATTGATAGATATAATTATATTTAATGAATAAGATTTTTTTTTTATTTTATTGTGATAAAAAAAATTGTCATAAAAAAATACATTACATCTTTTATAATAACATTGAAAATGTAAAATTTTAGTCATGTGTACGTATGATCTACTATCATCATTATTGTATAATTGTTCATTTTTCATTAACATTTTAAATTTTTACCTAAAATATTTACATATGTAAAACTCTAATAATAATTTAATGATTAATTTTCCATTTATTTATAAATAATGACCGCTTTGACAATTTTAATCCTACCTAATACAATTTTCATATATAAACCTAATACTATCAAAAAATCATAAGTGATAATAATTGATTATTTATCAATATATTATATGGCAATAAGTTAAATAAAATAGAATAATAAACATGCAGACGTTTCTTAAGAAGTTAAAAAATTAATATAATTTTATTATTGTAGGAGATAATGAATATATGTGACCATTCATATACAGGGTAAGGGACTTCATCCCTATTAAATTTTATTGAGGAAGAAGTTGATATTATATAGATAGGATCTATCATTATGTGTTTATATAGAACCATTTAAATCTTATATCATGAATTTACCTATTCTCATAAAATTTTATGTTATTTTTACTATATTATTGTCTAGATAAAATCATTATATTTTTCCCATTTTGGTAAGAGAAGTGTCCTTAAAAAGAATAATTTTATTTTTCAAAATATATGAAACATTTTTCATATGTTTCTATTTTTGAAAATAAATTTTTTAATGTAATTATATTGAAATGAATTTTTTACATCTAATGCATTTTATTTTTCTATAGTATTTTTTAAGAGGAAATTTATTAAATTGATTATATAAATCATTATTTATTTAGTATAGAAGTGGTTTCACAGGAGATGATCCCCATTCCATCATTTACAATTTTCCATTTTTATTACCCCTACCTCCTCATTATCATTTGTTCAATATGACTTTAGTTGGAGCCGTCATACATCTCAGATCAATGGTAATCTAAGAGCTCCCTCCGAATACACCAACACCCTTATACTCTATACTAATTAATCATAACTATAGAAAATGAAATAGAAATTTTAATCTTACATCCTAAGTTGAGAGTGATTCGGATTGTCCTTATACATTTATAGAGACTGTATTTTATGCTATATGTATTTATTTTTGGTTTTAATATATTTATTTTATGTTTTTATAATGTTTCTCCCATATTATTCATTCCATAATTCGTTGTGTTTAATAGTTACTTTATAGTATTTTGGATAATCCCAAAATGAGGTTATATCGATTATATGAAAATTTTTCTTTGATATAGATCACATCATTTGATATCAATAATATTTTGATGGAATTTATCTTTTATGTTTCAGGTTTTTTTTAAAATATGTTTCTATTTCTATATATATATTTCAGGTACATAGGTATTGAATATTTTTTTTCGAAATATAAAATCACATTTTATTATTAATAAGAGAATGTTATTCCCTGGAATTTATTTGTCAATTCTAATGTTTTTTCGCACATGGAATATAAGAATTTTAGGAATTGTGATCATAAAATTGAGGAGATTTTTGGAAAATAGTTATTTTAATAATAAAAAATCATAATTTATATTTTTAATATGGTATTAATGTATTATTATAGAATATTATTTTATAAATAATAATTTGATGAAAACATTATATGTATTTAAAGGTTTCATCATTACAAAAATGATTCCACTATTATCTTATGACACTATTAGAGTGCTATCACCAATAATGCCACCCTAAAAATGTGTTACTGATTGTTGATATACTAGGAGGCAAATACTATCATCATATCTATGAACCTTCTGACCATTTCTACCATTTGAAGCGTGCTACCACAAGATATCATCTACCGATGGAATTGTGCTACAATGACTGTTCTACTACCTCCGGTCTTCTGCTACCACATGAGTGGTGATACTATTATATAAATATTTTATATCACCATCACTTTTCTACATCCATGAATGTGCTATCTCCAGATCTATTATATCTCTAGTCTAGGAAACAATCCAATTCCAACTATTTATTTTTGTTTCCATAAGGGATGAACTACCATTATCCTTGCTACCAATGTTGTTATACTACATTATAAATAATATTATTTTAAAGTGTATTTTATGGATACTAAAAAAGGTTTATTTAATGACTGTTTATAAATAACTACATAGACCCATTGTAGGCAAATTTAGTGGTGTATTTGTTATCATACTTGATGACCTTTTGATTATATATCAATGGTTTTATTACCCAGTGTGATGTACATTTCATTATATATCCTGAGTCTATGACTATTTCTGATATAGAAATGTATGAGGATGTACATGATGAATCCATCTTGAAATATGAGTGTGAATGTTTTAAAATATATATAATATAAATTTCAATCCACACTAAAAATCGTGAAAATAATCTCATAATCACCTTTATATAAAAAATAAAAATCCATGAAAATATATGTTTTATAAATTTTTATGAAATATGTTAAATATCACCACCACGCAAAATCTGAGCCTCCTTGAGTACATTGATAATTAATGATAGACCTGAACTATATTATGTATATCTATATTCATTATTATTCTATTTTTAGATTTACTTTCAAGAAATATGATTGTTTTTTATATTTATTTAAGAATCTTTATTATTTTCATAAATTGGATAATATCATGTATTCTTGAAAATATATTATTTTTTTATTTAACAACAAAAATAATAGAAGAAAATACTTTGTAGAATGTGCTGTATTCCATACCATATTTAAATATGGAAGAGTGTTTGAGCATGGAAATCTTTTTTTATATTTTGTATACCTGTTCTAGGTTGTGGATCAGAATATTTGTAAAAATAATCTGCTTTGACAATGGTGATTGGCATGTGGATGGGGATATTTCTTAGCTTGGTTCTGAACCAATTTTTTACATCGCTGTGTAATTTATTTAATTTTTTTCATTTTATAGCCCAATCACAATTTTTATTAACATCTAAACACATCATACATTTATATTTAATCTTCACCAGTGTATATAATAATTATCTTAACAAGTAAATTGATTTAAAATGATAACTATGTTTTTTATATTATTTTAACTGATCCTTATTTATTATTTGAGAAATCATTTAAACAATTAAACACTAATTGAACTAAATTTTTGATGGAATATAATATTTTGTTTAAATTGGATATTTTATAATAACTTCTTTCTAATAGATTTTTGTTCAATACTCAATTCGGCCCCAGCTTGAATTTATCACTCTGACCAACATGTTCATTAAGAAGAAAAAAATATTTTAATTATTTCATACTCTCACTCCTTTATTTCAATAACAATGTTACTAAAATGATTTTATGAATTAATTATTAGGGTCATAATTATTTTATAATTATTATATTTTTGTTTTTATTGGTTTTCAATATGAAGAATTTTATATGACTTATATGGAAAATTTTTACAAGAAAAATTATCAATATTCTATTTTAATATATATAGTCACAAATAATTGGAACATCATTTTAAAAATTATTGGTTTTTTATTCCATTTCAATATTTCATCATTTAATGAAATAAAATATATCATTCCATTTTTCTTGGGGAATTGGTATTGTAGATTTGGATTTAAATAAAATGGTTTTATTATATCTCGAAGTTTTTTTATATGGGATTATAAGTGGTTTTCAATGTTTTTACAATGAAAATTTGTATGATTAAAATAATTTACTTTTACTTTTGTCCCTAGAAATTGTTTATATAATTTTTTGACCCCCAATATATCTCATAGTAGAGCACAATATAGATTTTATGAAGGATTATCTTATTGAGTCAATACGTTTTCGGTATGACTTTTCAATTCCTCTTTGTTTTCAATATCACCAACACATTATCTTAAGAAAAATTATATTTTCTCAAATGATTATTATATATGTAAAATTTCCATTCTCTAATGAAATTTTTATCCATATATTGTTTTCATTGATCATATTTATAATCTTTTTAAATCCAACTCATTATATTACCAATTCCAAATTTGGGATAACTTCTAAAACCTATAAATTCAATAAATACATAGATATTGAGTATTCTGTTTCAAGGTTATGAATTTTGGTTCTGAATTCCATAGAATATATATTTAAAATTCCTTATAATTCAAACTCCGAATTATATGAAATTTAGACTCTATATTATCTGAAATTTAGGTAAAGAATTTAGTGAAATTCAGTCCCAAAATTCTATGAAATTCAGAACATGAATTCTTTGATATTCAAGTTCTAAATTCTCTAAAATTCATACCTAGGATTCCTCAAAAACCAGACTCTGAATTCCTTAAAATTTATACTCTTAATTCCATTGAGTACAAACTCAAAATTCCATAGAATTCATAATCTGAATTCCTCATAATTCAAACTTTGAATTCAACATAATTCTGATTCCAAATTCCTCAGAATTAAGACACAAAATATTTTAGAATCATAAACTGAATTCTTCAGAATTCAGATTCTTAATTTATTAGAATTCAGAACATAAAATCAATAGAATTATGATTCTGAATTCCTTGTAGAACCAAATATGAATATCCCAGTCTTATATACTCTAAATTTTTATTTGGATTGACTATAAACATCATTTTTACCTACACTTAAAAAAACTAATTTTTTTAAAAAACATCATTTTACATACACTTATTTTGAAAAGATGTCATACATTCTATTTCTAATTAACTGTTCTTTGAGTTACATATGTACTGGTCCCACTGAGATTCAATAAAAAATATGAACTTTGGAGGATGGATCTAACCATTAGACAAAGGTCTATAAATAGGAGCTCATTTGAACGATATCTCAATAGTTCAGTCACTTTAATGATTTCATGATGCTTAAGTGATTTCTAGAGAAATAGACTATCATGATTTGTGCGATTATGAACATCATGTATAGATTTCTTTGTGCGACTTCGATTGTTGCTGTGCAAAATCAAGGACTTCTAGGGATAGGAAGATAGATGTGCTAACTACCTTAAAATCATGGGCTTGTAGTGATAGAAGTACAAGTTTCAATATTCCTATCATGGTATTACCCAAGTGTGGATATGATATAACTTTTGGAATGTCTAAATCAAGGGATATTTATCCATGGTATTGGGATACCCTATTATTTTGGTTAAAATATTTCATACTTGTTACTTGTTTTGTTTCAAGTTTATTTCTATTGTAATTTTATAAAAGAAGAATGTATAACCTTATTATACATTATCTTTCATTTATGTACTCTGATAAATAATATTCTATATTCTTAATGGTAGAATATTTACCTAATTAGACATTCATTATGTTTCATTTTCAGAACCACATTTCTGTAACCATATTTTTGGAGCCATATTTATGGAAACTAGCTTGTTTGTTTAGTTGAACTAAAATAGGATTGGTCAATTGACCTTTTTTAACATTGTTAATCGTAGTTTTACTTTATGTTCTAAAAATCAATGTATTTAAACAATAAATTCACCCCTATCTTATAATGTGAGCATCTTTAATCATATTTTGATCCTAAATTTGGTATCAGAGGAGTTCACTAAAATACAAATATTCACATATAAGTTTTCATTCCTTATTTTTTATTATTCTAAATGTTTCCATGATTATAAATTTTTATCTTTATTTACAAACCTTTAATATTAACATGTTTTTTTGGAAATATATTTTCTTTTATAATGGTAGGAATGAATGTTGGTTCAATTAACTACCTTAATCCTCCTAGACCACCTATATTTCATGGGAATGATTATGAGTATTGTAGGGATCGTATGATGACGTTTGTTAATAATACTGGAGTGGATAACATTGTTTTTCTTATAAGTTATTATAAGATTCCTAAAAAAGATGTCAAAACCATTACAAATCATGAAAATTCACAATATGAAATAACTAAAAGTTATACTATACTTTGTTGTGCTACATGACAAGAAATATATATAGTCATATATATTCTTGTGAAGCCAAAAATTTCATCTGGATGAAACTGAAGGTTACTAATTTTGGAACTTCAAAAGTTATAAATTCTAGATGAACTATGCATAGAGTATAATATCATGGATTTCTATATATTTATAGAGAACCTGTATGTAAAGTGAAATAATAGTTTATGAAAATTGTTAACATTCAACAATATATTGGTCAGAATGGTCTTGATAATGAAGTTCTTATGGATATAATTATTGATATGATGATTAATGAGTGGGAATCTAAGGGAACACATATTGTGGAGAATAGTAAATTATCTCTAATTTCACTTGATGATATTTCTGGAACACTACATTGACATGAGATGATAATGAGAAGAGATTATTATATAAATAAGAAGATGAATGGAAATGGAAGTGTAGCCTTTACTACTACTAACGTCAAAACTCTTGAAAGGGTTACAAAATCCAAGTCTACGAAAGTCGTAGTGTTATCTAAATCTAGTGAAAGTGAATATTCTGGAAATGAGATAAATATTCTTTCTCAAAGGATGTACAAGATAGATTGATAGAAATACATTCAGTATTGGTATAAAAATAATGTAACATCCCAGGTAAATAAAGAATAAAGAATTTTCTTTTTTATTAATATTTACGAATTAAATATTAATTTTATTTTAAAGGGGTTGCTATGTTCGATAGTGTACCCGATACGTAACGATGAGTTTCTTTGAAACTTACGTAGCACACTAGTAATAAAATAATTTTATTTTAAATGTTAGTTAACAAGTAGCCGTTGTACTGGCGGGAATGGATAGAAATAACTTAAATATGATTAGATATGTTTTTAAATGCTTATACATTTACCCAATAAAAGATAATGGCTTAAAATATGGAAAGAGTTCAATTTTAGGGAATATATACCTTAATTTTCACTAAAGGTTCACTTATCACATTTTAATGGTGAACCGTCATTAAATATAGTTTTGATCACTCTTATACTTTATTTAGGACCAAATATAACTCTTTTTTAGAATCGGGACATCAAAATTTACTTTGTGTAAATTTTTGGTACCTTTCTGATAAAGTTCTTTTTTTTAATGAATAGTGTAAAATGTTGTATTTTAATTCAAAACCTCTTTTTAATCTAATATATTTATATGATTAGATTATCTTTTGAATTGGTTTTAAAGTGAAATTATAAAATATTTTTACCATTAAATCCAATAGTGGTCGTTGGAATTAATTTCACTTTGAAATCGGACTTAAACTAGTGTCAATCTTTTGATACATATTGTTTTGTAAAAACACGCTATTTTCTCTGGCAGCAAGAATTAATTATTAAATTAATTAATATGACTTATATGATTTGAATTTTGTAAAATAGACTTCATTTTTGAATTCGAAATATCAAATATAGCTTAGGGTGAATTTTTGGTAATTTTCTGAAAAACTTCAATTTTTGATGAATAGTAAAACCACTAAGTGGTAATCAAGCAAACTGATTTTTCAGTTAAATGAAAGTTTACCACTAATGTGTATTGAATTTTGAAAATCCGACATACATGGTTGTCATTAAGAAGTAAAATGTGGTTCAATGAGATTAAAATAATTTTTTTGGTGAATAGTAACTTTTTTTCATTAATCGCGATTAGAGTTAATTAGTGTAGTTTAAGGTAAAAATGGGTTTATAAGAATGTGAAAACACCATGAAACTTGTCCTACACCTATTGGGTGAGTCATGGCCGACCAAGCCAAGCCATGGTCCAACTTGGGGACCCCATGGAGCCACTTTAGTTGGAAAATGACATTAATATATTTTTATTTAATGTTAAAGTGAAAATGACACTAACATAAATTGTTTTACTAAAATAATTTTTGAGTAGGGTTATACATATCAAAATATTGATTATAAATAGTCATTGGAAAGATAAAACGATTTCCTACATCATAGTATTTGTTTTATAATTTTTAGACATTAAATAAATTAAATTATATATGACATAATAATGATGCAGCGATGACATCATTATTTGACGATTTAAATAAAATGGAAAGATAATGAAAAATATAAAACCTACACATGGCCAAACCCAATTGGATGAGTGGATTTCGAACCCTTATCACCTTATTCACGAATTATATCAATGTGGGACCTTTTAAAACCGAAACACATTTTCAAATAAAGTAATATTTCATTACTTTCCAAAAGTGCCCCTCCTCTCCTCTTATAAAAGCCCCCCACCTCTACCCCATTTCACACACTTCTCAAGCCTTTGGCTCGGCCAAACCTGCCCAATTACTCTCTACACATCTCTATCCTCATCCTAGAGGATTACCTTTGGGCAGAATCCTTTCAAAGGAAGCCTTTAGGCTCATATCAAAAGGGAGTTACACTTTTAAAGGTAATTCATTCTCTCTTGTTCATTTGTTTTATTTTGCTTCTCCAACCCTCTAAACTCTTTTTATTTACATATTTTGTAACAACACCAGTATCTTCAATATACTAGGATGTTGTTATAAAATTTATTTGAGATACACTCTCACACAACTACATAAAATGGTTAAAGAACATACGGTTTCCGTGGATGGCGAAATTCTGCCTCCCGAAACGATGATTGTTCAATACTCATTTAACACCTTCAAGGGTGGCCATTATGATGTCACTATTTTTATATATGATATATTATATGTTCATGTTTTCTTTAAGCTTCTGTATTTTTCATTTTTGTCATACCTTTATGGTTTCCATTATGGGTAAACACGATATCTTCATTTAAGGAAGTGCGGACTACCGCCCCCTAAAAGTGATGTGATTCGTTAATGCCATATGTGGGACGTGTAAAGGATGGATTTAAAGTTATTATATATGATGTTATACTGGAATTATAATATACCTCTATATCATTATTATTTCTTTCCATTAAAGTATGTGATAGAAATGAAAGTAGCGTTCATGCGTACGTACGACTTACCGTCTCCATGAACGGTGCATTTCATTTCTTATCCCCAAATGTAATGTACTATTAAAATTACATGTATATAATGTATATATATAATTAATGATATATCTAAATGATGAATATAATTCTGGAATTAAAATATAAATACCTCTCATCTAGTTTTAATTCCACTAATATGACAATGAAATGCAAGTAGCGTTCATGCGTACGTACGGCTTACCGTCTCCATGAACGGTGCATTTCATTTCTTACCTCTAAATGATTATGTAATATTATAAATACATGTAAATGCTGGATATATATGATACATATTATATCCAAATTGGGAATTTCATTCTGGATATAAAGAACATTTGACCACATGAACAACATGTAATTGTAAGAAGTCAACTTTCGACTTAAGAACCAAATATTGACAAAACAAACATTATTAACATAAATGGTTAAATAATGTTTATAACATGGCAATAAGTGATATAAAAAGAATAATGAAGTTTAAAAAGGTTCTTAATCAAGTATAAATTAACTCATGTTTATTATTCAGGACATTAAAGAACGATCGAGTCAAGTCGGACCCAAGGTAAGGGACTTCGTCTCAATCTCCTTTCATTGAGGCATATTTCGTTTTATACACAACATTCTTTTATACGGTGTATAAACTCCTTTGACTTTTAATTTTATACAAAAGGAAACTTTTTCTACGAAGCGTTTTACTAAACGACAAAAAGGAATGTTTTTTAACGTACGCGGTGACAACGACTTTTTCCGCCGCCGCGAGTATTATTTGGTCTTTGGCTTCCTCAACAAGCTGTATTGTTTTTGGAATAAAATAAATACCATATACTCTTTTATATATTTTGGTATTGCAAATGGTTTTGATAAAGGATTCTATTATGTCAATATATTTATGTTATATTATGATTGAAATGTGGAAATGTTATCATTCCTTTATATTGGTTTTATGTTTTATGATTTTATATTGGTACTTGGACATTTTAACGGGTGGTTACGTTATAAACCATATGACGGGTGGTGCCGTGAATACCAGGACGGGTGGTTACGTTATAACCTCCAATGCATTGGGTATGGAAGTCGGCCGTATGGCTATTCCATTAAGTATGTATGGAAATTGGCCATATGGCTATTCCATTAAGTGATATGTGTGGAAGTCAACCGTATGGTTATTCCACTTAAGTATGTTTATGTCCCAAGTTACCTTTATATATTCTATGTGTTCTTTATATGGGTTTTATGGTAATCCTTTGTTTACAAAAAGGTAAGTAATGATACTTTATTCAGTTAATATTTTTTTTACTACTTCATGAAGGTGAAGGTATTAATTTGATATAGTATACATGGTTTACTTGATGTTTGAAAAACTAATAGTTTTCATTCTTTTTGTATCCCTTACTGAGCTTTTTATGCTCACCCCATGTTTTTTGAAATGGTTTTCACAGGACTTTAAGTGGAATAAGGTCAAGGATGGGATCAAGGGAATTTCATGCTATCTAAAACATGTAATCTAGACATATTTATTTTTAAGAGTTTTTATTTTATGGAGACTTAGTAGAAGTGTCTACTTTGTAATCTTTTATGATGTAATAGTTATGTTCTAATTCTCTAAAACTCTAAACCTGAAAAGATCTTCAATGTCAATTATTAATTTAATTCAATATTAAGTACGGTTTAAGGCTGGGGCCTTATAGTTGGTATCAGAGGTCGGTTTAGACTACTTTAGGAGTTAGAAAAGTGTTAAATTATAATATGATTGAAATGATATAGCATTTACGGATTACCATGTCGCTTCGCCTACGATATTTCGGTGTTCAGAATGGTTTTCCGCAGAGGAAACAAAGCAGCTATGTTGGGACGACATCAGGAGGAAGACAACATTCCCAATCAGCAACCTGAGATGGTCAGAATCAGAACTGAACAGTTTGTTGCAGTGATGGCACAGTTGACTCCGGCTATAAATGGTGGTGGTATCCATGCACGAGATCAGCCAGATCAACCGGAGAGGAACATGTCAGTGGTGGAACATTTCATGAGGCAGCATCCCCCATAATTCAGAGGATCATCTGACCCAGTGCAAGCTGAAGGGTGGATTAAAGCACTGGAGAAGATTTTTGATGTCATGGGGTGTTCAGAACATCAAAAGGTTAGTATTTCTGTTTACCATTTTGAAGGTGAAGCTGATCAGTGGTGGTCGATGGTGAAAAATATTAGGGATAGTGATGAGATTGAGGATCTTCACTGGGACGAATTCAAAGGTATGTTTCTTGAGAAATATTTTCCTAAGGTGGTTCGTCTTAGGATGGAAAACAGTTCCTAGAATTGAGGCAGGAGGATGATTCAGTGGCTGCTTATGAAGAAAAGTTCACTCGATTGGCAAGGTATACTCCAAACTTCATACGAGATCTTGATAGTAAAATAAACCGTTTTTACTCAGGGTTAAAGCCAAAGTATCGAAGGGCTTTAGCTTCTCGTGAGTTCAAAAGTTATGAAAAACTTGTTCGATGTGCGGAGAAGGTGGAAATGGAGTTTGTCGATGATCAGGTGTTCTATGAAAAACAACAGAATAAGAGATCTAGTTGGCAGGAAAAGGGGAAGAATTCATCAAATAAGCAAGGAGGTAAGAAAAACAAATATCCATCCTGTGATAAGTGTGGTAAAATGCATCCTGTAGAATGTTTATCCAAGTCTGGTAAGTGCTTTCGGTGTGGTAAGTCTGGTCATATTGCTCGTAACTGTAAGGAAGATGATCAAGCAGGAAATGAAAATCCAACGGTAAGATGTTTTAAGTGTAATGAAATCGGTCATTGTGAAAATGAGTGTCCAACGAAGAAATCAATTGGGGGAATGCATCTAGACTACAAGCAGAAAGGGGTGGTAAAATCATTTGCAACAACTTCAGCAGATGTTGGGCCATCGAATGAAGTGGTATCAGCTCCAGGGAGCTCAGTTTTTTTCTAAGATTGACTTGAGGTCAGGGTACCATCAGTTGAAAGTAAAAGAAGCAGACGTTCCGAAGACTGCCTTCCGTACTAGATATGGCCATTATGAATTTGTAGTTATGCCTTTTGGGTTAACCAATGCACCTGCTATATTCATGGACCTTATGAATAAAATTTTCCATGACTTCTTGGATAAGTTTGTGTTTGTGTTTTGAGGTTTGTGAAGAGGTTATGTGTGCCTTGTGATTCACAGTTGAAGAATGAGTTGTTTTTTCATCATGGCAGTACTAAGATGTATAGAGATCTGCGGGATTATTACTGGTGGGATGGAATGAAAAGAGACATTGCTGATTTTACTGTGAAGTGTTTGACATGTCAACAAGTTAAAGCAGAGCAGCAGTTACCGAAAGGGATGCTTCAGCCATTACCAGTGCCAGAGTGGAAATGGGAAAACATATCCATGGACTTTGTTGTGGGATTACCGAGGTCATCTCGAGGTAATAATGTAATCTGGGTTATTGTTGATCGCTTGACCAAATCTGCTCATTTACTTTCTATACGAGATACTTTCTCTCTAGATCAACTTTCCCGTTTGTATCTTAAAGAGATAGTCAGGTTACATGGAGTTCCTCTCTCCATTGTATCGGATCGTGATCCCTGGTTTACTTCTAACATTTGGAAGGGCCTTCAGAAGTCGTTGGGTACTAAATTAAATTTTACTACAGATTTTCATCCTCAATCAGATGGGGAGTCAGAACGAACAATTCAGACATTGGAGGATATGCTATGAGCTTGTTTGATGGATTATCAGGGAAGTTGGGACCAACATATTTCTTTGGTTGAGTTTTCATATAATAACAGTTTTCATTCCAGTATACAGATGGCACCATTTCAGGCATTATATGGGAAGCGGTGTCGAACTCCAGCTTTCTGGGATGAAGTGGGTGAAAGGAAGTTGATGGGACCAGAATTGGTAGAAGAGATGGTAGAAAAAGTTCAGCTGATTCAGAAACACATGAGAACAGCTCAGAGCAGGCAGAAGAGTTATGCGGATAACCGGAGGAAGGATCTATCTTTCGAGGTAGGTGATCATGTTTTTCTCAAGGTTTCTCCTTGGAAAAGTGTGATGAGATTTGGTAAGAAAGGAAAGTTGAGTCCAAGGTTTATGGGACCATACAAAATTCTGGAAAGAGTTGGATCAGTTGCATACCGAGTGGCTTTACCTCCGAGTTTATCTCAGGTACACAATGTTTTTCACGTTTCGATGTTGAGAAAGTATATGCCAGATCCATCTCATGTTTTGAGTCCAGAGGTAGTTTAGCTGGAAGAGAACCTATCTTATGAGGAACAACCGGTCCAGATTCTTGACCACAGGGAGCTAGTGTTACGGAATAAGGTGATTCATCAGGTAAAGGTTTTGTGGAAAAACCATGTGATTGAAGAGGCAACGTGGGAATCTGAAAATTCTATGAGGGATAAATACCCCCACTTATTTTGATAAGTGAATAAAATTGTGAGGACGCAATTCCCAAAAGGGGGAAGGATGTAACATCCCAGGTAAATAAAGAATAAAGAATTTTCATATTTATTAATATTTAGGAATTAAATATTCATTTTATTTTAAAGGGGTTGATATGTTCGATAGCGTACCCGATACGCAACGATGAGTTTCTTTGAAACTTACGTAGCACACTAGTAATAAAATAATATTATTTTAAATGTTAGTTAACAAGTAGCCGTTGTACTGGCGGGAATGGATATAAATATCTAAAATATGATTAGATATGTTTTAAAATGTTTATACATTTACCCAATAAAAGATAAAAGCTTAAAATACGGAAAGAGTTCAATTTTAGGGCATATATACCCTAATTTTCACTAAAGGTTCACTTATCACCTTTTAATGGTGAACCATCATTAAATATAGTTTTGATCACTCTTATACTTTATTTTGGACCAAATATAACTCTTCTTTCGAATCGGGACATCAAAATTTACTTTGTGTAAATTTTTGGTACCTTTCTGATAAAGTTCTTTTTTTAATGAATAGTGTAAAATGTTGTATTTTAATTCAAAACCTCTTTTTAATCTAATTTATTTATATGATTAGATTATCTTTTGAATTGTTTTTAAAGTGAAATTAGAAAATATTTTTACCATTAAATCCAATAGTGGTCGTTGGAATTAATTTCACATTGAAATCGGACTTAAACTAGTGTCAATCTTTTGATACTTCTTGTTCTGTAAAAACCAGCTATTTTCTCTGGCAGCGGGAATTAATTATTAAATTAATTAATGTGACTTATATTATTTGAATTTTGTAAAATAGACTTCATTTTTGAATTCGGAATATCAAATATACCTTAGGGTGAATTTTTGGTAATTTTCTGAAAAACTTCAAATTTTGATGAATAGTGAAACCACTAAGTGGTAGTCAAGCAAACTGATTTTTCAGTTAAATGAAAGTTTACCACTAATGTGTATTGAATTTTGAAAATCCGACATACATGGTTGTCATTAATAAGTAAAATGTGGTTCAATGAGATTAAAATAATTTTTTGGTGAATAGTAACTTTTTTTCATTAATCGCGATTATAGTTAATTAGTGTAGTTTAAGGTAAAAATGGTATTATAAGAATGTGAAAACACCATGAAACATGTCCTACACCTATTGGGTGAGTCATGGCAGACCAAGACAAGCCATGTGCCAACTTGGGGACCCCATGGAGCCACTTTAGTTGGAAAATGACATTAATATATTTTTATTTAATGTTAAAGTGAAAATGACACTAACATAAATTGTTTTACTGAAATAATTTTTGAGTAGGGTTATACATATCCAAATTTTGATTATAAATAGTCATTGGAAAGATACAAATATTTCCTACATCATAGTATTTGTTTAATAATTTTTAGACATTAAATAAATTAAATAATATATGACATAATAATGATGCAGCGATGACATCATTATTTGACGATTTTAATAAAATGGAAAGATAATGAAAAATATAAAACCTACACATGGCCAAACCCAATTGGATGAGTTTATTTCGAACCCTTATCAGCTTATCCACGAATTATATCAATGTGGGACCTTTTAAAATCGAAACACATTTTCAAATTAAGTAATATTTCTTTACTTTCCAAAAGTGCCCCTCCTCTCCTCTTATAAAAGGCCCCCACCTCTACCCCATTTCACACACTTCTCAAGCCTTTGGCTCGGCCAAAACCTGCCCAATTACTCTCTCCACATCTCTATCCTCATCCTAGAGGATTCCCTTTGGGCAGAATCCTTTCAAAGGAAGCCTTTAGGCTCAAATCAAAAGGGAGTTACACTTTTAAAGGTAATTCATTCTCTCTTGTTCATTTGTTTTATTTTTCTTCTCCAACCCTCTAAACTCTTTTTATTTACTTATTTTGTAACAACACCAGTATCTTCAATATAATAGGATGTTGTTAAAATATTTATTTGAGCTACACTCTCACACAACTACATCAAATGGTTAAAGAACATACGGTTTCCGTGGATGGAGAAATTCTGCCTCCCGAAACGATGATTGTTCAATACTCATTTAACACCTTCAAAGGTGGCCATTATGATGTAACTATTTGTATATATGATATATAATATGTTCATTGTTTCTTTAAGCTTATGTATTTTTCATTTTTGGCATACCTTTATGGTTTCCATTATGGGTAAACAGGATATCTTCATTTAAGGAAGTGCGGACTACCGCCCCTTAAAAGTGATGTGATTCGTTAATGCCATATATGGGACGTGTAAAAGATGGATTTAAAGTTATTATATATGATGTTATACTGGAATTATAATATACCTCTATATCATTATTATTTCTTTCCATTAAAGTATGTGATAGAAATGAAAGTAGCGTTCATGCGTACATACGGATTACCGTCTCCATGAACGGTGCATTTCATTTCTTATCCCCAAATGTAATGTACTATTAAAATTACATGTATATAATGTATATATATAATTAATGATATATCTAAATGATGAATATAATTATGGAATTAAAATATACATACCTATCATCTAGTTTTAATTCCACTAATATGACAAAGAAATGGAAGTAGCGTTCATGCGTACGTACGGCTTACCGTCTCCATGAACGGTGCATTTCATTTCTTACCTCTAAATGATTATGTAATATTATAAATACATGTATATGCTGGATATATATGATAAATATTATATCCAAATTGGGAATTTCATTCTGGATATAAAGAACCTTTGACCACATGAACAACATGTAATTGTATGAAGTCAAATTTCGACTTAAGAACCAAATATTGACAAAACAAACATTATTAACATAAATGGTTACATAATGTTTATAACATGGCAATTAGTGATATAAAAAGAATAATTAACTTTAAAAAGGTTCTTAATCAAGTATAAATTAACTCAAGTTTATTATTCGGGACGTTAAAGAACGATCGAGTCACGTCGGACCCAAGGTAAGGGACTTCGTCTCAATCTCCTTTCATTGAGGCATATTTCGTTTTATACACAACTTTCTTTTATACGGTGTATAAACTCCTTTGACTTTTACTTTTATACAAAAGGAATCTTTTTCTATGAAGCGCTTTACTAAACGACAAAAAGGAATGATTTTTTATCGTACGTGGTGACAACGACTTTTTCCGCCGCCGCGAGTATTATTTGGTCTTTGGCTTCCTCAACAAGCCGTATTGTTTTTAGAATAAAATAAATACCATATACTCTTTTATGTATTTTGGTATTGAAAATGGTTTTGATAAAGGATTATATTATGTCAATATATTTATGTTATATTATGATTGAAATGTGGAAATGTTATCATTCCTTTATATTGGTTTTATGTTTTATGATTTTATATTGGTACTTGGACATTTTAACGGGTGGTTACGTTATAAACCATATGACGGGTGGTGCCGTGAATACCAGGACGGGTTGTTACGTTATAACCTCCAATGCATTGGGTATGGAAGTCGGCCGTATGGCTATTCTATTAAGTATGTATGGAAATTGGCCGTATGGCTATTCCATTAAGTGATATGTGTGGAAGTCAACCGTATGGTTATTCCACATAAGTATGTTTATGTCCCAAGTTACCTTTATATATTCTATGTGTTCTTTGTATGGGTTTTATTGTAATCCTTTGGTTACAAAATGGTAAGTAATGATACTTTAATCAGTGAAGATTTTTTTTACTACTTCATGAAGGTGAAGGTATTACTTTGATATAGTATACATGGTTTACTTGATGTTTGAAAAACTAATAGTTTTCATTCTTTTTGTATCCCTTACTGAGCTTTTTAAGCTCACCCCAAGTTTTTCGAAATGGTTTTCACAGGACATAAAGTGGAATAAGGTCAAGGATGGGATCAAGGGAATTTCATGCTATCTAAAACATGGAATCTAGACATCTTTATTTTTAAGAGTTTTTATTTTATGGAGACTTAGTAGAAGTGTCTACATTGTAATCTTTTAAGATGTAATAGTTATATTCTAATTCTCTAAAACTCTAAACCTAAAAAGATCCTCAATGTGAATTATTAATTTAATTCAATATTAAGTAAGGTTTAAGGCTGGGGCCTTATAAATAATGAATGAAAGGAAAATAATGACTTGGAAGTTACATGAAATGAATGCAAAATAGTAGGGCATATACGACCATATTGTCCTATACTTAATAAAAAGGATTGAATAGAAACATATTCTGGGAGGAATATAAAGAAGTAATATAAGGCTAATGCTAAGAATATTTTGAAAATTAATGACACCTCGAGTGCCAGTAGTGGGGAATTTTTATATGAATTCTCATATTATAAGCCTTCTGATCAGAAGAATCCTAGTATACTAGCCAAACTACCCATTTCAAGTCATTATCCAACGTCCAAGGTACACAATACTTAATCTTTTAATTATGTTTATTAGAATGAAAATTATACTGATGATAAATACTATGAATCTTGTAATGATGATTTTACCTCATCAAGAGATAATATATCACCATCTTATGAAGTAGTGTCTAAATTTTTGAATCCTTGTGAGAACAAAATCATAAATCTTGAAAAAATTTGATAAAGTAAATTATACATTATCTATTTTAACAATAAAAGTGTCCAATATTTCTAAATATCATTATAAAAAAAATTAAATGTTTTCCCAAAAATCATGAGGATGTAAATTCTTAAAATGATAAACTTTCTAAGGATCATGAAAATGTAATTTCTAATAAAAATATTTTAGATTCTATCTCCATAAATAAAACTAATGTTTTAAAGATACGAACATGGTTATTAAACTAATATCTGAAATATTTTACTTAAGTAAATGTCTTTCAAATTGTACCCTAGGTAAGGATGATTTTGACAATATGTATTCCTAAATACATTTTCTATGGAATAATTATGTATTCGTCTATACTCATTCTAAACTAGTTTTTAGTGATAACTATTTTGTTCCACAAAGCTCAACATTTTTCACTAAACTTTAGTGTGGTGGAAAATTGGAAAATATTGTTATTTAAATAAAACATTGTATTTAGGATATCATAAATCATTTTTTCAAAGAAAACGTGGATACCTAAAATCTTTATTTTTGAAATTTCTAGATTCCGGAATGTTAAGATTCTGAAAGTATAACTTATTCATTTATAGGAATATAAAGAAGTTACCAATAGAAATACATAGTACATAAATAGTGGATTTTCCCATAATATGATTGGTAAAAAAATTTCATTGAAATTATTATTAATACGAATGGATAAAAAATAACGTTCAGATATAATGCTTAGGGAGAAATTGTTAATATAGGTTACATTGTACTTCTTGGAATGAATATAATTACAAATGTATTATTTGTCAAATGTATTAATAAAAACATCATTTTCATATGTCAATTATGTTATTAAGGTGACCTTGTGAATTTATATAATGAAAAATTCTTAACACACAATTAAAAAATTGAGTTTATTCTTTTGGCCCCTAGGAAAGAGAATATAATCACATTAAACATAGAAGACCACTAGATCCAAGATCTACCCTGCCTTTGTTTAATGAAGTATTAATCATGGTAATGGAATAATAGAATATGACATTGTAACAAAAGGAACATATGAAAACACTCAATGAAATGACATGATAAAGATCTACCTGAGCATTGATTTGATTCTTCAAATGTATGTGATCATTATCAATTTGAATGGAAACATAAATCATGTTTTAAATCAATTAGTGATGTCTCAAATATTAATGCATTAAAGATAGTGCATATATCTATTTTCATTCCAACACAAACTGGAATCATTGGTGGAAAATATTATGAATTTTTCCAAGTTGATGATTACACTAAACTTATGTGAGAATATCATCTAGAAAGAAATTATAATGTTTTGTATAATTTAAAAAAATTTATGCACCAAGTTAAAAATTCGACAAACCCCCCATTTAGTAATATTTATTGTGATCATGGAGGATAATATCAAAATTCATATTTTGAAACATTTTTTAGTAGAAAAGGCATTAATCATAACTTCTTAGCTCCAAGAACCCCTCAACAGAATGGTGTTTTATAATGTAGAAATTGAATTCTTTAAAAGAAAACTAGAACCATGTTGAGTGAATATTAAATAGATTAATAGGTTTGGTATAATGTTGTATGTATTTATTTTTATACTATAAATCGAATTATGATTAGACCATTTCGTAACAAAACACCTTACGAATTATGGAATGGTAGAAAACATATTCATTCCTACATCAATGTATTTGGTTGCAAATTATTCATTCTGAATACTAAATATTATATACTTAAATTCACACCCAAATATGATGAATGGAATTTCCTATACTACTCCAAAAATTATTAGGCATACAGGGTTATTATTAAAAATACATATACTTTTGAAATAATAGTACATGATAAATTTATTGAAACTGATTCTTTTTTTAATCAATGTCTACCTACATCATCATATGTGGTTTCAATAACTGATTACCAACCCTTGATATATGATCATTTCGATATGGAAAATGTTAAATAATATATTTCTAAAGAATTTATACCATAATAATTACCACTATATATTAATGAACAGGTATTACAAAACCTAAATCAATTGTTTCTTAAGAATCATCCCAATGATAGTATCATTGGTTATGTATTTCAACATGTAAGTACTTGAAGTTATTTATGAAATTCAGTGGAACATCAATCATTAAATTAAAATTTTAACCAAAAAGCACTGATGAAGCTTTAGGTGATGAGGATTGGATAAAATCTATGCAAGATGAGCTAAATGAATTAAAAATGAACAATTTCTAGATGTTGGTTAAAAGACCTTTGGAAACATATATAATTGGAGTAAAATTGGTCATTGGAAATAAGTGTGATGAAAATCCAATAGTTGTGAGAAATAAAGCTAGATTAGTTGTTAATGGATATAAACATAAATAATAATAGATTTTGATGAATCTTATTCTCCATTATGTAGACTGGAATATATTTATATTTTAAATGCCTTTACAAAAATATTTAATTTCTAACATTATCTAATAGATGTAAAATGTGATTTCCTTAATGGAATTGTTAATAAGGGGGTTTAGGTGTAACAACCTCTAGGTTTTGAAGAGACAAAACATCCTATACATATTTTGAAACGTAGAAAAGATTTATATGTACTTAAACAAGCCCCTATAGCATGTAATGATAAACATATAGGATTATTTCTACAAAAGAATTACATTAATGGAAATGATGGTCCAACTCATTAATAAAGAAATATAAAAATATATTTTTATTATTCAAATTTATGTTGATGACATTATATTTTTTTCAACTCACCAATATTTAACTTATTTATTTGAGAATTTAATGAAATATTTTTCTGAAAAGAGTATGATGGGTGAGTTACCATATTTCATAGGTTTTCAAATTTCTCAAAAACCAGAAGGAACTTATAAATCACCACATAAGTATATTAATTATATTTTTAAATGTATGGATTGGACAACACTAAGAGTATATGTACTCCCATTGGAACCTCAAATTCACTTGATATTGATGATGTAAGGAAAACATTAAATTAAAAATCATTTAGAGGTATGACTTGAAGTCTACAGTACATAACAACTAATCATCCAGAATTAATGCTTTTTGTATTCATAGGTGAAAGATATCAATCAATTCATATGGAATGTCATTTAATGTCAGGTAAAATATATATTTTTTAATTTAATGGGAATGATGGATTTGATATTATTTTATACATCCAGAAATTATTTTGTTTTAAATATTGATTCAGATTTAGACTTTGGGGGATGTAGAATGGATATAAAAATTATATACGGAATTTTTCATTTCATAATGGATTTTTAGTCTCTTTTCATTCAAAAATAAACATTTAGAAGCACTTTCCACTATTGAATCTGAATATATCATAGCATGAAGTTGTTTTGCTCAAGTGTTGTGGATGCAACACACACTCCTAGACTATGGCACAAGTTTCACTGAAACACCAATTTTGTGAGATAACAATAGTGCCATTACCAAATTAAAAACCATGCACACCACTCTAGTAAAAAGCATATAGATATTATGCATCACATTCTTTTGGATCACAAACAAAAAGGATATATCATATTCTTCAATTAATCAGAATAGAAGATCAACTTGAAGATATTTTCTCCAAATCATTACACTATAACGGATTTTAATATATTAAACAAAATATATGATTGTTAACCATAAGTTAATATTTCATTTAAATTTTTGGTTAAAACCTATATATTTATAGTAAGAAACACTTTTTTATAGGGGCTACATTTTCATGATTATTCATATTTCCTATAATTAAAATTTTTCATGGTGGAGATAAATTTTATTCAAATATATCATAATTATTTTCATGATGTATTCAATTTTTAAAGAAATGATTTTTTCCTTGAACATAAATTCTATAAATCTATTTTTCTTATTTGATAAATTTTCTGGATTCAAAATTTATCCTTCATTAAATTTTTTCTAGAATCTAATGTTCATCAAGAAGAATTTTCCTCATTACTGATAATTTTCCTAGCAATCCGAAAGTTATGAGTCCTTAATTAAAATTTTCATAATATTTTATTTCCATGATAGTATTTCCCTCTTGTTTTATGTCTTTTTTGGATTCACATTCCTTAACTCCGATGTTTTATTTAAAAAAAACTAAAAATAACAGAACATACCGAAATCCTTCTTCATCTTTCATCTCAACAATTAGATCAGATAACAATTATTTCAAACATTGGATATTTTTTGGAATATAAAGTGTCCCCTCAAATGCTTATATAAAAGCCACATGATTATTGTCTCACATCGATTATCAATCTTGGGGGTGGTGAATCCATACTACTCTTTATAAGGCTCATTCTAAATTCCCCAGATTCCCTCAATTCTGATTGTCTTTGAAATATTCTCCTCAGTAAAAACTATCATCAGTAAGTGAATTTTCTTAATGGAATATATATAGAGAAATTTTATTAGATACAAATTTTTTTTTTATATTTTAATCTATTATTTACAAACATATCATATTGAATGGATGAAGGAGAATATGTTTATCTAAACTAAAGGCACAAGATCTGGTTTATTGGGAGTTTCTTGTAGAATTATATAAATCTACAGGTTTCGTTAATGAAGGAGGAAGAGAAGGGTTTTTATCTAATAGATATAGAAAAATAGATTCTATTTCTTATATTAAGGATGTAAAAATAATTGGAATTCCATATAAGGGTATAGATGGATTTTATACCCACATGCTACCAGATTTATTAGGTTACTTCGATAAAGAGAAGGATTTTGAGTGCCTTTGATTGAAAGAAGTGACAAATCTAAACTATGTTCATCTCACTGCAAATTTCTGGATTCATGAGTAAATGGATCAGGGTTTTGTCATTCCAATAAATGGAGATAAGAACACTTTATAGAATGGTGATATCTATATTCTAGATTTTCAATTGAACCTCATGAAGATTAATTTGGTGAATTATGTCTTTATTACAATCATTAATATCAATAATGGAACTCTTAAAAAACAAAATATTATGTATCTAGTTATTCATTCCATGATCATAGTCCTTTTCCTAGAATCGTTCAAAACCCCAGGATGTTATAAGCCAATGAATTTCAAGGTCATGTTGTTGAGTGATGATATCATGAGAAGGTTGAAGGTTGGTATCTCTAGTAAATTTTAAGCATTCTATGATTTATCTGAATCTGATATAGATGATTTATCTATTAAACTGGATGTATCTATTACTTCAATGAAATTTTGGAATAAGAGAAAGGTGATAGAACCAGAACTGAAAGGAAAATTACATGAAGATCCGGAAACCCAATTTGTACCTCCAAAACCTAAGAAGATGTAGAGACCCGAAGCATAACATACATGGACATTACATTACTCTTGCGGAATACGTAGTATATAACAAAAACACAGACATAAGGACCGTAATAGTTTAGTGTCTTTGGAAACTCGGAATACAATCTTCTAATCGTGGTGAATGATCTTCAACATCTCCAATAAAGATCTTCCTTTTTTACCTAAAACCTTTATTTATTCCTGGGGAAAAGAAAACATAAAAGGGTGAGCTCAAATTCTCAGTAAGCGTAAGCATGGATTAAATAAAACATACCATATACATTTTAACTTAAAAAAACATGAATATTAAAAATCTTGAGCAACGACATAAAACATGGAAGTACATAAGGCATAGATCATAATGGAACATAAATCATGATAAAATAGAATGTGAATAAAACATGTAATTGTGGAATCCATTAAGCACATGTAATGATTACCATAGTAGCCAAGGTATTGCTGCCAAGACCATCTTAGTGGACAAAGTCCCTTTCTGAATCGAGTTCACTCCTCATTCCAGTACTGTATTACTGAACCGGTTTAACTTTCCATTCCATCCATGTCTATCTCATGAGATATAAACCATTACCCAATGAATTGGAGGGAGATATAGGTCCCACCCATCTCATAATGAAATCATTCTTTCGTGTGCCACAAAATAATAAATCACACATCATAGCTTAACCCATGTAATAGAATGAGATTCTTAAACATCATGCCATCATAACATAATCCATATAAAAAAAATGGATATCATTTTGTCATATGAAAAATGAAACCATATAAAGCATATAGACATTATACTTGAAACATACACATATGAAATAATGTCATCTTTGATGGAAAATGGTTTTGATAAAGCACTTGAAATGAATTATTGAGGAAAATATCCTTTCTTCTTGAAAATAATTTTCTTTTCACAAAATTACATTCAATTTTAAAGGGAAAGGATTTTTTTAAAACTAGTCATGAAATCTTGTACAGTAAACTTTATGAAAATAAGCTATTATGAAACCGTAAAAATTTGTTTGTGCCGTATAAGTAAAAAAACATTCTTCTCGTAAAAAACGTATCTCGTACGACAAAAGATTACTTACATAACGTGTAGTAAAAGTCAAAATGGATAAAAAGGACATTAAACATACATGGAAAAACTTTTATAAATCATGGACATGGATGATATAAATAACCTCAGTAAATACTTACGAATAAGCAATCTCGGATAAAAATGAGATTTGCAAAATTATCCTTTACCTTAGGTTTGATTTGCTTCGTATGGATCCGACACTCCTGTATAATGATTTAAATAATGTCATTGACTTATTACAGAATCATATTCATTGTTATGATATCATATATGGTTCATTTATGACTTTATATTAACCATTCTTTTGTAAATTAATGTTAAAGTACCATTTTCGGTAAAAACGTTTCATTTGGCGTCCGTGTTTTCACTTGTAATTAATCATATGATTACTTAGATCATGATTACTTAATTAAAGAATATAAAACATGATTTATATATAATATATATTCATAATATACATATATATAATAGATCAGTAAATGGAAATAAATACACCGTTCATGGAGACAGTAGGCCGTACGTACGCATGAACGCTGTTTTCGTTTCCTTATTGAGTTGAATGGAATTAAGTAGATGACATAAAAATATATACACATAAATCCAGTATCATTATTATGTCATATATGTCATGATTACTTATTATATATACTTTATAATCATTCATGAATGGTTAACATGGAGAATGAATCTCATCGCGTCGTGGAGATGGTAGTCCGTACGTATGCACGAGCGATGATATCATTCTCATGATCGTGGAATGGTATTGGAGTGTATGTATACTATTTCATAATCAATATCACTTTAAAATAATCATATATAGTTATTGTGTACACCATTATACCAATCCATGTATGGTGGTGGTGGAAAATAGATTACACCACGGCGTGGAGACGGTATTCCGTACATACGCACGGGTGGTGATTTCGTTTTCTGTAGGATGGATAGATGGTGAAATAGGGTTGTTTCATAATTATAATAACATATCAGTATATTATTAATACTGATGCTATTATTTCATAATGAAACAACCTTATAAGAAGAAGTGTAAGAAGAAATAAAGTTGAATGAATCGGTAACGGACATTACCTCTTCTTTCAAACGCCTCTTTGAGTCCTCCTCTTAGGGAACTAAAATTGGTCTTTGATGTAGACCAGGACCTCTAGGACGTTTCTAGGGAAGTTGAGAAGAGAATTTGGCAGGGGTTTGATTATCATGAAGGCTCAATGTGTTGTGAGGAAGAGAGGGAGGAGGTTCTCTTTTATAAGGGAGGAGTGGGGCACCTTTGGAATAACTAAAAATATTATTTTATTATAAAGCCAAATTCGGTTTTAAATAGCTCAAAATTGATTTATTTTGAATCTAAGCTGGGGATGGGTCGAAATCCTCTCATCCAATAGATTTTTGACAAGTTTAGGTTCCTATTTTAAAATTATCATTTAGATTTAACATTAAGTTAGATAATTTTACTTTTGCCATGCCTTTCGGTGTTCTTACAAAAGAAGGTTAATAACCATACTATAACAAGCCATAAGAACCCCAAGATGTTTATTATTAAAATATTTAACATTAT
The DNA here is from genome assembly GCA_963277665.1 of Viscum album. Taxonomy (NCBI): domain Eukaryota; kingdom Viridiplantae; phylum Streptophyta; class Magnoliopsida; order Santalales; family Viscaceae; genus Viscum; species Viscum album. Next base: position 1,375,709,512 of record OY728158.1, on the reverse strand, counting down.
CTAAGTCATTTGGCCGAACCATAGATTTTTAGAAATAAAATATTAATTAATAATATAATATTTGTTTTAAAAACTATTTTATGTCAATTTTGACACTATTTATTAATTGAATTTTTTGAAAATTACAACAGAATTATTAATTCTAAATAATTTATTAAATCAATACTAAAATGTCATATTAACCTATAAAATTAGTGGAATTCATAAAAAGTCTCAAATTTCATTTATTTGATTGTTTATAACATCAATTATGTCAATATTTCATTAGTAAGATAATTACTGCATCATCGTTGTGTCATAAATAAATTAAATAATATAATGTCTAAAAATTACAAATAAAATACCATTATCTAGGAAATCTATTTATCTTTCAATAGAATATTTATAGTCGAATTTATCTTATGCATAACCCTATATTACAAATTATCTACTTATTAAACTTTGATTTTAACTATTTTAACCCTTCTCTAAATAAATTAATATTAAATGTCCTAATCAAATCCAAGTGGTCCTAAATGGTCATATAGTATTCATAAGGTTGTTTTTGTTAGAATTAGGACATGTGTTAGGTAATAATAATATCATTTATACCCTTAACTACCATATTTACTTTTAACCGTGGGAAAACAATTAAAAAGTTACTATTCACCAAAAATTATTTTCATCTCATTGAACCACATTATAGTCCATGATATTAATTGTGTCTCTCGGATTTTCGAAATTTTTCTCACAGAAGCGGTAAAATTATGTTTTATGAAAAATTCAGTTTTTTTAACTACCACTTAGTGGTTTCACTATTCATAAAAAATGAACGTTTCCAGAAAAATACCAACAATTAGGCCGAAGATATATTTGATATTATTAATTCAAAAATGATGTTTATTTTACCAAATTCAAAACATATCAGTTACATTAACTAATTTAAAAATTAATTCCCGTTGTCAATACAAATAGCATGTTTTTAAAAGATAATAACTAACAAAAGATTGACACTTGTTTATGTCTGGTTTAAATGTGAAATTACATCCAATGAACATAATTGTATTAAATTGTAAAAATATATTCTAAATATACTTTAAAACCACTCAAATTAATAATATATAACTATTACTTATTTCGATTAAAAAAGTTGTTTGTAATTAAAATTTAGTAATTTTCACTATTCATTAGAATATGAAAGTTATCCGAATAGTACCAAAATTTCACCCTAAGCTAATTTCGATATTACGAATCCAAAAATGAAGCCCATTTTGAAAAAAAATTACAAAATTTCAAAAAGTGGTTATTACTATTCATAATGGTGAGTTCTAATAATATTTTAATAGCATATCGTTGTTTAGTGAAACTCGGTATTGGGTACTACACACGCTATCGAGGAAGGTCGTGATTGCGTGTAATATAAGGAAATTCAAGGATGCGTGTTGTGTAAGATCCTTTTGGTGTAGCATACAACACAAGACATTAATGAAATTAAAAGGAATATTTTTCATAAAATATCGGGGTGTTACATTCTACCCCCCTTAAAATGAATTTCTCCCTCGAAATTCATCGGGGTTATAAATGGTTTACTACTCGAATGTTTGTTTAACAGAAACCCACATCTTAAAAAAATACCAAAACATGGTTTTAAAAACTAATGTATGAATTGTAATGGTTAACCTAATTAACTCATCACTGGGTTTCCACGTAGGAGAACATAGGTGAAAATATGGATCAAGTTCTGATGGAGAGTGGTAGAGAACATGGCTATGAAAAAGCCATCAATCACGAATACATAGATTTGTGATGATCAAAGGTACCATCAGATTCATCGGATATAAGAGCATTAGGACAACATTTTTTTGTTTTCAATATCATTTTCCTAAAGTTGAAAATTGTGAATTAGATTAAATACCTACTTTATTTCGATATAATATCACCGTTGTTCATGCCTTGAACAATTTCCACTTCATCTCTTAAAGAAATGAAGATGAATTTTTAATTCGTGAAGTGTTATCAAATCATGTGATAGAATGATGGTTCATTCCATCTGTCTTAATCAAAAGGTTAGCAATAGTTATATACATAAGTCCATCTATCGTATATCATTCCAAAATGGACATATACTTCATCTATCATACCTCATAATAAAATAAAACTATTTTATATTAACCATGGACTTCATGTAGGCCAGTGGTAGGTGACAAAGGCCAGTCGCACTTCGGTTGTGGGTTCGATTCCCACAGCCTTGTCCTACGCGATGGGATGTCGCCCGTCCTGCAGGTTGTCCTTTTTATAAAACTACATTACTATAACATCCCATCAATAATATCAAAAAAATTTCTATCATTAAACAATACTAACTTATGTCCAACATAATCCATTCTAATCTATAGGCTTACCTAAGATACTTCGGTCCAAGCTCAAAGTATAAAGAAAACGATTACTTGAAATATCATCAACCATGCATGTAAATACCATCATTTATCCCCCATATATCTTGTTGGTCACATTCCAATCACATGAATACCTTAATAATGTATTCTCTTAAAAAACGAATACCCATTAAACCTTAGTGAAAACATGAATGCTGTCAAAAGTTAACTCTTTCCACATACCAAAATCAAAATATTCTATATACTCAAACCAGGATATAAACTTCTCCTTATTTCAGTCATGAGCTCATGAATACTATCAAACATTTAATTTTCTCCTTATCCCCTTCATTACGCACATATCATCTACTTTCCAAAAGTATCTGAATAACAGTTCATGGTAACTGGTACCATTCATCATACACTTTCAAAACATAAGGAAAGACAATAGTGTAAAAATCCTTAGATATCTCTTCATTCCATAGAACCATGAGATTACTTGTATAACATTACACTTGATAAACATGTAATCATTCCACTACGTTCTTAAACCATTGACCGAGCTTCAACAATTATTTCATCCCACATATCATTTGTAGTCTCTTCATCATCATCAACATAAATACTACCCATACGACCATACTGATTCTCTTCATTAGAGTTTCCATTAGGGCATTGGTTTTCATAATGCCCGTACATTCCAAATTTAAAACATTTTACCATTTTTTATGTCGTAGCAATACCATTATCTTCATTCCTCGTGGTAACTGAACCTTTTCCTTTGCACTTACTGGATTTGTGTCCTTCTTTTCCACACCCAAAGCATCTTCCAGTTCCTTTGAAACATTCTCCTTGATGCCGCTTCCCACATGATTTACATAGGGGAAATTGAAGTTTCTTTCCTCTATGATCATCATGAAACTCCATCTTTCTCTTATTAGTCGAGTCAAGAAACTTACCAAATTTGAGTTTATTGATCATATTATGAGATAGCTGATTCGGCATAATAATGATGTTTGGACTTCCAAATCCCATTTCATTTGGTTTCTCATGAATAATATCATTCAATTGTCCATCATATGATCCATTATCGTGATTCATCATGTTTCCAGCCATTTTCTAAAACCCAAAAAGAATAGTGTCAGAGGAAAAAATCACGCTATGGGAAAATTTATAATAAAGGGGGAGTACCTTCAATATCTAACATCTTGGGTTACCTTAATTCTAGTACTATAAATTATACTTATACATAACCTTAGGGACATCCCTAGACATACCTTAGAAATATATCTAGGGATATCACTAATGTTCCCGCATCCTAGTTTCCAAATGTGGACTAAACCTCCCTCTGATACCAATTGTAGAGACCCAAAGCTTAACGTACATGGAAATTACATTACTTTTTCGGAATACTTATTACGTAACAAAAACACACACACAAGGACCGTAATAGTTTAGTGTCTTTGGAAAATCTGAATATAATCTTCTAATCGTGGCAAAAGATCTTCAACATCTCCCATAAAGATCTTCTTTTTTTACCTAAAACCTTTCTTTATATCCTGGGGAAAAGAAAACATAAGAGTGTGAGCTCAAATGCTCAGTAATGGTAAGCATGTATAAAATAAAACATACCATATACATTTGAACATAAAAAAAAACTGAATATTAAAAATTGTGAGTAACGACATAAAACAAGGAAGTTTATAAGGAATAGATCATAATGGAACATAAATCATGATAAAATAGCATGAGAATAAAACATGTAATTTTGGCATCCATTAATCACATTAATGATTTCCATAGTAGTCAAGGAATTGCTGCCAAGACCATCTTAGTGGACAAAGTCCCTTTCTGAATCGATTTCACTCCTCGTTCCAGTCCTGTATTACTAAACTGGTTTACCTTGCTATTCCAGCCATGTCTATCTCATGAGATATAAATCTTTACCCAATTCATTGGATGGAGATATAGGTCCCACCCATCTCAAAATGAAATCATTCTTTCGTGTGCCACAAAATCATAAATCATAAATCATAGCATAACCCATGTAATAGAATGAGATTCTTAAACATCATGCCATCATAACCTAATCCATATAAAACAAATGGATATCATTTAGTCATAAGAAAAGTGAAACCATATAAATTATAGAGACATTATACTTGAAATTTAAATATATGAAATAATGTCATCGTAGATGGAAAATGGTTTTGATAACGCACTTGAAATGAATTCTTGAGGAAAATATCCTTTCTTCTTGAAAATCATTTTCTTTTCACAAAATTCCATTCAATTTTAAAAGAAAAGGATTTTGTTAAAACTAGTCATGAAATCTTGTAGAGTAAACATAATGAAAATATGGTGTTAGGAAACCGTAAAAATCTGTTTTTGCCGTATAAGTTAAAAAAAACATTCTTCTCGTAAAAAAAGTATCTCGTACGACAAAAGATTCCTTACATACCGTGTAGTAAAAGTCAAAATGGGTAAAAAGGACATTAAACATACATAGAAACACTTTTATAAAACATGGACATGGATGATATAAATAACCTCAATAAATACTTACGAATAAGAAATCTCGGATAAAAATGAGATTTGAAAAATTATCCCTTATCTTAGGTCCGATATGCTTCGTATGGATCCAAACCTCCTGTATAATAATTTAAATAATGTCATTAACTTTATTAAATAATCACATTCATTGTTATAATATTATATATGGTTCATTTATGACATTATATTACCCATTCTTTCGTAAATTAATGTTAAAGCAGCGTTTTGGGTAAAATCGTATCATTTGTCGTCCGTGTTTTCACTTGTAATTATTCATATGATTACTTAGATCATGAATACATAATTCCAGAATATAGAACATGATTTATATTTAATATATATTCAGAATATACATATATATAATAGATCAATAAATGGAAAGAAATTCACTGTTCATGGAGACGGTAGGCCGTACGTACGCATGAACGCTGTATTCGTTTCCTTATTGAGATGAATGGAATTAAGTAGATGAACTACATATATATACACATAAATCCTGTATCATTATTATTTCATATATTTCATGATTACTTATTATATATACTTTATAATCATTCATGAATGGTTAATGTGGAGAATGAATCCCATCGCATCATGGAGACGGTAGTCCATACATACGCACGAGCGATGATATCATTCTCATGATCGTGGAATTATATTGGAGTGTATGTATAATATTTCAGAATCAATATCACTTTACAATAATCATATATAGTTATTATGTGCAGCATTATACCCATCCAAGTAAGGTGGTGGTGGAAAATAGATTACACCACGGCGTGGAGACGGTATTCCGTACATACGCACGCGCGGTGATTTCATTTTCTGTAGGATGTATAGATGGTGAAATAGGGTTGTTTCATAAATATAATAACATATCAGTATATGAGTGATACTGGTGTTATTAAATCATAATGAAACAACCTAAGAAGAATAAGTGGAAGAAGAAATAAATTTGAAAAAATAGGTAACGGACATTACCTCTTCTTTGAAGCGCCTCTTTGAGTCCTCCTCTTAGGGAAATAAAATTGGTCTTTGAAGAATACCAGGACGTCTAGGATGTTTTTAGGGAATTGGAGAAGAGAATTTGGTAGGGGTTGGCCGAGTTAGAAGGCTCACTGTGGTGTGAGGAAGATAGGGAGGAGGTGCCCTTTTATAAGGGAGGAGAGGGGCACCTTTGGAATAACTAAAAATATTATTTTATAATAAAGCCAAATTCGGTTTTAAATAGCTCCAAATTTATTTATTTCGAAGATAAGGATGGGATGGGTCTAAATCCTCTCATTAAATAGAATTTAGACAAGTTTAGGTTCCTATTTTAACCTTATTATTTAGATTTAACATTAAGTTAGATAATTTTACTTTTACCATGTCTTTTTGTGTTCTTACAATATAAGGTTAATAAACATACTATAACAAACCAAATGAACCCCAAGTTGTTTATTATTAATATATATAACCTTATATATGTCATTTTGCTGAACCATTGATTTTTAGAAATAAAGTAAGAATTAATAATATAATATTTTTTTAAAAAACTATTTTATGTCAATTTTGACACTATTTAGTAATTGATTTTTGTGAAAATCATAACAGAATGATTAATTTGAAAAAAGTTACTTAAATCAATACTAACATGTCATATTGACCTATAAATTTACTATATTTCATAAAAAGTCTCAATTTACATTTATTGGGGTATTTATAACATCAATTATGTCAATATTTCATTAATAAGATAATTACTACATCATTGTTGTGTCATACAAAAATTAAATAATTTAATGTCTACAAATTACAAATAAAATTCCATTCTGTAGGAAATATTTTTATCTTTCTAATGAATATTTATAGTCGAATTTATCTTATGTATAACCCTATATTAAAAAATATCTACTTATTAAACTTTGATTTTAACTATTTTAACCCTTCTTTATATTAATTAATAATAAATGTCATAATCTAATCCAAGTGGTCCTAAATGGTCATATTTTATTCCTAAGGTTGTTTTTGGTCGATTTAGGACATGTGTTAGGGTAATAATAATATCATTCGTACCCTTAACTACCCTATTTACTTTTAACCGTGGTAAAAAAAGTAAAAAGTTACTATTCCCCAAAAAAAATTTTCACCTCATTGAAACCACATTTTAGTCCTTGATATTAACTTTGTCTCTCGGATTTTCGAAATTATACTCACAGAAGCGGTAAAATTATGTTTTATGAAAAATTCAGTTTTTTTAAGTACCACTTAGTGGTTTCACTATTCATCAAAAATGAATGTTTCCAGAAAAATACCAAAAATTAGGCCTAAGATATATTTGATATTATGAATTAAAAAATGATGTTTATTTTACCAAATTCAAAACATATCAGTTACATTAACTAATTTAAAAATTAATTCCCATCTATAAAACAAATAGCTTGTTTGAAAAGATAATAACTATCAAAAGATCGACACTTGTTTATGTCTGGTTTAAATGTGTAATTACATCCAAAGAAAAAATTGTATTAAATTGTGAAAATATATTCAAAATATACTTTAAAACCACTCAGATTAATTATTTATCACTATTAATTATTCTATTTAAAAAATTTGTTTTTAATTAAAATTTAGTAATTTTTCACTGTTCATCAGAATATGAAACTTATCCAAAAAGTTCCAAAATTTCACCCTAAGCTAATTTCGATATTCTGAATCCAAAAAAGAAGTCCATTTTGAAAAATAAAATCGAAAAAATTTCAAAAAATGGTTATTACTATTAATAACGGCTAGTTCTAATAATATTTTAATAGCATATCGTTGTTTAGTAAAACTCGGTATTGCGTACTACACACGCTATCAAGGAAGGTCATGATTGCGTGTAAATGCAAGGCAATTCAAGGATGCATGTTGTGAAAGCTCCTTTTGGTGTAGTGTACAACACAAGACATTAATGAAATTAAAAATAATATTTTTCATAAAATCTCATGGTGTTACAGAAGAAATAGACCTATCTAGATGAAGTGGTTTCCAAATAGCGAGAATATATAATGAAAAGTAACGTAAGGGATCGTAGTTTTATCATGGACACTATTCAGGAAAAATCATTGATGTTTAACAGTGCTGAGGAACTTCGGAAGTAGTAAAACCTCTAGAAGCAGAGGATATAGATGTTGGAGGTATAAATAGTTAAAGATCTTACCTAGACACTAATAAAGTCTCTGAACAAGCCCATGTACTAGAATCATTTATACAGGAATCAAATCAAATGATTCTGGAAAAAAATGGTGATTCCGTAAAATGATGAAGAAGAATAAAATAGTTCAAAAAGAAGAAGTTGAAGGAGACGAAGAGTAAGGAAATGATGATACCAATTATATGATAATACATGTGCATGAATATCATGAGAAGGAGATTCATTAATAATAATTTTCTCATTGAACATCTCATGATGAATAAACCAAAAATACGTCACATGGAATAGAAGATGAAGAGCCAGATAAAGTGCATGAACCATCTTGTGATGATAGTATAAAACCTGATTTTGATCAATGATGGGATCTTGTGGCTGATGCTGAAAATGAAAAGGTTAAGTAAGATAAGATAGTTAAACTGAATGTAAGAGAACATGAGTTTCCAAAAAAATATGAGATCATTCCATGAAAAATAAGGGAAAACATGTGTTCGTTGATAAACAAGGGAAAGCCATAATGGCCAAGAAAGATATTGGTGCTTCTTTAAATAGAAAAGATGATGATATAGAGAAATAATCCTCACCAACCAATGAATATGATTTGTAATTGTCCTCTCTAGGACATGACTTTGGGATATAATCGTTGATGATGTTGGTTGATAACATTCCCATTTTTCTGAGTATAGACTTGAGGTGGTAGATGCTTGAGAACTCATTTAGTCAAAAATCAGTTTCTATTTCCATGTTTATGGATATGTTCATCTGGATTGAGGCTGACTTCAAATATATCTCCATTAGGTTTGAATCTAAAAAGAGTCCATGAATTGAAATTAAAACGTAGTCATGGAAGACAATATAAGATATAATATTCCTTGTCAACTTTCAAGATAATGTGAAGGATGTGTTTGATATTAAGATAACAAGTTCAACAAACCCACTACATGTATTGATGAGAATATCAATCTTGAACAAACATTTTAGAAGTCTTATGTCAAATACTAGAATGGAAAGCACAATTCAGTTGCTATGAATATATAGAGGGAAACAAATCTCTGAATAGAGTTTGGAGAAAATTTAAACAAGCAAGTAGATCTTTTGAATATTCCGAAAGAAATTCATAATGAATAAGAATAAAAAATTAACATTATGGAGAAGAAAAATAAGGATTAGGAATATTTTCCTAAGCACATTTAATAATATCATTGGTAGATTAAGAAGCTAAAAACAATTGTTAAGAAGTTAATGATGAATAAGAAAGAAATATTAGTTTTCCCAATCAGTTCTTTTATAGTACTTTCTTCATAATAATAATTATTTTAATCATAATGAAATCTTTTATTGTCCTTTATGTGTTTTGTTGTGTAGTACTAATCTTTCAGGTGCCATATTTTTCCATCACCTTTAATCCTATTTGAAAATCACAAAGGTGTAGAAAAAAATGATAAAAAAATACTAGGTAATGAATATAATTACATATCTATGGGAGAGTTTTATCTAAGAATATTTCCCTATGAAATGAAAAGAAAAAACTTTTTTAAGAATTTAATAATATGATCCATTGGGATTTCAAAACCAAAGGGTGAATTAGTCATTTTATCTTTGATCCATAAGTTAAGGGAGATAAGTATTTCTTTTATATTTATAAAGAATAATTCTAGGACCACATATTTTTTTCATAAATATGATTGTGCATTCCAAAAAGAGGAGATTTTTTATTTAATAATTTCTCCTTATGAATTTTTATTTTCACTATTTTTTTTAATAAAAATACAATTATTCTTATGAAAATTTATATTTTCTGAAAATATTATTCTCTATAGGAAATTTTCAAACTATAATTAAATTTTTATCCACATCTCGTTTTAGTGATTATTTTCATAATCTCTCTAAATCACACTCATCTTATTTATATGAAAAAATTTGGCTTCACTTCTAAAACTTCATAATCCTATAAATACATAAAGGTACAATATTCTTTTTTCTGGTTCCAAATTCAGGTTTTTGATTTCCTCAGAATTCATATTCTGAATTCCTGAGAATTCAGACTCCGAAATTATAAGAAATTCAGACTCCTAATTCTCTGAAATTTAGACTCTGAATTCCTTAAAATTAATATTATTAATCCTCTAAAAACGAGACTCCAAATTCATTACATTTCTCTTTCCGTATTCTCTGAAATGATGACTCCCAATTCTATAGAATTTGGACTATGAATTCATCAGAATTAAGACTCTGAATTCCGTTGAATTTTGAATCTGAATTCATCAGAATTTAGACTATGAATTTTTCAGAATTATCGATCTGAATTGCTCATAATTCAAACTCCAAATTCCTTACAATTCAGACACTTAATTCAATATAATTCATATTCTTAATTATTTTTAATACTGAATCCAAATATACAAGGCTTACATACTCTGATTGTTTATTTGGTTAGACTCTGAACATTATTTTTTTCCATCACTCCTAATTTTTTTTTGTTAAATACATCATTTTCTGTACATTTATAATGAAATGATGTCATTAAATCTATTTCTAACTAACTATTGGTTCAGGGATATGTGTACTGGTCCCTCTAAGATTCACGGAAAATATGGCCATTTGATGAGGGAGCTGTCTATTAGAGATGTGTTTACAAAAAGGTGCTCATTTTAATGAGCTCACAACAGTTCCATCACTCTTGTAATTGCATGCAGCTGAAGTAAAGAGAGAGAGACTCCCCTGCTTTGTGCAGTTCTGAACATAATGTTCCAATTTCTTCATGCAACTCTAATTGTTGTTATGTACAATCTAATACTTTCAGGGATAGGAAGACTGAGGTGCCGACCACCTTAATGATTGAAGGCTTGTAGGGATAGTAAGACAGATTATGATATTATTATTGTGGGCTTACCCTATTTTGGGTAAGACATAATTTCATTAAATTATAAATCAAGGGACCTTTATCCATGGTTGTTCGATACACTACTATGTGTTCTAAACGATTACATACATGCTAATTGATTTTTTTTTAAGTTTATATCTATTCTAATTTGATAAATAAATAAAGTATAACCTTTTTATACATTCTCATTGCATTATGTTCTCTGATAAATACAATTTTATATGCTTTAAGGTAGAATATTTAACTATGTAAACATTCATTATGCTTCATATCTGGGACCACATTTAGAGAACCATGTTTTTAGAAGATAGAATGATTGTTTAGTTAAACTAATAGTGGCTCTGGGAATTTAGTTTTTTTAACTTTGTTAAACATATTTTTCCTTACAGTTAAAAAATAAAATGTTTATAATCATACAATTCACCCACCTCTAGTAAATTGAGCATTTACATTCATATTTCATTCTTACAACTCCATGATAACACTCCAATGCACATGGTATTGATTATGATCAATAGAGAATTAAATAATAACCTGAATTAATGGTTATTAAAACATTTTAAGGTTAATATAGTGGTGCTTTAAGAGTTATATGATGATGATGTCCCATGGATACTATATGACATTTTTTCCTCTCAAATGTGTTTTTTCATCGAATGATTAGATTTTAATAGACATCAAGATGAATTATATAGTAATAATTTTTTATACCCTAATTAGTAATGAAGGATGTTTTTATTAAATTTTTTTATAATATATCCCATGATTTCACTAGACGAATTATTTCACAATTTTTATGAGTACAATTGAATTATTTCTCAACCCATGTTTCTATACTGTTTTTCACAATGCATAAGGATGGGTAAGGGAAATACTAATTTCTTGGAATATAGTGACGATTTATCTTGAAATAAATTATGTCCTATTATATAATATAAATATTTTTGGAAAATTCAAACTAATTAAATGTTTCAACATTTTAAATATATCTTCTGTAATTTATTATTTGTGATCAAATTATCCAAAACTATAATGGTAAAATGATCTTCAAATAGATATTAAACTATATTACTAAAAATAAAAAAAATTTGTGTATTTTTAATTTAATATATTTAATTGAAATTATAATTTTGTAAAAAAGTATTTTTACTATTCCTTGACAAATAAATGTTTTTCCAAAAATCCCAAAAATTTAACCTATGCTAATTTCCACACATTGAATTCGAAAATTATAGAATATTAGTATATTAAAAGGATTAAATGGTTCTTCTATAGTCATTATTTAATGTAAAAATTCTTCTAAATGGAATTTTAATCAATGAGAAATATATCACCAAATAATGGGATGTTACATTCTTCCACTTTATATGAATTCTCCCAATGAAATTCCATCACACTGATACAAAATAAAAGCGAATAATTTTTCCTCATAACATTTTTTGGTTCCCATATAGTATATCCATTTAGATAATCTTATAAAAAATTATATAGTATGATAATGTTCTTTATTTATAGATAATTCAATCTGTGATATAGAATCTCCAACACTTTTCCACGATATGACATATAATAATCAACCATTATGACCACATAGTTCATTACATATAAATATAATGTTTACACATCCACCTGGGAGACATATTTTAGAGTTATAAAAATATAATAAATAAAAATAACATCTAAATAGATAAATATTCGTGATGTATAATAATGTTCAACAAGATAATCATTTAGTTCTTGATATTTTAAAAACACGGGTAAGTGAAAATCTTTTTAATAAGTAAACAAAATCATCTCCTATAATTTTCATCATAAATAAAACACTTCTAAGACAAGTCATAGATAAATGATACATGTGAAAGGGTAATTTGATATGTTCAGTAAGGGTAAACATAGAAGATATCAAAATGACATAGGAAAAATGTATAAGAACATGATAATATAATTTGAAAAAAATTATACTCGGCATATCATTGATCGTAATCCATAATCATGTACTAAACATGGTACTTTGTAAGATAATAATAACATTGGAATCTTGAAAAAATACTATGAGAGAATAAAATTAAAACAAGTAATAGAATTTCTTAAAATGAATAAGAATAGAGGTTATTAGATAAAGGATAGAAACCACTATATTCATAACTAGTTTGGCTTGGGATAATAACACATCTTCTTTGGTATTGAAATAACCTTCCAGGTATCCTCATTTTAGGATTGGAATAACGTCCAATGTATCCACCAATCTGAAATTATATTACTAATTACCCAATTCAAGGGATGACGATATAAGTCCCAAAAATCAAATAATCAATACATTTTTTTCAACAATATAATAAAATTTTCATTACATTAGAAACCATGAAATAAAATATGTTTTATAATAACATTATCTAATAATAAATAAAGATAAACCAATGTGATTTGTAGAAACTCTTTTTATAATCATAATCCATCATTAAAATGAATAAGAGTGGTGTAATTGGATAACATCCATCATAAAGAATAACTAAATCAATATGATTTTATCTTATAATGAATATGATTCTAAAAAAGAATTGTAAACATTTATTGAGAAAAAAACATATACTTGAAAATAAATTTTCTAAAAAAATTGAAAAAAAAATCAAATTATTTATCTTGAAAATAAACATAGAGATATATTATTTAATATTTAAAAAATTTAGGGGTCATGATCACTATAAATGTTGTATAAGGTAGTGAAATGATTCTTTTAAAAAAAATTATTAATTTAAACAATCAATTTTTTCAAAATGAATTGAATATTTATTTTAATGCATGTTTTAAAAAAACATAAATTGGTAAAATTGACTACAAAAAATTATAATATTACATTAAATAAATTTAATATATATAAATATCATATATATGAATGAAACCTTATATTATATAGAAGAGATATTTGAATCATATTTTATTTAAGAATGTTATTTTATAATGTCACGAACCAACCCTGGTCGACCCTGAACCGGTCACCCGAGTCGGCACACGACATGGCCTGAGAGGCGTTCCCGATCCTCCTGGGCTGGAGACAAGCACCTGAGCATCAAAATAGAACAAGACGGAATGATTTCGCCCGATAAAATAAATAATACAGTGGAAGGAAAAGGAACACAAAGTTAATAAACAAAACAAAATGAAAGAATGACCAACAACAACAAACTAACCTGACCATGACTAAAACTCCTCACAACACCGAGGGTCACACGCCAGTCCACAGCAAAAACTCACCCACAATGAGAGAGCTCAAGTAAACCTGCAACAGAAGCTATAAATAGGAAAACACTATAGGCATGAGTATTAAAACTCAGTAGGTAGGCCCGACTAATTCTATTCCCAATGAACATACCATTAAATAAATAATTCATTGATTCCAGGTTTGAACTAAATTATATGAGACATAAGTTTCCAAAAACACTTTCTTTTCTAAAATAATAAGTAGTCCATTGCCCTTTTTAATTTAGGAAAACTTTTAGTGTTTTGAAGAAACATATGAAATGCATTTTAAAACACTTTTGTGAACAATTTATAAATCCAAACAATAGTTGTTAGTAAAAAAGAACATCACACACAACACACAACCCACACTAAGGGAAATGGAAAAAGTGGAACACAGGTGTCAGCAACTGAACATGACCTCTCAATCATCCGCCACATAGAAATAAACACTAAAAAAACATGGGTCGAACCTAGGAGATCATGAACAATCCAGAACATTCTATACATCTGACTCATCCTGAAGGCATTCCCTTACTCGATAACGTCATAACGCCCATACTACTACCCGATATATCCCTGCATGGCCTAACCGAGGAGCCTAATCCCCATAGCAGCAAAAAATCAGTATTCCCCTACTATGCTGCCACTAACCAGTGTGTGGTCTAAACTAGTACAACAATCATTCTCAGAAGATTCACTCAATATGCCAGGTTCCCATGTCAACACAAAAATAAAAAGGGGGTCATCCACAATTTAAATCAATCTATCACAATGCACACATATCACATACAACCCAGACAATCAACACACACCAAATATCACCCATGAATGGGTTTTCCAAAATAAATAATTTTATTAAAGTGCTAAACGGGCCTTCACAAATATTAAAGAAAAACCTCATTTCTCGAGAAATCTCAAAAACCTTGTTCATAAGAAATCATATATCTTTAAAATTAGAAGTACATTTGAAATTCCGTGAATTATGTTTAATGTCCAAAAATGAATTCTTTGAATACTGGGTTTCCAATCGTCAAGAAAATGTTTCAATTTCTCGGTATAAAATAAACGGCTCTTTTTGCACTAAATAATCATATAAATTTTAATTATATTATATTATTTCTAATTTATTAGAATTATTAAAACATCAAGCAATTAATAAATTCTAAATCTAAAGGTAAGTGTAGTGGGGGACCTACCTCAATTTGTAACTTGAACATGAAGAAGCGGCACACCCCACAAAGGCGTGCAAGAACGCACAAACCGATGATCAGTATTACGGTTTTCCTTGCCGACACGTTGCACCAACAACACAGACTACTATGAACATAGAGACATGGAATTAAAACAATAAAAATGAACAAACAACGTGAAATAACCATCTTGACACATTTTCAAAACACAACTCGCACAAGGGTCGTCGACCATCAAACTTTTCAAATCAATTAAACAGGTGAAACAATTTATCCAAACAAAGTAAACCAACAATTTCCACATGATATATTTTATTTAACAACAAAAATTCATAACCAACAACTTAAGAGGTGTGAACATAAAGTGAACATAGTAAAAATATTTTAAAGAGGCATGAGCAATGGGATACAACCTCAATAACAAAGAAACTTTCAAATATCTAGTGCGAAACTTCAAACACACAACGTTCGCACCCCAAGGATGTCAAGATCAACCATAAACAGTATGATTAAAAATTAAACTTTTGAATCTCTCCTAAACATTAAAACCATAGCAACAGAAACTAAAAAAAACATGGGAGGGAGAGAAAATAAATACTGAAAGGGAGATTTTCCACCAAAAGAGAAGACGAAAGGGGGAGAGGGTCATTGGTAGTGCAAGGCCAGCCATAGGGATGGTCAGAGGAGGATGTTCTAGAGCTGGTCGCTAGTGGGAGGAGTGGTGTGGCTTAGGAGGGGGTCACCAGACCTGGGTGCATCTGAATGGTGGTGTGGTGGCCAAATGATGTGCGGACAGCGGGGGAGCAGTGGCTAAAAGGTGTGGAACCGGGAAGGGGAACTGCGTCAGGGTTGTTGGAAGGTGAGCGGCCAGCAGGAGTAAGAGCCGGAGGAATCCGCTGGCATGAAAAGGGCCGAAGGAGGGAGGTGGGGCCGACATTAGGGGGTGCACACTGGACGAAGGGAAGGGGAGTGGTCCACTGCCGATGGTCGGATGAAGATGGAGAAAAGGTTTCAGTGCCGGCCCGGAGGTGAGAGCGCGCTGCCGGTGTGAGAAGGGACCGAAGGATAGTGGCACTGGGACAAAGGGAGGAGACAGAAGCTGCTAGTCTTGCGCAGGAGGAGGGAGGCCGAGGGGGGGGGGGTGAGGCGCTTTGTGGCAGAGAAAAGGGGAGAGGAAATAGCTATGGCTGCAAGGTGACCCGAGAACAGCGAAGGCTGGCTGGAAATCGGGGGGGTGCAGGGCTGGTCAGGAGGCTCCTGCTTGTGCCATGGGAGAAGGAGGGCTCCAGGGGGAACATGGTGTAGGTTAGGTTGAGGGGTGCGTTGTTTTGTGGCTGAAGTAGGGGGTTCCAACGACGGTCCACAGAAGAAGAAGGAGAGGATGGCGACTGGCCATGGCTGCAACGAGGAGGTCAGTGGAGGTGCTGGCCGTAAGATCAGTTTGGCACTGGAGTGGAGCAGCCGAGCAGCAGCGTGCCAGAGGAAGGGTAGACGGGGAAGCCTTGCAGAGAGTCGGCAAGGAGGAGATGCTGGGTGAACCGAGGGAAGGAAAGGGTGAGGTGACGGCTGAGTGAGAGAAAAAAATGAGAGGGAGTATAGCGTGGAAGAACAAAACCCTAGCAAATGGAAATAAAAAAAATAAATCAATCAATCAATGGAAATAAAAATAAAAATAAAAACCCAATAACATTAATAATAATAGTAACAGTAATAATAAAACAACCTTAACAATAATATAAAATTGATAAAAATATTAAGTTTAATAAAAAAAATTCTTTAATAATAATCCATTATTATTATTCATGAAAAATAAAAATAAAAATAATATTATCATTTCTCAAGTTATTTATTCAAATAAATTTTAATTTTCAACTACTCCAATTTATTTTTATTTTCTGGCTTCAAATACCGTAGTCGACGTTACCCGAACTAACTGCATGACTTCCTCTAGTCATGCGGTGCCCGCACACTAACATAAAATAATAATAATAACAATAATGATAATAATAATTATAATAAGAATAATAAGAATAATAATAATGATAATTTCATCTTTAAATAGCACAATAAATCACAAACATTACACATTTTAAAAATTTATGAAGGCAGGCGGATCATGAAAATGTTAAAGCTGCGTCGCGCGGGGTATCCAAAATGAACTCTTCCCGGGCGCTCAGCAACGTCAGCTGAAAAACGCTCATTTTTTTTAACATGACTCAAATGTTTTTCATCTCGGACTCAACCCAAACTACAAAAAAGTTTTAAAAAGTCAATGGAAATTATAAAATAAAATAAAAGATGGAGTGGGGTGTGAAAATTCTCCCCACCATAACGCTTTCCGCCCTCAGAAATCCAAAACCAGATCAAGACATAATGATGAAACTTCTTAAGTGTCCCTCATCCCCTAAATTTTATGCACCTCCAGTTGATAAATCCAAATAGACACTGAAAACCCATGACACACAACTCAACGTTAAAACATGATCACCTTAATCATCACCAAGAAGAACCCAAACCATCAGTTTCAACCCAGGAACGAATGAACATAAATCACCTCCAAGATTTATCCCTGTAATATTAGTCCAACAAAACCATTGGTCGTAATCCAATCTCAACGTTCACTCGAAATGACAGACTCAAGATTATGTGGTTCTGCATGAGACCACCTACCACCAAACGATACACGAAAAGAAACTCCGATACTGTCATGGGGAGGCCTGAATGGACTACCCACCATAAGGATCAGACAAACCATATATTAATTTCAGTGTAACTCTGCAAGACCCACTGTGGGTCTCCCCACCATAAGAACTGATGATATTAAACCATTGTAAAAACATTCCACATGGACCAGAAACCCCCACCGTGATGGGGGAAGAAGGGAAGGGCCCGACTGATTGAGCATCAAAACTATTATCATCTCCCCATCAAAAACACCGCACACTCGGAAAAACAAAAACCATGCCACACTAAGGATGAAGATTGACCCAAGGCCCTTCTTCACTGCTGGGGTCCTCTTGACTACGCGCAGGCTTCACTCTGGCACCTATGGTTGGAGCACCGATGATTGAAGCATCTCCTTCCTCGTAGTCAGGCTTCAGAAATTCCCAAAAATAACACACCACTCAGATTTTTACCAAGGACACTTCCTTTAAAATAAAAGTTTCAAAGAGATTCAAACACAACCATTCTTACAACTGAAAGGAAAGGAACACCGAAAAATGCTACAAGTGATGATTATTATGCCCAAGAAACACTACAAAGTGAATACCTCAATCTGATCCCCAAACATCTCCATACACCTGCGGACAAACTGAGCTGACCTTTGATGTGCCAGGATTGGCTTCGATGTGCTTCTTCGAAACACCGCGACATAATCGCTACAAGTGACCCCAACGTCCACAGGTGTTGCCGGGTCTCAGAGCACTCAGACAGGTCCCCCTCTTGTGACCCTTCCTATCACACTGGTGACAGATCACGACATTGCGATGTGAAGAAGATGACTGAAGGACTGATGGCCTCTTGATTCTTCTACCCGCACCGCCAGGATAAGGTCGCTTCTCATTCTTCTTATCACCATCCTCTGCACTGCTTCCCAAAGATGGAGTGTTTGCCACCTCAAGTCCTCCTATTAACCCAGCTTCAGCCAAAAAGGCTTTCCCCACGGCATCCGAGAATGTGGTTAGGTTGATCACTTCAACTTTTGATCGCAGCTCAGGTTGGAGTCCAGACTCGAATTGTCGAGCCTTTCCAGGATCATTGGCAACAAACAACTGATCATACAGAACTAGGTCTATAAAACATCGATAGAATTCCAGTACCGATTCAATGCCCTGCTGAAGACAACACAACTCCATCCTCTTCCACAGCTTCATCAACTCAGAGAAGTGTTGTTGGATGAACGATTACTAGAAAAACTCACATGTCAGATATTCTCGAGGCTTTTTTCGAGACATGGACTTCCACAATTTCCATGTTGGGCCTTCAATGATGAAGGTAGCCAACTTCACCTTTAATGACTCAGGTAGCCCAATGAAACTGAATGTCATCCCAATCTTTTGAAACCACTTCTATACCTCAAGAGGCTCTGATTTTAAATAAAAGAGAGGTGGGTTCATCTTCCAGAACTCCAGAACATAAGCGATGGGCTGATCAACTGGAGGATTATCTAGGGGCGCACCACATGAAGCTGCACCTTGGGAATCCATCAAACTGTCGTGGCAGTGAACACTAAGGAATACAGAAACAAAAAACATAGTCAAAACATGGTCATTTCCATTTCAATTTCAACTTTTCACAATTTACAAAATAAAACATTACAAAACCTTTTTCAGAACGAAGGAAAACTCAAACGATTCAATAGGGGAAACTAGTGATGATGGAAGACTCAAACATATGGTTGGCGGCCATACGCCAGTCACACCATCGTCACTTAGAGCATTCTAGGGAAAATTCCCTGGCTCTGCATGGCTTTCCAGACCATGTGATCTCATAGAGTTCACTTGCTAGACTCATATTTCATTTCCCAATATAAAACAAGTCAAAGGAACAAAAAATACACCAACATCCCAGACATCTCATGGTGACCTGAGGTTTGGAACGTGCAAGGGTTCATGACGCCCTTCTCGCCCATACGCCCCGAGTCCCGAAAATTTCACTCCCTCTACCATGACAATACCAAATAACAATGGGTGCTCTAAAAAACAAGGTTCGCTTAGGATCCAACCTACTATGATACCATTTTTTCACGAACCAACCCGGTTTGACCCTGAACCGTTCACCCGAGTCGGCACGTGACATGGCCCGAGAGGCATTCTAGATCCTCCCGGGCTGGCGACAAGAACCAGGGCATCAAAAGAGAGCAAGAGTGAAATATTTAACCCGATAAAATAAATAAAGCAGTAGAAGGAAAAGGAACACAATGTGAATAAAAAAAGAAAAAGAAAGAACGACCAACAACAACAAACTAACCTGACCACGACTAAAACTCCTCATGACTCCGAGAGTCGCTCACCAGTCCACAAACAAATCTCTCCCAAAATGAGAGAGCTCAAGTCAACCTGTAACAGAAACTAAAAATAGGAAAACACTATAGGAATGAGTATTAAAACTCAGTAGGTTGGCCCGACTAATTCTATTCCCAATGCACATACCATTAAATAAATAATTCATTGATTCCAGTATTGAACTGAATGATATAAGATGTATGTTTCCACACACACTTTTTTTTTCTAAAACAAGTAATCATCCATTTCACTTTTTAATTTATGTACAAGTTTAGTGTTTAGAGGAAACATATGAAATGAATTTTAGAACACTTTTTCGAACAATTTAGAAATCCAAACATTAGTTGTTAATAAAAAGGAAAATCACACACAACACACAACACACAACACACACAAAGCGAAATAGAAAAAGTGGCACACAGGGGTCAGCAACCGAACTCGACCTCTCAATCATCCTCCACGTACAAATTAACACTAAAAGAAACATGGGTTGAAACTAGGATATCGTTAGCATTCCAGAACATACTATACATCTAACTCATCCTGATGGCATGGCCTAACTCGATGATGTCATAATGCCCATACTACTACCCATTATATCCCTACATGGCCTAACCAAGGGGCCCAATCCCCATAGCTGCAATAACTCAGTATTCCCCTTCTATGGGACCACTAGCCAGTTCATGGTTTAAACTAGTTCAACTATCGTTCTCAGAAGATTCACTAAATATGCCAGGTTCCCATGTCAACACATTCAATAAAAAGGGCTACGTCCACAATTTAAATCAATCAGTCCCGATGCAAAAAACATCACATACAACTCATGCAATCAACTCACACCAAAGATCACCCATGAATGAGTTTTCAAAAATAATTTATTTTATTAAAGTGCCAAACGGGCCTTCAAAAATTTTAAAGGAAAACCTCATTTCTCGAGAAATCTCAAAACCCTTGTTTAGAAGAAATCATATATCCTTAAAACTAGAAGTACATTTGAAATTCCGTGAATTATGTTTAAAGGAAATACATGAATTCATTCAATAATGGGTGTCCGCTCATCAGGAAAATGTTTCAAGTGGTCTGTATAAAAAAACGACTCTTTTCTCACCAAATATTCATATAAAATTTAATTATATTAAATTATTTCCAATTTATTAAAATTAATAAAACAACAAGAAATTTATAAATTCTAAATCTTTAGGTAAGTGCAGTGGGGGACCTACCTCAATTTTCAGCTTGAACATGACGACGTGACACGACTCGCAAAGGCGTGCAAGCACGCACAAACCGATGATCAGTATTGCAGTTTTCCTTGCCGACACACAGCAACAATCGTACAGACTACTGAAAACATATAGACATGGATTTAAAACAATACAAATGAACAAAAAATGCGAAAGAACCATCTTTACATGTTTTCAAAACACAACTCGCACAAGGCTCGTCGACCATCAAACTTGTCAAATCAATTAAACGGGTGAAACAATTTATCCAAACAATGTAAACCAACAATTTCCACATGATATATTTTATTTAACAACAAAAATACATAACCAACAACATATGAGGTGTGGACATCAAGTTAAAAAAGTAAACTTAATTTAAAAAGGCATGAGAAATGGGATCCAACCTCAAGAACAATGAAACTTTAGAATTTCCAGTGCGAAACATCAAACACACAACGTTCGCACCCCAAGAATGTCATGATCAACCCTAAACAATATGATTAAAATCAAAACATAAGAATCTCCCATATAAATTAAAAACATAGCAACAGAAACTAAAAACAACATGGGAGGGAGAGAAAATAACTACCGAAAGTGGGATTTTCCACCAAAAGAGAGGCCCGTAGGGGGAGAGGGTCGTTGGCTGGGAGAGGCCAGTCATAGGGCTGGTCAGAGGATAATGTTCCAGAGCTGGTCGCTAGTGGGAGGTGTGGCGTGGCCTAGTAGGGGGTCACTGGACCTGGGGTGTGTCCGAAAGGTGGTGTGGTGGATGGACGATGTGCGGACAGCGGGTGCGCAGCGGCTGAAAGGTGTGGAGCATCGAAGGGGAACTGGGTTGGGGTTGTTGGATGGTGAGCATCTAGCAGGGGTCGGAGCCGGAGGAAGTCACAGGCCGGTGAATGCCAGAATGAGGGAGGTGGCACTGGCAGTAGGGTGTGCACACTGGACGAAGGGAAGGTGAGTGGCCCACTGCCGCTAGTCAGACGAAGATGGAGAGGAGGATACAGAGTCGGCCTGAAGGAGAGAGCGTGCTGCCGGTGTGAGCAGGGAACGAAGGATGGTGGCACTAGGAGAAAGGGGGGAGGTATCTGTTGCTGGTCTTGTGCATGAGGAGGGAGGCCGAGGGGGGGCACTCTGTGGCGGAGCAAAGGGGAGACGAAACGGATGCGGCTGCAAGGCGACCCGAGAACAGCTGAGGATGGCTGGAAATTGGGTGGTGAGGGGCTAGTCAGGCGGCTCCTGCTTGTGCCTAGGGAGAAGGAGGGCTCCAGGGGGCGTGCAGTGCAGGGTAGGCAGAGGGGTGTGGCATTGTGTGGGTGAGGTAGGGGGTTCCATCAACAGTCCACAGACAGAGCCGGGGAGGATGGCGACTGGTTGTGGCTGTGGAAAGGAGGTTGGTGGAGGTGCTGGCCAGGAGATCAGCTTGGCGGTGGAGTGGAGTAGCCGAGCAGCAGCGTGACGGAAGAAGGGTAGCCGAGGGCGTTGTGTAGAGAGTCGGCAAGGAGGAGAGTCTGGGTGAACCGAGGGAAGGAAAGGGTGAGGTTGTGGCCGAGTGAGAGAAAAAAACGAGGGGGAGGGTAGTGTGGAAGAAAAAAACCCTAGCAAACGGAAATAAGAATATGACAAAATAAATAAATCAATGAAAATAAAATTAAAAATAAAAACCAAATAACATTAATAATAATAGTAATATTAATAATAAAACAACTTTAACAATAATATAAAAATGATAAAATTAATAATTATAATAAAAACAATTCTTTAATAATAATCCATTATTATTATTCATGAAAAATAAAAATAAAAATAATATTATCATTTCTCATGTTATTTATTCAAATAAATTATAATTTGCAACTACTCCAATTTATTTTTATTTTCTCGCTTCAAATACCATAGTCGACGGTACCCGAACAAACAGCATAACTTCCCCTAGTCGTGTTGTGCCCACACACTGACCTAAAATAATAATAATAATAATAATAATAATAATAATAATAATAATTATAATAACAATAATAATAATGATAATAATGATCATTTCGTATTTAAATAGAACAATAAATCACAAACATTACACATTTAAAAAATTTCCGAAGGCAGCCAGATCATGTCGATGTTTAAGCGGTGCCGCGCGGGGTATCCAAAATGCGCTCTGCCCGGGCGCTCAACAATGTCAGCTAAAAAACACGCATTTTTTTAACATGACTCAAAATTTTTTCATCCGAGACTCAACCCGAACCCCAACAAAATTTTAAAAAGACAATTAAAACTATAAAATAAAATAAATTATTGAGCGAGGTGTGACATATAATCACTAATTCATAAAGAGAGTAAAATTATCGACAAAAAGTATCAATAAATAACCATAAGAGATGGAAATTAAAGACATTAGGATTTGATATTTGAAAAAAATTCATCATTAGAAACATATAATTAAATAATCTTGTTAAACAATAAGAATGTTTCATAAAACCCTTAACACTAAGGAAACTTTGAAATTTAACACCCATGAATGAATATAATTTAATTATTCTGAAAATAAAATGATAATATATAAATTAACAATATTAGTGGTAAATTGTTCTATATTTACACCATATATAATAATATATATTCGTAACAATATAAATGATCCAAAGAAGGAGAATTGAGACAAAAAATACCTTAACATTAGCATTGAATTCCACCATACATGGAAGAACAACATTTATAATAAATAAAATATTATATTAAATTAATTAAACATCCTTAATTATATATATTAAAACATATATTGTTTAATTATCATATCTCATAAATGTTTATATACAATTGAATGTTAAAATAATATTTAAGGAAATTACTAATCTTTTGCATTTGTGTTTTGATATTTTATATTTGGCGCTCATGCTTGGACCACGGTTAAATAAATTAATGAATTTTATTTCATTCCTAAATATTTTTTATATTATTAAATAATTTATTTATATTAATTATAATCTTTTAGTGATAGAAAATTAAATACACCATTCGTATATTTGGTAGGTCGCACGTGCGAACGAATGTAGTTTCAATTTAACCAAAAAATAAAATCAATGGAATATAAAATATATATTAACAATCAATAATAATTTTTATATCATATATATGTCACATATATTCATTAAATGTACCCAGATTAGATTTAATTGATTGAGTTAGTGAAATATGTGTCACATCACTTTGCAAATTTTGTAATACTTCATACACATGAACGATGTAATCATATTATAAATAGATTAGAATGTAAAATGATACATGAAATAAATAATTTCAAAAGTATAAATATGTTAAAAATATCAGATATATTCATTTAATCTATCCTTATTACTAACCATGTAAATAAAAAAACATCAAATTATTTTTCATGGCAGTAGTGCGACATATTATTGACCGATGTAATTATTTTCCAAGGGTTTGGGGGTATGAAGGTGGATGTGATATTATAATTACTATGGAATAATAATTTAATTAATATAATATATAATCACTATAAATATTGTTTTTTTTAGATTAGAGAAACAATTATGGAAAATAATACCCTTATTTCATGAGGAAGCAGTTCACCATAATCAGGATTGACAGTTTCATTTACAATATGATTGAAGATGAGGTTGTTATAAGTAATTAAATTAACATTATAAAATTATAGTATATTGTTTTAATTTAAATAAAATTTAGGAATATTTGAATAAAAATTATGAATAAATCAAACAACAAATAATAATCTAAAATATTATCGTATCCTTAAAAAACATAGATTTTTTAATTTAAAGCCTTCATTGATTGGATTTTTTTATTTCACCATGTTTAGTAGGATGTGGTATGGTATGTAAATAAATGATTTTTTAGGGATATTACATTCACATTTTTTTGAAGTGTTCTTAGGAGTGTATATTGGATGTCCTTTTATTAGTGGGGGAGATGACACAAATGTAATTTTTTAAATGTGTAAATTTAAACTTCATTTTTTCACATTCCACAAGACACAAAAATAGACTATTATCAAATATAAAAGGTGATTTAGTTAACATATTTCTATAAGATCATTTTTTTCATTGTGTTTTAGCCATTTATCCCAATATATTTGCAATTTGACCCCTAGTAAACTAGTTTTCTCCTTTACCATGATAATTAATATTTTTTAATTTTATTCCTGTTAATTTTTGAATAATACTAATTTTATTATTTTATGCAATATAAAATTTCCAAATACTAAATACAGAAATAATTTTTCAAAATTCTATGTTCTAATGTGAATAAATTTATTTAAAATTAAATTGTAATCCCAATGTGGAATCTATTTTCCAAAAATAAAATGTTTAAATGAAAAAATGATTATATATAAAAATTAAACAATAACGTATTTACATTAAAATATATAATATAAATAAATATAATATTTTACAAAATTTATTTTTAAAAACATTTTAAAACAATTATAATATTACAGTTTCATTAAATGAAAATGTAGTTTTCAATTAAAACACTTATTTTTAATAATTAATCTGAATTATGTCTTTATAATAAAATATCCAAAAAATCCCCTTAATATAATTTATACAGTTAGATTTCCAAAAAAATCAATGTAATTAATGTTCTATTATTTATAAATTTTAATTTTAATTTTTTCATCAAAAAAATTTTGAGATAATATCTTTCCAAGAAAATATAATGAAATGAAAAAGGTAATATGTTTTTTTAATATGATTTAATTTTTTTTTAAATTATTTTTAATACTTTTTGTTCAATTTAATAATACATAGTTTAATGTTGAGGTAATATTGATAATTTTTAAATAATAATATTAATATTTTTTTGGTCTATTAAAATACTATCTTCCATGTAATGAATGATATTGTTAAAATGAAATTTATTAAAAAAATCATTATATCATGGGGTGTAACAAATATGGAAAACATTGTGAACACAATGGAGATTCGATGAATTTTCCATGTGATAATCCATGTAATGAAAATATAATCATTCTTGAGGGGACTAGAATATATAGGAATCATCTAAACCTTAATTCATAATATAATAACCATAACCCAATGATACATTCATAAGAATATGATGTAAAAGACATCATTCTCTCTATATCATTGAAAGTTATCATCATTAATTTTTTTTTCAAATTTTATATACTTATATAGACAATTGAATGGATATATCTGTCGATGTTATTTCCCCATATATAATTGGTCCCAATTACTACTTTATTTCACCATGTTCATCCCAATAAATTAGAGTTATGAATATCCCATAATAGAGGTCTTAATAATGATGTTCCTTAATTCTTCCCATAATGCATCTGCTGTGGGAAGATTCAACCAAAACATTGTGGGGATACCGACTACTTTTCAAATCCTTAACCTTTAATATCAAACTATCTTATAGTTTTTAATGGACCACTAATAATCAAAATTAAATCTAAATATGAAATATAATGCAAAAAATCTATAATGTAACTAAATACTTATGATGTATTCACAAAAACAATGATGATTTACTATGATCTCAATCACATATGATGAAGAGTAATACTCTATAGAATGTCGAATAATCTATACTCTATAAAATATTATGTTAGTAAATACTGAAGTATTATTTAATTGTGGTAAATTAATTAATTTATTAATGTGATTGACTAAAATCCAAATATAATTGTTCTGTTTAGTTGTTATACATATTCAGATAATCATATCCATGTTAATTTCTTCACATTTCATTTTTTTTATTTGGGTAATGGTTGTAAGATCCCCTTATAAATATCACTAATGTCCATCACATGGTGAAACACTATTAACATAATGTCATACTCTAAAATAATAATTTCCAAATTATCCACTGATAAATATTTATTTATATATCTATACATATTTTTAATTCATATATGTATAGAGAATTATTATGTACAATATTCATATAAAATATCTATTTACAATTCATTCTTTATAGGATACATACTTGGATCATGAAAATTTACATTACAACATGATCATATTTAAACACATGATCATTCCTCTCTTTATTATATAATTCAACATCTTCCTTCCTAACCTTCATAGTCATATCACTATTGGATGATAGAAAATTCATTTGATAATGATATGATCTATCCGAATTCCTAATTATTTCATGACCCAACCCTAAAAAATCTTAATATTGGATAAATCATCATCATGGATAAACATAAATGACCCCCTTAACTAATAACATAAACTACCATCTTTTCTATCACAATGTTTTAATGTACTTAGTAGTTGTGATTTGGGATCAACATTATCCTTCATCTATGTAACATATTAAAATAATTTAATGTCAATGTATATGTTAATATTTATTCATCATTATTTATAAAACACCTTTATTTATTCATATAATGTCTTCAAATCATTAATACAAAAATTTCATTTGGAATCGCTAAATTATATTCTAGGTAAACTTTCTCATTATTTTTTAATTTTTGCAAGGAAAATAGTAGGACCAAGTTGATTTTAATATTGATTTTATTCATGTTTATTCTTTTTTTGTCAAATGTACATTAGAAGAATGGAAAAATCACCACACATTTTATTTTGTGAAACTCATGATGACCCTTGGATTAGAGTAATTAGACTCACAAAGCCTTATATGGTCTATATTAAACTAGTTAACCAGGATAAAAGAATAATCAAATAACGTTCACATTAAATCTGAAATGAGATGATAGATTTTCTTGAATAAAGAAATTTCAATAATTTAATAGTCCTCATATGGACTATTAATGAAGTTTATGAAGAATCTGTGTCTAGATAATCAATGTCTGTATGACTATGATTAATCGAATGTGATGAATCTATGTAATTCTGGGCGTTTTCATAAATCATTAGTTAGTTGTGGAATATATAATGAAAGCATGATAGAAGAAGTAATTTGTGAAAAAGATATTTAAAATTGTATTAAGATTTATTGAATATATATGGAAATAAATATGGGTGAAAAAGATCATTTTCATCATGATCATATTCATTGAAATTATATTCCAAACGATTAGATTTGTGATTTGAAGGAAATATTAGTGTTGAAAAAAAGGGATGTTTTGATACATTCCAATGAAAATATGATCACGTTGAATCAATTATAAATTAGTTCAAATTCATGAATGATTTAATGATATAGGAAGTTGATTTTAAAATAATTAAGTTGAATAGAAAAGAGATTGGAGTTTACAACTGATATCATATTCAAAAGATAAAGAACAAGCTGATTGGACTTAGTATGAAATTGTAATCATAAGGGAATGGTTTTTAGAATGATGGATTAAAAGAAAAGAAAAAAATGTAATCAATAATTTAAGCAACCATTTAAATGGTGTGAAATTTCTTTTTTTTATTCAAGTGGGATAAGCGAAGAGCTAGTGAAAATGATGAATGTGCTATGAAGGGGAAGCATGTAATTAATATTAGATGTTTCACATCACAAAGTGGATAAAATCAATTATTTTAGAGCATATACCAATTAATCTTGTTAATAATATTTATTAATAGTAATGGAGAAATAGAATTAGACATATCTATTAGGATTAACAAATTATAATCATACAAATATTTGAAAAGAATGTAGAACAGAGAGCTGAAGATGATAGTAGAATTGAGAAGTGTTGCGAAGAATTAAGAAGATTTTATAAGGTAATTATTAACTCTAAATTCTGAAAAACATTAAAATTTGTGAAATATGGTTTATAAGGAACGATTTCTAGTTTCCCACCAAAACAATACATGGGTCACCAATAAAAGGAAACCATAATTTACAATATTTCTATTGAATGTACTATTAATTGCATAATATAGAAAAAAATCGTCTATTTATGGGAGGGAAATAATTTTTCATATTGATCCATTATTGAATATGTTTGTAAGAAATAAGTGAATGGAGAAGGTGAAAGAATGCATCGTTGCTTTAATATTCTCACCGTATTCAGTGATTATCATATTCAGTTTTTTACAATAATTATCTTTTCAATTATATTATGTTGGTCATCATATCAGTCTGGATAATCAAATCATGGATTTATTTATTAGTATTTCTAATATGAGAATTAATTCTTAATTTACTTGATTTTATTTAAATATAGACACATCAATCATATTGGGAAATCATATTTTACGATTGGAGTGAATGTATCTGATTTAGAGAATCAAAGCGAGCAGATCAAACTGAACAGTTGGAATTGAAATATTTTTCACAGTCCTGGATGTCAATATCAACCACTGGTTAATATATTGATGAATTTTTTTAAAAAATATACATTTGTGAAGTTAAAAATAATCATAGGTAACCAATGTTATTACAATAATTATTTTGTACCATATATGTGCAAAGAGGGTGCACATGCACTATTGGATAGTTTAAATAGTTCTACATAAGGGAAATTGCATATCCTACTCATTTAAAAACAAGAAATTTTTTAATTGATTTTTTTTGTAATTTATTATTATTAACCCATACCAATGACGTTTCTATTCTTATTCAATACTATACCTAGTATATAATTGTATTCCTGTGGAGGTGTGTTTGAATTGTTTCTTCAATAGGGAATTAAATCACTAATTGTAGTTGAATGTTATTTCAAGGAATCATAAAAGAATTTTGTATCACTGATTCAAAGCCGAACCCTCTATGTGATAAAAAACACTGATTGGGCACCTTCATGTGGTATTAGAGGCAAGGTTCCCTTCTCTTATTCTTTACTGATGGAGATTTTGAATTTTGTGAAATGTAATGGTATTTTAGTGATGGATAGTAAGAATTATAATATCCATAATGATATATTTTTTCATTTATCTTATGTCTATATGGTATGATTTTCTTGAAGATGAAATATTTTTCTTTCCTCCTATTTATGATAGTCTTCATCAAACATCTATTTATAAAAAGAATCTTGGGAATTATGGAAGATCCATGACTGTTTTACTATAATAAATCTATGAAATTGAATTCCAATGGGTGAATGGTTTTTCTAAAATCAAAGGTATATAGATTAAATTGAGATAAATTTATGACGGATATTAAAAATAAATGATGTGAAAGATACATTTAATATTTAAGTATAATGATTAGATGTTAGATGATGATAAATCTCATGGGTACTTCTTTACTTGGGTGAATGACGTTTTCATAACAATCATATGTCTCAGAAAAATTATATATGATTCTATATTTTTTGATAATTCTTTGAGAATACATTCTGAAAATATGATGAAAAGTTTTCTTTATTGTAAGATAGATGTCTTGAATCATTATCTCTAGATAATTATATATACACTCTCATCACTTATGAAATGAGATGGTAGAAAGGTATGAAAATAAAAG
The DNA here is from genome assembly GCA_963277665.1 of Viscum album. Lineage (NCBI taxonomy): Eukaryota > Viridiplantae > Streptophyta > Magnoliopsida > Santalales > Viscaceae > Viscum > Viscum album. Next base: position 1,375,678,506 of record OY728158.1, on the reverse strand, counting down.
CAATTGTTGATAGGGAAATTTATTTCATTTATTAAAAGAAATAAAATTCAATTAATTTTTTTATTTAAGTTGAATCTTTTGATTTTGATTCTTAATACGAGGTATGTAACAAAATTACTCATTTTTTATCCTTATGTTAAAAAAATGTTAAATGTGGAATATGAAATTATAAAGGGAAACATCCCTTGAAATTCATTGATTGTGGACCCATTGGACACATTATGGCAGATTGTCCTAGAATAATGAAATAAGAGTATAGTGATAAAAACGAATGAATGTAAAGAAAATCCTGGATGAAATAAGAAGATAATGGGAAATTGTATTCCAAAAGGAAAGATTGTAAGTTATTTAAATCCAAAAAATTATATTTATCATTTAAGGATGATGAAGAAAAAAGAAATTGATGATGAATCGGAAAAATTAATTGATTAAGATATTAACAATACATTTACTACAACAATGGATGATGAAAAATTTGGAAGAAGTAGTTCTGAAGAAGAAGAAACACATAATGTGTTTCATTTCATTCATGTCACGACCCGTCCTCGGGGCTCGTGCCATGACTACCCCAAGCCCGCATTCCATATGCATGGTGCTGGCGACTACCTCCAAAGCTGTAAATCCTGAAAAATGGGAAGGCGTTGCCTATATAAAAGTAAAAGAGCACAACAGCGTACACAAAACATGTAAGCACTAAATATAATTCAATACTAAAGTAGGTGTTGAACTTAAATGGGCCAGTATATGAACCCTACTAAAATTACAGTTAAACTGAAAAGAAAGTACAACAGAAGTAAAGTAAAGCAGCAACCACCGTGTCCTCCTCCAGATATCCCTCCTGATGGGTGGGTACAGATGGTCTCCTCAGCTCCTCAGGTCCAGCCGTCTGCCCTGTGTACATCCCTCCAAGTGGTCCAACTCTGGGTACCGTCTATCTCCACAAGCCTCCACCTCAGTCAGTGTTTTCCGTCATCTTCAACCAACACAACGTAGTGTGGGAATAGCCCGTGCTGGGGGGAGTATACGATACTCAATAGAAACCCCATGACCCCTGAAGTTCTCCCAGAAACCACGAAGGATAAACCAAAAAGGAAAGATACAAAAACATTGTATCAACCAACTCTACATAGGTATATACCCATAGATATACCTAAGTAATCAATCTCAATTCGGCTCTAACATTCAAGCCCAAGCACAATCTGGTCCACACAGGAAAGAGGTCAATCCCATCAATGATAATGATTGAAAGACAAGACTCCGCTCACACAGGTATACTACTCACGAATAGGTGTGGAGATGATTAGATGTAGCCTCTGAGTCATCTCCTCTACCAATCCCACGTAGGATCCAAATACAGGAGTCGTCGCTGCCGAACCCACGTAGGATCCAAGTACAGTAACCATCGCTGCTGAACCCATGTAAGATCCAAGTACATTCTCCATCACTTATGAACCCACAGAGGATCCAAGTACAATCATCCTCGCTATCGAATCCACGTAGGATCCATGTTTAATGTTCTTCATCATCGAACCCACATAGGATCCCAGTACTGTATGTAGTCATCGCAGTCATAGCCAGTTCTAGGGTTCCCGCACACAGTGTGCTGGATTTCAGGAGGGTCCGCACCTCGAGTAAAAAGGGGTTCGATACATCAGTTTTCACAAAGTCCAAAGATGAAGTATCCTGATGTTCTGTCTCATCAAAATGAACTCAACGCGGAAAACGATGCGTCAATCAGATGCCCAGTTGTAGAGATATAAGCCTTTTCATCCCAGGGGCCCGGTTGGAAACATGCATGTCAAAAACCATCCATTTTCCAAATATTCCGAAAACTCACATAGAGTATCGAAAAAGGACGGCCTCTTTGATAGGGTATCAGTGCCGCAGACGGTGCGTCGATTGGACGCACGGTCATTGAATTATTCACCTTTAAGTGAATAATAGGCCCAACCCGTTATGCATAGTGGGATGGCGGGTCGGGTCACCCAGTTTTGGTGGGTCTGACCCGCTAGAGGTGTCAGACTTTCCTTAAGAAACATGCGTCCATTTCCGAAGGAGGCGTGGCCTATCCTGAAGGGGTTTGGCACAACATGAAGGGGCTCGGCCCTGTCCGGCGCAGTCTGGGCTGGCCGGGCGCGGCCCGACGGGGCACTGCTCTACCGGCTGGGCCAGTTGGAAGAGCGGCTTGACCCAGAGGTCGAGCGGTCCGAGGGGGCGTGGCCCCTTGGGTGCCTGAACCGGCGGCCCCTAGCGGCGCCACCGTCCATAACCAGGAGGATGGAGCCGGCCAACCTTCTTCCACAAGCAGCCCACCGTGCCGGCCATGGGTTCTCTAGCGAGGCGCCCTCCTGGCACCGCGACATTGTTCCACTAGGCCGGCCGAAAGGCCGACTGGTCCTTCTACCGATGCAGCCCACAAAGTGGGCCGTAATTCTTGCTGCACAGTCGGCACGACGGAGCAGGCTTCCTCTGCCGCTGCCTACGTTGGCCGCAGCTCCGCATCCCCGGCACGGCGCGACGGTACCGTGCTTCCTCCGCCACGACCTACTTGGCTGCGACTTTTCATTGCATGTGCGACTATGGCCCTTACTCCGACAGTCTCTCCTGTGTTCCGCCTCCGATCGTCGATCCCATATAATTAATCAAGATCAAACGAAGGGTCGTCGGGCCATGTTTGTTTGGCCCGCACCCTCCGCGTTAGGCGATATCAATAGGTCGAGATAAAAAAAGTTATAGAACGATGAATCGAGGCACAATTTTAATCCATTAAAATTTAACATAACCCCTACCTCGATAATTGACATCGCACGTCAAGCGTCACGGAAGACGTCATCACGGGGAAAGGATTTTTAGACGATGTTGGCATGTTTCCAAGGAGGAAGCGTCGTCTCCACACTAGTTGTATAGAGGAGAAAGGAAGGCACGTCGTCGCTCTTTGTGGAGTCAGTGTTCTTCGTCGAAGAGGCGTTGTTCTTCCCGGGAGGATGATGTTCTTCAAACAGAGAGGAACATTCTTCTTCTTTTACACAAGAGTTCTCTCTAATTTCTCCCAACACAACAAATGCTAGAGTAAAATAATAGGCTAATGCTATTATTTTATTAACACAATCAATTTAAATTTAAAAATTGAAAACACATATTTAATTAATTAAAGTGGTTCAATTTATTAATTAAGGTCTGTTGGAAAGAGTTAAAGAGGTGGAGAGAGAGGAAGTGGAAGGGTTACACAATTAAAGAGTAGTTAACAAATTAATTCATGGGTTTTATGGAGTTTAGGGGTAGGTGAAAGGTTGGGGATCGTGTGGGCCCCACCTCTCAAATATCCTCACATGGGTAGTTAGGTATTTTTGGGTCCCACCCCTAACTCGCCCATGTAGTATATAGGCACCATATATATAAATAAAGTTGTTTTAACAATTTTATTTATTTTAAACTAATCATCCAATTATTAATTCTCAACCCGCTTAAAATGCAATAGCGGTAATGGTCCCCTTGAGAAATTACTGGTGCTACGAGTTCATCGGTGCCCTCTGATTTCAATTCCAAGAACTAGTTCAAAAGATAGAAAAACCCACTCATTAGTTTACTGTACGTACCCATGAAAAACTTCAGAAATGGATTCCGGGAACACTGGGCCTTGAAATCAATTGCTGTCAGAAGCCACAGACTCATAAAATTTCAAAGTATTTACGAAAAAATTTTCCTCCAAATTTCCGAGACTTTACATTACTACCAACTCAGGGTTTTATGTCCCTGTAAATCTAAAACATAAACTAGGGAATCAAATGAGGGTAATGAGCATTCACATGAGCCTCCCCCTCCCATGTGCTCTCTTGGAGGTTCCTATGTTGCCAACGAATGCGCACCAAAGGAATCGACAGTCCACATAGGACCCACTCCTGTCGATCCTCGATCTCCACCAAGATCTCTGTGAATGTATCCCCATCATCGATGACCATCTCCTCACTATCAATGATGTGGGTCAGGTCTTGCACGTATCTCCTCAGCTGAGATACGTGAAAGATGTCATACACCCAGCGCAACTGAGGTGGAAGGGCCTGGTGGTAAGCCATCTCACCTACTCTGCTGAGGACTTGGAAAGGCCCAATGAAGCATAGACATAAACTTCCGCCCCGACCAAATATCCATAATCCATGTCAAGGTGAGACCCGTATGAAAACGTGGTCACCATCATCGAACTCTAGTGGTCTCCGTCTCCTATCATCCTAGGACTTCTGTATGCTTTGTGCAGTCTTCATCTGCTCCTAGATGATCTCCACCTTCTCCGTCATAGCCTAAACCATATCTGGTCCTACAAGTGCTGAATCCCTTTGGACAGTCCAGCTCAGAGGAGATCTGCAAGTTCAGTCGTATAGTGCCTCGTATGGTTCCATACCAATGGTTGAGTGGTAGCTATTGTTGTACCCAAAATCCACCAAGGGTAGGTGGTCCTCCCAACGGCGACCAAAGTCATGGACACATGCACAGAGCATGTCCTCAAGAGTCTAAATGGTCCTCTCCATCTGTCCATCTGTAAGAGGATAAAAGGCGGTGCTCTGGTGTAACTGAATCCCAAATGCCTCCTTCATCCCCTTCTAATGTTGGGATGTAAAGAGAGTGTCTCGATCGTAGGCAATAGAATATGGTACACAAGGAAGTCGTGTGATCTCCAGAACGTAGTGGCATCCCACGCTCTCTACTAAGCCCTACTCTCTGATAGGAAGGAAGTGGGCCGGTATAGTGATTTTGTCTATGATAACCTAGATGGAGTCATGTCCTCTGGAAGTACGTGGAAGCCTCGTCACAAAATACATGGACATACACTCCCACTTCCACTCCCGAACCTCTAAGGGTTGTACTAAGCCTGCTGGTACCTGGTGCTCTGCCTTCACTTGCTGAAAAGTGAGGCATCGGGAAATGAACTCTGCTACAACCTTCTTCATATCTGACCACTAGTGATTTCATCTAAGGTCCAGATACATCTTCGCCACTACAGGATGTACCGCTAGAGGGGATGTGTGAAACTCCCTCAGCACTTCCTCTTACAGTGCAACTTGTACCATGGTACGTCCCCTAAAGAAGATGACATGTTCCCCTCCTTCAGAAAACCATTCAGGCGCCATCCTTGTAGAAATATGAGCACATCGTGTCTCATAGTCAATTTCCCCACAATGTGCCTCTCTCAATCGCTGAAGTAGTAGAAAAGTGACTGTGAGGGACTATAGAAATGATGCCATATCTCTATCTACGTAGGATATCTGCAATGTGGCTACCTGCTCTGTCGCCATTCCATGTAGCTGAAATCCCAATCTCATATTGAGAGCATCAGCTACTATGTTTCCCTTCCCAGTATTATAGAATATCTCAAAGTCATAGTCCTGGAAGAACTCGAGCCATCGCCATGGTGTCAGGTTTAGTTTCTTCTGAGAGATAATGTATTTGATACTCTGGTGGTCAGAGTAGATTGTAAAGCACTCGCCCATCAAATAGTGCCACCACATCTTCAAGGCGAAGACCACTGCTGCTAAATCCAGGTCATGGGTAGTGTAGTTCTGATCGTGTTCCCTCATGTGTCATGAAACATAGGCGATCACTACCTGCTCCTGCATCAGAACACACCCGACGCTTGTCCCTCATGTGTCGCAGTAAACCACGTACCAAAGACCCTCCTCTGGTAGCCTCATGATGAGAGCACTGGTCAATCTCTATCTCAGCTCCTGGATGCTCTGCTGGCATCTATCTGACCACATGAAGGGTTTCCCATTCTTTGTCAAAGCTGAAAGAGATGTTGCAACTCGGGAGAAGTTTGACACAAATCTCCGATAGTACCCAGCTATACCTAGAAAACTCCACACCTATGTCACGCTCTTGGGTGGCTTCCAAGAAATTATGACCTCGATCATTGCAGGTTCCACCGCAACTCCTACTCTCAGATGATGTTCCCCATGAAGTAAACCTCTCAAATATGGAACTGGGACATCGAGAGCTTACCATAAATTTAGTGATCTTGGTGTGTGTCCAGTTCAACCCGCATGTGGTAGGCCTGATCCTCCTCAGTCTTCGAGTAATTCAGTATTTCGTCGATAAAGACCATGAAAAAATGATCGGGGTAAGGCTGGAAGATCCTGTTAATGAGACTCATGAACCCTGCTTGTTTGTTGGTTACACCGAAAGGGCATAAACAAGAACTCATTGTGGCCATAGCGACACCTGAAGGCCATCTTATGTACATCATCATCTTGAATTCTCAGATTATGATATCCTGACCTGAGTTTTATCTTTGAGAACCATCGTGCTCCCTTGAGCTGATCAAAGATGTCATCCATCCTCAAGAGTGGATACTTGTTATTTATAGTCACCCGATTCAGGCAACGGTAGTCGACACATAGTTGTAAGCTCACATCCTCCTTATTGGTGAAACAAATCAAGGAAGCCCTGGGTGAAACACTGGGTCGGATGAATCCCATTCCCTCCCAGTCCTCTAGATATATCCGCAGCACCCGAAGCTCAGTGGGAGCCATCCGATATGATATAGTAGATATCGGCACAGTCCCGGGATATAAGTCAATGGATAATTCTACCTATCTTTGAGGAGGTAGTCCTGGAAAGATGTTAGGAAAAACATCCAGATACTAACCCACCACAATAGGAAAACTCGGACTCCATAGTCAACTGCTCCGAGGATGAGACTAGCCACCAGATATGTGAACGGCTGCCTCCTCCTTTTTTGTAAGTCAGTCCTGTGCTACAAAGGATACCTTCTCATCGGTGAAGGTGAACTTGGTACCATCCATGTGGATACATCGCACATCACGCCTAATACAGTCAATCTGAGCATATACTGTAGATAAGAATCTCATAACCAAGATGACATCGTAAGGCCTCAATGATAATACAAGAAGATCCCAGTCAAAGCTCTCACCTCATAGATTAAGCTCACACTACTTTCACCAGTGACTATAAAAGAATGACTCACACCTATGTCTATAAGAACTGCAGCATGCGTGGAGTAGTCACAGATAGTACCTCAAATCATCTTAGGTGCTCTATGGTCATAGGCCTTGACTGCCTAGAGTGGAGCATGCCCCTCTCTACTAGCTCTTTGTGGTCGGTTTGGTCCTCCTGGTGGTGGTGGTGGTAGATCCTTGAAGTGTCTCCCACCACCCGCTACTCATCCAGCTCATCTTCCTCATCCGCCTGCTCCCTGCGGACCACCACGGTCGAACCTCTGCCTCTTTATGGGAGGTCCCTCAACTGTCGGATGCTCATCTACATGGCATGTTGGGCAGTCACGAGCCATGTGGCCCTTCCCGCCGCATGCATAGCACTGCTTGCCCCTCGTATGGCTGGCTCTGCTCCATGTGCCCTGCATATCCGAACCAGTGTCCTGAGATTTCCCCCCTGATGGCCTAGTCTGCATGGAATTCTATGACATTTTTCTACTACAGGCTGTAGAAGACTCCTCTACGTTTCCACCTGTGGTGGGTCTCGATACTGGCATCCGCTCAGCAAGAAAGATCTCCACAAGAAGGGCTCGCTCCAGTACCCCTGCCAGCGTCGGAATGCTTAGGGAGACCATCGAGACCCTGATCTCATGCATCAGTCCCTGCATGAAGGTCCAGGCCAGGAAAAATGGGTCTCGTACCATGTCCGTAGAGTAACGCGAGAGGTCGGTAAATCACACCGAGTACTAGGCTATTTTCATGCTGCCCTGCCGCAGTTGTAACAACTCCTAGATGCACACTACATGGAGGGTGGCTGGAACAAACTTCGAGCAGAAGATGATCAATAAGTACTTCCAAAGTAGTGATGCCTCGTTTTGAACCTTGAGCTTCATTCTCCACCATCTAACTGCTTCTACGTGCAGGAGACTTGCGACAAGGATCACCATAAGGTCTGCTGGTGTCCCTACCAATATAAAGACTCTGATGATAGCCCGAGCCAATCCTCAGCTGTCGGAGGGTCCATCTCTCAGTGGAACCTGGGCAGCCTCTGTCGATGAAACTCATGAAACGCACTCAGGTGGCGTGCACCCTCTACTGATGGGGCTGGTGGAATCGGTGGGTCAGCAGGTAATGGATCCAATAATGCCTCCACTGTAATGGGGCCCTACTCCGAGGCCTCATCAATTGGTGGGATTCCATCTCACACGTAACTAGGAACCCTGGCTAGATGACTTCATGGGGTCATCCTGAAAAGAAACAGGTTCCCCAAAGTCAAACATTATACCTTGTGAGCTGAAACAAATTAATCACAAATAAAACATTGAAACACACATGGAATCAGTGTTTTTGAGCACTGAGTCAGATATTAGAAGTTAGGGTCCTGGTGTATGGATACATCGCTCGCCGCACCAACAATAGTCTACCTAGACTTTTAACCACACTCAATACTCATAAAATTATTGCATCACAGAGAAGTAATTAACAGACTCCAGAGTTCTGCGATAGAACCTACCTTTGATAACAATTTGTCACGACCCATCCTCAGGGCCCGTGTGGTGACTAACCCATTACCACCTTCCAAAGGCCAGGGGTTGGCGACTAGCACCAAAGGCATAAATCTCGATAAATGGGAAGGCATTGCCTTTATAAAAGTAATCCAACACAACAGTGTACACAAAATAAGGAAACACTATGTAAAACTGAGTACAAAATTACGTGTTGAAAGTAAATGGGCCAGTATACAAACCCAACTGAATGTACAGTACAACTGAAAAGAAAGAAAAACAGTAGTAAAGTAAAGAAATAGTCCCCGAGTAATCCTCTGGATATCCCACCTGAAGGGTGGGTACATATGGTATCCTAATATCCTCGGGTCCGGACGTCCTCCTTGTGTAAGTCCCACCAAGTGGTCCACCTCCGGGTGCCGTCTAGCTCCACTAGCCTCCACCTCAGCCGGTTTTTTCTGTCATCTGCAACAAACATAATGTAGTGCTGGCATAACCCGTGTAGGGGTGAGTATACAATACTCAGTAGAGACCCAGAGACCCCCGAAGGTCTCCCAAAATACATGAAGGATAACCCACAAAGGGAAGATACAAATACGTAGTATCAACCAACTCTACATAGGTATATCCCCATACATATACCTAAGTCGTCAATCTCAGTTCGTCTCTAATATCCGAGCCCAAGCACAATCTGGTCCACAAAGGAATGTGGTCAATCCCATCAATGATAATGATTTAAAGACAAGGCTCAGCTCACACAGGTATATAACTCTCGATGAGGGGTGGAGATGATTAGTTGTAGCCTCTGAATCATCTCCTCTACCGAACCCACGTAGGATCCAAGTACAAAAATCGTCGCTGCCGAACCCAAGTAGGATCCAAGTACAGTAACCATCGCTCTCGAACCCATGTAGGATCCAAGAATAGTCACCATCGCTACCGAACCCATGGAGGATCCAATTACAGTCTTACTCGCTGACGAACCCACATAGGATCCAAGTACAGTTGTATTTGTCGTTGAACCCACAGAGGATCCTAGCACGGTAGTCGTCGCAGTCGCAGCCAGCTCTAGGGTTCTCGCACAAAGCGTACTCCATTCTGGGAGGGTCCACTCCTCGAGTAAAAATGGGTTTGATACATCAACTTTCACGAAGTCCAAATATTATGTATCCCAATGTTCCGTCTCATCAAAATGAACTAAACGCAACAGACGATGCGCCAATAAAATGCCCGGTCTGTGAGATACAGGCTTTTTCATCCTAGGGGCCCAGTTGGAAACGTACTCGTCCAAACCTGGATGTTTTCCAATGATGCCCAAAACTCATTTAGAGTGTTGAAAAAGTACCTCCATGTCGATTGGGACTCAGTTCCACCGACGATGCGTCGATTAGACACACGGTTATTGAATTATTCACCTTTATGTAAATAACATTCCCAACTTGTTAAGCCCAGTGGGTTGGCGGGTCGGGTCAACCAGGTTTGGCGGGTCCGACCCCGGAAGAGGTGTTAGACTGTCCCGAAGAAACATGCAGCAAGGCCCAAAGTGGGCATGGCCTATCCCAAAGGGGTTCGGCCCGGTCCGAAGGGGAACGGCCCGGCCCGAGGGGACACGGCCAGGCCAGGCGAGGCGTGGCCCAAGCTGGGGGCTGCCCCTCTGGCTCGGCCAGCAGGCCCAGTGGTCCGAGGGGGCATGGCCCCTCGGCTGCGCAAACCGGCGGTGACATGAGGCGCCACCCTCTTTAATCATCTCGCCGTCTGGCACAGGCGGCCTTCCATGCGGGCTGCATGTTCTCTTGCGCGGCACCCTCCTAGCATCGCAGATTTGTTCCGCCCAGCCAGCCGATGAGCTGGCCGGTCCTTCTGCCGAAGCGGCCCATAATGCGGGTCGTGGTTCTTGCTAAATAGCTGAAGTGATGGCGCCGGCTTCCTCTGCCGCGGCCAGCGCTGGTCGCGGCTCCGCATCCCCAGAATAGTGCGACGACACCGTGCTTCCTCTTTCGTGGCCCTCTTGGCTGTGACATTTCTTTTGGTGTGCGACAACGACCCGTGTGCCACCGGTCTCTTACACATTCCACCTCTGATCGTCGATCCCATATAATTAATCAGGATCAAACGGAGGTTCATCAGGCCTTGTTCATTCGGCCTACGCCCTCCGTGTTATGCAATAGCAATAGGCTGAGATAATCAATGTTATACAACGATGTCTCAAGGCACAATTTTAATCCATAAAATTGAACATAACCCCTACCTCAATAATTGACATCGCATGTCGGGCGTCGTGGATAATGAAATCATGGGGAAAGGATTCATAGATGACGTTGGCGTGCATCAAAGGAGGAAGAAGCGTCTCCTCAGTAGTTGTGGAGAGGAGAAGTGAAGGCACTTTGTCTCTCTTTTTGGAGTCGGTGTTCATCGTCAAAGAGGTGTTGCTCATTATGGGAGGATTATGTTCTTCATGGAAAGAAGAACATCCTTCTTCTTTTACACAACAAATCTCTCAAATTTCTCCCAACACAACATGTAATAATGTAAAATAATAGGATAATGCTATTATTATATTAACACAAGCAATTTAAATTACAAAATTAAAAAGCCTTAATTAAATAATTGAAGTTGTTCAATTTATTAATTAAGGTGTGTTGGCAAGAGTTAAAGAGGGAGCGAGAGATGAAGTGGAAGGTTTACACAATTAATGAGTAGTTAACAAATTAATTAAGGGGTTTTAAGTAGTTTAAGGGGAGGTGAAAGGTTGGGGCTCGTGTGGGCCCAACCTCACAAATATCAACACATTGGTAGTAAGGTGGTTGTGGGTCCGACCCCCTACTCCCCCATGTAGGATATAACTACCATAGATATAAATAAAATTGTTCTAACAATTTTATTTATTTTAAACTAATCACCCAATTTTTAATTATCAACCCGCTTAAAACACAACTGCGGTAAAGGTACCCTTAAGGAATTACCGGCCATACGAGTGCATCGGTGCCCTCATATTTCAATTCCAGGCACCGGTTCAAAAGATTGAAAAACCCGCTCCTTCGTTCACTGAACATACCTAATCCAAACTTAAAAAATTGATTCCGGGAAAACCGGGCCTCAGAATCAAGTGTCGTCAGAAGCCACAGACTCGTAAAATTCCAATGTATTTTAAAAAAATTTCCTTGAAGTTTCTAGGTATTTTAAATTCACGTGTTGAAAGAATGTCTGAGAAAGATCATAAGGCATGAAAAAATTAATGTTGGATGGTGAATGTTCCTCGACAAGAAATAAAAAAAAATTCGATGATAATGTGAATTTGGTAATATAAAATGGTGATTTAATGAGATATATTGAGTAATAAAAAATAATAATGACAATATATAAGTAATGTAGAAAGAAAAACATAATTATTTAGAGAATCTAAAATAATATCTCAACTCTAGATGAAAAAAATAGATTCAAGTACCCGATTACTGATGTAGGTGAAATTTTATGAAATGAGATACCTGATAATTTTCAAAAAACAATTACATGAAATACTGATAAGAAATGTGGAATTGTTTCTAAGATAGGGAAGGTAGGAAAAGTTATGTATGTGTCACATATTAACAAAGTCATGATATCTTAAGATTCAGATTATCCTAAACCTAAAATTGTTATACTCAGATACAAAAAAGACTCAAATAATTAGGAATTGTATGAATGTGAGAATAATAATAAATAATTTGATTGATTCCATAAATTTTGGTGTATTAGAAATAAATGAAAAGAAATTTTTTAGATATTTATTCACAATTCCACACAGTATGCATGGTTTAGAGTAAAATACAATTTTATGTACATTTCTTGTATTATGGGGGATTTGGACATAGGAATAATATGTTTTAGTTTATCAATAATCATTTATATTACCAAAAATTTAGTGGAAAGAAAATTTTTAGGGTTACTCAATATCCTTAGTGAAATTATTTAATAATGGTTTGTTTCAAAAAACTCAAATATGTTGAAGTGAAGTGTGTAAATAGGTTCCAACCATTGGATAATATTAAATAAATATTTGAAAACCCTAGAAAAGAATAATAACGATGTTTTTTTTGTTACTATCTTATAAGAATATTCATAAAAATTCTCATAAGATGATGGTGAAGAAAGAGAAGTAAGAATAATATGATGATGTTGTTAAATCAATATTGGGAGCTACATAAGGAGGAATAGCATTAATTATTGTTAAAGGTTTATCTTATCATATTAGATAATATTTAAAAAAAAAATATGAGGTTGAATGATTTTAATGATTGAACAATGAAATTTTGTAATGATGAAACCATGAAAATCAACGGTTTTGGATCCCCCATCATTGGGATTGAAATGATGAAATCTAGGAAAAACTTGTATGTTAATGAAATGAAACACAAATTACTAAGAATTGGATAGTTTTTTATGAGAGTAACAATGTAATCACATTAAATATATAATTTCATTTTAATGTGAATAATATGGTTACATTGTTACAAGAGACCAATGTAAAAAATAATTTTTTTCCATTGGAGAAATAAAAAAATATTAATTAATGTTGATCGTTAAAGAAAATTAATGGTTGCATAAATGGTTTGGAAAAATTGGTCAAAGAAACATGAGCATGTAATATAAAATAGATTGTGTTCATGACATTCCAAATTTACCAATTAGATGATAATGTTTTTTCAAAATTTTATATAGGAAAGATTAAAATGTTTGGTATTAGAATGTTGAATTTTTTCAAGAAATCCATTGTAGTTGGTTCATTACAATATCTATGGGTCAAAGATAAAATAATAAACAAATGATAAAAATAAATCATCCCTTAATTGATGAATTTACTTTCATCACTTGTGTTTTGTGTATGACATAAAAATTACCTTATTTGAAAATGATTAACATTTTAAAAAGAAAATATGAAACGGAATGTGAGTAATATATAAAGAAGTTGAGAACCAATAATGTTTGTGAATTAATAATTAATGGATTTGTATGTTATATGTAGAAGCATGGAATTATGTATTTGTATATTTCCTTATATAGTCCCCAAAAAATGTAGTCGCTGAAAGAATGAATAGATTTTTTGTTGAAATGAGAAGAACCATGCTACTTGAACATAGCCTTTAAAATTAATTTAATAGGCATGCCATGAATAATGATGTCTATATATGGAACATATATTTCTATTTTTATCATTCATATATGACTCTATCTAATATTATTTATGAAAAATATCCATGTTCGTAACATTTTAGATCAATAAAAATTTTTATATTATATAGAAGAAAGTTTGAAACTAGAAGATATTTGATTAGAAAGGTTTAAATTGAATGTTTGATGGGTATGATTCAGACAGAAAATTATAAAGATGATTTAATAAAAAAATTTAATCATTGAAGATTCTATTGAGGGTAATGTAATTGAAGTGATAGAATGAGACAAACATACACGTGAATAAATGAAAGATTAGCGTTATAAAGAGAAAAATTCTGATAAGGATACATCAATTTTAGTCCTATTCATGCAGAAGAGTCAGACATGCCTATTTCCTATGTTAAGGAAGATAGTAAAAATCCTCATTCTAGGCTATGGAAGCATGTGGATGATCAGAATATCAGTTGGGATCAATATATGAATGTTAAAACAAGAATAACAACAAATGCTATTATGCATACCTATTTGTATTCCAAATTAGTGATTAATGATGTGAACATATATTTTGAGTATACAAGATGGGGTAATGAAATGAATGAAAAAATTGGATTTTATAGAAAATAAAGATACATGGGAACTCATTCCCTAGCCCGAAAAAACATCATTGGTACAAAATTGTTATTTTGGATCATGTTTAATGGAGAATCTGAAGTGGTAAAAATAATTCAATTTTGTTTTCAAATGGTATTCCAAAATTGAAGGCATCGATTTTGATGAAATAATTTCTCACGTGGAATGTGAGAAAAAATTATAATATCTCATTTTATTTATTCACAAAGTTGATATAAGATCATTCAAATGGATGCTAAATCTAAATTTATGAATAGTGATCATGAGGAGGATTTTTATATTGAACAACCTTGTGGGTTTGTTGATTGGAAATATTAATGTTATTTGTTCAAACTGAATAATGATTTGTATTGACTAAAATATTCACTGAGATCTTGGAATTCCATATTTGATACTAAATATTGAAAAATTAATTTCATGAATTAATATTTTATAGAAATCATTATATCTGAGAAATTCATGTGTATTCAATCATTTTAATTTTTTATGTTGATAATATTATATTTTTTGGGAATGATGAATGAATTTCTGAATGGTTTACCGAAGAAAAAAATTTATTTTAAATTAACATAATGGGAAATATAAAAACAATAATGGGATATAAATCTTGTAGAAGGAGGCAAAGATTATTAATATTCAAGAATCATATTCAAATGATCTAACCAAGAGGTTTGTCATGGGAAACTCAAAACTGGTTTCCACACCTACTGTTTTGGGAGCAATGATGAGTAATTATCTATATGGAATGTTTGTGGATATTAATTAAATTTAAAAGATGATTGAAAGTTTTATTTTTTTGACGGCTTCATGACCGGACATTGCTTTTTCTATTACTTTATGATAAATATTTTAGATACTCAAAAGTAATCACATTCACATACGTTAAAATGAATTCTCAAATACATAAACGGAACAATAGAATTTGTAATCATTATGTTTGATCAGATAGTATTGAAATAATTGTGTACTCAAATGATTATATGGAATGGAATGATGGTGATAGATGTCCACATCTCATGGAGTTTAATTTCTAGGAAATAATTTTGTTTGTTGCAATTCAATGAAAAAAATTGGGTAATAATTAGTATGGATGATTTTATGTATGTTTTTACACTTTATACATTACTTAACATATGTGGATGAAAACATAATTTGAATATTTACCTATTGAAGTAATAATATAATTTCATTGTGGTTGTGATAATCAGCACACAATCAATATAACTAGAATTATGGATCAACATTTAGGTTCCAAACATAGAGATACCAAGTATAATTTCATCAATGTGCATGTGGATTCGAATGATTTGATGATGGAGTATCTTCCAACTTAAAACAATGTTTTTGACATTTTCAAAAAACAATTCCAAAAAGAATCATTTTCTATTTTGATGTGTACCATGGGTGTCCATCCTTTCTCTCATACAGGGTTTCAAATTATTTTTTTTCCAACTCTCATATTACCGTTGGATTATTTTGTAAAGTGGGATAATAATTGTATTGTTTCATAATTCTATAATTTTGTATTTATTGAAATAGATGGTGTTCTAGTTAATCCTTGAATTTAGCATTATATTTTTTGTGATGATTTAATGAATAATGGTGGAGTGATTGTATTATTGAATTTTTCTGTATTATAGTAAGGTGGAATGATAGAGGAAGGAAATATGATAAAGATGAAGAAGGTTTTTATTATCAATACATTTAGAAAAAATGTTTTTTTCAATCATTCATGTTTCCTGCAATGAGTTAGCTCACACAAGCATTGAATTATTGATATGAAATACATTTCACACCGATATAATTTTCCATGATATATAATCCTTGGTTTAAAACAAAATAAAAAAAAGGATACTACAAGGACTTTGTTATTGATTAAGGTGATTGTATTCAAGAATTTTATTATTTTCAAAAAAGATTAAGGATAATGAAAAATCGCATGACATTTTATTTGGTAAAATTTAAGACTGACCATTAGATTCAGAGAATCTGACTCACAATGCCTATGAAGGTCTATATTATTCCGTTTATGATGACTAGAAGAGACGTATTATAATATTCACATTTAATCTAGAAATAAAGGATTGATCATATTGAAAAATAATCTTACCTTAACAAATTGGTCATCAAATTGACAATGAATCTCTTTGATGAAGAATCATATTCTTCATGATCAAAGTCTACATGACTATGATAATTTAAATGTGATGATTCATTGATGATCTAGGAGTTCTCATAAATCATATATATGTTGTGATGCATATGATCAAATAATTATTGATTTAATAATGAGTAAAATAGATGATCCCAATTTATTTCAGATTTATTGGATTTGTATAGAAATAAAAATGGGTTCTAGATATCTTGTTCAGCCTAATCATCTACTAGAAAATTTTATTCTGAACAATTTTATTCAGTCTGAGAAGTATATATGAGTGTTGATGAATGAAATGGAGCTTATGATATGTTCCAATGAAAATCTGACAATGCTAAAAAATTTCAATATTTTAATATTTATTAACACATTCAAGATTGTAGAGAAGGATTTTTAATGGATGACTAGGATGAGAATTGAGATAAGAGAAGACAAGATAAATTGTATTTGGATGAAACTGAACATTTTCATCGTACACAGGATGAAATAGTATTCCAAAGAGGAAATTATTAATACAGACGAATTAAATGAATAAAAAAGGCATAAAAATAATTGTAAACCATTTTAATGTGGTAGAATTACATTTTTTTCATCTTCTCATTGGTCAAGAGAGGACAAAATTAAAATAGATGAATGTTCTATCAAGGGGAATCATGAAATTAAAATAAGTTGTTTTTCCACTCCTAGTGGGTCATGGGACAAAATATATAATCTGATATAGATTTATCCTACTATTCTTGTTTAGTAATTAAAATGGATAAATAGAATCAGACTGATCTAATCGAATTGGGAAATTAGAATCAAACGAATTTTTGTAAAGATAATAGATTTAAAAGACGAATTTGAGAAAATATTTGAGGACTAATAATGTTTCAGATGTGTGGATAAGGATATAATCAACATAAATTACATGAAACATTAAAATTCATATAATTTTGGAGTGTTGGAATGAATTTGGGATTCCCACCAAAATGATATTGTAGCCTCATATAAATGGTGAGTGTACTTTTCACTTTTTCTGATGGATGTACTTTTCAACATAGAAGAGAGATAATATATGATGTTTAAGGGTAAGATCTAAGTTTTCATATTGAGGATTTGTTGATGAATATTTTATGAATGAAGTTAAAGGAGTGGTGAAAATATCACCATGTTGTATTCAGATGAACATCATGTTAAATGATTATTATTTTAATTTGATTACCATATTCATATTATTAATCATATTCAACATATCATCGAATCGGGATAGAAAATATGATATGGGATTTCTATCTTTGTATTTCCAGAATGAGATATAATTAACAAGTATCTTGATCATACTATTACATAGATACATATGTAGTATTAGGCAATCAGATTTGAGGATCAGTGTGAGATGATTACATCCTGGGAATCAGAGTGAGACGATTGGACTAGAAAATCAAACATGAATTTTATATTAGTATCATTGATGTACGCATCTTTTTTGTGTATGAAATATATATATTATTTTAAAAGGAAAACATTTGTGATGTAGAAAAGAACCAAATATAACACGAGTTATTAAAAAAAATTGTATTACCGTGTTTGTTCTCAGAGGTTACAAATGAAATATTGTATTGTTTACATAGATCTACATGAGTAGAAGGTTATATCCGATTCATTTTTTTAAAAGGACTTTATTCTAGTGTATTCTGAGTTATTAGATTATTTCCCAAAATAACCACATATGTAGATATTGATATAGAACTGGTATCCTTATAAATACTTTTCTTGTTATTAATGTGTGTATGAGTTTTTTTAATAGGGAAATAAATATTTTACAGTAGTTGAATTTTGTTTCATGCAATCATAATAGAAAATAGTATCTGTAATTCACACCTCCCCATCTCTGTTATACAAATACACAAACTGTGAACTCTTAGATAATACTATAACCATATAATTCTTTTTAAGGAATCATCCCAAATATTTTTTAATGCATCATTAAAGATCATACATTCTCCTCCAATATGTTTTATTTTATGAACAATTATACGACCAATGTTCGAAATTTGTCATTGAATATTATCACATATTCACCTATCCAGATGAACATATCCCCATTCCAATTGAATTTGGTGAGTGGATTTGACAGTTATGATAAATCAATCATATAAAATAGTAATATCCAACAATTCTAAAAATTTGGAAGATCAATGACACGTTTCATACGCTGGGGAGTTGCTCAAAATTTCATTCAATTATGGATCCACCAATATACCATAAAATGCGATTATCTATACCATGAATGAAATGTTTGGATGAAAAAATATATAAATTATATATTTCAAATACGATTTATTCTTCTA
Organism: Viscum album; assembly: GCA_963277665.1. NCBI lineage: Eukaryota > Viridiplantae > Streptophyta > Magnoliopsida > Santalales > Viscaceae > Viscum > Viscum album. The sequence goes on along the minus strand of OY728158.1, from coordinate 1,375,659,788 downwards.
AATGGAATTCAAAAGTGTAATCTAATATTTTTTTGATGTTACTAGTCAGAATCCAAGTATCGCTATGTGGGGGTCGGGGTGAATCTATGATATCTTTTATTTTTTATGTTTCCTTCTTTTTGAAAAAACCTTTGCCACCTCTTAATAATTTTCTTCTATACTAAACACACACAACAATATAAACACATGATTTACAAGGTTCACTACTCAACAAGAGTAGCAACGTCCTTGGTATGGTACATAAACAATATAGTACCACACAATCCAATTGAAAACAAACCTTTCATTTGAAATAAAACTAGTAGGATATAACCTTACACTGATCTAGCACTTGGAAAAAAATCCACAAGCGTGTGTGCAGCCTCTTAGCACAAATAAGGAATTACAGTATTTCAGTGCTTCTTTACAATTGAGAAATTGTATTCTCTGAAGTACAAATCATCACATTCCTACCCAGAAGCTGGTAAAAACTCTCACACGCACAATTGAATATGTACGAAGACCCCAAATTTTTTGTGCAGCCTTTAGGATATATTTCATGAAATTCAAATTCCTTGAATGTAATAATTGTGTTTTTGGGTAGAAATTTTTTTCATACAATATCCCTTTTCGCACAAATTTTTCGCTTTTCGTGCAACATCTCTCTTTTGGTGCAACTTTCCCTCTTTTCGCACATCTGTCCTCTTTTTGTGCAATCTCATTTATTTTCATGCAACTCACATAGCGTATAATTTTATGAACACGAGAGCTTGGTATTTCTTCTATATGTTGAGAATTGACAAATTAGAGGGGTTCACATCGTATTTATAGGCATTTTTTGACCACGCACCAAAAACACTAATCTTTTCATAAAACCCCCTACTTAAGAGTAAAAACTCTTTCTTGCAACTTCGTATTTCGCTCAATGCTCTAATATTTCGTGCACCTCATTCCTTTTCCAATATGTGAGCTACTGATCTCAAAACACCTATTGTGTGAAAAACTTCATTCCTCTATTTTGTGCACAATGCCAATAATTCATGCAGCCTTCATTTTTCAAGAAGCACGTTGATATTTTGTGCAAAGTAATCTTTTTCGCACATCCCGCAGATATTTTGAACATCCCGCTGATATTTTGTGCATCCTCCTAATATTTCGTGCATCCCACAAAAATATCACACAACCTTCATTTTTTCGCGCACTCTGCCCAATTTTTCACGCACAACATGCCTTTGTCATTTTTCGATGTTCTAACCTTGAATCATGCCTTGCGCGCAAAAATATAAACCATCTTCAATCTTGTGCACAACAACCTTTTCCACAAAAACATCTTCATCTCACGACGCCACCTTAATCTATTCTTTTGGGCCGCCTCGAGATTGTTTGTTCCTCTACCATTTCACTCTTTAATGCTTCCCATAACCATTACTTAGAATTCATCCAGAACTCCAGTCTTGTGATATATATCCTTTGAAATATCATATGTAGCATCGTCAGAGTTACAATGGGAAGTACTGAAACATCTCAATCTTCCTGTAGGATCATTCATTCCAATAAAAATTGTATATGACTTGCATCATCATTTCTCCCCCTTTCAATCATAAGGACTGAATTTAATGTTCTACTAACATATGATATTTCTAGAATACATATCAGCAAACCATTGTCTTCATTCATGTCCTTTACATAGTGAATTCATTTATCATCATTGACAGTAATAGACAACACTCTAAAAAAGCTAACACTTCAATCATTTTTCTCCATCCAACATAGTCCCAACATTTTTTAATCTATTTATGTGTATAAAATCTATGAGAATGTAAAATTAAAATGTAACATCCAAATATTTTTAAAGGGAAACAAAATATATAATTAAAAATAATAAACATGACATTAATCTTAATCAAATAACTAAATATAATTTTTTAAAAGTGACCATTATAACCTAGTTGTTAAAGTGGATGTTATGAATATAAATAAATTATTTAGGAAATAAATTTAACTGTAAAACTATATTTTAATTTATTTTTATGCTCATTAAATTTAATAATACATAATTTTGTAATGTATTTTATTCCACAATATAAAATTTCATCATAAATGAATTTTGATTCATTTAAAGAGGGAATAATAGAAATTATAAATAATTTATATTAAATAACATATTACATTTCAGAATTCATATTGTATAAATTTTCATCCAATTAATTTTTGTGAATTTTTTGAATATAATAAATTTTCAATGAATTGTGAAATATACATATTTATATTGGAAACATAATTTTTTTATAGTATAATTAGTTTTTTTATAATTTTAAAATTTTCATTTATTTTTATTCATTAATTTTTTTAAATAATTTCTTTTATATGTATTTAATTCTTGATGTCTATATAAAATAACTATATAAAAAAATTGTCATTTTTTATGAAAAATATTTTCTATGGAATTTGGAAAATTAAAATTTAGTACAGAACATGTGATTTTTGTGTTTTTTTAATAATATAATCTATATTTGGAATCAATGTTTCAAAATATTTTAGTTATTCCCCTTTTATTTTTTTAATATTGGAGTTGTAACTATAACAATTTTTATTTGTGTGGTCATTTTTATGTGAATAAAATTTTATTACAAATAAAATAAAAATTACAATAAAATAATCTAAAAACATAAATAATTCTTATAATATGAGAATATCTCTTTGATAATTAAGCATAGTTATTATTTAGGGCCTATTGAGCCACTTAGATGAAGAAATGGAAATTATAGTATTTTATGTCCACCAGGAAAAACTAATTTTTAATAATTATAATATTTTTTATATAGTGTTACCTAGAGGGAGACGAAGTATCTATAATGTATAGCTTAAACTAAGTTATTTATCTTCTTCCTAGCAATTTATTTTTAATTTTTATTGATTGAAACTATACCTTATATTCTTTCACAAATCCGATATAGTAAATAATTTCTTAATGAATCTAATCTAATTAATAAGAATAAAAATATTAAAAAAATATATAAATGGAGATAAATAATGTTATCCATGAATTTATAGGTTTACAATATAATAGAGTCGGGTCCGGTTAAACCATCCCCCAAAATTAATGAGGAAAAGGTAAAAATACACAATCAAATAGAGCAAGGGGGTTTATAGAGCCTAGAGTGGGAGACACCACTCATATTAGCCTCAACCAATGATAGAAAAAAAAAATGGAGCTCGGAAGGACCACATGGTAGTAATCTCTATGACTGCCCTCTTGGAAAAGGCATCGACCACTTGATTAGACTCCGGATATGCATGAGTGATAACTAGGTTGACATGTTCTACCTGATTAAGACATCTGATCCATTGAGGTAGAAGTCTCCATGGAACATCCTGAGTCCACATTTTGAGAGCATGCAATACAAGTTCAAAGTTAGATTCAATCCATAATATATTAAAATTATGAAAGACAACATTCTTAACGACATAAATAATAGCCTATAATTCTGCTTCATAAGAAACTCTCATCCCAATGAAATGATGAAAACAGCCCTTGACGAAACCACGATGCATGCGGTAGACACCACCACAGCCCAATCTGTCTGACACTCCAGTTGCGACATCATCAACATTACCCTTAACACGTGGATAAATTGGTGGTATCCATCGAATATACTTTACCATCAATGGTTTCTTTATTTCACCTGAAATTCCAAGCATCCGTAGTGCAGTTAAATCGGTGCATGTATTTTCCATGCAACCATTTTGTATTGCATTATCAACATGTATGTCCCGATGAATTAGCATGGCACTTTCATGAAAGGACAGAGCATTTTTGTCAAAAAATAGGCTATTCTGGGCTGTCCATATGGCATGAAAAATAAACACTGCAGCAACCGGCAACATGTTTTGAATCTGGACACTCCTTCCAGACTTGGAGATTAACACCATCAAGTCTTCCAGCAGCCTATATGAGCAGAGGTCCATGTTGAAGATATCTCTAATGTATTTCCAGAGCTTCTGAGAAAAGGGAAAACAGATAAAAAGATGTTTTGCAGTATCAGATTCATTCAGACACAAATTATAGGAAGACACAATACATTGGCCAGCCTTCCATAATTGATTGTGCGTTGGAAACTAGTTTCTCCACAATCTCCAGATAATACGAAGCCAGGGGGTTGGATGAAATGCACTTTAAATGTAAGAAGCCAAGGGGGTGCTTGTGTGTAGCCAACAAGATGCATGTTGTATAATTATGTTAGATTAAAATGACTATTCTTATTGGGCCTCCAGACTAGGGTGTCGATGTCCATGAAGGAGTAGTTCATGAATTCATTCTTGGATTAAGGAGTGATCTTGTTTTCAAGGACATGATAATGATCTAAAAAATCTGCAATAGACGTGTCTATTGGATGAGGCAGAATATCGCCAATATATAAGGGGCTGTCCAGCCAGAGATTATTGCAACAGTTAAGACCAAATTGTTTCCAGACAAGCCATTTAGAGTTCATAATCACATCATTGATGGAGTGATATAGGGAAGTCCATACTGACGATGACATATAATGATGGTATCCATTAATAAGCTCATTTTGAATCTACATGAGTGAAAATCTAGGGATGAATCATTGTAGGTTAAGAGATTCCATGTGAACTTATTAATATGTTCCTCATTAAACCGGTGAAGGTCTTTGACTCCAAGACCACCCAAATTAATGGGTTTGATGTTGTCCTTCCAAGCAATGGTGATCAGCTCCCTTTCATAAGTAGTTCCTGTCCAGATAAAAGTACTCATCATGCATTGGAGTTCTTTGAGCAGATTGTTTGGCCATTAAAAATGGAAAAAGAGTAGACAATCTTTGATGTAATCATCAAATTAATGTGGCACACCCTTCCAGCCTGAGACACGGATTTACCCTTCCATTTAGCCATCAGATTCATAACACCAGATGAAATTCCAGCAAGATAGTTCCTACGTATCCTTCCACAAAAGATTGGAACTCCAAGATAAATAACTAGCAGTGAGCCTTTTCTAATTCCGAGAAATCTGGTGAACCTATTTTGTTTTCCAGTATTAATCCCGTCAACAAAAACAATGAAGAATTTATTCCAATTTATATGTTGTCCAGCAACAGTCTCATAGTGTGAGAATAAGGCTTTGGTCGCATAATATCATCCGCATATATAAATGATATGGGACAAGGTTGTCCCTCCCAGCCCTTATCTGTCTAAAAATGGAAATTTGAGATAGCTCATTAAGACATCTACTCATATAATCATCAGAAATAGAAAAGAGCAGCCCAAAAAGCAGATCACTTTGTCTCACTCCTCATGTGCAGTGAAAATAACCCTTAGGAGATCCAATAATTAAGATGGATAGCCTTGCTAAATTAAGGATACTTATGACAAGGTTGATGAAGAAATTCGAGAAACCAAATCTTCTGAGAATGTCAAGGAGGAAGCTCCATTTGAGGGTTTCAAAGGCCTTGGATATGTCAATCATAAGGGAGAAGTTTCCATTCATTGTTTTCGTTTTCATCAGATTAATGCTCTCTGATGTAGTGAAAATACAGTTCTGAATGTTTCTTCTAGGTATAAAGAAATATTGATTAGGAGATATGTGCTCCTTGATTAAGCCCCCCAATCTATTCATCAATATTTTACTAATTATTTTTGGTGTGGTGTTTCCAATTGAAACTGTTCTTAAATCATTAACATCAATCGCATTCTCCTTCTTAGGAATCAGGTCAATGAAATTAGAGTTGAAACTATAAGGTATATAACTCCGAGCAAAAAAATCCCTTAGTGAACGAGCCGGATCATCTTGCACAATGTCCCAATAGAAAATAAATAATAAGTTGGTGAAGCCATCTGGTCCATCTGTAATGTCCATTTTATGAGAGAAAAGGGACTCCTTTATTTCATCTTTTGAGGGAACCCTTGTGAGAGCAAGGTTTTGATGGTCCTCAATACAGGGGGAAATGTTATCAATCATCTCCGTAGTGCTATCCACACCATAATTATAGTAAATCCTAGTGAAATATTCTACAACTATGTTTGATATCTCACTTTCATAGGTGTAGAGGCGACCCTCAACTTTAATGGCCTTTAGACCTGCCCTGATTTTTTTCTTTTTGCAACCGGTGAAAAAATTTAGAATTCTTGTTAGCATCTTTCAGCCACCTGACGTTCAAGAGATTATGCTCTAGTATTTCTTTGATAATCAAAAGATTTTCAAGCCTTGCAAGTGAATGAATTTCCTCATGTGATGGATTGTCATGCTGCTTGTTGCTAATTTGGTGGCTTGCAAATTGATTTTCAGCATCAATGATCTCACTATCAAGCTTAGAAAAAGAGTCATTAATAAATTTCCTTAAGAGTGACTTAATATTCTTAAGTTTAGTAGCAAGAGTATACATTGGACTACCATATAAATTAATAATCCAAGCCTTAATAATGACTTCCATGCCTCCAGGAGTCACAATCCATCCATTATTAAATCGAAATGGAAGAGGGCTAGACCTGACATAATGCAAGGACATATCAATCATAATGGGGTTATGATCTGAGTGATGCTTTGGTAAAGTGTATCCAAAAATTTCAAATGCAGCACCCTCATCACCATTCTGAACAAAGCATTTATCATGTTTACTTGATTGTCATCCATGAATAGTATATGAGCTCTAGGTGAAATTAGAAACTACAATTGAAATTTTAGCAAGATGACATTGGTCAATGTAGGATGAGAAGTCCAAGGAGGCCACCCTATTGAAGTTCAGCCCAGTTTTCTCTTCTAGTTTCAAAATATTTTTGATGTCTCCCATTATCACCCAATTACTGAAAGGATATCCAACAATGTTTTCAGGCTCATTCCAAATCTCCCTTCTTCATGTGTAGGATGGGGAGGCATACACAAAGGTGGATTCAAAGCTATGACCTTGAGAGGTTCATGAGATCTAGACCCATTGTGGGTTCATAACAAAATAGGATAGCTGTAAACTCTCATACATAAAAACACAGAGGTGGTCCTTATTGATATCATGAAAATTTTGAGAAATAAAATTATATCAAAGATAATTCCATTTGAAATCCTTCCACTGGTCAAAAAGCATTTTAGGCTCTGCAATTCCAATCAGCATAGGATTATAGGCCACAATGTAATGTCTAAGGGCTTTGGTCGTTGGTCTATTCCCAAGCCCTAGACAATTCCAAAAAAGAATCTTCATTGAAGAAGGGTTTGGCTCCTTATTAGGGGCCTCCTTTCACTGATGAAAATCCCTGGGCCACTGCCCTTTTTACAATATCCTTTTTCTCTTTATCATAAGAAATTAGAGTCACTCCAACATCACTCTTGGAGCCAACCTGCTCACCTCCATCAGGATCAACACAAGTTACAGACTGGCCACCCAAGCTGGGGATGTCCTGCACATCCTAGAGGCCATCAGCCTAACAAGAGATTCCATCCAGAGGAGCAAATTTGTTGGATGATAGTAGGTAACAATGTTCACTTCTCATTTGAGGTGTCCTTTTTGCAACCTTATTTGGATTGGCATGTTTGAAGGGATTCTTGATTTCACATTCAGCAGCTATAGAATCTGCTTCCACACCATCTGCTACCTGATCCTCTTTTCCAAAATCTATTTTGTGCTGCTGCAGTGCCTGTATGTCATCCCCTTCCAGGAATCCAGGTATCTCCAGTCCAGAGACAAGATTCATGACAAGAGGAATTTCCTATCCCTATATTCCTGTTTCCCTAGAGGTCACTGCCAGAGCAGTGGGCAAGGGCCCCTCAGGAGGGGGAATCATCAGAAAAGTCCCAGAAAAGGGGTTCTGCATGTCAACTAAGGATTCCAATCCTTCAGGTGGGTAATTCCCTCCAATTTATGTGGATATTGTACAGGGGAGTCATCCCTCATAGTTTCAAAATTCACCTCATCAGTAGATCCATTCACATCCATACCAGTAGGGACAGCTGCCTGTCTAACATCAATAGATGGGAGGCCATCAAAGGAAAGAAAATAGGAAGATCCGCCTCAAAAATCCTTCTCCTGGTTTTTAGCACAACCTTCCCCAGCGTGAGGGGCATCATAATCATCAGAATCCTGCAACTGTACTAGGGGTGCAAGGTCCGAACCAATTCCAACAGGGGGAGACTCACTTGAGGTACCATCATTCAATTCAGAAGAAAGAACCTTATCCTCACCTTTCCTCCTTCTACATAAGGAATCTTCATGTCATGTCACCTTGCATAGAGTGCACTCCTTGTCTCTATTGCACTCAAAGGAGAGGTGACCAAAGAGCCTGCAGGCTATATATAAATTTTTCTTTATCTCATAATATATTTCATGTTTCATGATTTCATCTCTTGTGTTAAGAACTACCTCTTCCACTGAGGTTCTAGACATATCCACTTCAACCAGAACCCTTGCAAAGATACCAAATTATGGGTTTTCTATTTTTTTATCCAGCCGAATGGGGGTTCCAACCGAAGAGGCTATATCCCATAGAATCTGTGGATGCCAGTACAACCTATTCAATCAACATATACAAATCCATAGCTGCACATGAGAATTCCTTATATTATTAGGATCAAAACACCTATCCTATTTCTGAAAAGGAAAAAACCCTAGCTTAAGAGAGAGTGGTCCAAATCTCCAGGCCTTTCGCTTCAACTCATCAGAGGGGGAGGTTATATGATAATACCCCCTTCTCATTTCCATCATTCCCCAATCCTAAAATTGTAAAAATACATGTCGTCACTCTAAGATGTAGATGGATTAACTAATAGTTAAAATTAAAAGATATTGGTGAGAATCTTACATCAAACTTTTCTAAAAATATTATATGAGATTAGTTTTACCCTAATTTGTCTTATATTTTAAATATATGTTATTAGTTACATTTATAATTAAATTTAATGATTTATTAATTAAATATTTTCTAGAAATTTTTATAGTTTTCCTTTGTTATCATATTAATGAGAGAGTTGTATTATATTTTATTGATACTAAAAATCCATTTTGTTTAGTAAGACCCTAAAAACTATCATCCTATAAACCCACCCTTATAAATAGGTCTTCTTTAATCTATAATACCAAACAAAGAGGTCCTAAGGTATTAAGAAAAGGATGTTTTTGAATGAAGAAGTATAGTATTTACCTTCTTTTTCTCATTGATCCTATGCAAAGACAAAAAATATATTCATCCATGATAAAATAACAATTTTGTCATTATAAATAAAATTATATGTTACTATGATAGTTTAAAAACAAATAACAATCTACAATCTAATCAAATTGATAATTAATAAAAATTTCTATGTATGACATACTACCACATTGTGAAGTGATGAAATTATTTCTTCTATAAAATATATAAAAAAATAATAATAATGTAATTAATAATTATATATTATATTCATGAAATATTTATCAATATTAATTTATAATATATCATCTAAATTTTTTAATTTTCATCTGCTGAAAAATGGTAACGCCATTCGTATGTATGTATTGACAACCACCTCTATAAAAGGGACTTATTTATCATCACCTCATAACATTTTTGATATAAATATGTTTATTTAAATAAATAATATGATATATATTATATTATTCTAATTATTTAAATCTATTGAAAATATATATTATTTATATAGTTATCATTAAAAATGGAATCATTTCTCAAGCATACTCCTGGATTATTGTCTCTATGACTGTATCATATTTCATTTTTCATATCCATATTTTATTTGGGGAATTAAAAGTAAAAATAATGTATAAAAATGATATTTATTTCAAGCCTATTCTTCATGATATAATCGAATTATGACCTTTCTTCCAATTATTAAAGTAAAAAAGTTATCATAGATATATGATACAAATTGTTCCCAAATATCTAACGTTAAATAAAATAATTTCGTATTGTTATAACATGGTATTAAGTGAAATAATATGAATAATAATGTTAAAAAATACTCTCATAAAATTAAATAAATTACAATTTTATTATTACTCATGATGCTAAATAAGTTATCTGATGAGCTTGTCATTTGGTAATATATGTTGATTTAATTTTTTTTAAATGTATCTATTAAAAATATATTTTTATTATATGTACATTGATTCTAAAAAAAATATTTCAATGTCTCATTAATATTCTATATTTTTTAAAATAAATGATTGTATATATTTTACTTTTGAGAAAATTTTTTGAAATTATTTCTTTTTAATTCTAAAAAGAATGTACTTTTTGAATTTTAAGTCAAATAAATTGGAAGGAATTTATTTTTAACATATATGGAATGATAGGATTTCACAAATTTCTTTATGCCTTAATCATATTGAATTTTCATTTTATTATTCAATTTTTATTTTCAATGAATTTGTTTAATTATTTCTTCTGTTTTTTGAATTTAAATGTAAAATTTTTAAAATGGATTTTTATATATGAAGTAGATTTAATTATAGTTTTTGAAGAATTTATAAAGTATTTGTGATGAAAAGGTGATATTATTAATTTAGTTATATGGTACATGATAAATCTATGTTAAACATATGAGACCAATAATTCTTATACAAAAGGTTGAGCCCCACTACATATACAGGGTGGACCAGATGAAATTTTTACTATTGCTACAACAATATAGTTACATGTGATCCCGTTATAGCTTTGGGTATAACTAGATATCACACTAATGATTTTTTAAGGTAAATTAAATATTCATACAAGAAGAACAGAGTTTCCAAAGGGTTTCTCTAACAGTTTTAATTGGGCCTAATTTATTATTTTCATTAGTTTAAAATGGGTTATGAATGTAGTTTTATATGTTTTCAAAAAGGTATTATATTTTTATTATATGTTTTTCAAGGATATTATTTCGAAAAATATTTTTTTTATTTCATGGAAAATTAGTTATTTCATTAGTAAAATTAATATGGAAAATATTCAAATATTTCATGGGTTTTTTATTTATTATTGAACTAATTAATTTAATTTGTTCATTTCAACTAGTTATATATTACTTTTCATATAGAATTTTAATTATATTCAATAGTTCATAATGAATATTATAGAAATGATTGAGGCCATGAAAACATTTTTTAATATTTTTCTAAAAAATCAGGTTGTATTTGAAAGGGAATTGTATTGTTAGTTAATGGATAATGAGTATACTTCTAATATCATTATATTTTATTTAATATATTCAGTCAAAACATTAATTATTTATCAATATATTGTGTTACATTAAATTAATTTCTTATTTTGGTTTATATATAACACCAATTTTATAATTCATTGAAAAAAACATTATGTTTATTCAGTAATGTGTGTTACACGCAAAACCGATTTTTACAGAATAACAATACGCTATTAATTTTTATATTATAGTTATGACCATTATGTTTGAATGGATTGAATTAATAATACTACATAAATATTAAAAATATTTTTTAAACATGTTTACATAATTAATCAATTTCTGACCTATTAATTAGAAATGAAAATAAAATGAAAATAAATATAAAGGATAGGTTTTTATGAAAAAAAAACTATACTATTATAAGAATATTATTATAATAAATTCAAAAAATAATTATAATCGAATAATACTAATAAGATTTATATTTTCAATATTTTAAAAAATTATTTTTTATACATCAAATATGTTTTATTGAAAAAACATAAGAACAAATAAAATGTTAAATATAATAATATGTATTTTTCTAAAATGAATTTTTCATTATTTCTTATGCATGAAATGTTCTGAAACTAAATAACAGAACAATTATGTATTATATTTGAAAAAAACATTTTATTTGAAAAATAATTCATAATTATATTATAGTGATTTTTTAAATTTGTATGAGAATTTTCTATTTTGGATAAATAGTTAAAATAAAGTATTTTAATTGAAAATTGAAATATCATGTAAATAATTTATAGTATAAAATTATATTTTTTTTTGAAATAATAAATATATATTTTTTATGTAAATAAACATAATTTATGTCATGGTAATTATATTACATGTTTATTAGATCTAAAAATATCGGAATCCCTTCAATCTTTTTTACCATAAACTCTATGCTTAATAACACAATTTTTCTGGGTCTATATAGTGGAACACCACATTGGTGGCCGTAAATTTTCTAATCATCGTCAACGAATCCAACATGGTTCATGAGTAGTTGAATTAATCATTTATACATCAATTTTTTATAAATCACTAATGTAATGAAACTCAATATAATTTATAACCAAAAAATGAACTATGAATGAAAAAATCAAGAACAACACCATGTAATAAAATTATAGACCACCGAACAAGATTAAGAAGAATAATAAATTCTTAACCTCAGCCTTAGTATATTTTTAAATCAATCATTAATCCCATAACCTAATACCTATTGGAAAAGAGTGTTTTAGTGATTCTTTATTATAATATCATAAACAAAAGCCATAATCCAAAAAATGGAAGGGAAATGAGTGTTAGACAAACCATAAGACAAAATATTCACTCAAAGGGACTCTAAAAGGCCAATGATTTAAGGATAAACATCCTTGGGAATCCTTGAATGAAATCGTTTATCCGTATGGTTATTAGGGAAGAAAAGGGGGTGATAATCATGTATAATAATTAAAATCCTAAGGGGGTGGTGATTATAAAATTCCACTTTTAATGAGGACTATATTTTGGCCACACATTTATAAATACTATGTACCAATATTTCACCTACCTCTATCTAAGAGGTGTCTATGTCACAATTTAATTTGGGAACCCATATTGTTTGACAAACCATTTTCCAATCATGTTTATGGGGACTATCCCAAAAAAAAACATGATTTGTCATTATGCCATGCATATTTAATTAACAATGCACCACACTTTTTCTATAACATGGTTTGGGTGAATTGATACACCTAATAATGTACCCACCATGCAATAATAATTGGATGGTGTATTTTCTCTTTTTTATCTTGTCCCAAACCGTAGGAACAAACACCAGCATCCACATACTTCATGAAAATATTAAATTATCTGTTATTATGAGATTCCAATGAAAAATTAATCAATAAAAAAACTCTATGATGTATAGTATTTTTTAAAAAAAATAATCATTTAATATATAATCCTCATGTTGTAGTCCAAAGAATCAATAATCTTCTTAATTAATGAGATTCGACAAATGAACCCGCATAAAAGATTATATCTCATATGTATTTTCCAAAACAATATCATGCTTCCAAAATATAGATCAATGCTTACAATATTTCCTCGAAAGACATTCTCACTAGGATACACAATATGAACCATATTCTAGTCAATTTATGCATCAATGCGAACCTCAAAATATTCAAAATCAATCACATAAGATGGTTCATGGTGATACTACTAATTATGTGACACAGGAAAAACACCATGAATACAAATATATCATTATAAATGAACCAATCGGCATTCCACTATTTGATCCTCCTCTGAATCTAATAGAACCCCATGTTGTTCGGAACCAACATACCTTATTTATGAATCTGATGGTAACCCATACATTGTGACACTGAATTAAACTCCTAATAACCCACCATAAACTAATAATTTCAATTATGCCGATTTTCATATCTCTTTTGCATAATCTGTGCTATCACAGTATATTAATAAATCAATTGAACCTGTTATGATGTTTCCTGTTCAAGACATTATAACAACAAAATAGATTCTCCAAATTCTATCTAACTCACTAATGATCTACATTGTCATTTAAATAAATCATCTTCTTCTTCCATTATAATATTTTTCAGGTAACTATTTTTGTTGGAAAACTCAACTAGAGCTACATGAATATTCAATGATCCTACAAAGTCAAGTACATAAGCCCTCAATGATTCCTATATTAAATGAATAGTATGCTATGATTTGTCTCCATCTGTAGCTGGAGATCCATACTTTAAAACACATGTATACGAGGTACTATCTATAATATTTTTAAAATGTGTGATGTAAAACACAAATCATTATTTGAAACGATATTACAGAGACCCCTTGCAGCCATATTATTCCTCGAATATAGTGATCACCCAACTGAACTATGAATAATATTTATTCAATTATCTTTAAATGACCCACCCCAGTAAACTGATATATAACTACCTAGATCACATTTTTTTATCGACACATCATCAAGAGACCCACCATTAAATTAATTTTTTTCCTTCATCTGGTATACATTATATAAATGAAAATGGATGAAAAAAACCATCCATTCATTGATCGTAATCCATTACTGGCATCTATTTAAATAATAATGACACAAATCCTTCAACCACTTTCTTTATCCCTTTCCACCAATAATACCTACGATGATCATGATTCATTTTTGTCAATCTAGGATGAACTACCCACATTGATGAATGTAATATGAATATAATCTATTCTCACATGCATGTTGTAGTAACAATATTTCCATTAGAATGTATGAACCTTTCATCACCATTGTACCAATTTGATGGCGACTCAACCTTCAAGACTTCCCTCAATGACAAGAACTCTATATCCTCACACTTAATCTTATTGATTAGGCTCATAAGAAAGGACTCAATTTCCATGGTTGAAATTTTCATCTTCCCTTAACCTTCCTAAACCTCCAAATGAATCTTTAAAATTAGTGCCATCATCTTGAACTAGGAACTGGATACCTCAATAGAAAAATTCTGAGTCCACCCACTAAAATACTCCTCAATATTATTCCCATGTCATTGTGTGAATACCTGATCAAAGTCAAAATATTGGGTGTAATCAACCCATATTTGCTACTGGATATTTATATAGCACTGAGTGGACTGAACATAAAACTTTTATGACCATTATAAATAGTGAACCACACTGCCAAAAACTAGATTCTCCATCCCATTAGGGAATAAACAACTTCTGATATTCAGAGATCATGCATATGAAAAATTCATTTAGGAGTCCCCAAGTAATATGTACAATATGAAAAAAATCCAATTTCTTATTCTTCATTATTTCCACAATCCCAACACCATTTTTATTTGAAAATAATTTATACTCCAAACCATACTTAGGTAAGTTCATTAATTTAGTTTTTATAATCACACCTAGAACTCTATATTATATCATCACATTACCATAACATTCAAGAATGACATGATTCTTGTTGAAGCCTATTTTTAGGGATCCCCAATGGGAGATATCATTAATGAAAATTCAGTAATATACTAGAAATCCCATAAAAATATGGATAGATGAAAAACTATGAAGATGATCCCAATATACAATGGTCCACACTTTATTAGGGTCTATGGAAACACAACCCTTGTAAATGATGTGACCCACGAAATGAACCTTTTTAAATAAAAATTGACATTTGGATATCTCATAGTATAGCCCATTCACTTTCAGTGTACTTAGGACGATGTAACAATTTTTGGAATGATGTTATAGATAAATACAACTACAACCTGATCTATATAAACCTGAATTATTATGTTCATTTTTACAAAATATACATTTAACACATTGCTCAACCTGATAGAAATCAAAATGAAGTCATAAAACTCAAATATTATTCTAAATGAATTAGGAACTACATCAGAATGTCTCACCATTAAATGATGGTACACTGAACACGGATCTATGATGAAGAACAATGTATCCCATATCAGTTATTTACTGTCATTTGATTTAGCTTCCCATCTTCTAAACAAAATCACAATGATCCATCACCTTTCATAGAAACCAGCATTGGTGACTGCCAAAATGGTCTAATTGGATGAATACACCCATTATTTTAGAATTTCTATAAATGAGATTTTACTTCCTAGATTCCATAAAATGAAATTCTATATAGAGTGATGGAAATTGGTTCTGCTTCTTGACTGAAGTCTATAGTGAACTCCACTTCCCTCTTGATAAACAACCCTGCGTAGTCCTTATAAAACACAACATGACACTGATCCACCACCACAAAGGACACAC
Organism: Viscum album; assembly: GCA_963277665.1. NCBI lineage: Eukaryota > Viridiplantae > Streptophyta > Magnoliopsida > Santalales > Viscaceae > Viscum > Viscum album. The sequence goes on along the minus strand of OY728158.1, from coordinate 1,375,643,830 downwards.
ATCTCTACTCCTCCATCATTGAGCATAAGACCTACAAGACCTTCTCTGACATCCCACAACCCACGATGGACATATATGTATTCTTTAAAAGATATAAATGTTAACATATGATGGTAATAGTTAATATGGTCTTGGTATGACACTAGAAATTTTATACCCAAAATAAGATCAAATCAATGTATATCAAGAACAAATAATTCTTATATTGAATGTTTCCCACCAACATCATAATCACACCGATTACATTTATATATATTTTCATTTATACCCTAAAATGATGTACCAATTCACATAACTGCAAAATATTAGTCCAACAAAAGACCTAATATTTTAAAAAACCGAAATGAAAAAAAATAATATGATGCACCCCTATCAAAATAATCCATAGAAATCATATAAGAAAAATGGATCATACTCAAAATGGTTGATGTACCAGAATAAACACCTATAGGTGTAGATAGAATAGCATGATGTTGACCTAACCCTTTGTTTTCGTACCTATATTGAATCCTTCAGGTTGCACTACCAGGATAAAATGGATCCTCCCTTTAAGGAGTACCACATCCACCACCGGTACTTATATGATAGGTATATATCTAAAATTCTTCCTTGTATGGGGTTATAGACCCCTTGTATTCTCTCATCATCTTCCTCAATCCACCTTCAAGACCCAACAATAATGGGTTACTACAAAACCACTACACATGTCCTATTTTTTTAATTCATAGATCTCAATAGGTGGATGGGTGACTAATAATGCATGTGTCCTTACCTACCTCACAAATATTAGAAAATATGATCTCTAACCTATGACAATGATTCCCTTATCTGAACACCAAATCCACCACCGGTATAATATGAATTCTTGAAGAGGAAATTCTATCAATTAGAAGTCACACCACTAGTTCTCCCAACCGGAGTTGCCTTTCTACCTCCAGAATTCTCCTTTAGATTCGCTTCTAAAATACGAGTCTGATCCACAACTTTAAAACCCAATTTAAAATGATAAATATTAAAATGGGACATAATATAATTTATATATCCATCCTAAAATCATCTCTCTATAAAATCCTCATCAAGTACATCCATTGGAATGAATCATTTCATCTTAGTAAAGAGACATCATAATCCACCACTATGATAAAACCTTGGTTCATGCTCATAAACATGACATACTTCACATTCCTATGGGTCCCCCTATAGAAATGTTCTTGAAAACATTACATGAAATCATTTAATATCATACCATCATCTTAATTGGTGGAACAAGAATGTCTCACCAGTGCTTAACATTAACCTGTAGCATGGATACTGCCAACATGACTCTCAACTTTGGTGCAGTATCTAGATGATCAGAAATATTTTTGAATAGACACTATCCAAATCATCGATTCATATGTTACATCTTATCTATAAAAAGGTGGTGCGTGTTGATGTTGAAACTCCCTGGACATATGAAACATACTTGGAACATCCCACACTTTGTCCCATTCCACCTACTTCCTGAAACGATTGATGTTCTCACAGAACATATACACTCAATATTTAACATTGTGAAAATGGTTTCCTTGTTTCATTCTAAGAGGATCATTATTAGTGACATCATCTTTTCACCTAATCACCTGAGTTCATTATGGATTAATTTCACTACAATTAAAATCCAAAATCATAGAACACAATAGAATAACCTTCCACAAGTCACATAAAAGAATTATCTCCACTATCCATAAAAATTAATTTCACTACCAATATCCCAACAAGAACTATTAATCATAGAGCAGTACCCTCAACCATCAGTAATATGGGTTGTGGTCAATTTATGGAAATACAACATATATTGTGATAAATATTTCATATGACACCTTCTTAAACTATTTCCCCTTTAACTACAAAAAACATTGTCTTTTAGGAAAATATCTCATTTCAAAACATATTATAACAATCCTTAAAAGTTCATTTTTAAAATTTCATTAATAATAGCTCCTAGAAAAATTCATTAAATTTTTTTTCATTTATCAATTTGAATCATAATTATTATACTCCATTTTCTTAAATTTTCTAGGTAGCTTAAATTAATTCTACCCTTATGTACCAAACACCTATCCTCTATGTGCCTACCATGATGCAAACCAATTATATTCCTAGGTGCTATAATGACTCATGAATAAAAATACATGGTATACTTCAACCATGTTTAAAATATAATAAAATTCTCACCTAACAGAACAAGTGGCTCAACCACTGGTGAAATATCTCACATCCAATACTACACTGAACAAGAATAACTATTCCTACACCAGTTAATTAGGATTTCCCTCACGCAAGTGTTATCTACTCCTAATAATGAGCTCATTTCCAAGAATTTCTAAAACCTTATATCCTTTTAATCCCAAAAATATTATGGTTCATAAAAAACCCCTTTGATACTACTTTTAACATCCATGACATAGAAAACACTATTCTGGTTCCCCGGGCTTGGTCACAACATGACCTCAAGTGCACTCACCATACACCAGAGGTTGCCGGATAGCATTGAGTGTCAAATGGATCACCTAGGGAGGGTATACACATTTAACCAAAATAACCCATAACAGATAATATTTAAAATTTAGAAAAAATGATCAATAAACATTTAACATACATTACCAACTAATTCTTGAATAGGGAATAAACACAACCATGAAATAAATACACCATGCCATTATTATGGTACTAAATGTTATGGAAGTTCCAAAATAATGGAAAACTGATGAATCCACCCAATTGGTCTAAACTATATGTACGGATCATCATCCATGGATATCCAAATCACAATAGAAACACTATAATAGGGATTTTACCCGTATCATTACAAGCAACCATGATATATGCTTGGGATCCTAGTGGAGGCCTTAGTAAGCTGTGAGTATAATATATTATTCTATTAAGAATAGTATCTCAAAATTATAAAATATAAAAATATTATATATGAATGTACTAAATAAATAAATAATATATATATATATGAAAGTCAGTTTCCATTATAAAAATATGGTTTCTTTATACATTTCCAACTTCATTCCATTTTAGTCACTTGTTCTATGGGTTAATAATTACCTCATTTACACTACGAGCAATTCCGTTCAACAACAATCCATATGGAGATGAACCAAGATACCTTTCACAATATGATTAATCATTTCATAAAAATTAAATATAAATTACCTTGGATCTCTAATCTAGGTATTCTCATCTTATGCAACTATTAATGGCCTAGTGCCTCAGTCTCTCCTCCTGACCCATGCATTTTAGGAGAGGTTCATAGAGACTTATTCAATAATTAACTAATGTAGTACATTCAATATAATGTCTCAAACACAACATAGCTATGTGATCATTATTATTTATTTATTAATCACACTAACAATATAAAAAACCATACACAACCAATACACATAACATATGAAATTAATATTTCACACAACATATGAATCTACATCAATCCCAAACACATTAGCACATCTAACATTTACAAAGCATAGTCAATTTAACCATTTTCAATTTTTTATGAATGAAATAAGATAGAATATTTGACAATATATATTCATCATCCCATTGAACATACTCATCAACAAATATTCTTCAACATAATTAGACATTTCCAATAAAATTTGTTATACATTTGAAACATTAACATTATTCAATATGACATTTTTTCACATCATTACACAATGTACCTAATACCCATTATGAAAACGTGAAACAAATACAATTAGTTCCTATTTATAATTCAATCTAAAATATCATCATATATATATTGGGTGGTATTTAATTACAAACCATCTACAAACATAATATCATAATTTTAACTGCTCAAAAATTTTGGCAAACCACATGTGCTGCACAAAATGTGTAATATCTTACCGATTTCATCCCATGAGATCAGGAGGGGTTTAATTAATCATTTAACAATCCACATTTCAAAAAAAACATATAATGGTCAATCAAAGATTATGTGATAACTAATAACTCATCCTAACTGGAAAAAATCAATAATGAGCCAATGGTATATAATTATAGATCACATGCATAAATTAAAAATATGAATGCATGTGTGACATCATCCTTAGAAAATTACTAAAACACCCTTTGAATACCCGACCTATAAATCACAAGATAATGGTGTTTTTAGAGCTTCATAATGAGAAGAACAAAACCACATACCCTAATCTAAAAAATAGAATCCAAAGGTGTTTTACACATACCTTAAACTTAAATCCATAGAAAATGGAACTACAAACAGACAAAATAAGATGATATAGATCCTTGGGAAGGATTGGTTGAAATTGATCATCTAATGGGTTTTTATAGAGAAAATGAGGGATGAAATATGGTACAATACATAAAATGTTGAGGGGGGAATAAAATTACAGTTTTAATGACAAGTGTGATTTGGCATCAAGGTTTTCCAAACCGTGCACATACTTCTCTCTAAGAGAGGTCCTGGTCACATATCTACATTGGGGTTCCTACTTTGTTTTAAAACCATGTTCTATATTTTGGGAATACCATTATTCAAAAACACATGATTCTATTTTCCCCTTCCATTGTTTACTTAACCATGTACCCCTCCTTCTAGATAGCATAATGTGGGAGCTCAGTTACACCTAGTCAATCACAAACCATGAAACATACACAGAATCGCACAATTTATGTTTTCTCCCAGCTCTCAAATGCTTAAAACGTCCCTATGATTGCACATACTGTTGATAAACATTTAATTTTCCCAAAATTTGGAGATTCAGACCAAATTTTAATCAAGAAAGTACTTCCATAATGTCCAAGATTATTTATGTGATTTTTTATTTTATTAGATGATTAATAATACTAAATTATTATTCATTAAATTATATATAAATATATATGAAAATTATTGAAATAGTATAAAATTTGAATCTAATATTTTTGGTAGTAATTCATATAGAGTATTTAGTTGATCTCTAAAATTAAGATAATATTAAATTTATTAAACATAACAATCATGTTGAATGGTTTATATATATATTATATGTTTATTTTATTTTAATATTAATATTTTTCAAATAAAATTTATGATAAATGTGATATTTTATTGATTATATTTTTTTTAAAATTTATTAATTACATGAAACTTAATTATTTTATATTGGAAATCTTATATCAATTTTTATTAAATGAATAATAAAATCTAAAAAGGAAAAGAACATGAACAAAAAATATTAAATCTATATTTTATTAAATAAATAAAATAAATTTATTTCAAAATTATACATGTCATCACATGAGTATAGTGTGATATTGTTAATAATAAAAAATTATATTAGTACTCCCAACTATAAAATTTTATTTTAGAAATTTGGATGAAATTATTAAATTTACTATATAGTATTCACTCTATCTGTTGACATATAAATAATGGAAAGGGAGGTATGGTGGTTCCCTAAAAAATATATAAAAAAAATAAAATTATTGATTTGGTGGATATATAAGTGTTATGAATCATCTCTATATTTGAAGTCGTGGAACACCATATAAACAATATGAAATGATAAACTAATTTCATCCGGATGAAATCAACATGGTGATGAGGGAACATAAATTAATAGATGGAATATATCCTTCTATGATTTCCATGTTGATACCATTCACTAGATAATATGATCAACTAGTCCTCGTATATTTTGTATGACATCTAATAGGGAGTGACATAGTTGTTCTTAGCTACGATCTAATATAATGACACGATGAGTAGATAACATGGATAATATTTTATAGATTTTGTGGAGATTTACATGTGGATGAAATTTATAATAGTTTACGTGTTATAGATACTTTAATTAATATGGGGCAATTTGTGTTGTCTCAATATTAGTTCATAACGGAATTTTACATCTAGACTGAATTGACGGTTTTTAGAGGCATTTGGATGATGTATTGATAATTCAATTTGACTAATTTATTTATGTTATAAATTATATGATTTTGATAACTATTTAAAATTCTGATCCTGGATAAAATTATTTATGTGGAAACGGTAATGAGTAATGTTGTTGTATGTGACTTTTCACTATAATATCATAGCATATTTAAGATGATTTAATTTGTTTTTATAATTTTTTTTCATTTAATCTACTTAAGATATTTATTTAATTCATTAACCATATAAATTATCTTATAGGACAATGTAATGAATTTGGATGATAATGTCACAATCAAAGATGATTCTACATATTAGGGGATAAGAATATATGTTATTGAACACATTTTAGGACATGGATGGTTCACCATTTATTGCCAAAATATTTTCCACAATGTTTCCTTCATGATCAATTTTCTAGACTTGTAAAACTTATCCCATGATCCATATTTATTTTCATTATTTATATATAGGAATATAATTATGGGGGTGTTTTTTAGATAAAAAGTTACCAATAAAAAAGATTCAATTTAAATTGATTAGATATGGAGAACATGATCTCAATAAAGGGAGAGGCCATTGGGAATATAATTAGTTTATGAAATTAGATAACTAATAGAACATAATTATGAATAAAACCATTGATGATATAAATCTATATGGGATAAAAAAATGTCTCCACAATTTAGTACTCCATGTATGAATGCCTTATATATATCAGTTATACCCATAATAGGGAGGTCTCTACGAAACTCAATTACCTCAGCTACTATCACCCACACATATAATGGGATAATAGTTGCGATAGTATGGATCCAATGTTGATATTGATGACTTATATATTATATTATATTAAAATGAGAACCTTTATAACGTAAATTATCAAATAAATTACTTTTGATGGTTACAATATGTTAAAAATAACATGTCATATAATTTTTTTCATGGTATTATCTAACTCAAGAGTAGTTATCATAAAAATATTTGTTGAACAATTTTTTATGATGAAAAGAACTCGAATGAATAAACCATTACACTTGATTTTGATAATAATGTGATCTGATTATGATATTGGATTTCATGTATGATGTTATAAATAACATATATCAAAATAATTATATATTATATACATTTAAATCATTATTATGATTGTTTTGGTATCGTAAAATACATGGGATACTCATAGGAAATTAATAATTGTTATGCTTATTTTTATAGTTTACATGTTACTAGAAGACTATTCAATTTATATTTATTGTGATTTGTTAAATTAAATACTGTTATTTTTATACTAATGTAGTATAATATATTGAAAATATTTTAGGACATGATACATTATAGTATGCCACAATATTTGCACCTATAATTTTTACATAAATATAAAAATTTTATAATTAATATATATATATATATATTTCATCATTCAAACAAATAGGATCATTTTTTAAATAGTAGTTGAATCACATGTATCAGTTATTATTATCTATAATAGTATTTTGTTTTTGTTAGACACCAAATCACATAAATTCCTCTGTGTGATATATATCATATGTTTTGAACTAGTGTATATTCCCATACATCATGTATTTATAAATTTATATCCTTATCTCAATATTTGATGAATAGTAGACAATCTGGTGATTATTTTATATAATATAGAATTTTATCATTGGAGATTAATTGAAACAAGAGATTTAATATATTAATGTGTGATATATTATTAAAATTTTATGTAACTTCATACATAAATAATGTGCATCATACTATCCTATGAATGTTGCTGGGGATGAATAATATGAAAAGGTTATGACACAGGACTACAACTCATATGTGAGGTAGATTATCAGAGACATCCACTTGGGATTATATAAAATGAGGTGTATGTGAACTGATAGTGACATAGGAGTGTGATGCCTCCCAATTTAATAAGGTAACATATTGACGAATTTATATTGTGTTTCTATTCCTTTTTTATGCTATAGGGTTAAAGATCATGGGGTGCCACCTTATCATGTTCATATGATCACTATGGAATTTTTTATATTTAAATATATTACAATATTTATAAATTGATTTTGGTGATATATGATTAGTTCAAATTTGAAATAATTTATTTATATTATTTTGAAAGAGTTGAAATTGTGAATATTTAAAATATGTTAATGAGATACCAAATTCATTTACCTGATATTTATTAATGTAACATTAAATGTTTCTCAAGGATTCAATAATGGCATGAGATAAATATAGTAAGAATTTTCACTCACTCATTCAGGTAAAACATTTTATGTTTACACTAATGATTATTAGATTTGTATTTTTAAGCTGTCGATGATTATAAATGATGGAAAATGAAATTATATATTGTATGTGGGCTTTATGTCAATATTAACACAAGAAAATTTGGACTCACCCATCTTCAATTATATATTTTATATTATGTTTAATTCACCACCTCTTCATTGATTCATATATCGGGTTCATACATTTACTATTTTCCTACATAAATTTAAATAAATATAAATTATATTTCATTATTTATTTTAAAGTTGAATAACTATTTTTATTATCTTTCACTTATAACATGGAAGATCATATTCAAGAATGTAATTGGGAATGTATGTTCTATGAAAATTCCTCCAATTAATTTTTATGGGTACCACTATGCCATCCACTAGCAGGGAGGTAATATAATGATATCACGAGGTGATGAAATAAAACTATTTTAAGATACCACATATTGAATTCATTGAGTTTGGTTTTATCATGTTTAGTCACATTATTAGTGTTTAGAAAAAAACCCATTTTTTTCTGAGTTATGGATCATTAAATTTGAAGTTTATCTCATATTTTTTGACCTAAAATGAATTCATATTGAATCTATGACTTATATTAGTGTAATTTTTGATTTCATATATCTCACAACCAATATTGAACGAAGAAAATACTTTCTCAAATGGTTAATATAAACTATGCATCATAGTTTTCATGGTTTTTCAAAACCATATGAGGTAGTTCATTAGGAATAAATGTCTAACAAAATTTTCAACTTTTGTGTAAGAGAGAGAGAGCATTCGTGTTATAAAGCCCCAGCCTTAAACATTTCTTAATATTGAATTAAATGAATAATTCCAATTGAGGATCTTTTTATGTTTAGAGTTTTAGAGAATTAGACCATAACTATTACATCTCAAAAGATTACAGAGTAGACACTTCTACAAAGATTCGTTTTTTTAAAAAACATGAACTCCAAAAAAAGTCATTTATAGTTACATGTTTAAGAAAGAAGTAATTTTCCTTGATCCCATCCTTGAACTTATACCACATTATGTCCTGTGAAAAACATTTCAAAAAAAACATGGGGTGAGCATAAAAAGCTCATTAAGGGATACAGTAAGAAGGTTAACTGTTAGTTTTTCAAAACAACAAGTAAACCATGAATACATTATAAAAGTAATAATTTTCACCTTTATTAAGAATAAAATACTCTTCATTGAATAAACGATCATTACTTACCCTTTTGTAACCAAAAGATTACCATAAAACCCATATAAAGTACACATAAAATATAAAGGTAACTTGGGACATAAACATACTTAAATCGAATAACCATACGGTCGAATTCCACACATATCAGTTAATGGAATTGCCATACGGCCGACTTCCATAACCAATGAATTGGAGGTTATAACGTAACCACCTGTCCTGGTATTCACAGCAACACACATCATATGGTTTATCACGTAACCACCCGTCAAATGTCTAAGTACCATTATAAAATCATAAGGAATAAAACAAAATTAATGGAAAGAAATAATTTCCAAATTTCAAACACAATATATCACTTAAATATATTGACATAACAAATCCATTATAAAACCCATTTTGAATACAAAAATACATAAAAGAGTATATGGTATTTATTTCATTTAAAATAAACATCACTGCTTGTTGAGGATGATAAATACCAAATAATAATCGCGGCGGTGGAAAAGGTCGTTGTCACCATGTACGTGAAAAGAAACATTCCTTTTTGTCATTTTTTAGAACTCTTCATAGAAAAAGATTCCTTTTGTAAAAAATTTAATGTCAAAGGGGTTTATACACAGTATAAAAGAAAGCCTTGTATTAGAACAAAATATGCCTCAATGAAAGGTGATTGAGACGAAGTCCCTTACCTCATGTCTGACGTGACTTGATTGCTCTTTAATCACCTGAATAATATACTAAATTTAATTTCTACTTGCTTAAGAACCTTTTCCAAGTTTATTATTCCTTTTATATAACTTATTGCTATGTTATAAATGCTATGTAATCATTTAAATTAATAATATTCATTTTGTCGATATATGGTTCATAAGTCAAAAATGGACTTCTCACAATTACATGTTGTTCATTTGGTCAAAGGTTCATTATATCCAGAATGATATTCATGATTTTGATATCATATATATCCAGTATATACTTGTATTTATAACAGTATAAAAAATTTAGAGGTAAGAATTGAAATGCACCGTTCATGGAGACGGTAAGATGTACGTACACACTACATTCATTTATATTTAGTATTTAATAGAGTGATATCATAATGATGTAAAGGTATATTATAATTCCCATATAATATCATATATAATAACATTAACTCCATCCTTTATACGTCCCACATATAGAATTAATGAATCAAATCACTTTGAGGGGGTTGTAGTCCGCATTTCCTAAAAGGAAATTATCATGTTTACCCACAATGGAAACTATAAAGGTATGCCACAAATGAAAAATAGTGATGCATAAGGAAAACATAAACATAATATATATCATATATAAATAGAGTGACATCATAATGGCCACCATGAAAGGTGTTGAAGGAATATTGAACAATCATCGTTTCGTGTGGTAGAAAATCACCAACCACAGAAACAGTATGTTCTTTAACCATTAGACGAAGGTGTGTGTAAGTGTAGCACTAATACATCTTATAAAAAAATCGTAGTATAGTTACGATACTGATGTTGTTACAAATGAATGTAATAAGAAGTATTTATGGGGTTAGAGAAGAAAAATAAAACATAAGAACACAAGAGAAGACACTACCTTTAAATCGTGTAACTATTTATGATTTGAGCGCAAAGGCTTCCTTGGAATGACTTCTGCCCAATGCGAGGCTTCTTAGAGTAAGAGAGGGATTTGGAGAGACACAATGGGCAGGGGTTGGCCGAGACAAAGGCATTAGAGGTTTGGGTAAGGGGGTATAGGTGGGGGCCTTTTATAAGAGGAGAGGAGGGGCACTCTTGGGAAGTTATAAAAGGATACTTTTTTATAAAATGATTTTCGGATTTTAAAGGTCCCAAAATAATATATTTCTAGTATAAGTTGATAAGAGTTCTAATCCACCCACACAATAGATTTTTAACAAGTGTAGGTCTTATATTTTAAATTATCTTTTCATTTTATTTAAATTGTTAAATAATGAGGTAATCGCTGCATCAACATGGTATCATAAATAATTTTATTTATTTAATTTATAATAGTTAAAAAAAATATCATGATGTAGGAAATATTTTTATCTTTATAATAATTATTTATAGTAAAAAATATGACTTGTATAACCCAATTTAAAAATTGTTTTAGTAAAACAACACATGTTTGTGGCATTTTTATTTTAACATTAAATAAAAAGTTATTAATGTCATTTTCCTACCAAAGAGGCTCCATGGTGTCCCCAAGTTTACCCATGGATTGTCTTGGTCGGACATGAAAAATCCAATAAGGGTAAGACATGTGTCAAGGTCATTTAAAATTATTAAAACATTATTTTTACCTTAAATTAAACTAATTACCTCTAATCGCGATTAAAAACATAAAAGTTACTATTCACCAAAAATTATTTTAATCCCATTGAACCAAATTTTACTTCCTAATGGAAACCATGTATGTCGGATTTTTGAAATTCAAAACACAGTGGTGGTAAAATTTCATTTAAATGAAAAATTAGTTTTTTAAGTACCACTTAGTGGTTTCACTATTCATAAAAAATTGATGATTTTTAGAAAAATTCCAAAACATCAACCTAAGCTATATTTGATATACCGAATTCATAAAATGATGTCTACTATAAAAAATTCAGATCATATAAGTTACATTAATTAATTTAATAATTAATACCCTCTGTCAGAACAAATTGCGTGTTTTTATGAAATAATATATATCAAAAGATTGGCACTAGTTTAAGTCCAATGTCAAAGTTAAATTAATTCCAAATACCACTATTGGATTAAATGCTAAAAATATATTATAATTTATCATTAAAACTAAATCAAAAGATAATATAATCATGTAAATAAATTATTTTAAAAAGAGGTTTTGAACTAAAATACAACATTTTTCACTATTCATTAAAAAAATGAACTTTATCGGAAAAATACCAAAAAATTTACACAAAGTAAATTTTGATGTCCCAATTCTAATGAAATATTTTATTTGGACAAAAAGAATGTATAAGAGTGACCATAACTATATTTAATGAGGGTTTTCCATCAATAGGTGATAGTTCGACCTTTTAGTGAATATTAGAGTATCTATGCCTAAAATTGAATTCTTTTAGTATTTTAAGATTTTATCCTTTATTGGATAAATGTAAAAACATTTAACCTACATCTATAATCATACTTCAGTTATTTCTATTCATTTCCGCCAATAAAATTTCTACGTGCTAACTACCATTTAAAATAATATTATTTTATTACTAGTGTGCCACGTAGGATTTAAAAGAAATTATTTGTTGCATATCGGGTATGCTATCGAACATATCAACCCCTTTAAAGTAAAATGACTATTTAATTCATAAATATTAATAAGTATGAAAATGTATTATTCTTTATTTAACTGGGATGTTACAACCTTCCCCCCTTTTGGTAATTGTGCCCTCGCACTTTTATTCACTAATCAAAATAAGTGGGGGTATTTACTCCTCATAGAATTTTCAGGTTGCTAGGCTGCCTCTTCCACCATATAGTTTTTCCACAAAACCTTTACCTTGTGAATTATTTTATTCTGTAATACTTTCTCTCTATGGTCAGAAATCTGGACTGGTTGTTCTTTATAAGAGAGATTCTCTTCCAACCGAACTTCCTCTGGGCTCAAAACATGAGATGGATCTGGAATATACTTTCTAAAAATCAAAACATGAAAAACATTGTGTACCTGAGATAAACTCAGAGGTAAAGCCACTTGGTATGAAACTGATCCAACTCTCTCTAGAATTTCAAATGGTCCAATGAACCTTGGACTCGGCTTTCCTTTCTTACCAAATCACATCACACATTTCCACGATGAAACATTGAGAAAAACATGATCACCTACCTCAAAAGATAGATACTTCCTCAGGTAATCTGCATAACTCTTCTGCCAGCTCTAAGCTGTTCTCATGTGTTTCTGAATCAACTAGAACTTTTTCTACCATCTTTTCTACCAAGTCTGGTCCCATGAGCTTCCTTTCACCCACTTCATCCCAAAAAGCTGGAGTTTGACACAGCTTCCCATATAATTCCTTAAACGGAGCCATCTGTATACTTGATTGAAAAATATTATTATATGAAAATTCAACCAAAGAAAGATGTTGGTCCCAACATCCCTGATAATCCATCAAGCATTCACGTATAATATACTCCAAGGTCTGAATTGTTCATTCTGACTGCCCATCTAATTGAGGATGAAAAGTTGTACTAAAATTTAATTCAGTACCCAACGACTTATGAAGGACTTTCCAAAAGTTACAAGTAAACCTGGAATCACGATCAGATAAAATGGATAGGGGAACTCAAGGCAACCTGACTATCTCTTTAAGATACAATCGAGAAAGTTGATCTAGAGAGAAATTATCTCGAATAGGAAGGAAATTATCCGATTTAGTCAATCAATCAAAAATAACCCAGATTGCATTATTACCTTGAGATGTCTTCAGTAATCCCACAACAAATCCCATGGATATATTTTCCATTTCCACTCTGGAACTGGTAAAGGCTGAAGCATCCCTTTCGGTAACTTCCACTCTACTTTAACCAGCTGACAAGTCAAACACTTCACAGAAAAATCAACAATATCTCTTTTCATTCCATCCCACCAGTAATACTCCCGCAGATCTCTGTACATCTTAGTAATGCCAGGATGAACTGAAAACGGGGAACTACGATCCTCACATAACTACTTATTCTTCAATTGTGAGTCACCAAACACACATATTCTGTTACCAATCCTCAAAACACAATCATTATCAATATTAAATTCAGGCAACTTATCCTTCTAAACCAGCTCTACCTTTTTCTACAACCCATTGTTTTTCTTCTGCGCTTGCTAAATTCTATCTGATAGAGATGATCTCACTGATACTTGAAAGAAAACAGAACAACTTCCTACACCAACAACTTCTATTACAAAGCTCATCAAATCAAAAACCAAAGGATCTCATTCGAAACGTAGCATGATTAATGAAGAATTACTTTTTAGACTCAAAGCATCAGCCACTTTATTTTCTTTTCCTGAATCGTAATGAATTGTATAATCATAATCATTTATTATTTCTAGAAATCTACTCTGTCTCATGTTCAATTCTTTCTGAGTGAAAATATATACTTTAAACTTTTTTGATCATTATATATTTCACACTTTACTCCATACAAATGATGCCTCCATATTTTTAGAGAAAAAACAACAACAACGAATTCCAATCATGTGTAGGGTAATTTAGCTCATGAGTTTTCAAATGACGTGAAGCATATAAAATTACCTGATCATTCTCCATAAGGACACAACCAAGTCCCTTCAATGAAGAATCGCTGTATATAACAAACTCACCATTCCTGATAGGATGTGCCAAAATTGGAGAATTCATCAATCTTATTTTCAACTCCAGAAAACATTCATCACATTATTTTGTCCATATAAACTTAACTTCCTTTCGAGTTAGCTTAGTCATTGGACTAGATAACCATGAAATTTTTTCCACAAACCTTCAGTAGTAACCTTCCAAACCAAGAAAAATACGGATCTCTGTTACATTTGTGGGTCTTGGCCATTCTTCAATAACTTTTGTTTTAGCAGGATCAACAGTTATGCCATTTTTTGAAACAATGTGACCAAGGAAAGAAATTTGTTGTAACCAGAACTCACACTTGCTGAATTTTATATACAGATTCTTTTCGTTTAAGGTTTGAAAGGGAACCCTTAAATGAATTTCATGCTCCTCTTTACTTTTAGAAAAAATAAAACCATCATCAATAAAAACAACAAACATTTTTCACATGAGTCAACTAAGCCATCACTACAACAAACTGTTTAGTTCTGATTCTGACCATCTCAGGATACCGATTTGAAAGGTCATTTCCATTTGTATGCCTTCCCAGAAAATCTTTTCTATTTCCTCTTTGAAAAACCATTCTTAACACTAAAATATCTTAGGAGAAGCAACATGGTAATATTAAAATGCTATATCATTTCAATCATACCATAAATTAATTTATAATTTATCAATTTTATAACTCCTAATGTTGTCTAAACCGACCTCTCATACCAACTATATGGCCTCGGCCTTAAACATTACTTAATATTGAATTAAATGAATAATTCCCATTGAGGATCTTTCCAGGTTTATATTTTTAGAGAATTATACCACAACTATTACATTTCAAAAGATTACACAGTAGACACTTCTACAATGTTTTCTTTTTTTCAAAACATGAACTCCAATAAAAAGTCATTTGTAGCTCAATGTTTAAGAAAAAAATGACTTTTCCTTGATCCCATCCTTGACCCTATTCCAAATTATGTCCTGTGAAAAACATTTCAAAAAAACTTGGGGTGAGTATAAAAACTTCAATAAGTGATACATAAAGAAGGATAACTGTTAGTTTTTCAAAAAAACAAGTAAATCATGAATACTTTATCAAAGTAAAACTTTTCACCTTTATGAAGCAGAAAATACTCTTCATTGAATAAAAGATCATTACTTACTCTTTTGTAACAAAAATATTACCATAAAACTCATATAAAGTACACATTAGATATAAAGGTAACTTGGGACATAAACATACAAAAATGGAATAACCATACAGCCGACTTCCACATATATCACTTAATGGAATAGCCATACGACCGACATCAATACCCAATGCATTTGAGGTTATAACATAACCACTCATCCTGGTATTCACGGCACCACCTGTCATATGGTTTGTCACAAAACCACCCGTCAAATGTCCAAGTACCATTAAAAAATCATAAGACATAAAAACAATAGTGGAAAGAATACATTTCCACTTTTCAAACACAATATATCAATTAAATATATTGACATAACAAATCCATTATAAAAACCATTTTCAATACCAATATACATAAAAGAGTATATGGTATTTATTTCATTTAAAATAAACATCACGACTTGTTGAGGAATCCAAAGACCAAATAATACTTGAGGTGGCGGAAAAGGTCGTTGTCACTGTGTAATTTAAAAGAAACATTCCTTTTGTTCATTTTCTAAAACACTTCGTAGAAAAATATTCCTTTTGTATTAAATTAAAATTTAATGGGGTTTATACACCGTATAATGTAAATCCTTGTATTAGAAAAAAATATGCCTCAATTAAAGGATATTGAGATGAAGTCCCTTACCTCGTGTCCGACATGACTTGATTGCTCTTTAATCTCCTGAATAATAAACTAAAGATAATTTATACATTCTTAAGAGAAATTTTCAAGTTTATTATTCCTTTTATATAACTTATTTCCATGTTATAAACGTTATGCAATCATTTAATTTAGTAATGTTCGTTTTGTCGATATCTGGTTCATAAGTCAAAAATGGACTTCTCACAATTAATTGTTGTTCATGTGTTCAAAGGTTCATTATATCCAGAATGATATTAATGATTTTGATATCATATATATCATATATATCCATCATGTACATGTATTTATAATAGTATATAACATTTAGAGGTAAAAAATTAAAATGCATCATTCATGGAGATGGTAAGTCGTACGTACGCATGAACGCTACATTCATTTCTATTTCATATTTAATGTAGTGAAATAATAATGATGTAATGTTATATTATAATTCCAGTATAATGTCATATATAATAACATTAACTCCATCATTTATACGTCCCACATATGGAATTAACGAATCAAATCACTTTGAGGGGGCGGTAGTCCACACTTCCTAAAATGAAATTATCGTGTTTAACCACAATGGAAATCATAAAGGTATGCCACAAATGAAAAATACCGAATCATAAAGAAAACATAAAAATAATATATATCATATATTAATAGAGTGACATCTTAATGACTACCATGAAAGGTGCTAAAAGAAGATTGAACAATCATCGTTTCATGAGGCAAAAAATCACCAACCATAGAAACAGTATGTTCTTTAACCATTAGAAAAAGGTGTGTGTAGGTGTAGCTCTAATAGATCTCATAAAAACATTATATTATATTTAGTATATTGGTTTTGTTACAAAATAAAGGAATAAATAGAGTTTAGGGGGTTGGAGAAGAAAATAAAACATAAGAACACAAGAGAAGACACTACCTTTAAATCGGGGAACTCTTTTTGATTTGAGCTCAAAGGCCTCCTTGGAAAGAATTATGCCGAACATGAGGCTTCTAGGAGTAATAGAGGGATTTTAAGAGGCAAAATGGGAAGTGTTTGGCCGTGCCAAAGGCTTTAGAGGTGTGGGTAACATGGTAGATCTGGGGGCCTTTTATAAGAGGAGAGGAGAGCACTCTTGGAATGTTATAAAAGGATACATTTTTATAAAATGATTTTCGGATTTTAAAGGTCCCAAAATTATATATTTCGAGGATAATGTAATAAGGGTTCTAAATACACCAATCCAATAGGTTTTTGACAAGTTTAGGCCTTATATTTTACATTATCATTTAATTTTATTTAAATCGTTAAATAACGAGGTAATCGCTGTATCATCATGGGGTCATAAATAATTTTATTTATTTAATGTATAACAATTATAAAAAAATATCATGATGTAGTAAATCTTGTTATATTTCTAACGAATATTTATAGTCAAAACTATGACTTGTATAACCCCATTTAAAAATTGTTTTAGTAAAACAACACATGTTTGTGACATTTTTATATTAACATTAAATAAAAAGTTATTAATGTCATTTTCCTACCAATGTGTCTCCATGGAGTCCCCAATTTGACCAATGGATTTTATTGGTCGGCCATGACACATCCAATAAGGGTATAACATGTGTCAAGGTCATTTAATATTATTAAACCATTATTTTTACCTTAAATTACACCAATAACCTCTAATCACGATTAAAAACTTAAAAGTCACTATTCACCAAAAATTATTTTAATCCCATTGAACCACATTTTACTTCATAATGACAACAATGTATGTCTGATTTCTGAAATTAAAAACACATAGGTGGTAAAATTTCATTTAAATGAAAAATCTGTTATTTTATGTACCACTAAGTGGTTTCACTATTCATCAAAAATTGAAGTTTTTCAGAAAAATAACAAAACTTCACCCTAAGCTATATTTCATATTCCGAATTCATAAATGATGTCTATTTTAAAAAATTAAAATCATATAATTTACATTAATTAATTTAATAATTAATTCCCGCTTTCAGAACAGATAGCGTGTTTTTATAAAACAATATATTTCAAAAGATTAACACTAGTTTAAGTCCAATTTCAAAGTGAAATTAATTCCAACCACCACTATTGGATTAAATGGTAAAAATATATTCTAATTTCACTTTAAAACCAAATGAAATGATAATATAATATTGTAAATAAATTATATTAAAAAGAGGGTTTGAATTAAAATTCAACAATTTTTCACTATTCATTAAAAAATGAACTTTATCGGAAAAATACCAAAAATTTATACAAAGTAAATTTTGATGTTCTAATTCAAAATAATAATTTTATATGGTCCAAAATAATGTATAATAGTGACCATAACTATATTTAATGAGGGTTAGGCACCAAAAGGCGATAGTTCGACCTTTTAGTGAATATTAGAGTATCAATGCCTAAAATTGAATTCTTTTCGTATTTTAAGCCTTTATCCTCTATTGGATAAATGTAAAAACATTTAACAAACATATATAATCATATTTTAGTTATTTTTATCCATTTATGCCAATACAACGGCTACATGTTAACTACAATTCAAAATAATATTATTTTATTACTAGTGTGCAACGTATGATTTCAAAGGAACTCTTTGTTGCGTATCAGGTATGTTATTGAACATAGAAACCCATTTAATGTAAAATTAAAATTTAATTCATAAATATTAATATGTATTAAAATGTATTATTCTTCATTTACCCGGGATGTTTCACATGTAAAGAGGTAGTATAGTTTTTTTTAGACCGAATTCACAATGATTTCACAAGAATTCCGAAATCATTCAAATGGACTGTGAAACAGAACTATTTGAGAAATATGTATTAGGTGATTGGCCCATGGTTTTCCAATCCATGTAGCCAAACAATGATACCCATGTATTTTTATTAAAATAAAAATTATACACTAAAAATACTTAAATTCATTCATGTGATTCATATTTCATTTTTATAGAATACATCTATGCTTTTTGTCATTCATGTTTGTTCATCCCCATTATTCAATGGTTTATCAGTTTCTTTATTGTCCTAACTCCGAATCAAGATATGAATATTACATTGGATTCATTTTAGTTTGTACATCATTACTATGTCTTATTTTAATTATTTCACCCTATTTATTGATTTCATATAGTATATTTTTATAATGCATAATATATACTATTTTTAGGGAATTAGAAATTTCCTTGGTCTTGTTTAGATCCAATAAGATATAAGGAATGAAACTCGATGATGTGTTTAACATAGTTTTATGGCAGATTTTTAATTAATTTGATATTAATTTCTTAACATCTATAAATTGTTTCGTTTGTTCAAATGCATGTTTCATTAGAGAATTCATTTTAAATTCATCCCCTTGAATTAAATTATCAAGATTGATATCTATGGACCAAAAAAAAATCAATTGATAACATTTGAGGTTGATCCCAATGCATGTCCCAAGAAGTATGGATTTTTTCTTTATGTATACCATTTTGACCCATGTTGGTTTCCTCTATGATGTTTTTTGGGATAATATAAATTGAATTTGGATAATGTAATGGATATTATATTATTTATAAATAATCTCATAAATAAATGAAAAAATATTAATTGATATCACATGGTTTTGTTTAATGATAAATTTCACTGATATTGTTTGCATGTCAATAACCCACATTTTCATTCCTAAAATTACGGTATAGAATTATAAAAAAAAATTTATGTAATTGGTTTGATAACGGTCTCATATCTTTATTACACCTTTCCCTGATAAATGAATGGTAAAAAATGAAAATATTAAATGATAAAATGTAATTATTTCCAAATATCCTATGATTAGTTATTATATAAATTATATTAGAGTAAGTTGCCTACATACTTTGGTTCATTTTTATATTTATAGGAATGGTCATACATATGAAATTATTGATTCTTGTGGGAAAAAATTGAACACTCAGGGGATGCCATTCAAAATTAATGAGAATATTATTGTGGGAGATACTGACCATAGAATCTCAAAAACATATTGTTACATGAACTCCTCTAAATATTACCTAAAATTCTCTTGACACATATCTTGAAATTACAAATACTTCGATACACTCATTTGATTCATCGTGATGTCTTTAGACACAGTTCAGCATGGATTCATCCCTTTGGGACAATTCCTTCATATATCATTATTAACAAAGATGAGATCCATGGAAACATTTGGAATAAGTTATTGTGTAATTCCTTGGGATTAACAACCATGAATTACAATAGGAAACCTTTATATATAGACTTCATGTGATACTATTATGTGTTGGTTCTGCCCATGTATTTATGTACTCATTAGTTACACCTTGGATCCATAGTTATATTACATCCAATCACTACTGGAAAAATGATTTTTCCCAATGCTTCTATACCAACAGTTTGTAAAAACCGTTGGTATAGGTACCCTTTCCCAACCGTTTGGCCAAACCGTTGGGAAAGGATAAATTTTGGACACCCTTTCCCAACGGTTTGGCCAACCCGTTGGGATAGGCTGAATTCTGGACCACCTTTCCCAACGGTTTTCCCAAACCTTTGGGAAAGGGTATCTACAATTCAACCTTCGGCCAAAATTCCCAAACAAAAGCAAGACCTTTCCCAACGGTTTTGCAAACCGTTGGCAAAGGTCCTTTGATTTTTTTGGGAATCTACCTATAGAGAACATTATATAAATCAAAATTTAAATTAATTAGAACAATACATATATATATTTATGAAATTATGTTAACAAAAGACATGTTAGTTTAGTGGTTAAGTCATTCCGTTATAAACTAGAGGTCCTGGGATCAAATCCAACCAGATGTTTCTTTTTTCAAATACATATTCCAACGGTTTTGAGAACCATTGGTATAGATTTTATAATTACATATACCAATGGTTTTCGGAACCGTTGGTATAGACCCTATACCAACGGTTTTCCCAAAACCGTTGGTATAGACCTATTGTCACAGCTTACTTTCCAACGGTCCTCCAAACCATTTGTATAGGCTATACCAACGTTTTGGGGACCTATACCAACGGTTACAAACCATTGGTATAAGGTATTTTTCCCGTAGTGAATTTCGAAAAACTTAATAATTTTCAAATACAACATAACCTAATTTTAAATTGAATCATAAGTAATTAAATTATCACATGTATATATATAAAACAAGGCTAATGTTGGTATGAGTTGTTTTGTTTGTACTCCTTAGCTTTTATATAATCTCACGAACTATGCAGTTTATATTCATATATTAGATTTTATAGATGTAATTGGTGTGGGTATACAGAGATATAACTCACAATCTATTAAATACATTGTTGTTATATGGGAATATTATATGATAATATATGTAGAAAAGGGGAAGAATACCACATTAGAAAACTAACATTCATTTTAATTTCGATCGGAACTCTATAGCAGATGACTAAACTAGAGCTCAATGTACTAGGATAATTTTTTGTTCTTTATCATCATTTTTAATAACATGTATTTTAATTTATGTTTTCAACCATGTATCCCATATTTCATTACTTGAAGATATGTGAAATTAATTAATGATTATATGTATGATATATTTACAACATTTTAGTGGTTTATTTATTCATTTATTCTTTCTTCTCACTTATGAAACCATGTTTACTATTCTTCTTTAGTTACTGTTTCTTCATATATTTTTCCACCATTTCCATCCACTATGATATAAAATAATAGTCTCTAGAAAGGCACAACCTATTATATCCCTTCACGTCGAAAGCCTTTAGTATGGGTGGAGGTGCCCGGGAGTCCATGTGGCCAACCATGTATGGATAATCACGCGTGAACCTGGTCTGGGACATCACATTGTGGTATTAGAGAATTTCTATTTTCTTTTTTTATTATTTGGGAAATTTTAATTTTGGATTAAGAACATGTTGTGATTTTGTTTTATGTAATACATTGGAGTAGTTATCCCATATTCCTATAATTTACCATGTTTCATTGTAATTGGAAATTTTTTTCAATAGATTTTTTATTATTGGTGATATACTTTCACTATTGGGTGATTCACATGAATTATGGTATTTTATATGATTTATTAGTATTTTCCTTAGCCTCATACAAACAGGGGAATTGATAAATGAATCATTAGAGGCATGCAGAATTCCGATTCCATTTATATGTAATTTTGTATTAGTAAATTTAGCACCATGGGAAATTGAGTTCTATCGGATTACTTATTGATAAATGGTTGTTATATATATACATGTGCAACTGATATCATATGTAGCGAATGAAATTTGTTGTTTAAAATTTATATAAGACTCTATATAGTTTCTTCTTATATAGGTTGATTGTTTCATCTCATATAAAAATTTTCTACCATTACATTCAATGTACCGATGATTATATGAGCAACATTTTGGTTGTGATCACAGTAATAAAAATATTAATTATAAAATTTATGGTCCCTTATGAATAGAAAAGAGTAATTCAATTATTTGAGCTGTTTTTTATCTATTACATTCTAAAATCAAATTTAAGGAGGAATAACAGGAATTATACAGTTTTTTATTTCAATTATAACTTTAATGGGAAATCATGTTGTAATGGTGACCCGTTTAATAGAAACAAATTATATGTATATATGGTCATATAGACAAAAACTTTTCATTTTGACTAATAAGTGATATTGTTTCTAATAAACAGATGGTCCAACTCTACAAAAACATTTTTTCCTCCCTAAATTGAAATTGACCCTTGGGTATTCTAAAGGCCCTGTAAATTATGCATGAACACATACCAATTCATTTCAATATATGGGTTTTGTTGGCTATAATTTACATTGAGTAGTAAGAAATTTGTATTTTGATTTGTATCCTCTAGAATTTTCATCATTTTTAAAATAATTTTCATGGGTAAATTCATATAATTTCATGAGATATGACACCATGAAATGCTCTAATCATTAACCAGGAGTGTGGCGGTGACCATGATTCACATATTGTAGGACTTGAGCCAACAATATTAACACCTTGAGGGAAAATTATGACACTAACCAAAATTCCATAACTCAGCATTGAGGCTCATCTAAGAGTGTATTTCTATTCTACTATCTATCTAAGTATGGTGCTCCATGGCTTACACCTACGATTATTTGTCTGAATCACAGGTTTAAAAAGAATCATCATCCCATTATTTTGTATGATGGTGGTCCTCATTGTTTTCATTCCTCACTGGAGGACATATTTTCAAACTATGAGTTCTTATATATTCCTATAAAGAAAAGGCTCCCTCTCCCCCACATAAATGAAACATGTTTCTACCAAACATTAGTGGGATTTGATTACTCCAGTAGGATGTCATTAGCACTTGGTCTGGGCCGACAACTAGGATAAATTTTATGAATAACTTTTCCCTTAGTTTGATGTGAGATTATTGAGATGTATTGTTTATTCCCCTACAGATGGGTGTTATGTCGCCCATGTAATATTCAATATGATCTAGTTTATTTATACAATTATATATGTTTATGAGTTATCATTAGATTTTTGTTTCAATGTTGGGATCAAGTATTCAAACCTCTAATAGGGGAACACCTTTTTCATATTAATATTTTTGATATCGTAAATCCGGATCTTAATACTGAGTGAATAATTAGAGAGCTATGTTTTATAGGCCATGACTTGTATGTAACGAATTAGGGTAGTAGTTTATCACATATAAGGAATAAAACCCTTAATGATTTTCATCAGAGTAGAGGTGGACAATGTATTTTCATTATTATCTATATTTTATTCCATCAGTGTGGACATAAAGGTCATATAAGGCTTCTATATTATAAAAATCCACTCATGTGATATACATCTGTTTATATGGTTTATCATTATAGATTATTCCATACCCATACACTATATTATATTTAATGATTATCCACACCATCTTCACCTTCTATAGTGGGATTTGATGCACTATATAGGGGTTGAAGTTGGAGTTGAACTGTATGAACATTCGAAGAAGGGTGTTAGGACCGTATTATCGAAACTTTTGATTATTTTTTTAGTTGGTAGGTATATCGAATGATAGTATAATGGTACAAAATGACCATAGATAATGATAGTTTCACAATATATAGCTGATAGAAGATGATCAGAGAGAATTATAGTCTATAGTATGAGGTACGATACTAATAACCATGACTATTTCAACATCATTATTTTATATAGGTTATTATTAGATTATTATATCTTTCTCAACTTCAGAATGTTTGGATCATGAATATCACTACATTTTTTATTCGATGTTCTTGGATGATATGACCTAAGATTCTCATACATATAAATTACATTACTTCTATGAAATACTTAATAATTAAAAAAAACAGACACCCAAAGACAAAATTAGATTACTGCCTATGGAAACCTAGAACTTAATCATCTTACATGGAGAAATATCTTCATCATCACCCATAAAGGTAGTTCCTTTGGTTTTCTTAAATAAAAACATTATTTATTTCTTGGAAAAAATAAAAGGTAAAACGCGTGGGCTCAAATTCTCAGAAAATGGTATACATTGAGAACAAAAAACAAACAATAAATATATGAGTGTAAAAACATGAACAAAAAGTTTAAATATCAAAATCACTTATCATGAAAAAAAATCATAGATGACTATAAGGAATATATCCTAAAAGACCATTAGCTATGATAAAATAGCATTGGCAAAAAACATGAAATTTTGGAATTAAAATAACCACATAACATTATTTCTAGAATAGCTAAGGAATTGCTTCCAAGACCCTCATAGTGGACAATTTCCATTACTGAATGGGGTATACATGCAATTTGAGAAATGTATTACTAAACCAGATTTACTTGCCATTCCAGCACTATATTACTAAACAATATTTACATTCCATTACAATAATGTCTCTCTCAAGATATATAAATAATTAACCAATTAATTGTAAGGAGATATACTTACCACACATAACATAATTAATTCATTCATACATGTTCCACAAAAAACCTCCATCATTCATCATTTCATAACCTAAGAAATAAAATGGGTTTCATAAAAATAATTGAACCATAAAATAATCCATATAAATTACCATTCTATAATTAACCCAATAAAATCAGAGTTATTATAGGGATAGAAACAAGATCCTATTTAATAGTGTCATCATAAATGGAAAAAACATTGATAAAACACTTCAACTTAATTATTGATGAAAATATCAATTCTTCATTAAAAATGTTTTATTTTAACAAATGACTGTTTTTTTAAATGGAATGAATTTAATTAAAAATGAACATTAAATATTTTATATAAAGATTTTTAGAAATAATGAAACATCAAACCCTAAAAAATCCAATAATACCATATATGTTAAAAAATATTCTCCTCTTTCTTTTGTCGGAAAATTAAAAAGGATTATCGTATGGTAAATAAAATAATGATTTAGTCCATCATATATTATAAATGTAAAAAATGGTAAAATTCAATTTTAACATACATAGAAGAGTATTAAACATTTAATAATGTTATTTTTAGAAATCATAGACATTGAGGATAAATATAACCCTGGTAAATACTTACATAAAAACAATCTCAAATACACAAATGAGATTTAAATATGATCCCTTACATTAAGACCAATGAGAATACTATTTTTCTGAACCACATGTATAATGATTTTGATAATGTTTTTGACATATTCAAGAATCATTATCATTTTATACGATCTTGTTCTTTTTTTGAAAAAAATCATTTTTACTTGTTATTTTTGTTTTAACTACTTTATAATCTTATTCATGTTTTTTAGAATAAGTTTTCATTCTCCTTGATAGGACATATTAATATAATTAAAAAATTATAATAACAAAAGAAATTCCATATTTATTCATTTTTACATTTATATAATTCTACTTATGTGGTTATTGATCGTACCACGATTCACTGTTTCATTTTCACCCTTACACCGCTGTGCTAAACATATTTTGTATTAAAAATTATAAAAATATTATTAAATTGTACTTCATTTTTGATTCAATAATTTATTTTTTATCACTATTAAATAGGGCAATGATACTTGTTTTGAAAATTACAATGTAGGTGGAGGTGATTTGGAGGGCCCTTGATGAAGTGAAAGAAAACTGGGCCAAAATTGCATGGATCCATGGACATCTGTCCACTGTTTTGAACCGTAAACACAATAAGTGCATCCAAATGGGCTGCTATTTTGGGGGCCTCTCCAAAATTCAATATTCTACATTTCATATTAAGAAACCCAATCCTGATTCGGCTTACATGGGTCCCATCCGAACTGATCTGTCCAAGCCACCAAATTTGGACCAAGTCAAATGCGGTGTTCTGTATTTTATCAATATCTCGAGAATTAGTTGTCCAAATGGTGCCAACCATTCGGTGGAGACAGTCAAGAGGTACGGATACACCTTTTCTATTTTATCCAAAACGAGATAAGACTGTTTGAAGGCCTAAACGCGTCGTGCAAGTGGATTGATGAAATCTGTGTGCCCAAAACCACCTCCCACATTTCCTATAAAAGGGCACCTTGGGATCCTCATTTGTAAGTTCGGCCAAGGAGTGAAGTGCTGCCAATTTGGAATCCTAGAGGAGTCTCCTAATCACCTTGGAGGTTCTGGAGGCCCCTATCCTCATAGGGGGATCAACAATGAAGAAGGAGTTCAACCCGAGCATCCTCCTCCTCCCGATGTCGAGCTAAAAGTTGGGTGTTCGTTGTGAGGGAGCTACACACATGTCTAGGGGGTTCCGATGCATAAACTAGCTACTGGTTTGGAGTAATTTTGGTGTTTAAACACTTCATTCCATGTATCTTATTTTATTTCAGATTTGAATGCTTGATTTGATACATGCGAGTGTTATGCTCTTAATTTCTAACCGATCGGTGTGAGGTTTTGAGTGCGTGACTTGTGTTGTTCCGATTGGACATCACAAAAATCCATTTCATACCCAACTTATTGAGATTTCAATATGATTTTGAATCTCTTATTCCATGCATAAGTACTGGACCTTGACAATACGATTGTTACATCAAGGTTCGGTCCTTAAAGCATTGAAATAAAAGCTTAGGAATTAATCGGGATTCCAATTAATTCCAACCAAAGAATTACTCTAAACCTAAGATGAATCTCTATGAACAATAAACTTGATATTTGTGTAGTGAAATCAAATCGACACTTTTATCTCATATTTCTCCAAATCCACTTAGGCACTCACCCTTTAAGTTATTTCAACTAATTCATTGTTTTAAACTGTTTTCAAAACCACCCCCTCTCTTAGTCATTTTTATTAAAAATACACACTCTAAACCTACCAACGCTCCTTGAGAGACGACCTAGGGTTTACCCTAGACTATAAATCATCTTAAAAATATAAACAATTTGACGTGTCATGACAGCATGGTCAAATTTTGGCACCGTTGCCGGGGAGCGCTTTGGTTTTTTGTGCGTGTTTTTGATAAATTTTTTGTACTTTTTGTGAATATTTGTTTGTTTTATCTTCTACCTTTTAATTTATTTGTGTGTTATAATTTATTTATTGTGTAGGTTCATTGTATGACGCGATCTACTCTGGGAGACCTACAAACTTTAGAACCCGAACCGGAGAGGATCCTACATCAACGAAACCGAGACATACAAGACCACACTTTGAAGGAGGAGACATCAAATCTTAAAATTATTCTTGATCCTTCTTCTTCTTCTGAAACCGAAGTTAAAATTGAACATAACTTGTATAACATGGCTGAAAATAATAGAACACTAAAAGAACTAACCTCACCTGATGTTGATATCCAACCCACTTACATTCAATTACAAGGCGAGGCACCCAATTTTGAACTAAAATCTGGTTTAATTCTTTTATTACCATGATTTCATGGAATGCCTGGAGAAGATCCACATAAGCATTTAAAAGAATTTCATACTGTGTGTTCAACCTTAAAACCTGCTAATGTGGATGAAAAACAAGTGAAGCTTAGGGCATTCCCATTTTCATTAGAAGACACTGCAAAAGATTGGTTATACTATGTCAATTCACCAATTAGGGGCTAGGCAGACATGAAACGCCTTTTTCGTGAAAAATACATCCCAGCCTCTCGAACTGCAACTATAAGGAATGAAATATGTGGTATAAGACAATCTCAGGGGGAAAAATTACATGAATATTGGGAACATTTTAAAAGGATATGTTCAAGTTGCCCACACCACCAAATAAGTGACCAATTTTTAATTCAATATTTTTATAAAGGTTTGATTCATATTGATCGAAATATGATTGATGCTGCTGCAGGTGGTGCATTGGTTGATAAGACCCCAATCGCTGTAAGAACCCTCATTGAGAACATGGCACAGAACACTCAATAATTCGGTACACTGTCCAGTGTTCCCATTCGAGGTGTCCATGAGGTGTAAAGTACTGTGTTTGAGAAGAAGGTGGACACGAAGTTCGAAGAGGTAAGTACCCTTCTACGACAACTAGCTCTCTCCCAAGGGAAATATCAATCTCCTCCTCCCATCCATTGTGGAATCTGCTCTTCTGACACCCACTATTCTGACCAATGTCCTCAATTGAGAGAAACTTCTGAGAGTTGTGAGGCAATATTTCCAGGACGCCCCTTTAACCAACCCTTTAGGAAAGAACCATAATATCCATCCAACCAAGGGTGGAAGGACAACCAATACTATAGGCAAGGGGGGTATTCAAACCAACCTCAACAGCAATGGAACCAAAAGGGTCAGAGTAGTCATCCACCACCACCCATAAATCCTCAACCACCCCAAAGGCCATTCCAACCACCCCTCCAAAAACTGAGCCTAGCCTAGAAGATATGATGAAGAAAATGGCTACCAATAATATCCAATTCCAACAAACAACCCAAGCAGCCATACAATACCTAAAGACCCAACTAGGCCAACTTGCCAACTCGGTGGGGGAAATCCAAAGTCATGGGTCAGGTAAACTACCATCTCAACCAGTAGTAAACCCTAGGGATAAAGGAAAATTTAGTGCCATCACCCTTAGGAGTGGGACACAACTCAAAAGCCAAATGACCCCTCCATTAGAGTCCTCCCATCCAAAGGAAACCACCATCCCAACTGCTGAAAATGGCCCAAGAGAAGAAAACCTTTTTCCTGAGAGAATCCCTTCCAAAGGAAAGACTATGGCTATTGATGAGCCTCCTATCCCAACCATTCCTCTTCAATTTCCTCAAAGGGCTGCCCAACCTAGGAAACAAAAAGAAACTGAACTTGATAAAGAAATCTTGGAAACTTTCAAGAAAGTACAGGTTAACATTCCTTCGATTGATGCTGTGAAGCAAATTCCAAGATATGCCACGTTTCTGAAGGAGATGTGTACACACCGAAGGAGGCTTCGTGGTGATGAGAAGGTGAGCCTGGGGAGGAATGTTTCAGCATTGATAGAGTCATCACTTCCTACCAAGTGCAATGATCCTGGGACATTCTCGATTCCATGCATGATAGGGGAGTATTCGTGTTCCAATGCTATGCTTGATTTGGGTACTTTTATTAATGTGATGCCTCACTCTATTTACTCTTCATTGCAGGTCGGTGAACTGAAGCCCGCCAGTATTGTCGTTCAGCTAGAAAATCGGAGTACGGGACACCCCTCTGGTGTGTTAGAGGATGTTCTTGTGAGGGTGCAAAATTTAATTTTTCCTGCTGATTTTTACGCGCTTAAAATGGATGATGATAGGATGAATGGACATGCCCCAATTATATTGGGGAGACCTTTCATTAAAACCGCCAAAACCATAATTAATTTCCATAATGGTACATTATCTATGGAGTTTGGTGGTAATATTGTCCACTTCAATATCCTTGATGCCATGAAGCACCCCTCAGAAGAACACCCCTCTCTCTCTGTCAATTAAATTGATGTTCTCACTTCCCCAGAAACCACTTATTTTCATTCACCTGATCCCCTTTCTATGTTTTCTTCATTGATTGAAATGTTAGGTAATGAATCATGCATTTATTGTTGTAGCGGTCTAGAGATATGTCATGCATGTTTGTTAATTGATGATTTCTTGAACACAGAGGATCACATGACCATTTATGATACTGCTACACTTGTAAAAGCTCATTCCTCATCTGAGGATGTTACCATTGAGCAGTTAGATGAGATCAGTGACTTCTCACATTTACACACACTTCCGTCAATCCAAAATCCCCCAGAATTGGAACTGAAACAACTGCCTCAAGATTTAAAATACTCATATCTTGAGAATGGAAACAAGTTTCCCGTCATCATTACTAGTTCACTCCCTCCTGAGCATGAATTGCAACTGCTTGATCTTTTGAGGAAGTATAAACAAGCTTTGGGATGGACACTTTCTGACATTTCTGGCATTAGCCCATCAATTTGTACACATCATATTTTATTAAATGATTAGGCTAAACCAGTGAGGCAGTCACAACAACGACTGAACCCAAACCTAATTGATGTTGTTAAAAAAGAAGTAACAAAATTGTTGGCTATTGGAATGATTTACCCTATCTCTGACAGCCAATCGGTCAGTCCTGTTCAAGTAGTTCCTAAAAAAACTGGCCTTACTGTAGTTAAAAATGAAAACAATGAATTGGTTCCAACTCATGTGCAGAATAGTTGGCGTGTCTGTATAGACTATCGCCGACTAAACCAACACACTAGGAAGGAACATTTCCCATTGTCATTCATTGAACAGATGGTAGAGAGGTTAGCAGGGAAGTCCCATTACTATTTCCTTGATGGGTATTCTGGAAACTTTCAGATCTATATTGCCCCTGAGGATCAGGAAAAGACAACCTTTACTTGCCCCTTTGGTACATTTGCTTACAGAAGGATTCCATTTGGTCTGTTCAATGCTCCAGGTACTTTCCCACGATGTATGGTTAGTATTTTTTTGGATTACCTGGATAATTGCATTGAAGTTTTTATGGATGATTTTACTATTTATGGATCCTCTTTTGATGAATGTTTGAGTAGTCTTGCTTATGTCTTACGTCGCTATATTGAAAAGAATCTCGTATTAAATTATGAGAAATGCCATTTCATGGTGCGACAAGGCATAGTTTTGGGACATGTCATTTCTGGGGAAGATATCCAAGTGGAAAAATCAAAAGTAGATATCATTTCCTCCCTACCATTCCCTAAAGATGTTCGGAATGTGTGGTCTTTCCTGGGTTATGATGGATTTTATCACCGTTTCATTCGTGAATTTAGTAAAATTGCACTCCCCCTCTCCCGATTACTCCGAAAAGAAAAAGAATTTGATTTTTATAAAAAATGTGAGTAAGCTTTCAATAAGTTTAAATGGAGTCTCACATCACCCCCGGTAATCCATCCACCTCGGTGGGATTTACCATTTGAGCTCATGTGTGATGCCTCTAACTATGTAGTTGGGGCAGTCTTGTCACAAAGGGTCGATCGAGCTCCACATGTCATTGCTTATGCCTCACGTACTTTGGACCCTGCCGAAGAAAACTACACCACCACTGAAAAAGAATTTCATTCCATTGTGTTTGACTTGGATAAATTCAAGCCATACCTTCTAGGGTCCAAAGTCGTTGTGTTCTCAGACCATCCAGCCCTCCGATATCTCCTAAAGATAAAAAAAGAAAAACCACGTCTCATTCGTTGGATGCTCCTCCTTCAGGAATTTGATCTAGAAATTAGGGATAAAAAGGAGCAGAGATTGTGGTTGCTGACCATATCAGTAGGATTCTCCCACCCTCAGACATTGACTCATCCCCCTGTATTCCCATAAATGAATTGTTTACTGATGAGAAATTGTACCGAGTGCAAGATGTTATTCCTTGGTATGCTGAAATTGTAAATTATTTGGTAGCGTCTTTCATTCCAACTGATTTCAACCAAAACCAGGACGACCGTCTAAAACATGAGTCTCGTTGGTAAATTTGGGATGACCCCTATCTATGGCGCACATGTAATGATCAAGTTATTAGGCGTTGTGTTCCCGATAGTGAGTTTCAATCTGTCCTTAGGTTCTGCCACACACTTGCTTGTGGGGGCCACATTGGTCCCCAACGGACTGCTCGCAAGGTCTTAGATTCAGGTCACTTTTGGCCCACATTGTTTAGGGATGCCCATGAATTCTGTAAATATTGTCCTCACTATCAAAGAATGGGGAATGTCTCTAAAAGAAATGAGATGCCCCAACAACCCTTACTTTTCCATGACATTTTTGATGTTTGGGGCAATGACTTTATGGGACCATACCCCAATTCATTTGGGAACATTGACATTCTTCGGGCAGTGGATTATGTTTAAAAGTGGGTAGAGGAACGAGCCACGATGACAGATGATTCCAAGACAGTTGTGGAATTTTTGAGAACCCAAATATTCTATAGGTTTGGATTACCTAGGGTTTTCATCAGTGATCAGGGTTCTCATTTCTGCAACCACACAATGCAATCTCTTTTGCACAGGTACGGGGTTTGGCATCAAGTGTCTTCTGCTTATCACCCACAAACAAATGGTCAATCCGAAGTATCAAATAGAGAGGTAAAACAGATTCTTGAGAAAACGGTTCAGCCAAACAGAAAAGACTGGAGTCTTAGACTCGATGATTCGTTATGGGATTACCGTACTACATTCAAAACTCCAATTGGCATGTCACCATATCGGAATGTTTTTGGGAAGAGTTGTCACCTCCCTATTGAGGTAGAGCACCGGGCCTACCGGGCTGTTAAACAATGCAATTCTAATCTTTCTGGTGTAGGTATTGAAAGGAAGTTGCAGATTCAGGAGTTGGAGGAAATGAGAAGAGATTCATATGAGAACTCCCGAATTTATAAAGAGCGAACCAAGGCTGCCCACGACCGTCTCATCCTTCATCGTCAATTCCACATCGGGCAGAAGGTCCTCCTCTACAATGCAAGGCTGATGTTGCACCCTGGTAAGCTTCGTTACCATTGGTTTGGACCATACATTGTTACTAATGTCTCTTTATTTGGTGTTGTTCAGGTTCAAAATGAAGACACCAAGCAAACCTTCACTGTCAATGGGCAGTGGCTGAAGCACTTCCATGCAGCCATTCCAGAGTCCCCAATGGAGGAACTCCATGTTCACGAAGCAGTCTATGAATAACACTCACCAGATTTTATCCTTCCTTCCCATAGTCTCTTTTATTACAGTGAGGACACTGCATTCTCTAGGTGTGGGGGGGGGGGTGGATACATTCGTGGGTTAGTTTGTATTTTTCACCATTTTCTCCTTTTGTTTTCTCTTTTTGGCCTTCTTTATGGTATTTTTATTTTTCCCCATCAACAATTTCGAAATTCCATGATGTGGCGACCATAAAGTGGGGAAATTAAAAATACCATAACGAAGGCTAAAAAGAATATTTGTATGAATTTAACATCAGGGAGTGATTTTTAGTGAATTGGTTTTCTGTCAATGATATAAATGGTCGTATCTATGTGAAAGCTTTGAGATGATTGATTCCCATTGTGTGAGTAGTTTTTGGGAAAACTGTGTCGCTAATATCTCCAAAAAAAATTTCACCAAACCACAAAGTGTGATTATTTCTTACATAATATAAGATAAATATATGTTAGGTAAATATTTTTCAGCTTTAAATGATATTTCCATATGTTCGTTCCTTATCCGATCTGTTTCATTACTGTACCAGATTGACCTATGCGTGTGTACCTAATGTCCGACTGTTGTACGCCCTCAAATAAATAAATAAATAAATAAATGTTGTGTCTTGGGAAGGTCAAAAACCACTCCTCCTCAACCTTTGATCATGTAATAACTATTTCAATTAGTGTCGTGAGGAGATCAAACAAGGGTTGAGAGATGATTGTGAGATTTGTTCCAATTTCAACTTCAAAAAAAAACAATAAATGAGGGGAGTGATGAAATGTGAAACATATGGGGATATCTTGGTCATGAGATTATGGTTTGACTTCTGGGAATGCTTAAATGAGTGGGTTTTGAAATATTATTGCAAAGGACGTAGGACAGGTTCAGTGATAAAATCATTTAAGCTGAAAAATGTTAAAATAACATATATTTATTGGATAGAAAGTGGAAAGAACAGCATGGAATAGTTTCCACACACACACATGGAGAGTTAGTGTCATGGTTTACGTCTGAATTCCTTTCTCAATTGGGTATCATGAATCTTTTTGAATTTCGTTATGATATGATTTATGAGACATCTTTTTCTATTTTCACTAGGAAGAACTCCTTGGTGTGGTTTGTGCAGTGATCACTTTAAATTAAATAAAATTCCCTCAAATGCTAAATCTTCATGATGTTGTTAATATATATATATATATATGCATCAATGTATTTGGATATATTACTTTGCCCAGGAGTGCAAATGTTTAGGTGTGGGGCTGTGATCGTACCACGATTCACTGTTTCATTTTCACCTTTACACCGCTGTGCTAAACATATTTTGTATTAAATATTATAAAAATATTATCAAATTGTACTTCATGTTTGATTCAATAATTTATTTTTTATCACTATTAAATAGGGCAATGATACTTGTTTTGAAAATTACAATGTAGGTGGAGGTGATTTGGAGGGCCCTTGATGATGTGAAAGAAAACTGGGCCAAAATTGCATGGATCCATGGACATCTATCCACTGTTTTGAATATTACACAAAATACCTGCATCCAAATGGTCTAAAATGTTTTGGGCCTTTCCAAAATTAAATATGATACATTTCATATTAAGGAACCAAATCCTGCTTCGGCTTACATGGGGCCCATTCGAACTGATCTGTCCAAGCCACCGAATTTGGACCAAGTCAAATGCGGTGCTCTGTATTTTACCAATATCTCGAGCATTAGTTTTCCAAACGGTGCCAAACTTTCGGTGGAGACAGAGAAGAGGTAGGGATCCAACTCTTATATTTTCTATAAAGCGAGATAATACTTTCTGAAGGCCGAAACACGTCGTGCAATTAGATTGATTAAATCTGTGTGCCCAAAACCACCTCCCACATTTCCTATAAAAGGGCACCTTGGGCTCCTCATTTGTAAGTTCTGCCAAAGAGTGAAGTGCTGCCAATTTGGATTCCTAGAGGATTATCCTAATCACCTTGGAGGTTCTGGAGGCCCCTATCGTCATAGGGGGATCAAAAATGAAGAAGGAGTTCAACTCGAGCTTCCTCCTCCTCCCGATGTCGAGCTAAAAGTTGGGTGTTCGTTGTGAGGGAGCTACACATATGTCAAGGGAGTTCCGATGCAAAAAATAGCAACTGGTTTGGAGTAATTTGGGTTTTTAAACATTTCATTCCATTTATCTTATTTTATTTCAGATTTGAATGCTTGATTTGATACATGCGAGTGTTATCCTCTTAATTTCTTACTGATCGGTGTGAGGTTTTGAGTGTGTGACTTGTGTTGTTCCGATTGGACATCACCAGAATCCTTTTCATACCAAACTTATTGAGATTTCAATATTCTTTGGAAGCTCTTATTCCATGCATAAGTACTGGACCATGACAATACGATTGTTACATCAAGGATCGGTCCTTAAAGCATTGAAATAAAAGCTTCGGAATTAATCGGGATTCCAATTAATTCCAACCAAAGAATTACTCTAAACCTAAGATGAATCTCTATGAACAATGAACATGATATTTGTTTAGTGAAATCACATTGACACTTTTATCTCATATTTCTCAAAATCCACTTAGGCACTCATCCTTTAAGTTATTTCAACTAAGTCATTGTTTTAAACTGTTTTCAAAACCACCCCCTCTCTTAGTCATTTTTATTAAAAATACACACTCTAAACCTACCAACGCTCCTTGAGAGACGACCTAGGGTTTACCCTAGACTATAAATCAACCTTAAAAATATAAACAATTTGACGTGTCACGACAGCACGGTCAGTTATCAGGTTTAAGGAGTCATATCTCAAGGTGGAGACTGTAGGTCATACGTACGCACGAGTGATGATATCAATCCATTAACTATTGAA
Organism: Viscum album; assembly: GCA_963277665.1. NCBI lineage: Eukaryota > Viridiplantae > Streptophyta > Magnoliopsida > Santalales > Viscaceae > Viscum > Viscum album. The sequence continues at coordinate 1,375,607,217 of OY728158.1, read as the reverse complement.
TGGTATTCATTTGCATGGTTTAATTTATTTCAAAATCAATATCATTTTACAGTAATCATATATAGTGGATACATCCATTTTCATATCAACCCAATAAGGTGGTGGTGAAAAACATATTACACCATGGAGTGGAGATGGTAAGTTGTACATTTGCACACGTGGGGATTTTGTCTTTATTTGAATTGATAGAAAGTTTAATATAGTTGTTTCATAACTATAATGATATATCTATAAATAAGTGATACATGAGTTATTATTTTATAAAGAAACAATTCATTGTGTATAAGTAGATGTTTAAAAAAATATGAAATAATTGGTAGAAGAGATTACATCTTCGTTGGCGTTCTCTCTTTAGATCTCTACATAATCGAACTATAGATGGCCTTTTAAAAATACTAGAACCTCTATAATGTAACTATAAAATTTTAGAAGTTAAATGTGAGGGATTGGTGAAAATTAATACTTAATTAGTTGTGTATAAATGGGGAAGCAAGTTTCCTTTTATAATTGATGTTGGGGCACTTTTGGAAACCTCAAAAGTACTAATTTAAAATAAAATTTAACACAACTCAAAAACCTCAAAATGTAGATTTATTATAGTAAAATATATAATTTGATTTCAATATAATTATCTAATTGAATTTAATCAAGTATTGATATCAATTTACACATTGTCATTTTGATTGATAATTAGTTATTCTATATAATATTAATTAAGATAACAAATGATTCATTTTTAATAGGGATAAATATTTACTTATATGATTTGTATTATATCATTAATAAATAAATAAGAAAAAATTATATCATATCTTAAATATTCGAAAAATTTGAAATAGTTTTATAGTTTTCAAATAATTTTATATGAAATTATTGTAACAAAATATCAATTGAATCAATTTTGACACTATTCGTTTAATATAATTTTTAAAATATCAAAATAAGTTGTTATACTTGAACCAAATATTTTATTACATTTTAAATAATTCAAGGTAATATATTAAATTAATTGGACAAATTAACTAGCCAAATTTTTATTTATTTTAATATTTTCAATAACATTTATTTGATATATTTATTATTAAAATAATCACTGCATCGATATTGTTTAATTATTTAATATATATATTTATAGAATAATAATTTTAACTTAAATAATTTCAGGCGAATAAATTTATTATATTTAATAAGATTATTTTTTATCGAATTTATCTTCTGGAAAAGTGGCCATTAAAAATTTTATACTTATTAAAGATTAAATGTGACAACTTTAACAACACGTTAAATAAAATAAAATAAATGTCATCATATCTTCTATAAAACACCAAATGGTCACTTTCTAGTCACATGGATTCATGGGGTTGAGATGTACTCGACCAATATTATTTTTTTAGGTGTTTAAGCCTTTTATGGTAATTAGTAATTTTCAAAAAATCATTATTTGGATTCCTCATCAATTAAATAGTTTTTCTTCATCAATGAAAAAGACATTAAGCTAATTATTAATTTTCTAAAAAAATATATAATTTACCATGATGTATTAAATTCATTTATCATTCCTTGGACTTTTCATTTTCGAAGATATCACATGGGTATCTCAAATTTTATATTATTATACATATATTAAATTTGAGTTTCAAATTTTGACACATTCATTGGTTGTATTAATATATATGAAATTTTCAATATCATGTGGACCTAAAATTACAATGTTCTGAACCTATTTTTTTATGGTTATTATTTTATACCCCCAATTGGGTTTTGGTAGTTTTAGAATCATTTATCCTCTATATCTTGTTATTTGTTACACTAATATACATAATTTACCTTTATCTGCGTTAAATATAAATTTTGATATTTACTATTCATAATACCCCAAATTAAAATCAAACTACTAACATTATTTGGACCCACTGATTTAAAATATGGAATCCAATTTTTTATAGTTCAAAAAATATAATTGGATAAAAATAATTTAAAATTATTTCCCATTGTCAAAACCAGATTGGCGATTTTTAAAAAGTAAAAAATATCAAAAGATCGACATGTGTTTATGTCCAATATAAAAGTGATATTACAACCAATTACCAGAATTTGATTAAATAATAAAAATATATTCATTTTATTATTTAGAACCATTAAATAAAATTATTTAACAATATTAATTATTTTGATGGAAAATGATGTTTTCAATTAAAATTTTGCATATTTATACTATTCATCAAAACATGATAATTTTCATAAAAATACAAAATAAATCATTCAATGTAAATTTTGATGTCATTATTCTAAAAAAAAATTTATTTTTTCAAACATATCTTTTAATGGTATAAAACCCGAAATTTAAAAAGATTTTTCCATGAAAAGGAGGTAAGACTACATTTTTACAAAAAAATTTATTTTAACCAAAAAATTGAATTTGATATTATATCATATATAGAAAACATATAACATGAATTTAAAATATTACTTTGAATTTATAAATCCAATTCTTCAATAAAATCAACAAATAGTGATTCAATTTTATAAACATAATTATTGTCTTTTTAAGAAGGTTATAAAAAAAACACATCCTTTATATAAAATTGGTTTTTATTTCCATTTCTAATAAATATGGTAAATAATGAATCATTATTTACGCATTTTTACACTATATTTTCATAATTCAGGTAATTATATTCCTAAGAACCAGTTTTTTATACCATAAAAATAATAAATAAAAATATATTATTTATTAGTGAAACTCTGTATGGCGTACAACACAAGCTATCATGGAATGACTCTCTTGTTTGGTACATAATTCATGATAGTGTTGAATTTATTGAAATATTCATTTTGTTGTGCATATAACCTAACAAAAACATACTTATTTTATACATTTAAAAAAATCTATACTCATTATTACGTGAAATGATTAATATCAATAAAAAAAGAAATTGTGTGTAACACAATCCATGTATAGTGTTGCGTGTATGAAAAGCTAATACGATGTTGCATATAGAACAATATAATATGGGTACAACATACAACACAATACAAAAAAGAAATTAAAGATAATATATCTCATAAATGCTCATAGTTTTATATTCACCCACACCCCAAATGAATTTCACCAGTGAAATTCGTCAGCGTTATTAATGGTTTACTAGTTAAAAGTTTCTTTCATAGAATCTCACATAGAAAAAAGGAATACTAACACATCATTTTAAGAATGATTTTTAGATACATAATGGTTAACCAAGTGAACTCATCATTGGTTTTCCTTATAGGAGAACATATGTGGGAAGTGAAAAAAAGATATGGAATAGAAATCTAACCATTATGTTTTGATGGATTTGATAGAGAATATGTTTTGGAAAATTTAAAAACCAGAAATCCATAAATGTTTAATGATTTAATGGACCATCTGATTCCTTGGATTAGAATGTATTAAGATAACATTTCATCATTTCAATACTCTTTCCCAAAATTTAAATTACATTATAATAAATACTTGCTTGATTTTAGTACAATCACCACGTCGATCATGCCTTGAAAAGATTCCACTTCATCTATTATCAAATATAAATAAGTCAAAATGGTGAGATTAATCATAAATGGTTTCATAAATATACTTATATGAGATATATAATATGGATTTAATAAAATAAACCTTATTTATATTATGTTTGGACTTATCACAGGCTACTGGTTGGCGATAATGGCACGTCACACTTCAGTTGTGGTATTGATTCTTGATTCCTTGTCTTATAAGAAGGTTGGGCACCCATCATGTGGGTTGTTCTTTTTATAAAACAATTCTATTATAACATTCCAGGAAAATATTTAAAAAATTATTTAGACATAAACAATACTATTTGATGTCAATATTAATCCATTCCAACCTATAGTATTATCCCAAATACATCTGCCCAAACTCACAGTACAAAAAAACCATTACATTAAAGTTCAAATAACAAGTATGTTAATATCTTAATTTATCCCCCATATATCATATGATATACCCTGTTGGTCACGTCCCATGCATTTTAATGACTTCATCATGAATTCTCAAGATTCATGGTAATATCCTAATTTATCAAGCATCCCTATTGAAAACATGCATGTTTCGTTATTACGATATTTATTGGATATATTCCTTCGGTCCCAAATTGTTGTATACATAATATGTGATAACATAAACCACTTTCTAAGACTCTATAATTATTTCCTATTAAACTAGAATCATCCAATTTAAATAGTCAAGTACATAATTTCTTTATTTATGTATCATTATTTGAAAATAAGGGATATATTAAGGGTTATATTTCCCTTAATCAGTTTTTCGGAAAGTATATAACGATACCATTGAAACCCATTTTCCTCTCCTTATAACTATTCAACATATCCATTCCAATATATAATGATAACATAAACTATTACATAATCTTCGAATTATGAAACATATACACCTTAATCAGCCATGATTATTCATAAATTATTCCTCATGATCCTTCATCTTCATCTTTCATATAATATGAATCATGTGTTATGGTTTCTAAACATCAATATTCATATATTTAATTTAAAAAATACTAGAAGACATCGAATTCATTTCAAAATTCATTTACTATCTCATTATCCTCAAATGTATAAACAATACTCATACCATCATCATGATTCTTTTATGATATTCTCAATTAGGAAATATATCTCCATTATTCCCATAATTTAGACATATAAAACATTTAATGTTTTACCATGTTTTATTTAGTTATGGATATTGACTATGACCATAAAGAAAGGATTTATAAATACATTTCAGAGAATAAAATCACATAACTATGCTAAATTAAAAATAATATTTCTATCAATTACATCATAGGTTCTATCATAGTAAATTCATGATTAACACAAAAAACTATAGTATCATAAAATATAATTGACTTATACTTAGGATATACATAGAAATATACATATATATATCGTTACAGATCGACAAAAGTTTTTTCATCATAGATTCAAAGGTTATCTAAAACCTCTCTCTAACACCAAATGAAATGACTAAATCATTTCATACATGAAAAATACATTACTTTTTGGAAAACATAATACAAGTACAAAATAGAAACACATTGACTATATTAGTTTAGTGTATTTTGAAACTTGGAACATAATATTGTAACATGGTTAATGTTCTTAAACATCTCACATAAGGATATTCCCTAGTTGTTTTCATAACTATAACCTTTTATTAATACCTGGGGAAAAGTAAACATAAAAACTATGGGCTCAAATGCTCAGTATGGGTAAACATTGAGTACATAAAACAAACAACAAACATAATCATGATAATTCATGAATAAATGATTATATATATAATTCATGAGTCCTGAAATAAATCATTGCAGTTCATAAAGCATATATCACAACGGAAAATTTATCATGATAAAATATAATTGAAATAAAACACATAATTTTAGAAAACAAATAAGCAAAAAAATGATTTCTAATGTATCCTAGGAATTGATACCAAGGCCATCCTTGTGGAAAAAATCTATTACTAAAATTTTTGTACATTCCATTCCAACCATGTAATATAGAACATGATTTACATTCCATAACAACACTATATTACTGAACCATATTTACTTCTCATTCTTGTAATCTCTATCTCATGATATATAAACAATTACCCAACTCATTATAGGTAGATGCAGGTCCTACTCGTCTTATAATGAAATCATTCTTATATGTGCCATAAGTCCATAAATCCTTCATTATAGCATACCCTATGAAATAAAATGGGATTCTTAAACATCATTCCATCATATCATAATCCATATAAAATATCATTCCATCATTAAAAATGTGAAACCATAGTTATAATAGGGATAGAATAATATCCCTATTTGAGAGAGTCGACAAAAATTGAGAATAATTTCGATAAATCACATGACATTAATTATTAATGAAAATATCCTTTCTTCTCCAAGAATGTATTATTTTCTCAAAATTCAACGAAATTTTAAATGAATAGAATTTAATTAAAAAAATGAAATATATTAGAGAGATATTCAGGGAAATAAGGTGTCATGAAACCATTAAAATTCCATTCATGAAATTTATGTTAAAAACATTCCCCTCATACTTTTTTTCTGAAATATAAAAGAAACATCAGAGGGTAATTAAAAGAATTATTTCTTCAATAAATAATTATAAAATTATAAAATGGGTCAAAATTAAATTAAACATACATATATGAATATTAACAATTTAATGAAATGATTTTTAAAATAAATGGACAGTGATGATAAATATATCCTCAAAAAAATTATGTATAAAAAATGTCAAATTAAAAAAATGAGATTGAATCATTATCTATTACCTAATGTATAAATTTCATCATAGATGTCCAAACATATTTTATAATGATTTATAAAATGTAATTAACTTATTCCAGAATCATGGTCTTCATATATGTTCATATTCTCTTTTTTTGTTTATAACAATTCATTGTTACTCGTTATTTAGGTTTTAACTGTTTTATGATTTTATGAATTTTTTTCAAATTAGTTCTCGATGACCTTATTAGGTAATATTTATATCATTATAAAATGAAATTAATATAATAAATACAATATATATTCATTTTGTAATTTTATATAATCATGCTTGGGTGGTTATCATGTAGAATGAATCACATCACATTGTCGAGATGGTAGGTTGTACGTACGCATTAACGATAATATCATTCTTATAATTATTGTATTATATTGATTATAATGATTTAATCTATCTAAAATAAATATCATTTTAATTTATTGATATAAATTTTGATACCCATCCATGTATGGTGGTGGTGAAAAACATATTACACCACGTTGTGGAGACTGTAAGCCATACATATGCATGCATAGTGATTTTGTCTTTCATAGGATGGATATGAAGTTAAATTCAACTGTTTCATAATTATAATAACATATATGTTTATAATTTCCAATTTAGTTAGTATTATATAATGAAAAACTCATTAATTAGAACAATAATTTGAATGTAATATGAATGAATTGGTAGTGGAGATTACCTCTTCATTAATGAGCTCTCTTTAGATATCATCTAAATGGAACAAGATGTTGTCTATTTAGAACACCAGAACCTATATTAAGTAACTAGAGAATTTTTTATGATAAATAAAAAAGTAATATATGTAGTTTAAGGGATAATTAGTTGTGGATAAATGATGTAAGAGATTCCCATTGATAATTGAGGTGTGGGAAACTTTTGGAAACGACAAAATTATTAATTTATTTTAAAAAAACACAAACTAAGGACATAAATAATTATATATATTCAAATATAATGTTTGATAATATTGAAATCTATTCATACTATGTAATTTAGAAATGTTATTATTTCAATTTAAACATTATCGTTTTAATTAACAATTAGTTAATATATTTAATTTTAATTAACATAAAAAAGGATTCAATATTAAGAGGGTAAAATAATTTTTATTTCATTTTAGTTATTCCGTAAATTAAAAATTTCAAAAATAATTCGATCATATAATTATTATTATATATTTTAAAAATTGTTTAATGATTTTTAAATAATTTTATAAAAAGCTATTTTAAAAAAATATGAATTATGCCAATTTGGACAGTATTCATTTCATGGATTTTTATAAATATTTAAATAAGGTATTATATTAAAAAAAATATTTTATTATATCTCTAATGGGGAAAGGTAATGAATAAAATTAATTTTAAAAAATAATTATTCCTAATTGTATTTATTTTAATATTTTTATTAACATTAATTTGATATATACATTATGAAAAGAATCACTACATTGATATTGTTTAATTATTTAATATACTTATGTTTAGAATAAAATTTTGGAAAAAAATAAAATTATTAACCTATATTTATTTAATATTATATGAATATATATAGTTTAATTTATCTTTTTTAAAATCTGATATTGAAAATGTTATACTTATTAAAATATGAATGTGACAACTTTTATATCACATTAAACAAAATAAAAAAAAATTATAATAACTTCAATAAAGATCTAAATGGTAAATTTATTATACTATGGATGGTTTTGGACCATATATACTTGACCAATATGATTTGGTCATGTGTTTAGGATTTTTTATGGTTATTAGTTTTTAAAAAAAAATTGTTATATGAATTTCACATCAATTATTAAATTTTTACATTATCAATGTGTAAGACATTAAATTAATTATTAATTTCCTAAAAATTAAAATTTAATTATCACAATGTATGTAATTCCATTATATTTCCTGGTAAATTTTATTTTTGAATATATCAACAGGTTTTTCTTATATTAAAATTTTTATTCTTAGAAGAAATGTGGGCTTCAAAGTTTTTCACCATCATTGGTTTTATTAATTTATATGTAATTTTCATTTTCAATTTCCCCTTAGATGAATATTGTCCAAATCTAAAATGATAAGGATATAATTATATTCATTTAAAAGGGTTTTGTTAGGTTTTAGGATAATTTTATTATTTTTATTATATTATTTGTTACAATAATTTAACGGATTTACCTATAACAGTGTTATAAAAAATTACAGTAGTAACTATTCATAATGACCATAAATAAAAATAACCTATCAAAATTTTTTGAAACCATGGAATACAAATATGGAATCTATTTTTTATAATTGAAAAACATAATTGGTAGAAATTGATTAAAAATTAATTCCCATTATCATAACCAGAAAGCGAGATTTTAAGAAGTAAAATCTATCAAAAGATATACATGTGTTTATGTCCAATTTAAATTTTAAATTTCTTCCAATTAACTACATTAGTTTAAATGTTAAAAATATATTTCATTTACTCTTTAAAACCATTTAATAATATGATTAAACCATTTAAATAATTTTCATGGAAAAATATCAATTAAATTTTTTTATATTATTCTAATTCATCAAAATATGATAATGATTAGAAAAATATATAAAAATAATCCAAAGTAAATTGTGATGCCCCACATCTAAATAAAGTTTATTTTTTCAAATATAACAAATAATGGGGTCAAAAAGTAAATTTAAAAAAGATCTCCCCTTCAGAGGGTGGTAGAACAACAATTTCGAAACATACTTCATTTATACAAAACAAATTGAATTTATTAGTATATCATATCTAGAAAACAAAGAAGACGAATATAAAACATTACCTTGAATATATAAAATAATTTTTTCTCATTAAATTCAATAACATGTTATATGATTTTATAAACACACTTATTCTCTTTCTAAATAGGTTTTCATAAAAACACATCCTTTTTATTCAATTGAATTTTATTTCCATTTATAATAAATTTGTTAAACAATGAATTATTATATAAAAAATTGCAATCCATATTTTACCAATTAAGTTGATATTATTCATAAAGTATATTTTATATACCAAAATAAATATTATTTTAATTATATATCATAGTTTAGTGTAACTCGTTATTGCGTACAATTCCAACTATCGAGGATGGTTGCTCATGCAAGTAACAAAACCCATGTTAGGGTTTTGATTAGTGATATATTCCTTTAGTTTTGTTTATAAATTCATCAAAAAATAGTTCATTTATACATTGAAAAAATATATATACTGAGTATTGTGTGAAATGAATTCTATCAAAAGAACTTGAATGTTTGTGTAACAAAATACAAGTATTATGTTACATATACGACAACCTAAAACAGGATTGTATATAGGGAATTCTAATCATAGTAAAATATAAAACACATGATATCAACGATATTAAATAGAATCTATCATAGGAAATTTTAGGGTGTTACATTCTACCCCCTTAAAATTAATTTCTCCTTCAAAATTCATAAGAGTTGTAAATGGTTTACTAATTGAAAGATTTATTCAAGGAACCACATATCATAAAAATGAATACTAAAACAGCATTTTAAAAAGTAATGTTATAAATATGACGGTTAACCAATGTAACTCATCTTTAGGTTTATCTTTAGGACAACATAGGTGGTAAGTGAAAAAAATATATATAGAAGGGAAATCTAACAGTAATGTTTTAATTAATAGAGATAGAGAATAAGGTTTGGAGAAAGTTAAATACAAGAAAATGATAAATTATTAATTATTTAAGGGACCATCAGATTCATCAGTTTAGAAGGTCCTGAGATAAAATTTTTTGTTTTCAATATCAATTCCACGAAATTGAATATTATGATAATAAATAGATATTTAATTTCAATATAATCTCAGCATTGGTCAAGCCATCAAGAATTTCCACATCATCTATTATTCAATGAAATGAAGTTGAATTTTTCATGCCTGAAGTGTTAGTATATCATGAAATCAGATTGTAGAATGATAGGTCATTCAAATATGTCTTTATATTAAAACATATTGCTGAAGTTATCCAATATAAATAGGTCCATCTTTGGGGAGATAAATCGTATATGTTTCCAAAAGTGGACATATACTTCATCTATCATACCAATTAAATAAAGTAATTCTAATTTATAAAAACCAAGGACATCTCATAGGTCAGTTATAAGTGATAATGGCCTGAAACACTTTGGTTGTGCATTCCTTTCCCATAGTATTATCCGATGTGACGTATTGTCGCCCATCCTATGTGATTTGTTTTTTCTATAACTATACTATTATAAAAATCTATAAATATTATTAAAAAATGATTTATCCTCAAAAAATACTATCTGATGTACAACTCAATCCATTCCATCCTTTAGGATTATCCAGAATACATCCTTCCTAGATCACAATACAAAACGCCAATTACAAGAAAGTTCATATAACAAGCATGTGAATGGCATTATTTATCCTCCATATATCATAAGATATATCTGGTTGGTCACATTACAAACATTTGAATGACTTCATAATGAATTCGATTATGTCATGGTAAAAACATAATTACCAAATATCTCTATTGATAACATGAATGATTTCTTATTCCAATTTTTATTTGATATATTCCATATGTCCCAAAAAGTTGTATACTTCATCCGTTAGGGCGTAAACTAGATGTTGATAATTCCATTATTAGCACCACTGAAACTAGAATAATCTAATTTACTTTTTAAAATCCAACATATCTTTATCCATACATCATTCCCTAAACATCAGGGATATATTAGGGGATATATTTCTCATAATCATATTTTATTCAATTATATCAACATACCCTTAAATAAAAATTTTATATCTCTTTATAACGATTAAACATATCCTCTCCATTATTTAATTAATACTTAAACTTAATTAACTTATATATCTAATGAATCATTTACCATAATCTTGATATTATGAAACATATACACCATAATCATACATCATTATTCTAAAATCGTCACTCTGGATCCATCATCTTCATCACTAATAGAATATGAATCATGTATTATTGTTTATAGACCCAAAGAATCACAGATTTAATATAAAATACACTAGAAGAACATCACATACCTTTTTCATGTGATATATAATCTCATTATCCTCAATAGTATGAAAAATAATTGTACCATCCTCATGATTATCTTTATGTTATTTTCACATAGGGAATTTATCTTCATTATTCCCAAAATTTCCACATCTGAAAAAATCAATGGTAAACCATGTTTTATGTAGTTATAATGATTAACTATGAACAGAAATAAAAGAGTGATAAATACATATTATTGATTAGAAACACATAATTAAAATAAATTATATATCAGAATTCAAAATAAGATATATTAGGTTAATCCTAGATTATTCATGATTATCAAAAAACTAAAATATTTTAACAAATATTTTACATATATCTAGGATATACTTAGACATATCCATAGAAATATCTCTAGGGATATCACTAATGTTTTTCACATCCTTGATTCCAATGGTTGACTAAACCTTCATTTCGATACCAACTAAAATGACCCAATCTTGAAATACATAGAAATTACATTAATTTTTAGGAATACTTAATACATGAAGAAAACAACCACCCAAGGACCGTATTAGTTTAGTTTAATTTCAAACCTGGAACATAATATTCTATCTTGTTGAAACATATTCAACATCTACCATAAAGAGATTCATTTTTTATTTTTCTACCTAAAACATTTCATTATATCATCATTAAAAGAAAACATAAAAATAGAGACCTCAAACTCTCAGTGAGGTTTACCATTAACAATTTAAAGAAAAAAATAAATATAAGAATGTAAAAATATGTACACAATGTTTAAATATCAATATCATGAGTCATGAAATAAATCTTGGTAGTTCATTAGGAATATATCAAAAAATAAAATTATACATTATAAAATTGCATTTGTTTAAAACACATAATTATGGAAAACAAATAAGCACATATCATGATTTCCACAGAAGCCAAGGAATTGATTCTAAGACAATCACAACGGAAATAATCAATTACTGAATGAGGGTTACTTCTAATTCCTTCCATATATTACTGAACTAGATTTGCTTACTATTCCTCCCTTGAATTATTGAACAAGATTTACTTTCTTTTCCAGTTATGTATATCTCATGAGGTATAAATCCTTACCTAATGAATTGGAGGGTGATATAGGTATCACCAATCTCATAATGAAATCATTCTTATATGTTTCACGTAAATATAAGTCCTCAATCACATCATACCCAAAGTAATAAAATGGGTTCTTTAAACATCATTCCACCATAACATAATCCATATAAAATAGGATTCCATAATTAAAAAAATAAAACCATTGTTGAAATAGGTATAAAAACACAACCGTATTAAATAGAATCATCATAGATGGAAAATAATTTTGATGAAATAGATGAACATAATTATTGAAAAATTTTCCTTTGATCATTATATTTCTTTCTTTTATTAAAATTCCAAGTAGTTTCTAATGAAATTATTTCAATTATAAATAAAAATGAAACATTTTATAAGATTATTTATGTTATTAAGGTGTCACTAAGACATGATAATCAATTCATTCTGTATTATATGAAAAAACATTATCCTCGTAATTTTATCGAAAAAGTCAAAAAGTACCTCGTATTGGAAACAAAAAATTATTCCTTAAATAATATAAATAAAATTTAATACTGTGTAAAATGACTTTAAAAATAAATAGAGGAATATAGTGATTTTTATGAATGAATTTTTAGAAAACATGGACATTGATAATAAATATATCTCTATTAAATACATATACAGTAACAATCTCAGATAAAAAATTTGATTGAAAAATAATCCATTACCTTATGTCTGATGTGCTTTCTATTTGTCAAAACCTCCTCTATATTGATTTATATATATTTATTATGTTATTATACAATAAGGTTAAACATAGGTGAACATATTTACCTTCGTTGGTTTGTAATAATTCACTGTTACTCATCACATGGGTTTTAACTACTTTATGATTTTATGCATGTATTTTTGAATAAGTTCATTTTATCCTTATTAGGTAATATTTATATCACTATAAAACGATATTAACATAATAAATACTATATTAATCCATTCAGTAGATTTATATAATCATGCTTGAGTTGATATATTATAGAACGAATCACATTGCATCATGGAGACAATAGGGTGTTTGAACGCATGAGTGACAATATCATTCCCATAATCGTTGAATGGTATTGAAATGAATTTTGTACTATATTAAAATGTAAATATAATTTTATAACAATCATATATAGTTATTACATCCATTTTTATACACATCCATGTATAGTGGTGGTGAACATCATATTACACCAAGTCGTGGAGATGGTAAGTCATTCTTACGCATGCGTGGTGATTTCCACTTTCCAAGGATGGATATAATGGTGAATATAGTTATTTAGTAATTATATTACAATTCAGTATATATGTGATACTTGATTTATTATTCTATAATGAAACAACAAATTATGTTTAATTAGATGTAGAAAGAAATATGAAGGAATCGGTAAGGTAGATTACCTCTTCTTTAATGACCTATCTTTAAATCTCTTTTTAATTGAACTATAGTTGGTCTTATGAAAATACCAGAGCCTCTATAAATGTTACTAGTGAATTATATTGGAGAAAAATATAATATATGGATGAACTTTAAGTCTTAATTAGTTGTTTAGAAGTGAGGGAGGAGGTTGCCTTTTATAATTGAGGTGAGGGGCACATTCACAAACATAAAAAATAATAATTTATAATTTAATATAAATCCACTAAAAAACATCCAAAATGAGAGAAAATTTATTCTAATATATTATAAGATTTAAATATCATCAATAAATTGAATTTAGTCATATTATGATGTCAATTTAAACATTATCATTTTAGTTAACAATTAATAAATATATTTTATTTTAAATAAGATAAAAAATGTTTCAATATTAAAATGGTGATATTTTTAAATATTTTATTTCATTTATATAATAATTGAATAATTTACAAAAAAACAAACCATTTAATAATTATTATATATTTTTGTTACTTTTTTTATTTTTGAAATACTTTTATCAAACATTATTGTAACAAAATATCAATTTTGTCAATTTTGACACTATTCAATTCATTGATTTATAGAAATATCATGACAAGGGTAAAATCTAGAACCAAATATATTATTATATTATTAATGTGTCAAGGTAATATATAAAATTTATTGGAAAAATTAATTAGTCCAAATTATATTTATTTTAATATTTTATTAACATTTATGTGCAATCTCCATTCCTAAAATAATATCTACATCATTGTTGTGTAATTATTTAATAGAATTTATTAGAATAAAAATACGATATAAAATACTATTATGAACATAAATTTACTAGATTTTATAATAATATATTTATTATAATTCATCTTCTATAAATTCGGAAATTAAAAAAAATATACTTATTAAAATGTGAATGTGACAACTTTAACATTACTTTAAATAAAATAAATTAAAAGTAATAATGTCTTCTATAAAGCTCTCAATGGTCACATGATTGAAGCATGGATTTTTTTGGTTGATATATACTCTACCAATATGATTTATTCATGTTTTTTAGACATTTTATGGTTATTAGAATATTAAGAAAAATTGTTTTCTGGATTTCTCAGAAATGAACAAATTTTTACATCATAAAAGCATAAGAATTTAGTGAAATAATTAATTTCATAATAATTTAAAATAATTATGATGATGTATTTAATTCATTAATATTTCCATTTAATATTTATTTTCTAATATATCACCTGATTACCACTATATTAAAATTATTATACCTATACGAAAAGAGTTTTTTACATTTTCCACACTCAATGGTTTTATTAATATCTTTGTAATTTTAATTTTAATGTGGCCCTTAAATGACTATGTTTGAAACATAATATGTTACGCTTATAATATTTTTCATCAAATATGGTTTGGGTTGGTTTTAAGAACATTTTATTTTTCATATCATATTATTTGTTACACTAATTTAAAAGATTTACTTTTAACTATGTTAAATAAAAAATACCGTAGTTATTATTCAAAATATCCAAAAATAAAATTATCCTATTTAGATAAATTATACCAAATTATTCATGATATAGAATCCATTTTTTATAATTCAATACCATGAATAATAAATGATTAATTTAAAAAATTTTCCACTTGTGAAAACAAGAATGCATGTTTTTATGATGTAAAATCTTTGATAAGATCGACATTTGTTTATGTCGAATTTATAAGTGAAACTATATCCAATTTAAAAATCTGTATTAAATGATAAAATTATATTCCATTTTTAAGTTCAACCAATTAAATAATATTACATAATCATTTAAATTATTTCTATGGAAAAAAGTTGTTTTAAATTAAAATTTAACATGTGTTTATTATTCATAAAAATATGATAATTATCCAAAAAATACAAAAAATTAATCCAAAGTTAATAATGATATCCAACTTATAAAAAATAATATTATATTTTCAAATTGGAAAAAATAAACTTGTCAAATACTAAATTTATAAAGTGATCTCTATCAAAAGGTAGTGAAACTATATTTTTATTAAAATACTTCTTTTATCCAAAAAAATGTATTTTTTATATCATATCGTGAAAACATATTAGATTAATTTAAACCATTACAATAAATATATAACATATATTTTTTATTAACATAAATAATGAGTTATTTGATTTTATAAACACAATTAATATAATTTTAAATAGGTTTTCATAAAAAACTCATCCTTTATATTCAGTTGGTTTTTATTTCCATTTAAAATAAATTTGGTACCCAATAAATCATTATTAAAAAATTATGAAACCATATTTTCATTATTCAGATGATGTTATTCATAACGACATGATTATATCTGATAATAGTAATATTTTAATAATATATCAATATTTAGTGAAACTCGTTATTGCATAAAATGAAAGATATCAATGAAAGTCGCTCTTGAGGGTAACAAAATACAGGTTAGTGTTGAATTTAGTGAATGATTTATTTTTTGTTGCATAGAATAGAATCAAAAAATTATTTTTTATAAATTGAATAATATTTATACTCTGGTTTTCAGGAAAATAATTCCCTCAATAGAGCATGAAATTGTGTGTAACACAAACCAAGTATAGTGTTCTGTATAAAACAAGATATTATGTTATTCATATAATGTGTCCTAATCTTGGTATATCGTACAACACAAGACATCAATTAAATTAAAGAAATGTATCTCATAAAATCATTGGGTGTTACATTGGACACACAATTGGGATTGTTATTAGTGAGTATATTCCAATTAGAAGATTTTTGTCTTGAGATATCATGCTTTCATTTCATATGGTAATTATTTATCCTTGATATGTAGGTAATCAATTTCATTATCAGGACCAATTTCATAATTCCCTATCAAGAATATGTGGACTACAATCACCGATTGGTATCATTTACTTCACTAGAGGGTAGTATAGATCTTCAGAAGGATGAGTATTATGTCTTGACCTTTTGATATGTGCCTGAGAATCATTGCCTAGGATGATGGACCTAACATTTTCATGAAAATTTTATTAAGATGTCTTACATCAGGTTGAACTTCATCAGGTTGTAGACCATTTATATATTATATATTTCATGATTATTTTTTTGTCTAAGAGGTCCATATATATTATGATCAGGATCATATAAGGAATAGGTCCAACATCTATTATAAGGTATATTATGGTGCCTATTGATCCATAAGATCTCAATATTCATTTTAAAATTTTAAAATCATGGCTTTCTATCTGATCTAGGACTTCATCATTGTGTTAACATATTCTTTTCACCAATTAGGAAAATTAGAACATTGGGCTATGTGTGTATTATCAATGGTTGAACTATCCTAGGGTTAATAACATATATAAACTAAACAGAATAGATTATCTCTTTAACATGCTCTATGGAGCTACGGTATTCAGGACGATCAAGCTGAGATATGTATATCAACAATTTCATGAAAGACTATAAGATATACCGCATTTGGATTCCCAAATTCACTATGATGTATGTGAGTTTTGGTTTGGGATATTCAGTATTATGAATCTGCTACCAAATTATATGGATTCTATGAATAATTATTTCCATCTATATCTGGATTCCATGGTAATGGTTTTTTGGTATGAAATATTATTGTATTCTCATACTCAATAATACCATGTGAAACATTTTGAGATCATTCAGAATAAACTATGTAAGTAACAACCATAGGCTGATATTTTTAATGTTTCATTTGGATTAAAAAAGTACACATAATGGTTAATATTATATCATAATCATGAATATTTATAAACATGTATTTCGTTAGTGAAATGGTTTCCATGGAGGATCCCCTTGATATACATAATGTTCATAGTTTCATAGAGATTTTTGAATATTAAATTAATTTCATAGTGGATTTAACACCCTCTATTTCACCTCTTACTTCTCTGGAAATGAACTTTTTTGTGTTCATGTGGTCAAAATCATGTGAAAATGCCTTTAATGTGCTGAAATATAATCATACATAGAACATGATTTTGATTACACTTATGCCTAAAATTATTTATACAGTGTACTATGATGCATTAGAAATTGGCACTGGTGTTGAGAAGTAATATGAGGATAGATTCATTTCAAAATTGGTGCTCAGGTTGAGACATCATGATTATAATTACCCAATGTATAACGTTGAGCAAGAAAATTTTATGCAGAACTTGTGTATCTTGAGAAACACATTGATGAATATTAACTTTATGTAGTATATATACTGAAAGAGTAGTAAATATATTATTACACATCATTACATGAATCTTGGTTAGTGAATATGGGTCCAATACATTCAATACTATAACATTGATGATGTCTATAAACCTCGTAACAGAAATTTTGTGATGATCAACTATGCCAAATATCTCAGGAACATGCCATAAATGAAGCTATTGATTAATGGAAATTGATGACCAAATTTTCAGAGAATTATCTAGAGTTTCATGAGAGTTACAAGAAGGTACCTATAATATTCTTAATATGGATATGGGATTTCAGTTAATATACTAAATGTTTTTCTTCTTACAAAAGACTGTTTCGGGTGAGGACCCGCCAACAGATTTGTATATCGATGGAGAATGACATCCATTGTATACATGGGAATATCTGGATTCCAGTGGAAACGAGAGGAACCAATTCAAGAGTACAACACATATAAATTGGAATTTTAACTATGAATATATAATACTTATCATTAAATGAGTCTCCTATATTTTTTTCTAGAGATAAAACATCATATTGCATGTATTATCACTAGGTGATGTAGTCGTCAGTATGGAAAGGCCTAGAACTAGGGACCTTCTATCTTGTAAGAGTTCTCAAAAGTCCCATAATGTAAATTAAATGATGTTTATATAGATATTTTGGTTTTATAATCATGGTGTCCTTGAGGCATGGACACGATTTTTTTTTTATTTTGGTATTTAATTTCAATGTTATAATTCATAATTCATAATCGATAGATATTCTTAGTTGATGATCTTAGATGATTGTATTTCCATTAGATCATAAGACCATAAGAGGAACAATGTGCCATCATTTCATATAAGGACTCCCATTAAATACTAGTTTTCTAGAATATATTATATAAATATTTCTTTAGAGAATTTCAACGTGGAACAAAATTTCCCAATCATGCCACATTCCATTCTAAATAGACTATATTAGTTTTGGAGGATAATCTCTGGTTATGAATCCTTCATTTAGTTAGATATTTTGAGAGGAATTTCCCTCTTATTAATTTCACCTAGGATAATAAATATCACAGGATGATTATGATTCATTCATATGATCCCTTGTAGGGTAATCTATTCAATTTAGTCATATACAATTTATTTATAGGAGAAGTAGTGATTCTAGGTAGTCATCTCATGTTAGATACAATGAACTAGGAGATTTAGAATAGAAATCATATGTCTAATAATTAGTCTAAATATAATCAATACAATGATCAACAGGGGTGATCTTTAGGGTTTTTGGCCAATGGTAATGTTTTCTTGTTGGTATTACCCATGCTTGAGAATAGATGGATAAGAAGGAATGGGGATGTTGTGTTCATGATATTGAATCCTTTGGATATTTTAGATAGTGTCTGGATGGTAGCCTTCCAGTTTATATTTCCTCATTAGTAACATTTCCTGCATGAATAATCCGTGTTTCATAGAATATTCTTTTTCATGATGTATTGTGTCATATGTATTCTCTCGTGGATTTTGAGATTGATATTTATGATTCTTTCAAAAAGAATCCCATATGTATCATGAATTGGAGAAAAAACTCTCTCTGTTGATGGTTGGTTCCTTATGTAATGGTGATGTGTAATAATGGCCATGTACAAGAAAAAAATGGTAGTGGGATGCTAGAGTACATGTTCAGTGTCCATATTGTTTCACATACAATGTTCTACCACCCATTGAAGGGAAACATGGTGAATAGTTATCTTAAGTGGGTATACTATAAGATGTTGATTTACCAATATGTTATGGATATATTAATTAGTTTATATCCTTGACTTTTAACTAATATAAATTCATGTTTATAATGTGGTGGAAGATAATTTTTATTGATATTTTTTGGATCCTTTAAACTCTGTCAATGGAAGAAACATATAATCTATACAGTTAGTAAACATCATGTATCCATGTTCACATGGTTTTTCCTAAAAATGTGGCGTATTTTAATGATATGTTTAGGGTCTAATTGTTTTTGATATTTTTTTCAGAAACCATGATTCACCCATCCTAGTATAGTCGGTCATGAATAGATTTTGTATGGTTTTTCTAACTCTGTTTCAAAATCATTCGACCCTCGAATTTTTGGTATCATAAATTTTTTCACATAAAAAACTCAAAACCATCACACCCTTATGGTTTCGTATAACTAGTGAATATCCCTACCTTTATTAAACCATGAGATCCACTACAATTTATTTCTAGGTTTTCTAACTCTTTGTCATCATGACTCAGAATCATGATAAGGTCATCTAATTAGATTATAGTCAGTAAGTGCTTCAGTACTGAGGCTCATTTCTTTGTTTTTATTTCTCTCAAATGGGTTATTTTATAATAGGATCATATTCAATGTTTTCATTTCATTCACTAGTTTTTTAGTTTTTCACACAAGAGTTTCATTATGTGCTTCTCATTTAATTCATCTTAAGAAATAAGTATTATAATCTTTGGACTAAATAATGTCATATGATACCAGTGTAGGATGATTCCTCAATTCGGGCAACCCATTTAAGTTTTTTTATTTATGTATACCTCAATGACCTATGTTGGCTTCCTCTACAACACTATTTAGGTGCTTCTAACTTGACATTTGAAAAATTTATTATTACTATATTAAAAAAATTATTCTACTGTATTAATGAAAAATATATTATTTTTATTAATTGTCATTGTATGACTATTTATTTAATTGATATTGGATTCACGTCCATAACCCACCATTTCAATCCTAAATTCAATTAGAGGAATGATCCTAATAAATAATTCTTGTAATTTGATTGGTAATTGTTTCATATCCTTATTACACCTTATCTTGCTTGAATTATTGAAACAAAATTAATAGATTGAATGATTACATGTGATTATAATTATGTGTCCTATGATTATATATGCTAAAAATTAAATGAGTATAATGATCATACCATCTTTTGATCTTTTTATTTTTATAAGAATAGTCAGACTTGAGGAAGCCTTTGTTTCTTGAGGTAATGATATGACCACTAATAGGACATAATTCTGATTCAATAAGATATTTTTCATGAGAGATACCAAAATATTAATCTAATAGTCTTCATAATACATGTATTCATTTATTTATTCACAATAACTCAATCCACAATTACTTCAAAATAATATTTACTTCGATAAACTGCTAGGATTTACGATTTGTCTTTAGATCCATTGTTCCATTCAATCACCACAATAGATACAGTGATGACTATCACATGATTACCATGAATGTGATCCATTTACTTGGTTATAATCTATTATAGTTCTGTTCCTTGGATTTTTTGCCCATATAATACACTCAGACCCCATTATAGATTGACTGCATGTGAAACTATTATGAGTTAGATCAGCCTATGAGTTCAAGGATTCCATTGTTTCACAGTAGATCCTATATTATTATTAATTCATATAATATTTCTTATGAAACATTATAATTCATTATCCAAATATTAAAAATATAAATCGCAATTAATTTACTGATCACATGTTCAGGATTCATATGAAAATGATGAAGGTACATGATTATTACTAAACTACTCTATTTTTATATATAGCTTCCCACCATACAATTTATATTCCAAAAATGGGTTGTCTAGACAATATTCATAAGGGATTACTGGGATTTATCTCGCATACTATATGGGAAACCGTGGTACCCATGAAGATTGTATGATCACATGTTTGCATAAAGGGATGAAACATTCATTGGAACCTAAAATTCATACTTTATATATAGAAAATTGTCACATATGACTAATCCCATGATCGTAATTCTTGTATAGTTATTATTTTTTTTTGTTACATTTTATAGTATGTGTTTTACTATCTTCATGCTTCTACGTATCAATGAATTCCATTTTTCAAATGAAATCATATTACATGATCATTATTATATGATATGGTTATAGCTTATGAGATATTTTTCATGTCCTAATGAGTTTGTTTTTACTTATTTTTCATGTTTTATGATACTATTTATGGCATGGTTAATTCATTTGTAATATCTTTATAGTGATCCACTCTTACATGATAGATTATTCTCCCAACTGATACACCCTGTAGTGTCGTAGTTAGTTAGCTGCCTAATGTGTGTGGGGAGTCACACAAGAGGCCATGTTTACATTCATGATCTATTGCTTAGGACTGAATCAGTTCCAGGATGACACATTTCTTTTTTTATATTCAATTAATTTTTTTTCTATAGTAAAATTATGTATAACAAATTATGTAACCCAAAAATTTGGTGCAACAACAAACTTATTACAATATTATTACACTAATAATCAAATATCTAACTATAGAACATAGGTATTTTGTTATTGGTTGAAATTAGTGTTTTCCAAAAGTAATATCATTTCAATTCATCATTATTTATTTGATTTATTAATGAGATATTTTTTATAATAAAAAAAATTGTGATACCTATCAATTTTGAGGTAATACGTGTTGATCTCAATGTTGGATCTTTTCATGAATTATTCAATTTTAAATATTTTTTAAATACTTGATAGTGGATGTTGGAAAATTATCAAAAGACTTATCTGATAGTTTTAGTATTTGGAAGCTGTCAAATTCTAAGGGAATATTAAAAGAGTTATAATTTAACTTATAATTTCATCATTAATATAGGTTGATTAAATATATATATTCTTATGTATTCTTAATTTACAATTTTATAAATGTTTTTATAATCATGAGCGCTATACAAATTAAATTAATACTGAGTCGAGTACCAGTCATGATTGATCATAACACTAAGAGTATTTGATCTTGTACCAAGTTGAACATACAAAAATATGATGATAATTGTAATGGTTTAGAACATTTTAGACGATAAAATAGATCATGTAACATGGATGTTATGGGATTTTTTAAATCGAATCCTTTTTCTTTATTAGTTTTATTTAATGATTTAGGGAGGAGTTTCCAAGGATGATATATAGAAAAATAAATAAATAATTTTTTCCAATTTTATATAAGAAATGTTAATTTTCAATGAACTTACACAACTATTGGATATTATTAGTTGTGTGAGATATATACTATATTTTTGGAGGATAATTAAATTTATCTAATAATTAGGGTGATGATCTATATAATAAGTCATATATATAGATAAAAGTCTTTTTTAATAGATTTCATTGATTTTTTCTAATATAATTTTACATTCAAATGTCTGAATTGATGATATAAATAAAATCAACCAAAATTGTTGTGTAATTATAGTGTAATAGAGATTATATTATTTGTATTGAAATTCTAATTATTATTCATCAATATTAAAAAAATAAAAAACATAATACATTTTGATTGGTTTTATTTCACAAAACATTATCATCATATTAATTAGTAATTAAAAAATTTTATTTTTATTCTATCTAGATACATGTGGGGGTTTAATTATTGATTAAATTCTATTTGATGTGTGATTATTTCAATAATATTAATATATCTATTGATATGATAAAAACTATTGATTCATATAAGCCGAATAGATCATATAAAATTGGATGAAATTATTTATTTCTATATTAGATGTATCAATGTGGTCCGTGAAATCATATTTACCATTACATCCAATATTAAATTGAGTTTGGAGAATGGATTTCTGATATGATACCACTCATATAGTAGATTCCATAGTATATTCACAATAAATTGACTGATACACCATGTGGATGATGTGAAAATCATGATTTACTAATATTAAAAGTTATTCTAGTATGTTATTTTAAGGAAATAAAGGATATATGTATAATAATGATGGTAAAATATGTTTTATAGTGAATATTAATATTCATATATATTGATATGAGAACATTTGATACTGATTTTTTTACGATAATTTGTAATATTAATAATTACATGTACCATTGATTATTTTTCATGTTAAAGATAGTTGTATTTCATCTAAAGAGGGTAATATTACCCAAATTATGAAAAAATTTGATTTTATAATAGTTTTAGATAATAATAAATGGATGTAAATTGATCTGATATTATATAATGACATATATAGATTGTATCATTTTAATAAATAATATTTAGGTGAATTTTTGACACTAATATCATTATAAAGAAATGTGTTATCACATATTTTATTGAAATTAAATATCATATTTTTTTCATTCTAATAATAAAACATAAAATTATTATTTTACTAGTATTATTAAAAAAATTAATGTTCATTTGATTTCAGATTTTATGTTAACACATAAATTAACCACTAATGTTTACTATAATAAGTGGAATGTATTTTAATATTGTTTTTGGGAATTAATATATATATATACATAACAAATTATATTTTAATTGATTATTTATAAAAGAAAATTATTTTGGATTTTTGGATGTAAGTTACTAATAAATAATACAAAAATTAGATGATAATATTTTATATAAAATTTCAACATTTATTATTGTAATCCAATAATATGGGAGTAGTAAATGGAAATTAATGAGTAAAAGTTGAAAATTGGGGAATGTTGATCATTCAAGTCATAAGGGAGGGGAATCCAAAATATAATCATTATTATTATCATCAATGTACCATGAATGTATTTTCTAGGGATGTGTACATTGTTCAATATAATCAGATAAAAAAAATTAATGGTTAATTTATGGTAACATATTATAAATATGATATTTATATAAAATATATTTAATATATCAATGGGAATAAAATATATATTTTTACATTTTATAATATGTGAAAAAATTGATATTGGAATAAATATTAATAATATTTGGAAATTATTTTATTTATGATAATAAAAATTGGTTTTTTGATATATTTTGGTGGATTATTAGTGGAACATAAGCGCATTTTATGAAAATTATGTTAATATAAAGTAAGGGAAATTATGATGGAAAATTTTTTTTATAAAATTTTAAATCGATGATATTTTTTATTATTATATAAGCAGGTTTAAAATTTTGGTGGTGTGTTTTTATTTAAAAATATGATATATTATTAGAATCCATTAACATTTGAGGATTTCAATTATATGAAATTTTAAATTGGACATTTTTGTAAAAAAAGGGGAGTTATATCAATTTGATTAAGGATTAATCTGTTATTTGTCTAGTTATTGAAGAGTTAGAAGTGATTTTTAGGTGGGATACTCTAAATATTACGGGTGACATTCCACATACTATTGAATAAAATAAATCTCATATTAGGAAAATTTTGGCTTTTCTATTTTAACATGTCTTCAAAAAAATATTTGAGAGCTATTACAACTCCATCATGTGTTAATACAACCAAATATTATCATTAATAATTAATTCTTATGTTTAGTAAATATTATTATATGATTTAATTTCATTGATGTTATAGAAAACTCAAAAAATCAATTAGGAAAACTTCTCTTTGTACTATCAATA
Organism: Viscum album; assembly: GCA_963277665.1. Taxonomy (NCBI): domain Eukaryota; kingdom Viridiplantae; phylum Streptophyta; class Magnoliopsida; order Santalales; family Viscaceae; genus Viscum; species Viscum album. The sequence goes on along the minus strand of OY728158.1, from coordinate 1,375,581,555 downwards.
TAGGTTTTTCTATGAAAGGGTTTGTAAATGTTCTGAATTTTTTTATGAACTATTATTGGAATATAATATTGATATTGAATATGTTGAAATTGCAATTCATTGAAAATAATTATAGTTACTGTCACATCTATTTTCACTCATAGATATATATTTTTTATATGTTTATCCAATATTCATGATTTTATTGATGGTGTGGGGCTGACACCATTTTTGATACAGGATAAAGATGATGATGATAATATAGTAATATTTTGGTATTTGATTTTTTCAATTTTTGGTGACTTTGGTAATAAAATTAATATATTAATATAATATTTAGACTATTTATTTCTAGCATTTATTTCATTATGATTGTATAGGTGGATTTTTAATGAGTCATATTAGGAGGTTATTTGAAAACAAGTTATTGAACATATTAATATACATAAATCCAACAATTTTTATAAAGTAGTGGAAATTTTATGAATAATTGGATTTACGAGTTGGATATCCCAACAAATTTTGATTTATTATAGATAAATATTTTCAGAAGAATGAAATGTTCGAAAAAATATTATACTGTTGATGAGACACTCTGGTGGAGATATAATATAGAGATACATACTAAAAAAATGTGTTTTACCAAAGGAAGAAAGCTACATAACCATTATAGTTTAATATCATATAGTTTTATTATGATAATTCAGTGGATTTTTTTACATTCTATTTTGGTTGATTTCATGAGGTGGGAGATATGTAATAATACACTGTTTTTAGTACATTAACATGTAGGAATTTGATAGATGTTATTTATAAGTTTGAATTTAGATTTGGTTGTTTTATAACTAACACTAACCTATCATGAGTTATGGAAAAATATACATTAAATTACAAAAGTAAATTTTTTATTTGTATTAATCCATGTTTTATCTAAGTATAAGTTCACAAAACCCATCTGGGAGGGTTAGCTCTTGATGTTACATACTCGCTTTAATATTAATCACTAAAAATATCATTATATGGATCTAAATAAACAAAAAAATGTGATAAAGAACCAATAAGTCGGGTAAAATAATACATCAAACAAGGAAATTGTAAAATTTAATACTTAAATATAATAAAATTCAATTAATAGAAATATATTGATATTAGAATTGAATACCATTATAATAAATAATACATTTTAATATAACTATGTCTTGGTGGAATAATTATCTATATTAAATTTTTAATTATTTAATAAAAAAATGAACTCTATAAATCAAATTAATATATTTCTATTTTACATCTCCCTTGAAAATTTTAAATATATTATATGTGTTATAGAAAAATTGAGTAAACAATTACATGTAAAAAACATCTAAGAAAACTATATAAATGTAAATAAAATAGAACTATAAATAAAAGATAAATATAAAATATTTGATGAATAATGTTAATAAAAATGTTTTTGTAAAACATAATTTGAATAACCTAGATGCTAAGAGATTTCACATACTGAATTAAGACCATGGTAAGTGTTTCTTGTCCCAAATTTAATTTCATGTGATGTATTTCAGATTTTATACAATAAATTAATCATTATGGTGTGATTAATATCTAATGAATTTATTTATTCATTTTAATGTAATTATTTGTGAATTAATGTTCATATATATATCTTGTTTTACCATTTCCTTTGACTAAAAATATACCACTATTGTATGGGTATCTGGTAAATTAATTTTCATTCATTGAGTTTCAAACATTCGTTTTGAAATGTATTTTACCATGTATGATTTATTCTTCAAATTGAATACATTGTTTGGAATTTCCCCGGTTAATTCATATTTTATACAATTCATTCAAATATACTCAAAGTGAAATTAATTTTCCTTCCATATTCATTTCACATTAATTTTTTTCATGCCTAAATTTTAACCCTTGATTTTTTTTATTATTGTACAAAATTTTTGATTTTATTTGTTATATACTATCCCCTTGAATATTTTTTATCATGATCATATTATTATTTATATTACTTAATGATTAATTATATGTTATATCCTCCAATCGGTCTTGATTTTAGTTTTTTTAATCATGAGTATTATTTGACTTTATTTTAAATTTCATGATACATGTTTCAAACTGTACCATAAAATTTCATTTTTATATTATTTCGAAAATCATATTGCATTAATATATTATTAATATATTAAATTTATTTTAATATCAAGGTGTCCATATATTTTTCTTTCTATTATTATGATACCATTACAATAATGCTATTTACCACTCATTTTAATTTCACTGAGATATTGTTCATTTCGAACACATGATTTAATTATTTTTTGTATATATTTGACATGTATTTAATACTGTATAGTCTCATTCATTCTTATATTGGGTCATTATGTTTTATGAAAATCAATTAATTTTTTTTCTTGATATCGTTCATAATTGTATGTGTATGATTTTCTATTCAACAACAATTAATTTATAGAAACTATATATATACTTCCATTGATTAAATTTTTATAAATAATATTACATATGGAGATTGACTGGGGAAACTATTGAGATTACTATATAACAATATTTAGTATTCTTTAAGTTTATTAATGATTTCATGGAATGATATTAAATCTATTATTATAGAAATATCAAAAATTGGAATACAAATTATTTCAATATAGATGATTATTTAATAAAAAAAGGGTTAAAATTATATATTATATTTTTTTAAATCCATTATATGAAAAATTAATTTTACAATATTACTGTTGGGTGTGGTTTATTATTGCTTTCCCATCCATGCATTCATGGGTCTTCTAAGTTAAACTAGAATAGTAATTTTAGTGTAAACTTCCATAGAGAAAACTATTTACCAATGAGTAAGATGTGTGATGATATCATGATATGTAATATCATAAAATTTTGGCTTAGGTAATTTTATTCTATTTATAGAATTACTAATTTCAACATTAGGTAAAACTATTATTATTATCTAGGTTAATTTTCATTTCAATTGTTTTCTATGATATATTATGCTTTTATATTAAATATATTATGGAATTACATTTACATATCTCATTATGCGAAATATTTAATCCTCATTTGATGCTTAATTTTTATTGGTGTTGATCCTAAAAAATATTTATATTTATTTTATGTAATATAAATGTGATTAAATGGACTATACACATAAAAACGTATTTCAAAATAGATATGGTTGCATTCTATCATTGCATTCATTGACTACTTTTTAATCAATTTATGATTAATGATCTGTCTAACATTTACAGTCATATTAGAAAACCCATTTAACATGATTTATAATAACTCTGATTTCAATTCCATCTACTACGAGGATTATTATACAAGTTAGTTTCTCAAAAACTATTACCATTAGCCATCTAGATTCATAATGGTGAGACTGGTTTTCAGACCACAATGACATAAAAAAATCTCCCTAGTTATTTTTTATCATGTTTTAATTTGCAGCACAGTAATGTGTCATGTGATATGTTCCCTTAAATGAATCCCACTTCACAAACTTATATTACAAGGAATGAAATTGGGGTCCAAAAATGAAATCATGGCTCTTATTTTAGAGTATAGGATTCCACAATGGTTAGGGAGGTTGATGTGAGTCTTTCTTAAAACAAATATTATTGATTCATTGATCTTTATTTTTATGCCTTTTTGATGATTTTTATGGTTCCCAATAATATAGGTATAAACCTCTCATAACATAAACAACTAACCCTCCCTCATAGGAGGAGTAACATGAGATTCATAGAGATTTTAATGAAACCTACCATAACATACTTGAATAAGAATTGAATATTAAAAAATATATATTATTCTAATGTCATAAAAAACATAATAATGAAATTGGGAAACTGAATTAATTTATCGCCACACATCAAATAATATCTCAAGAGTATGTAGATTATAATAATTTTTAGGGAAATATTGTTACTGGACCATTTTTCATTACTATTGAGGATAAAAAAATCATTAATTCTCAACCCATCACCAATATTACTTCATATTTTATTGTTGAATCATCATATAGATGTAACCTCATATTATAGATATAAACTAATGACCCATAAACTTAAAATCATGGATTTTGATTTGAATGAAATATACTCAAGGTTTAAAATTGTTAATGGGTGCCACTTTGTATCTTCCCCACATAAATTGATTCCATACATTCTAATTCATGAATGATAAAATTATTTCCATCATTGATATGTTTCTCCTTAGATAAGAGCATTGGATACCGAATTTTTAAATTCTTACTATGTATTCATGAATGAAATACCTTTGCAAGAATTAATAATCTTTTGATTTTACAATTATACTGAGATGAAGGATAAAAAAGTGTACACCTCATTTGGTTGATTCTTTCCTCATTATCTACCTTATATTTTGAATTTTTGAAATCTATGAGCAAGTGTATAAGACATAAAGAGAGAATCGTTATGTGATGAAGGTTTACTTTCCTGAAATATTAATCGAACCACCTATAATATTAAATATAATTTAATTTAATTATTCTTCATGTGATATGTATGACTAATGATTTGTATAATATTGGTTTTTGGGTTAAGAATGTAATACATTATTTATAATGGGGACAACCAGTTGATTTTTATCTCTAATTTACTTCTGTGATAAATCATGATGGGGAAGAACTAAACATAATTTGAAACATGATGGATTGTCCTTATGTAGTGTTTTTTAATGATGAATTGTAGTTCATCATAATCTAAAGGAATATACAAATTGATCCTATTATCTTAGCTAAAGAGACATGTAGTTTTTCAATATGGTGAACAAATATCACTTTGATGGACTTCACATGATGTTTTGAGATCTTAATATGGTATGTTTCCATTAAACTAATGTCATAGTCAGTAAATTTTATGTTGGTTCAACATCATTTCACATTATTGAAAAAATTCAACCCATAAATTTTATAAATTTTGGATGGTGAGAGTTATTATTACAATTCATCGTTGGTTGTGTTCTTGTTTATATTTCTGATATTAAAAACATATTAAAAGTAATTGTATTAGTAATTAATATGAAATAATAATTAAAATTTTAAAAAAATTACAAAAAATATTATCTTATAAAAAATACATCATTTTTATTCAAATTAATTTGTTATGATAATAATAATTTACAATTTTTTAATTTAAATATTATCATATTATTAATTTTTTGGATTTTCTAATAATTTTAATTTTTTGAAACATGAAAATTATTATTTCACGAAAAAATGGTAATTTGTTTACATTTTTATCATACAAAAGTTTACATATATGATTATAAAACATCATATTTTGTAAAATAATAAATTTATGAATAATTTTATGATATTTAGACAAACCATTTAATTTATAAAATCTATGTTAATCCTTGTAAAAAAATTAATATTTAAATTATATTAAAAAATTATGTTTATGTTTTTTACTAAATAAGTATTTTATTAGTAATATTGGGTTTTGAATTTCAATGAGTATTAAAAAAAAATTTTATTGTAAAAAATAAATTTATCAAATGAATTTTTATAATGAAGATAGATATTCCTTACAAAATTGTTCTAATCCTATAAATACAATTTATTATAAAACTAATTTTTACATTGTATTAGACATCATATTAAAGTAAATATTTCTATCAGTTAGAAATTTTAAATGCTATTTTTTTAATATTACTAATAGTTCTATTAAAATTTGGTAAAATATCAATTTTAATTTTTTTATTAAAATAAATTTTTACTGATTAGAAATTACTTCCACCTTTAAAAGGGAAACTAATGAATTTTTTTTCCCATGAGTAAATGATGAAAAAATCGTTAAAAAGTTTATAAATTTATCATTTAAGGGTGGGTCATCCAAAAATCCCCCAAAAATCAACTTTTTCCATTTCAGATCACATTACCCCGAAATAATAAATTTAATTTATTGTAATTTTAATGGATGCTTCAAAAAAATAGTCATATTCACTAATATATTCTTTTTTGGAACCAATTCAATTTAAATAATTAATTAATAATGTTATGAGTAAAATAATCATTTATATAAAAAAACTCTATCAAAAAACATTATCCACTAGTGACCATTATTTATATTTCAAACTATAGTTAGAATGATATTTCTAAAAGAAAAAATAGACCTTTAATTTATGTGTTTTCAGTTTTGGAATATTTTATTCCTAATATTACTCATCAAAATTTTTTTTAACCCCAAATATCTAATTAAATTAGTTTATTTATTAAGGCATTATTTTTTATATTATAATATAAATCATTATTTATACATGTCAATCCAATAATAAAAAATATGAATGTCGATAGTGTATACATATGAACTTTTTCCTCCATGAATAAATATCTTATCTTTTTCATAAACACATATCATTCAAATATAAACATATAGAGACATATTTATTATATTTTAATTATAATTTTGATTATTAATTTAATATTTAATATTTATATATAATCCCTCCAATTCATTGAAAAAAACCTTCAACAAGTGTTTTTATGAACTACTACATCCCTCAATGAAATTCCTTGTTTTTATTAACAAAAAAATTTGAATCTATTAAAATCAAAAGTTATAAAATAATGTAATAAATATGAAATTATTAAGATTATAAAACTATAAAAAATTGACTACATTCATAATTTTCAATTAAAATTGTAAAAATTTCTTACTTGCATTTGTGCAGTCTAGTCCCTCAATGAAAGTGATGTACTTCTTCAGCTAGTCATTTCTTATTTTTTAAATTTTAATTTCATTTATATTTCCCAAAATTATAATCATCAAAATAATATCATTAAAATTATTTATTTGTATTAATATAACTAAATCAATCAATAATTATATTTATCCATTAAATATATCAGTTTTAGGATTTCATCAATTTAACAATAATGTGATGGCACAATAAATTTCTATCAAATGTGACTTTAAAATAAGAATAAATTGTAATATCTAAAAATATAATTACTAATGGGGAATTTGGTTATGGATATTGATATATATTATAATAAATCTTATAAGTTATATTAATAATACACAATTTTGCTAAATATAACCACATAAAAAGTAATATATTAGATTATTATTCATACATAATGTTAAATTGGGAAACATATTTTCATATAAGTATTATTAAGAAAAAGGAATAAAATTGGAAATAATATTATATAAATATTGATATTATTATGAAAATTTTATAAACCATTGACCTTTTCCTAAATAAATAATGTGTTTTATGATATTTTCCAGAAGAAGCCCAAGTAACATACATAATAACAAAACTATATTATAAATAAATAGCATAAAAATTGACATTATAAAAAAATTTGATATAGAGATGAAAAGTATTTTTAATATTATCTTTTTAAAAATAAATTTGATTATAGTTGATGATAACAAAATGAATTTAATGTATCTTTACTAGGGTAGTTGTTCATGTATTTTGCATAATTTCATGCGAAATTGTTGTTATTGTGTTCCATGACATATTGTTTATGTGGGGATTAGTTAATAAAAAATATATTCATCCATTTTAATTAAATTAGTTGTTTTTTAAGAGAGATATTGAGTTTATAATTTTATTTTTATTTCATTAGATGGATTCCATGTATATAAGGTTTTCCCAAAGATAGTTTTCCACCATTTATTTAAAAAGATTCTTTTTAAACACTATTGTTTCATGTTAGATTAATTATACCATTTAAATAATTTTTATTATATTTACAGTTTTTTGTTTTTGTGTTCTATAAATTATTTTTATAATAACATTATCAAATTATTAATACATGATATATTTCTTTATTTAAGGTGGTTTTTTTCTCAATTTTCATGTCTATGAACCATATTTATAATTATATAAAATATTTTATTTGTATGGTTTATCTGATACCCAAACTAACTTTTCTATAATATTACTTTCATTATTCACGATTTATAATGATTCATTGAATTTTTTTTCTATAAATGGGTCTTGATTTGAATTTATCAATGATTTATGTGTAATTTTTCTCTATATCCTATTCCATGAGTAATTTATGTTCTCTTGATTTGATATATTGTATCCACTAACCTAAATTCTTTTGGATTAATCACTATAACATATTTCCGGGTGTTTGAAATCTTTAATAAACTAAAATGTTATTTGTATTAATAAATTACCAATACATTAGTTCTTTTATATCAATAATAATTCATCGAGATATGATTCTATATTAATCAATTTTTGTTACCTATTGTGTGGTTTATCTTTAAATGGAATTGTCGTAAAGGTCATACCATAAAATTATATCATGACATAGTACATTTGTATAAAATGTAAAACTATTGTTTTGTAACATTATAATTCACTACGTAAAGGAATTATTTTTCAGTTTAATTTCATTAATCTATGAACACTCAATATTTCATTCCTTTGATAGATGGGTGTACAGTTAGATTCCAAAAATTGATTTCATAATTAAATTATTTACATGATTAAATACACATTACTCAAAATGTATTATTTCTTATAGATTATAATAAATTTATATATATCATTTTCTAGATGGGTAAATACTGAAATTATGTGTAAATTATATTTTATTATAGGTGTCTATCGATTACTTTGAAATGATGGTAATATGTATTATATTTTTTTATTAGTTACATTATATAATTAATGAGTTATACATAATTACCAGCATTCATTTCCAAATATAGATATACCATCTATGAATTGATATGTCATTAACTAATAGATAATGATGTCTAACATTATGATATCATGATTTGTTGTATGGAATTGGTTTTTTTGGAATTATATATTTTAACACTAATGAACCAATTATTATATTCCATTTATTGTTTTCATTGTTATTGTTACTCATGGATATATTATGCTTAAAGATTTATTCTATTATGGAATTAATGTTTTTATCTATTATTATGTTATTATTTAAACCTATCTTATGCATACTTTTGCTTTTTATTTCCATCTACGACAGTTACACTTTCTAGTTGTTGAAGCACACAATTTATATTTTTCAATTTCATAAGGTTATGACGAAATTTATTACAAATTCCATGTAAAAAATAATAGGTTAAATATAAACTTTTTGGAGTTATTATGGACTTATTGTTGATCATTTAGTGGTTTTTAGTGGCATGAATTTCCATTCATTAAAATGACAAGAGATTTTTGATTTTAACGTATACCCTAGATCTCTAATATACTAAACCCAGAAGATACACTGAATATATAAATAACAAAATATTTATTTGTGATATTTTATTTCTTATGGTTAATATTTGGATGCTTTAGTTCAATTTAATGAATGAATATAAATATAATATTATTCTCATTTGGTTTTGGTTTTTTTTGTTTTCAGGTGTCAATGTTTTAGAATTAATTTCACTTAATCACCATAGAGGAATAAAAATATATTATTATTGTTGTAATATGTCTATTAGGTACCTCACTTTATTAGGGGTGGAAATTCACGGAAGATAATTATGTTTCCACAATCAAATTGAATTATTTTTTTTATTAAAATAATTTATTTCTAAGATGCTTATAGTTTTTAAGTGACATTATTTATAAGTGATGTTTTAGAGTTGTCAATTTAATTGATAGATATTTTTAAAAATAATTTATGGGGTCCAATATTCTATGAATTTTATATATGATAATAATGTAATAACATATTAATTATTATTTGGTCATTTTATTGAGATGTAATAACCATTGGATATATATACTTCAAAGAGGCAATGGAGAAAATATGAGATAATGTAAAATCATTTATACATGATATGATAATTCTAAATGATTTCTTGAAAGATCTTTGATCAAAATAGTTCTATATGTGTATATTAGTGGTCTAAAAATATATTAAAATCATTCAATTGTTATAAAGTATTGCTACTTATATAATTAATTATCATTGGTGTGGGAGTTAAATAACAATTTTGTGGAAACCATGGTGTTATATGTTTTTATTCTAGAAATATAGTCCACCACTATTGAAATATAATTGTCATTTCATTATGTATTTTATCGTTAAATATATATTTATATATTATTTTCTTTTAAATGAAAATTAAAAAAATAGAATGGAGGGTTTTGAAGGTGTTTGGGCTCGTTCAGAACACAATGAAATGTTTTTTTAAATGACATTGTGAGTTTCATAATTTTCTCTTAACTATTTCAAAATGTGTTATGAAACCATGTGGTCCCTATGGGTGATGCCAAATTTTTTATACTGTACTATAATGATCGCATGTCTATGAATGGATATCATGAAATTTCATGTATGTGTCACATGATTGTTGTAATTTCTAACCAAATTGAGCACCTATCGGTGATACGTATTGGAGGCATTGGACAATGATCTAACATGTGATACAAATATTTTTTAAAACTATGATATGAGATTTTTCATTTTGTATTCCATGTGATATTTCTATACATGTTTTATCCAATATTATACCATCTCAAAATTATTGATGTCTCTATTTACACAACATTTCTCTTAAAATTAAAACAACTTTATCATTTACTATTTTCAAAGAAGAATACACATTAAGAGATAAATTAATCCTCCTCACTGAATTCTATTATCTCCAATATCAATATATTTAATCAACTATCATTCATTATATTTTAATCAATTGACTAGGGATATTAATCAGTTTTCTTCTTTTTATAGTAGATCGCTATTTAATGAATATTTGTTTCTTGAGAGATGAAATTACCTATATCTTGGGTGTCAATATATTTATTTTATTTCTCTTAGTCCATCCCAAATTAATGGTTCATAACAGATTAAGAGTAATCTACCGATATTTAGTTGGTGGTATACACCTTTTTACTGAATTTCATGAAGTTTCTTTCATGGATCGTTCTTCCACAAATCGAACCTTTAGTCTAATTATTTATAAATGTGTATTACAAAAAATTAGTTATTTACACCACTGACATGATTTACCATATCCCTATCGATATGGCTGGAGTATGGTAAACTAAAATTGAACCAACCCTTAGGGCGAGTGCAATAAAATTTATATGACTAATCCAAACATTTGGTTGTGTTATGAATTCATCATATTATTAGAAATAGTATGTGAATTTAAATTTATTTTTAAATATATAAAAAACATCTATTTGAACCTTTTATTTTTTAAAATAATTTTATAATGATGTGAATATAATGGGAATTGTGAAATGATATGTATAATCACATCACTTATGTTTATTTATTTAAAATATTTATTATATGGCTTTCAAATTAACATGAGCCCATTTAATCACATGTAATTGAATTGATAATTGGATATAATTTGATGATTTAAATTTAAAATGTAATGAAATCTTACATCAACCCTTTTATCAATTATGTTAAATGTTGGATAATGAATATTTCATTATCTCACTAACCATAGATATTACTGTTTTGAACCAACCGTGGCGATTTTTTATTCAAATTAACATTACAGTATGGAACCGATGAATGTATTATATTAAAATGATTTGGATACCTAGTAATTATCTCCATTGATGTGTCTTGATGCATCAACTATCTTGGATTATCATACATTCATCCACTCAAGTCCTTACTAATTATTTGTTAGATGAGTTCCTTGGACTGATGGATGATTATTTGGTCACTAGCATTGATTCGTAGCCCAAGTTATTTGAAACCATAGTTTACCAAGAGTCTAAAATACATAATGATTTATCATTATTTAATAATTATCACAATATTATTGATTATTTAGTATTACATTTATATTCATGATCTATAATTATTTATAATTTAATTTGAATATTTATTCTTGTTAAACCTACACACTACTACAACTATTCGGTACATAATGGATTTTTAATACACACTATCGGTGGAGGTCAACAATTTTTTACTCATATCTTTTTGGAGATACTAATTTGTATAGTGATAGACATCAAGGATTCATTTATAGATAAATGTAAGAACCCTTTTATTCATGCAGGAACATATGTAGTAGGATGATGTAATGGATAAATAGAATGAGTGTGTATTAATGATTCTATTTTTTATGGAATTATTTGTCATTTGTTTTTTGTATAGAATGTAATATTTATTCTTTATCCCATGTTGACATTATTTACGTATTTTTGCGTAGAATCATGACATATATATTTTATATATGTTATTTTTACTTATTTATTGATGTTATTTTCTTTTCCTATATTGTGTTCTTTTATTGCATCTTTTATTACTAATTTCACTATTCTATTCACATGTATCATTAGGGTGTTTCACTTTGACCATGCAGGTATAGTCTCTCCAATGTACTATAATAGACCCTTTTCTATTAAAAATAATATCGAGTATACATAGGTATGTAAAGGAGGATATGGTAAATCAGGTTTAGTTACTTATAAACGAAATTAGTTTGATATGAAATAAGGGGTATCCTAACCCTATTTCATTTTATCTTACTATATTGTGTTAGTAGATATACGACTATGAATATGTCAAAATTTGGCGATTATCATGTGACAATGACCAAATAAGCCACATATTGGAAAAAATATGTGTTTCGTAGGATGTGTACTGCAATTTTTGATTTCACCTATTACAGTAGTATATGTTTCACCATTGCATCATTAAAAGTATTCATATAATTTAATATTGTTATCATTTTTCATTTACAATTGGCCCAGTATATAATATAATAATTGTTTCATGGCTTATGATATGCACATGATGATTTATATTTTATGCATATACCAATACATATTTAAATATTGTGTACATTTCATATAGAAAGTTTTATTTCATTAACTATTATGTAATTTATTTGAATAATGTGTATATAGGAAAATTGAGATTAGTTATTTATTATTTAAATTGAATTCATAAATCTAAATATATTTACTCATTAAAATGATTTTAGAAATTTACCTAACCAAATAAGACAAGTTTAAGCCATGAAAAATAAGTTTCATGTGCTAAATTGTTATTGGATGAAATTAAATATAAGCCAATTTTAATTTATTTAATGTATATACTTCTATAAATTTTAATGAACAATCTATATAATTTTATCACTAAAAATGGATAGTTATGATGACATTAAATTCTAAATTCAACATATAAAAAATAAGACATTATAACGTTGGAATGGGAAACACATCTACCTAAAACATCATATAAATATATAATTAAATTTATGATTAATTCACTATAATTATTATTGAAATACATACTGTTAAATGGGTATTCCATTATAATTATAAAGGGTACCATTCTCTATACTCTCAAATTAAAGCTCCATATCCGTGACTCTTGGAAAGTGTTTAAAATTTCATATATATTCCACCACGAAATATTCATGTTTAAAAATTAGGTGATCAATATTTCCATGCATAGGTGGTGGGGCCATTAGCGATCGATATTACCTCATACTGTGACACCTTTTTCTCTATATCCAACTCCTAATCAGGTAACAAATGTTCAATACTTATAGGTTTTCTTACAAATATTAAAATCTATACATGGTTCCCCATGACCTACCCTTTATATTTAAATATTGATTATGGTGTTATAGTAATATTACCCTACTATGTTTTCAGGGGAATGTGGTCCTCAGGGTACCGATTCCTGGATCCAAGTCATGATATATTTTTTTGAGCATCTATAAGCACTCCCTAAAAGTAATTTTAAGATCATGTTATAAATTCACTGAGGGTCATGAAAAGAGTGGTAAGACGATCTAACGTAGGATAGTAAAAATTAGGATATATTTAGATTCATATACATCATTAATTCAACAACTAATTCATTCAAAAGACATTAAGGGATGAATAAAATGGAGTGTTTATACACCTAAATGAGTAAACATTAACTGTGTCTAATTACTTAACATTCTTCTTGAATTTTAGTATTTATTTCATTCCATTACTGGGTAAATGTTTTCTAGGGATAGGCAATTTGAAATTGGGAGATGGATGGACATCGACTCTCTGGTGATTGTCTATCAATTGACCATTATTTCTGTAATTGTTGACAATGAGGTAATGAATGGGGATAACTAAAGGGAATCTGTTGTTTTTATTCATTATTGATATGTTCTTTGATTGGGACGTTTTTCATATATATGAATTGATCACCACTTCATTTTTTTTCATAAACATAGTTAAGTTTTTATAGTCTTTAATTAATTTTATTAGTATTTCAATAGTGTGGTATGTACATTCATATGAATCACTAGTGTGACATATGTCATGTTAAGTCCACCTAAAATGATATAATGGGATATCATTAAATTAATTTTCATAACCTTCCCAATGAATCTAGTATAATGGGATCCACAAATACCTACCATATGGAATGTGATAAATTGATCGACATGTAATAGGGAGTAGAAGTATTACTGTTTGTATAGGCCAAGATGTTTGGTGTGGTCAAGGGAGCACAAATTCTGATATTTTCCTCCACTAGGGTGGTCCATAACAAGATATTTATGTAATATATTAGGAGAATAAATATTTACAAATATATATATTATTGCTTAAACACCAGGAGAACCATATCATTCCATCCATGGTGACAGGGATGATTTTGTTAAATTAGACTATAGTTCCATCATAATTTGATATAGTTTTATCAAAGAAGATCATATAATTTTCAATTTCAAAATTTCATGGGAATGAAATTTTGTTCATTTATCTTTTGATGGATATATATACACAATTATGAGAGTGATCCAAAACTCTAAAACAATGCATGGAGTTACACATTGAGATAAGTGGAAACCATTTCATTTGGAACCTTTTAATCACCACAATGTCAATATTTTCTTTAATTCATATAATTAGATATTTGGATCCATTTTGAAATATATATATATATTTAACAACATATATACCTTTTAATTACCATAGGCTAGTTACTATATTCATAAGGGAGAATATAATTTTAAATATAGACAAGAAAGACATTTTTATCATGATATGGGTAGAGTGTCGACCCAAATATCCAATCTTCTTCTAGTTGTTTTGGGTAGGTGACCAGTGTATTTACCTACTATGGTGGATAATTTTTTTGATGTATTCACTAAAAACTTTTCTCTGATACCACATGATTGACAGTTTGAGTGTACTATTGACATAATATTAGGAGTGACACTGAAATTTATTCCATATTAAGAGATGGATCCCACTATGTTTCAATATCTCAATAGGTAGTTGAACAATTTGGAATCCAATGGAATTTTAAGACCTATTATGTCCCCATGGGGTTCCCCTATGATTTTTTCTTAAAGGTGGATGATATTATCTATAATTTTATAGATTCCCCATATTTTATGCAGCATTTTTATTTGAATCAGTATCCCTTACATCCAATATTAGACCTCTTACAACTACTCTATAAAGGAATAGTTTTATTGAAAATAGAGTGGATATTTGGATATCATCGTATTTGAGTCAGGATCTATGATATAACATAAACTAATTTATGAATCAGGTATATCATTTATGATTATTTGGTAATTTCATTCAGTATCATGAATATTATAGTGATTTTTAATGATCGTATGAGTCATATTATACACCAATATTTGTACTACGTAATATACTTTTTTGATGTCTGGCATATTGGGGTAATAAAAAACATGAAAATGAAATTACAAAAAACATAATATTGTATTAAACACATTCAGTGACAACTATTTATTTTGTTATATAAATAAAATCATATTTTGATATATAAAGTTCACTTCCAGGTTCACAAAATTCATAAAGAAAAAATATTGGTGGGCCTTGAAAATGTTGAAGATGTGGTTTCTTGGTTGTAACATAAAAATTAATTTCTTAAATATTTTTTATTGAGGATAATTAGATATTATATAAAATTTATTTCTGATATATCCTTCAATATAGGAACTCAAATTTGTTTTAAGATAATTGGTGTTAAATTTTCATTATCTGATGCTTCTGAAAATGCTTTTCAAGAGTTGAAATGCAGGCATACCTTAGTATCGATTGAGACATTACTGGTTCCTGTAAGGGAATATATTATATATTGGAATGATTTATGAATTAGTCTTCGAATAGTTATATTGTGGGGATATTGATTTTATTCATATGTTTCTTTCCAGTTGAGACAATATTATTATAGTTACTAGATATAAAAACAATGAAATATAGGTAGTTATACAGGTCATTAATTATAGGAGGAACTACTTTTTAGTTGAAAAATATTATTTATACATGGATAATAAAGAAAGAAAATTCATTTTTTCTCAACATAATATTAATCATAGGTTGAGAATATATTTTTAATATACATAGTCCATTGATTTAAAATTTCATAACTACGATGTTAGGGAAATGTGGGTTTTTACTTTCTAAGATAGAAGACTCAGGAAGATGTTTTTTA
This sequence comes from Viscum album, assembly GCA_963277665.1. Lineage (NCBI taxonomy): Eukaryota > Viridiplantae > Streptophyta > Magnoliopsida > Santalales > Viscaceae > Viscum > Viscum album. The sequence goes on along the minus strand of OY728158.1, from coordinate 1,375,565,126 downwards.
GGTGGATGGTTGTGAGTTGTGGTTAATAACTCACTTTTCTGAGATGCATCATGAGATTCATGGGTTTTATTGGAATCTTGTTATTACATCACTTATAGTGACTTAATCACTTATATATCGTGTATAGATGAGGAAAAGTTATTTTATTAAGACATAGTCCCATATGAATGTTATTTAGGAGGGGACCCACTGCTAGAATGGTTTATTTATGAGGATTGGATCCACTATATTAATGGTCATGTGTAGTTAAAAAATGTTATTTGATAGTATTTTATGAATGTGTCTCATGATTATAAATTTAATGTATATCCTATACATACTGAGACACGATAGGTTTAAAATAGCATGTATTGGTGGTTGTGTATAAAGAAATTTATATTGTTATTTGTTACACTGTGATCCACCTTTTAGTATGAGGAGGTGGAATTAAAAAAACATTAGGTTCTTTTATATCTATTAAATATATAGATATCGACAGGGGATGATATAATGTCTGATTTAAGGATGGTCTTGTAGAAGTCACATTGAGGTCATGATGCTTTCTAGGTTACAATGGAATCATATAAAAATCAGTCTCAAATTATTATTATCAGAGAGACCTTATCATCAGATAAACAATGGATGCTATTTCTCAGAGAGATCCAATTCTTTCATGTTTCCACATTAAAAAAAATTACATATGAAAACTCATTTCACATCATTGAACTGGAAGGGGTTATAGTGATCTCTCTAAAATAGGTACTTATAAGTAAGGATTATCTCCCTCATACCAACAATCAATTTTAATTTATTATACAAGTGTAAGAGGACTTGATCTATGATGTTTTCATTGGTTTTGGAGATTAATAGGGAAAACATTTACCTTTTACTTATCATTTTATAATAATAGTTTCGAATGAACTATATTGATCGAACATTATGTGTATATATATGGAAGGTAATTTCATTAAATATGTACGATTTAGTCATAGAAGAGGCAATACTACTAGGTCTACTTTTTTTAGGAGACATTTGTCCTTTAATAGCTTATTAAAAGGTTTGATAATATAGTACATTTCATGAATTTTCTTATTTCTATCATCATTATTTACCGATTAAGCTTGAGGTGGGATATCAATCCTTTATATAGTGTTTATATTACATGGGGGAATCATTGGATTCCGAATAATTTAATTTTATCCACTATATTAATCATTAATTGTTTTTGGAGAGGTTTGTTCTAGTGGATTATCGGAAAGCACTCCCTCAGTGATATAGGCTTATACATGATGTCTTTTCAAATTTTTCTATTACATCATTATCTTATAGACACATCTCTTATCTGTTAGACTAAGGAAGAAGATTTGGATTTATCTGCTACTTCTAAAGAGTATTGTACATGAATCCTACTATATAGAATAATGTTACTATAAGGTAAGTTCAGTTTTCTAACACTTTTGTTGTGGTAGCACAATCCTATACATGATGTGACCAAGTAGAGATATTATAATATACATTCAAATTAGATTGAATTTTTCTCATAATTCATTTTTATTAACATAAAAAATATCAAAATATAATAGTGAGAAAATATTATGATCTAACTATAAATTATTAAGATTGGTTGGACGGAATAAGAGTTTTTTATCTCCATCAGATAAAAGAAATATGTGTTTTTCATTTATAGGGTGATATACATGGTTACTAGACGGTTTGGCCTAATAATGTGACTATCACATTCATTCAAAATGGGATATTGTATAGTTAAATTATCCATTAAAGGATTGGTACTTGGATATTAAAAATATATCTCTTCAATATTTATTGTATTATTTTTTCCAAATAAATTTAATTTCTCTTTTAGCTAGTGTTATACAAACATATAGTGTCAATGAACAATAGTATACTAATAATATTATTATTTAAAAATAAATGATGTTAAACATCAACTAAACTAAGTGGAATGAATTTTAATAATTAAATAATTGAAAATATGTATTTTTATAATATAAATAATAAAATTGATAAGATAGTGAATATTTTTATGCATATTATTTAGATTTTTTTGAATATAATTTCTCCTCAAAACTAAATAATTTATTGTATTTTTTAAAAAAAAATAAAAAATTAAACTGTTTAAAATATTGGAATATGTATTTTAGAGAATAAAATAATTTTTTCATTCATACAGTCAATTTAATCATAGGGTTAATTTATTATAATTATCTAAAAATATTAATGTTTTGATACAAATATCGTCTTCTATTGAAAATTTTCATTTCATGTAAATAATTTTATAAAAGAAAACATTATTTAAAATAGATTAATTTTTAAATTGATTAAATAATATTATTAGTAATTTCATATAGTTCATTTGAATAAATTTTGTGCCATATTCTTATTTTATTACTTTTTCTCATAATGAAATTTTCTTCCATGGAAAATCATGTTTTTGATGCATCGATGCGAATTATATTAAATTAAATTATACAAAATAAATGAATTGATTTAAAAAATATATTACATATTAATAATATTCATTTTTAATATTATATAATATTTCTGGAATATTTTATTGTCATAATGAATAGTACTAATAGAAAAAAATTTATTACCACCGAAATGTTTAAAACGACTTTACAGGGAGTTACACTAAAATTGTACGGGTTAGAATTACCTAAAAATGTAATATTTTTATTTTATTGATATTTTTATCATTATCAAATATATTTATAGATAATTTTCCATCTTCTTTCCCATTGTAATATGATGAATGTGGGTATATAATTTTATTTTAAAAATTTAATGTTTTTCTCCCCAATAATAAAATGTCACCCTTTCTTCACTCATATTCACCATTCCAAATCATATTTTTTTCAATAACATTGCACATATATTCTTTATATCCCCCTCCATTATTCACGATCAATTATATTCTCTACTAAAACCTCATAATAAGGCTTTTTTGGTTATCCTGTAGAGGTTTTAAAAAGAATAATTATTATTCTTTATTGATTCATTTTATTTTATTTATTCTTCCACCTCCATTAAATATTATTAAACTGTTCTGATATAATAAAATAATTATATTTCATTTATTGGTACATTATTATTATAGTTTCATATCATACACCAATAAAATATTCTATGAAATGGGAATAAAAACTATTTATCGTGTGTATGGAGGACCACCGCCTATAGAGTCCATGATTTTCGTTTTTTATCATCACCTATCATGGGAATATAAAATTATAAATATATCAAGAATATAAATTATTTTTATGAATTATTTTTTCTTTTTCATTTATAATATCCAACATACATTCTTAATATAACGAATATTGATAACATTGTTCATGTATACTTTAGGACAATTGCGTTTGTGAAGTGATGTTATATATTTTTATATTATATTTTGATGGATAGTAATAAGGTTGTTTTTTATTTATATTTATTATATATATATGATATAATAATTAAGTTGTAATTTTTTCCTAAAACGATGATTAATTTTTTTCTTCGGTGGAATAAATTAAACTGATATTCCTCCATCCATAAGACCTACAGTCTTCAGGAATGTGGAAATTTATTTTCTTCCTCTATCATTAATTGATTAAAATAAATAAATGTAAAATGTATATATTTTCTATTAATATCATTATTTCCATATTTAATAATGTTGTACTTATTATCAATAAATAATCAAAAAATATATTCAACTGTAATGTAGAGGAATAAAAAATTAATTATTAACCAAAATAGAAATTTTAACAAATAATAGTTAATAACGGTGTGATGAAAGGTTGAAATAGAATAATAAAATGAATGATATATTTTTTAGTGTATTATAATAGATATTTAATAAACAGATATTTTTTGGAATGTATACATTTAATTTCATCAAATAGGGAGTGTGATTTCAAGTGTCATTTATTTTTTAGTGTATATATGATATATTCTCAAAAAAATTAATTTGTTTGGAGTATGTACTAAACAATTGAATTTTTATATAATTTATATCATCTATAAATGATATTTACTAATTAATTTTATGATATTATTTATTTAGGATTATAATTAAAATTCATCCAATTTGGTAAGGTATTTTTGAATCACTTCTATTTCATTAGGACAGAAGCCGTATTCACCCCATATTTATAATTTCTTGGGTATATATATGTCATGACTGCATTTAATTGTATTTATTCTTAAAATAATGTTACATTTACTTATATCCTTTAGTATTTCCTCCATTTATAGGTATTACATTTCAATATATACCAACGTTTTAAGGATTTTATGAGACAATATTTTTATTTATCAAAATTGATTTTGAAATCTTTTTGAAAAAGAAATACAAAGACCACCAACTCAGGAAAAATATTATTTTTCAATTTCACTTATTATTTAGAGAAAATTATTATTATTTATTTCATTATAATTTTACTTTGTAATCATTATATTGAGAAAATGTATTATGTAAAATGGATTGTATATATCACTTCAGTGAATATCTTTTTTATTCTATATAGATTTTTTCTATAATTGAATTCAATAATTTTATTAAAATAAATCTATGATTATATAATTTAAATATTAACCATATATAAATTTTTTGAATTCTTATTATATGTAATATTTTTTTTATTTTATGATTCTATTTATTTTTATTTTTTTTCAAAATGAAAATGAATCATTATTTCAATTTAAATGACTTGAAAAAAAATTTCTCTCAAATTACAACTAAATTATTTGGATCATCGATTAAAATAATCAAAGGTTTCATTAATGGAATTTATTTTATATAATTTTTTAAAATTATAAAATTATAAAAAATTAAATTTAAGATGGAAATTATATTTTCCTCATGATTGTGATGATGAGATTTTTATTGAATTTTTATTTATAATTTGTGAAAACTGTTAGATTTTATTGTTCTTTTCATACGATATGATTCAATTAAACTGAAATTATTCATTCACTTGAAGTGATATGATTATGATAAAAATATTCTAATGGTTCCCATTTATTTTACACAAGTTTTGTTATAGTGAAATTATGGGATATTAATTAAATTAATTGTTTTTCCATAGGTTAGGCTATATCAATTTATGGAATAATTATGTAAAATATTTATTATGCATCAGTTATTTAATGTTTATGAAAAAATTATATATACAAGTCATTTTATGGTGCTTTTTTGTTATCTTATTTTACACATATGTACAGTATTAATTTTTTGGAGTGTGGGCCCAAGATTATATAATTATCCAATGCATTGGGTAATTATGGATATCTCAAGAAAAAAAAAAGATGGGAATAGGTGATAATATAGTTCATTAAGGTACATTGTCCATAAATATTGTCTTATGGTTAACCATAACTACTATTTCTATTTGGGGAGTGAACCAATTCCACTATTATATTATTGTTAGTGAGACAGGAATTCTAGGAAAATGTTTTTATTTATATATACATATTGTGCTAATGTATGACAGATGATAATGTTCTACTCTTATGGATTATGTAATTTTACTTCGTTATGATTCACGTCTAATGAACAACCATGATATATGTAATTACTAAATATTATGATCTGTGAAATTTAGGCAATGGTATTTAAATATTATTTTTAGGTTCGCATACACCTATAATATTTTTATTATTTTGTTATTATTAATATTTTCATTTATTACCATTACTATGAATATGAGATCACCGTTTCTTTTTCTTTAATTCCTAGTTTTATATTAAAATTCATAATGTATGATATTTCTAAGAATAATTGCAGAAATAAATAACATAATGGGAGATTATGTATTTTAAATATAAACTAGTAGTTTATATGTGAATGTATCTAAATAAATGATAACTAAATGATTTATGAAATATCATTATATTATTTAATTAATATTAATATATTAAGATGTGAAATATATGTATGAAATTCATAGGATACTATTGTTATAGTCATATTCAAGGAACAAAACAAATCCTTGGGAACACCAATATTGGAAGGTCGTGAAAAAATGGCATGCCAACCAAGGTCATTATTAAGAATGATTTTCCACTAGATATAATGTTAAGAGTCATACATATTAGGTGTATCCAATATTTTAGTGCTCTAATAGATATCATTTATACACCACTAGAAATATGTCCAATCCATTATAGTTTCAATCAATCAATGTTTTGATATCCTTTAAAAATAAGATGAGAATAGTATAGTCATAACTATAAGGATATGTCAATATATAAGGGAATTTCATATAAATTTAGTGAAACAGTGGGTGAGTAGTTTCTATGTAAATACATACATATCTAGAATCTAACAAGGATATGGATCTAGCATAGTTTTACCTTAGTGTAATTAATATAAAAAAATGCATTAGGATATAAAATGTTTCTCACCTAGTATAAAAAACATTCCTTATTACAAACATGGAATGAAAATCCACGGGGATATGTTTTATTATTTCACAAAAACCATACAGACTAAAAAATGTATTTTAATATATGAGGACCACGAATGACCAATATTAAACAAACCGTGTTAAATACTAAATAGATAATTTTATGATTTAGAAATCCAAAAATGTATTTCTAATGATTAATCACTCTGATTAATGGTGATTTATCATTTATATAAACATTTTGGTCTCATCAATGTATTAATGATGGAAATCTGATGATGGTCAGGTATATGCAAACAATAAATATTTATATATCATATTAATTAAAGGATATATAAATTATTATTTATTATGTAATGTGTCATAGAATTATAATTTGTATCCACAAAATTTACATTTTGAATTTAATGTAAAAACCACTAATGGTATAATGACTTCAACAACCATCTATGATCATTATCTAGTTTTTTTGGGAATATATTTCCTAATTTTGTATAATAATACATCCAGTTTATCTGTTCATTATCATAGGTTTTGATTTGATTTCCCTGCATAAATCCACTATAAATTTTGTAGGAAAGGATGTAATATTTTATATTCCAAACTATACTATGATTTTCAATTTCTATGATGATAAATATGATATTCGAATTGAAATAAAATTTTTTGTATAGTTATTTATTCCAACTCACTAAGGATGTTTGAACACATATATTTGGGAGAAGGTAATCATCAATGATATGAATTTTATGTAGAAATTTGTTTACATCTTTCGAAAAGTGTTTACAGGTTATCCACTAACACATGGTATTGATTTAGAAATATAAAGAATAACTACTAATTTTCATATTTCAAATACACCCTATTTTTCAATCCTTTATAGTGACCCTTGAATAGAAAATCAATCTATAAGAGAATCATTATAATGGTTTTTTAATCCATGTATGTCACCTTGGGACTATATATTCTTTTTATTGGGAGAAAATATAAATCAATGCAACACGACATTCCTCCTCCAATGTCCCGAAGGCCATCATTTTTTATAGATTTTGGATAATCCACCTATCAATGGGTGAGGTGGAACCCTTACAAGGAACGTAAGCGTAAGTATTACATGGCTCGTAGGCCTTATAGGAATTCATTGCCTGTAGGATTCAAACATTACATGCTACACAGAATCACTACTTGGAACTTCTCCTCCCCAGTATCTTCATCGTGAAATCAGCTCTCTACCTTCGCATAGATATTCAGCTAGGCTGTCCTGTGGATGAATATGCTTGTCCTGATGGCATGTGCCATACCCTCTCATTCATGCAGTCCATTTATCTTCTTATATGGTGAATGCTCCTTGCTCCTCCTCCTTCTGAAGCTTGTTAATTGTAGGTTGTCTGGTTTCCATTTCCACTTAAGGTGTCCCTATGGCCTTGAGGTGGCCCGAAGGGCTTACATACCCGAAGGCCTGGGTGGCCCGAAGGCCTTAAATTAGCCTCCGCCTGGATTTGATCCCAGGTCTCTTGGATGCACTTAAAGAGTCCTCACCAAATGTGCTGAGGCTCATGTGTGCAACACGACATTGAATATTGGGATCTGAAATGGACAAAAATAAATAAAATATATACCCTTCTCAATATAAATGATATTTATTATCAACTATATTGAGATCAATACTTTTCCAATATTGAACAATACATGGGATGTCATAAATTGACGGTCAGCAATGTGGATGTACCCATGCAATTTTTCAATATAATGTATGAAAATATTAATTATATATTGACTCCATTTGTTATTACAAATTACCCATCTATAATTATTTATTTATTTTTATAGATTCTATTGAAATTGAATTGATAACTTTTTTTAGTTTCTATATATCATATTATAATATTTTAAAAGAACATGGAATAACATTATAATTGCATTGTAATTATACTAATGACCCTAATAAATGATAATTATTATAAATCAATTTCAATGTTTCAATATTACCATCAAAAGGCTTATTTATAAGGTCATGTAATTCTAATAGTGAGTATATATTTAGACACATCTATGACAAAAATTATTGAATGTTATCCCAGACTAAAAATTGTGACTGAGAACCAAAGGTTTCTTGGTTTTCAAAATAGTAATGATTTTTATGGAAAATGCTCAAAACTATATAATCTAATTACAATGTTAAATATATAGGGATCCAAGTTCCATAGGAAAATTTAATATGAAGACAATTTTAAGGAACAAATGATAATGATTTGAATATCACCCTTCCTTATATTACAATATAGTGGATAAGTATTTTTAATCAATAAAGATTCATCAATGAAGTTGTTGGAATCCTTACTAATGATGAATAGTATTGTGATCTCATATTCCAAATATGAATTATTGATTCATGAAAAAAATTACCCATCTAATGATTTGGAGTTACCTATGGAATTGTTTCATTAACATTATAGAAAAATTGTATTTGTTGAGAATGGTGTGATATATAAAAAGATCATAATTTTTTCAGTATATATTCACAAAACAGTTGTATAAAATAAACCCAATAATATTTGTGTAAGTGATCAAATATTATTAACTCTCAATAAATTACCACCCAAGGAAATTAATGAAGGAGTCCAATGAATTTATTTTAATGGATCCTGTTATATTATCCACGATGAGGGTCACAAAAGGAATTATTGTTTTATATTTACAAAGGATGGATATCTATGTTTATAAGGATGGAGATAAAATTTATCATTCTCAAATTAGGGTTCAACTATCTAATAATGTGAATATTAAAGTTGTTTATAAGGAATATGAGGAGTTTTATAAAATGGTAAAAAAAATTCTTGAGATGAACAAAAATTTTGATTGAATGAAAATGTTTTAAAAAAATATTTTTGTTCCTTATGTACATGATATGAATTTAGAGATATTAGATTATTGTGATAGTTCTATGTTCTCTATTCATCCAAGATGTGAAATGATGCATAGAATTTTGATATACTATTTATGTGGGGGGGAATGAAGAGAGAAATTAAAGATTTTATATATAATTTCCTAGTATATAATCAATTTATGATTCATATATTAAACAACAAGTGGTTTCCACATCCATTAACCATAACATAATGTAAATTGTAGAACATCGCCAATGATTTTATCATAGAACTCCCAAAATTATAATAATGTGAAAATATTATATATGATTTAGTTGATCAACTTATGTTGCAAACACATATATAAGATAGTAATTCAATCTTGATCATATTTCATGAATTTCATAAAAGGAGGTGGTAATGTTTCATAGAGCTCTACATTTTATTGGATCATGCTGATAATTAAGGGTTAACTCAAAATTCATGAGAACACATCATCATGCTCTTTACAAAGAGATGAGTTTCAGCAATGTGTATTTAACTTTGATAGTTGGTAACTCTATGAAAAGTATTCAAAAAACCTAATATAAGTTCATATCATTTAAAATATAATGTTTATTAGGGTCAACACCATCCCGTAGTCAAGTTTTCATAAAAACAATTATTTCACTCAATAATTTAGATGGATCCTTATGAAGTCCTATTTGTAATCAATATTAGAAATCCAAAATGTATATAAGAAAATATAGAAATATTGTAATTTGTTCATGATTATCTGTGTTAGTAATATATAATGTAATATAAATTCAACAACACATCCAGGTAGCTCATCGTAGTTAAATTTATTAGGCCAATAATCATCAGCATGATCTAGAGTATAATTATTATAAGATGATTTTCTTAATAACCTCATCATGGAAGAAGGTTATTCTATTCCAAAAGCGAGATAAAATATATATGAGTTATTTTTTATATTTCATAATTCATTATCATGATGGGAAGGCGACTTATCATGTTTTAAATCCAAAAAATCTATTTCAAGTCCACGATGTGTTCCATTTTTTACTCTTAAGGAAGTATATACATGATATATCACATATAATGAACTCAATGGTCATTCCGTAGGGCCATGATCTTTCATATGAGGGAAAAAATTATAGATTCATTATTATATAGAAAACTTACTAAATAAACAAGATCAGTCATTTGGTAAAGGATTTATGGTGGAACCACCATCATGAAGAAGCTACATTGGAACCTGAGGATTTTATGAGGTAGAAGATTAAATAGTTTGTTGTATTAGAATAATGTATTTTCAAGGTTAGAATTATATTTTTTGGCCTATAATTTATCATCTAGAGTTATCTAAAATATTTATTTCAAATAAATTTTATTTCATCTATATCATGTGTTGCATACCACAATAAATTTACACTAATCACATTAACAAATTTATATTTTTAATTTAACATTACTCATGTAACATTATAAATAAAAATGATAAAACAAACTAGAAAATAAAAAATTTGAAAATTATATAAAATTGTAATATATAATAAAAACATATTGTTACAAAAGTAATTAATTTTTAGTAATGTCTTTATATTGTATGAAAACTACAAAATTTTCTTAAAATATATTTTTAAATATAAACCAATTAATTTTACCCATTATAAAAAATTTATTTCAAAAAGTAATTTTTTGTAAATAAAAAATTTAAATATTATCCTATAGTGGATTTTTTTATTTTTTAGAAAATATTAATTTTTAGATTGATATTTAAAAATAATTATTTATACTAAACTATTCAATTTAATTTATTGAATTAACAATGATATATTATATATTGAAAATGTGTAATATTAGTATTAGAGAAATTATATAATTATTAAACCAATTAATTTAATATGATCATATTTCTTACTATATTATTATATTAAATGTTTTAATAGTTAAAGAGATAGTTCTTTGGAAAATAGATTTTTTGACTTCTCTATAGTTTTCATTTTTATGTAAACTATGATAAAAAAGTGAATTGAATTAGTAAAAATATATCATATATTTGGAATCATAAAAATTAATATTAATTAATAAGCCTAAATTTATTTTGGGGGGTAATGATAATTAAAAATATCAACGAATAATTTTTGGGGTTGTGTTTAGTATTGGATTATTGGGGGTTAAACTAAATTGATATGGTTTGTGAGGACCTAAAAAAATCTTTAAATCCTATGTGATTAGAATAGTTAAAAAATATTCCATATGAGGTTTTAGAATAAGAATATTTTCCTTGTGGAATGTTTAAAACATATGTAAATATTATTCATTTAAAAAATACAAGTTTTTTCCTATCAATCTCTTATAAAACAAACCCCCCACCCCACCCAATGATGATCCTCTTGACACCTCGAACAATTTTTTTGGAAGAGACATAAATGAATAAATTTCATAAATTCCTAAAAATTTATAATGGGTCATTTTGTGGTTCACATACCATCCAAAGAATTCATTAGGAGGTAACAAAATTATGTTGACTGATGAAGATATATTGTTCATAATAAAGTGTTCTTAGTTTATCACTTCTTTCAATCCCTTAAAATATTATTCAAGAATTTTCATATAATTAAATTATTATACAAAAAATAATAATATTTTATTATTTTTACTTGATAACCTATATATATATCTACTACCTATAAATGAGGAACAGAAAAGTTGATCTTTTATATAGAGGAATACCACCTCACAAATAAATTTATTTTTTCCCATCCCCACATCTCATGGAAGGATATAAGAATGTATTTTAATTAAATACATTTTTTGTAAATATTTTTATTTCTATATTTATAATATCTCATGTCATTTATTACTTTCCAATCCTTTCATAATGATAATGGTGTTAGTTTCAACGTATAGACATCCACCTCGATGAAGAGATGTCATATGTTTTCCATTTTACATTATTATAAATTGTAATTTCACTATAATTAATGAATATATATGATATATATGGTATTAAAATGATTATATAATTGTAAATTTATATTTTCATTTCTTTAATTACATCTATCAAACAAATGAAAATTGTGTTCCAGTATATCAATGACCATCCATATCCTTGAAAATAGTAATTAATTTAATATCTATAAAATTTATTGATTAAACCATTTATCAATATATATAATATATATGAAATTAATATTATTATTAACATAATTTATTTGATGAAAATATGATCATATATTGATGGCTAAGACTGCATTACAAAAACATACATGGAAAAAAACTAATTACTAGAAAGAGTGATTATAGAAAATATTTTCTAATAAATGTGTGATAATAGATTGAAGGAATAAAATATATGGAATTATAAATTTTATTATTGTTTTTAAATGTATATATAATTAATCCTTATTTATTATATAGATGGTTTTAATGTATATAATGAAATATAAGACTTCATGTAAGGTATTTTGAGTCTCTTATTTATTTATTGGAGACATATATAATATTCACAACTCATTAATTATCTGAGCTGTAAATTATAATCCTTTAAAGCTTTATATAATGAATCTCTTTCTAATAAATTCAATTATGGTTTCATTTGTTCTATTTTTAATGGACATTTATATTCAAATGTTTCCAATGGGTATGTCAATTTTTTATCACTTTATCTACTATAAGACACATGCTCAATTCACAAAATATTTCTCTTTTTTTGTATTATATACATCCCATGATTTAATTATATAATTTTCAATTGAAAATTATATGGTATAAATATATGTAATATTTTAATTTTTTCCTGGGTCTTAGGATTCCAAATTTAAAAAAAAAAGTGGAAAGTGTTTTATGTTATAATATCACTTTTTACTAATATTTCATTACATTATATTAATAATGAATAAATATTATGATATAACTAACATGAAACTCATTTTGTATTTCTTCCACTATTTTTTTGAATTAAGAACATGTTTTCCATTCAATTTCCTCTCTCTATATACTCATCTTTTTAAATAATATTTAAATGGAATATACAATTTATTTCATGAATTGGTAGAATATAATTTTATTCCATATCCATGTTTAATAGAATGTGTTAAAAAATTATAATAATTAATATATGACTATTTAAATTCATTCTTACCAATGATGAATTGTTTATATTAAGTTCTATAAACATATTCTTTTCATTTTTATAACAATTTATTGTGGACTTTTAATGAATATGTGAATGGCATAGTTGTCTTAATATTCGTGACATGAATGAAGTTTTCTACTATATAGAACATGAAAATTTGTAAATCTTTTATGACATGACTCTAGGGTAAATATTAATTAAAATGTATTCGTTAATATTGTGTAAATTTTATAATTTTCAGAATTTATTTAAAAATGTATAATATATTTTACTAACTTATATTATAATGATGTTTTTCGATAATATATATTAATCAATAAAAATAAAAAGTGGTTCTATTTATGTTTTACTAGTGAAATAATCTCATGGAACAATCATTATTATTTATATGGATGATATATTATTATATTGAAAGGAAGATTATTGATACAATTTCCATTCCATGGGTTATGATATTATAAATCTATGTTATTTTATGATAGTAGTTCCTTTTCCTTGGATAATTCAATAATTGAGGGAAGGATTATAAATTATATTTAGTTTCCAAAAGAATTTTCATTATTTTGAAACACATTTATTTTCATTGGTCATGATAGGATTACTATTTTCTAATATTTTGGAATATATATTTATAATATTTATTATGTGATGAGTTTTCATATAATTTTATATCCCCCAAATTCATTGGATAATGTTTGATATCTAAGGAGATAAACACAGATATAATGGAGAGTGAACCTATTTAAATAAGAATATTATTCAATTATGTTGGATTAGGAGTGAAATTTGATAACTACAATACATTGGTAGTGAACCCACTCCACTATAATAGTCTCTGATGTGATGGATGACAAATAATGAGATGATATTCTAAGATTTTTCAAATTCCATAAATCCAAGACTTTTCCAAAGTTATTCTTTTATAGAATATGTTATTTAAATCGTTAATTATTCATGCCTTTTTAATAACCAAGATTTATTACATGACTCATGTATATTTTCTAAGGTATGAAGGGTTTGTTTTTTAACATTGTTGCTTATGTTATCATATCCTAATGCTCATTTTATGCTTATGTGACCATTTATATCTTTATTTTTAACGTTAATGTGAAAATGGCCTCACAATTTGTTATGTTCTATTTCCATATATTATTAATAGTATTTTATGTAGAATATATTTTTACAGTATTCACATTATAAAGACATTAATGCTATATGATGTAGTTCACTTACGAACACATTGTTTATAAGTCCAGGTTTACAATGAAACATGAGCAATAACATTTGAATGTTTTTCATTATGTTATGTAAGGAGAGATAATATCTTATGATTTGATATATATTAGTATCAAATGTCTGTTTCACTATAGTTGGTATAAAAGACTTCAAAGAATCTTATTCTTGGGAACTCTGTTGTGTGAAAAATGAGTGATTCATTTCTCTCTACAGTAATGATTCATGAAAAAATTACATCCACTATTTATGATAGTAAGATTCATGAATAATAGAAAAATACTCCCATAATGCTCTCTGATAGTTATCAATTATACACCATTGTAAATATTTCCATAAATTTATTAAATACAAGTATAATATTCCATGTTTTCAACATTATTTAATCATTGTTTCCCCTAACCATGAACCTAACCAGTCGTGGCATGGATTCCATCAACAGTAAGAACACGTGAGATACAAATGGTTTTTATTATAGTGTGTTTTGCCTATGTATTGTTTGTTCCATTAGATAATTAAATTGTCTAATTGGAATGAGGTTTGGCCAGTCATTCCACCAAACTATGTACCCACAAAAAATGTGTTAAATTTTCACTTTTCACATCTTTCATCTTATCACTAAAAAACAATTATTATTTTCTATTACCCCCTATAGAATATTATATTATGAGATCTATGAATACTAATACTGAATATTTTATAGCTTCTTTATTTTGTTTCTGATTTAAGCATTGTTCATCAATTTGTAATTCAATTGTTATGGATATCAATAAACATCATTAATTTTATAGTTTATCCCGTTGTTTTGAATATAATATTCAGTATAGAAAATATTAATATTTTATATATTTATTCATTTACATTTATTTATATTTTTATAGGTATAATGAATGTCTGATATTGGGATAGGTTTCTTTTATACATCTAATTTAGTTTTTTTGATATATTTTTAAATACTGTTTAGAATACTCTAGTCACAACTATTGAACCACATGTCATATCCATGGGGAATTTAATCTAAAAAATATAATACCATTAATTAATTTTTTTCTCATTTTCATATTCTTCCTTATCTACATAGACAAGTATGAGGGTTCCCATCATCCATAGAAAAATCCCATTAGGTGGGATTAATCATATATATGACTAATCCACCCTGTTTTGGGTTATAAACAATCCACCTGTGAGTGGTTGTCGTATTTAAATTTAAAAATATTCTATAATCTTAAATAAATATTTTTCAAAATATCCATTTTTAAATAAAAATGGTCCTAATGTTTAATAATTTTAATTTTAATTTATTTGAATAATCTATTATCTTATTTGTAATCAAGGAAATTATTTTTAATGTTGTATGGACATTGAAATTTAACCCTTTTTATCAAAAGATTGTTCATTGATTAATATGGTTAATGTGATGAATTAAATAGAGAAATGGAATAAATACTAACATATCTAGTTTACCCCTATTCCCCTTCTGTTCTGTGTTTGATAATGTATATTCCGGCATTAAATAAACCATAGATATTGTTGAATGGAACTGACCATGGTTATTTTGGAATGGCTTCAAAATCAAATCATGTCCCCAACAATACACATACATTATATAGATTTGGATGCATTATAATCCACTTCATGCATATTTATTTATGTACATCCCAACTAGAAAGAGATTGTTCTGCTCTACTCATGTATTTACCATGTTTACCATGGTAGAGATCCATGGACTCAAGGAGGACACCATTTTCAATAGCATTGGTTCCTACACCACGAATGTATTAGTGGATTATTTTATACCTTGTGGTATTTTATTATAATAATGTTAATCAAAATTTATTGATTTAAACATTTCACATATATATCAATGAATTGGATTGCATTGTAATTTAATTTTTGAGATATACTAAAATTTTACTATAGCTCTAATGAAACTATTATTCCAAAAACATATTTATTATAGTCATTGATGGTCGTAATGTATTGGGTTTTACTCAATCCTTATTAAGAATAATGATTTAGACGATGACAAACATCATGTATTATATTAGGGATAAAAGGTAGTTCCCCACTATGAGAACTGAGAATTCTATGAGGATAGAGTATTGGAGTTAAGGATAATGTGTCTTCTTACAATCCTCATAGTGATATACATTTGACTGTTTTTGATTTTATAGTATACACTATATTCATTCTAATCTATTCCCTCATATTTCACATTTTTTATATCATGATAAAATAATTTGTTAGTATATGTTAATGGGTATCATTTAGAGATCATTTTATTTATAATCATGGTTTGCATCCATTTTTTCAAATATTAATACTTATATAATTCATTCATATATATCCCTACGATGCTCCACTATGATAATGTGGGTCTATTATCTCCATTATACCATCAAAGACCCTCACTAATACATAGTAGCATCTATCCTTTTGGGTGGTGTGCTTCTATCCATGTAGACAACATAGTTTAGATATATATGTCAGAATCAAATTTGGGATATCAAGAATATTAAATATTTCATTCAATTCATTGGGTACATAGTATGTCTATATAGAAAATGATTTTATAGACTATCCAAATAGTTTATTCTACAATCATATATCAAGTCTCAATTTACGAATCACTATTTCTTATTGTTGGAAAAAATAAAATAATGAAAATGTTGGAAATAATATCAAGTAGGATATGTGAATTATTGAGTAAATGATAATTATGTTTCTAATTTTCTAGATGATATTTCAAAGATATGAATTCTATATGTGTGGATTTAATAGGGGAGGTTTATTGTAAAAATTGAATATACTTAAATCATACCTCCACATTACATAATTATATTATATGAATTCAATTATTTCATATTCCATATGTTATGAAATATATATTCATATTTAGAATATTTGGAGGATATTTGAATTTAATACGCTATTAAGGTGTCAAATAAAATTATTCAACATGAGGATATAAGATATGATAGTGGGAAAATCAATTTTTATAAAAACATGAATTTTTTTAATGATATCATAGAAAATTATAAATTTCATTAATTCGTTATACATAATATAGGATTTCATAAAATTATAAACTCATAAATGATTCTATAAAATATTGATACATGTTTTGTGGTGATATATAGATAATTTGGCCTATATAATTTGTATAGATTTGTAGATCCATAGATTTTTATATTTTTATTAGTAAATATTACTCTTTATTTCTTTAGAGGTAATATGTTTAATGAAACTATAGTTATGATAGATAATATTCATATTTTTCATCATTAAGTTATTATATTACCTTAATGTGAATAAATTGAGTTTTGTATATTCCAATACATTTTTCATCAACCATTATTTTGGCGGAAATTTCTAGTTTACTTGAGGGTTATTTGGAGTTAATTATATTAAATTTTGAATATTTGTAGTGGGGATTAATTTTAAAACAATAATCACCAAATGAAATTCTATGATTTTTTTCATAAAGCATTAAAAGTACATTCAGTTTTACAATAGATTAATGTTTAATGAAATATGTATTATTAACTATTTTATATCCACTCTATTGATATATTATATATTATTGGCATTTTAAATGTCGTGATTTTTCCCTATGGTTGATTTATAATCTTAAATCATGAAAATATGGTTACAATTATTTTATTACTTATAAGGAATGTTTATAGTTAAATGATTATTTTATGATTATAGTGACTCCCTTAAATGTTAAAAATAGGCCTTCTATATTTATCAGATACATGTATAGGATGTTTCATCCCAATTGTGAGGAATTTATGGTTCATTTAATTGTCAATATCAAAATTTATTTAAAAAAGAGAAAAATAATATAAATAATTTTTGCATGTTATTATATTTTATCTAGATTTATTAGTTTTATAGAATGATATATAAGTTTTTTTGTAGAATCAAGAAGTTCATCATGGAATTTATTATCATAATGTGATATTTTTTTAGAATTTTTAAAACATCATTTATGGGAAATTGATAAAAAATCCTTTTTAGACGATAGTGACTTTAAAAACCCATCTCACATTAAAATTTTATTACGTCAATTATATTATAGATATTCCTACAATACTAAAAAAATATCATTTTCAATTATGAATGTATGATTTTATATATAATACAACTTATAATAAAGAATAACATTATATATTTTTGTCAAAAATATTAATCTACTAGATGTTAACACAAGTATATCATTACATGGGATATCCTAATGACATATTATTAAAGTTTTTATGTACAAATAATAAATAGAGTATTATAAATGGTTCAAAATATAGGGCATAATTGTATATAAATGAATGTTACATAGTGGGCAATAAATTTTAATACACTAATTAAGGAAACCAAAAGACATATTGACATTGAATTGGATAACAATAACTAGGAATAAATGAAAATAATATAAAACATAACTTCAAATGAATATGTCAAGGCCCACTAAAATGATAATATGACAGAGCGATCATGTCTTAATGCATGTGAACTTTAAATGATATATCCTCAAATTTTAAAAATAACAATATAAGTGGAGTGATCTATAATTAATTTTCCACCAAATCACATATCAGTATGTATATATAAATATGTATTTTATGAATGGAAAAATCATTAATAATTTGTATAGCATCCCATGATAATAAATGATGACCAGGAAGCATGTAAAAAATATTAATATCCATAAGAATAAATAATGACGTTTCTACATGATATAATAATCTACGATTATATATTTTTTTGTTAAATTATAACATTCAATAAGAATACAATTGGTTGTATTGAATTAAATGAAAATATGTCATGATAAAGAAGAGATAAAAGGAGTTAGTATATTTATCATAATGAAAATTCTCTTATGGGATTGTGAATTATGAATAATGTCGAGGTGTAACAAAAATTCAATGAAAATAATGAATCAAAATTTTGTAGACGTTTTATTATTATTATATATGTTAAATTGAAGAGGATGATGTGCAAGAGAAAATATAGCAAAAGTAATATATTTAATATTTTAAAATAATATACTACTTTTCAATTTAAAAAATTGACAATACAAAAATAAATTTATTGATAATTCATGAAATTATGATTTTTAAAAAAATAATTAAAAAAATTATAAGTCGAGAGGAAAAAATAATAAAACATACAAAAATAGAATGGGGAAAACTAATTAAAAATATTTAAGAAAGAATCCCCAAACTGAAACACGTGTCAACATTATATAATATTTTAGTATTAAAAATTAATTAAATCAATTATCAAAATATTGTGTTTAGAAATTGATTCATGTTAACTATAATTCATTTAACTTAATAATAATTCAATTTGAAATTTTTATGGTCCAATTTTCTATATTTTGTTTTACAAAATAATTATTCATTAGTCTATGATGAAAAATAATAAAACTAATAATTTTCATTATTATTTATCATATAGTTTCATAAACTCCAATATATGATTTTTATATATTTTATAATGGTTCATGAATAATTCTTTTCATCATGTATCTGGATTTTTTATTATCGTGAAAATGTTTTTTACAAGATTGTGTAGTTGATATGAAGCATTATAATAGTTTATTTATAATACTATTGATTCTATATTAGTTATATAATTATTGAAAAAAAATAATTTTATTTATTAATTTATTTAATATTTAGAAATGAATAAAAAATTAGGTACATATATATAGTTCATTGTCAAAATAAAGTAAAATGTCCTTGAATATTACGAACAAACAATAACATGGTGTATATTTCTATTTTAAAATAAATCAGATAGAATTAGATAATTGATATTATTTAAATTTAATTATATTTTCTTGATCCTATACAACATTTTTCATCTTATTGTGATAGATAGAGTGGATTTAGCCGATGTTGGAGAAAAATAAAACATAAAATTGTTCGGTTGTGAAAATTTTCAGCTTTATGTAGAAGTAAACCTTTTATATTCTATTTGGTATATGATGAATGGTCTCATGATGAAATTAGAACCACTATAACAATGATAGTTTTGTTTGGTAATGAAATTTATTTGTGATTCAGTAGTAGAATATATTTTAGGATATTAGATTAATTAATGGTAGTTGCGTAAAGTATTTGGTGATAGGGGCTCTGATGAAATAAATATTAATTAATTTATTATATTTATAGAGGAAATTATTAATCACTTCCAGTTGTGAGTATGAATTATAATTTATTCAACGATAATATCTTCATGAATAATATATTATACAATTAATCATGAATTTTACTTATACGTTATCATTGATAACATTTCACTATTCGTCTTCATTTTTTTTTTTTTTTTGAAAAATTTGAATAATAAAAACCCCTGCGTAATTTCAATGTGACTATTGAAAAAATTAAATTTATCATTTTGAAAGAATTTTATAAATAATCTAATTTTTGAATTTCAGTTTGTATAAATCAATATCCTTTTTTACTTACAACATATAAGATTTACTATGATTATAAATATATATATTAATATAGTTTTTTACATAACTGAAAAAAAATTATTATATTTTATAGCTATATTAAATTTATTTAAATATTATCATATATTTATAAGGTTAATCAAGAATTTGTCATACTATTAAAATTAAAATTCTAACAATTTTTTATTATAATAACATTCATGTTATAATTATAATGGCCACTTATCAAATAGTAATAATCCATTTAAAATTAAATTAAATACATATTACATGAAACATTATTAATTCACCATTTCAACTAATAAGGATATCAATATTTTATTTAAATAGTACAAAAATATTTTTAAATAACTTTTTGCCACAATTTCATTCCAATTATTGATAATTATATGATACCATGACACATCATAATTTTGAAACCCTATTTGTATTATTTATTTGTTTTAGTTATAAAAATATTTAATTTTATTATTTATAGTGTATATATATGTTATATGTAATATTTTATACTTAATAAAATAATTTATGGTCCATTTTTATGTGTGGTTTGTGAGTTTTATTCTATAGTGCATGCAGAAATATGATACATAGATAAATTTTACAGGATAACATCATAATGTAATGACTTGGACGTTAATGATTACATTATTTTATATATATTACATCTATATTTCTATTCATATACTAAAAACAATAAAAAAATGTACTAATACTATATTTAATCCTTAAGACCCAATGTCTCCACATCATATTTATGATTACTTCTCATTTCCTTATTAAGGATAGTTATCCACATTAATAGAAAATATTTTCTATAATCCCAGATCATCAATGAAAACACATTATCCGAGTGATATGTTTTACAATAAAACCTCTTTATTCTGAACATTCATGGTTTCTAGTATGTTATTCTTTAATAGGACAGTGTGGAACACCTAATCATGGGGGTATACTTGTAGATTTCTAAATTATCCATAATGATTTAAAATATAAAATGTATTATTGTTTCTTGAAAAATATATCCCCTTCATAAAAAATATTATGTCACTATTATAATGAATTTTGTACGAGAATCATTATTTTTATCCCTAAATAATGTATTTAATTGATGAATATATGAGTAAATCTTCAATTGATTATTTTAAAACTTTTATTTATTGGGGATGGTGTGTACTTTATATATTATTTCATAGGCCAATTAAAGATATAATATCATAAAATCATAATCATTATACTAGAATGTATAATTTAAATTGTTCATTATACTTAGGGAATTATAAAACACCATAAGAATATTTAAGTTCAAGAAACTAATGTACGAGAACTGGAAAATAAAAATTAATACATGGATACCAATATAATTTCAAAACCATAAATAATTATCAGAGTATATATTCAGTTTTATAAATGGTCCTTTAACATTTTCAATAAATATCATTGTAATATTACATCTTCATGTTCAACATTGTATCCACAACATCGTGATATCTCCATGATTAAAATGTGTTGAACCGTATATATTAATCCAATACAATGTATAGTGGTGTATTAGGATTGTACCACTTTTCAAATTTAAATCATTTTAATATATTACACAAATATTCAATTTTTAGTGTTTTTAATTGAAATTAATTTGTAAATTGATAAAAAACCCCCAAATGAATTTTTTTGTATGTTTTCTAAAGAATAGAGAGTAATTATATGTCAATATTATCTTACTATGACATTTTCAGGGGTAATGGTTGCATAATCAAAATAAATATTATAAATAATTATTATTTTTATATATATAATGATCATTTATTTATATTCATAAATATACTAATTTAAATTTTTCCACCACAATTTACCTTGATGATCTCCACACATCATTGTTATTCTATTGTAGAAATAGAATGTTCAACTATGGTTATCATCAAATATCTTTGTATTTAACATCGTTTATTATTATAAAAATTTTCATGTCACAAACCATAAAGAAAAAAACAATATTATAACTAGTATCTCGCCTTCTATATTTATTACACCATATTTTTTATTCTTATATTAGCGATTTGATATTTATTATTCTTTTTAAATATCAATAGTTGGTAAATCACATTAGTATTTTAGGATACCCTATATATATCCATAAATATTTATAAAATTATTTACATTTCTTTTATTATTAGATGCTTATTTATATTCATCCTTGATATTGGATATGGGATATTGGTTAATAAAGTAATCTACTAGTGGTATTCTTGACGATGGTAATAGATTATTATCATCAATATACTCAAAAAAAATATTCATTATTTAATTTTACATCATTTTTTGTATTGTATAATTTAAAAATTTTGGATAATAACTCCTTATATAATTAAAACTAGAGAGATAACACATTTAAATATTCATTTTTTAGTTTACTATAACAATATCAATATCAAGAATCATATATTATTTTTGAGGTACTATCAATGGTCTTGTGGTTTATACTATAAATTAACCATTTTTTGGGTAGAAGATAAATATTTTTCACTAATTCAACATTTTGTATCACAAACCCTTCCTGATATATGTGTATTTTTTATACATGTGAAAATATTTAATTATAATATAACCCATTTATTATATTTTTACATTTATATGTTATAAAAATATTTGGTATTTGTTCCATTATTATTTATTAGTGGGGTTGTTAAACATTTAAATATACTCTTATAATGAGGATAGTACCCTAATAATTATTTCAAATTTTGGATCTTAAATATAGATTTAGGTTCAGTACATTCCTCATCAACTATTGGGTTTAAAGGATCTATGAATATCAAGTCAAACTAGATATCATTTAACAGGAATTTTTATTTTTCATTCCTGAAATATAATTTATTGGGATTCATATATAAATAATACTAATATAATTATATATCACTATAACAGAATTATCATAACTTTTTTCCTTATATTATGAGTATATGGAAATTACATGTATATATACAAAAAAATCCATGGTAATTACTAAATAGTAAATATATTAGGTCTATCAAAAGTTTTGATGGTTAGTGAATCTAAATAGTAATAATAAAAATTTATAGTATTCATTACTTATTGGTTGGTAAATATTTATAATATACCAAATCTCCAGCATAAATTTAATATATTCCAATCATTGATAAAAATTTATATGTATTAAGAAATTTATAAAAGACAAAATAGTCTATGAATCCATTTATGAGGATACTTGTAATTTATCATGATACAATTGATCTCATAATTATTAATATAGATGCATAGTGACCCATCTCAATGACCACTTAGGAACCCTATGATAATGAATAATTTTTCAAAAACATGTTATCTATTTTTTAACTATTTTATTCATCAACTCATTCACTGAAATTTTGTTTACATTATATAGATTAATTCATATTTGTATATATGAGTGTTTAATTTATATTTTTAACTCATCCTATGAAACTATTGTATTACTAATAAATTATTTAGGAAATACATCAACATGTTCCCTAAAAATGGACATTTCATCAAAGATGGTAAATACTTTACAAAAGTCATTTGATGTTGTTATGATAACAGAAAATTTTAAATTATCATAATGATAAGTGGGTCACATTAAATATTCATATATATATATATATATTTGTATAATCATGTGATAGTGTAAGATATATTACATTACTTTAACAATCATGAATATTTATGTTTGATCTATATAAATATAGATAATCCATGTCCGAAAAAAATAATATTTAATCAAACTGACTATTACAATTTTTGGGGGATTTATTCTATAAATGTACATTGTGGAAGAGTTATAAACATGAGATATAAATCTTTCATTACATAGTGATTAATATATGAATCATACTCTGTGATATGTGTTCTAGATCATTGAATACCATTGATCTACATTAATATTATGAACATATATAATAATTATATTCTATTTAGTATGACAATGATATAGAAAATAATATTTTAAAAGGATCATATCCATTACTCCATGATTATAGGATTGAATAAATAATAAAAATGGGTTTGTAGTTCCATATATATGGCTCAACCATAGTTTTTCACTATTATGTAAATTCAAAATCATCACATATATATTTTTATTAATCATAACATGATTTATTTGAGAAGGTAACATACTATTATTCTTCAGTCCATCTCACTTTATAGTATGTATCTCATAAGGGACGTTGTGTCACATTCCCCCACATTTATTGTTCACTAGGTATATTTTTTTCCTATCAAATGAATATATCAAGGTGAAATTTAATATGAGAACGCTATAAATATTTATCATAAAAAGGGATTATTGTGAATATATACAAAAAAACTCATACATTTCTTATAAATTCAATCTTCTGAATATATAATCTTGGTCATTAATTTTTTATTAATTACATGGTATTCTATCTTACTATCTAATATAAAAAAAATCTAAAACTAGTACTACTTTTATCATAATAGACACATTTTATTACTTCTTATTTATTATATGTATTCATAATAAAACCTCTAAATATAATGGTAAAACATATTTTATTGATTTTTTAAAAATTAAAACATCTAAAATTACTGAATACAATAGTATTAATAGTTTATTTATTTATATTATGCTTATATATCTATAAATAATTTTTTAAATAAAATATATATAAGTAGGGAATCATAAAAAGGGGGATCCGAAAAACTGAATAAGAATGGGATAACAAGTATAGTATAATTAACATATGATATATAGAACATCATGGAGAATAAAATTTCATATAAAAAATAAATAAATCATTTTGAATTCAGGAATATAATATGGAAATATCAATCATGAATATTTTTAAATATTATAAAACATGGAATCATGAGAATAATTCCAAGATCACTACCAAGACAACATTTCGAAGGGTGAATGTCTCATTACCCATGCACCTTACTTGGTATGTCAGGATATAAAATAATTATCCAATAGCGTTTATGGAATATAATTATGGGACCAAGACTCGCAGAATAATATGAAATGTTACTTGTATTCCATGTATTGAAAATTTTGTGTCTCATTGATAATATTAATAAACCATTGAAAAATAATTTTAAATTAATAATTAAATAAAACATTATAATATCATTAAGAAAAAATGTTATTTCAAGACATATGGGAGTAATATAAAAAAATTGGAGCAAAATTTCAAGAACCATCAAGAATTAATGTATTTTGTATTAGGTTAAATTATTTAAATGTATAAAAAACAGAGTCATGGGGTATCATTCTTGAAATGAAACATTTTTTATTTTATTTTAAATCATAAATATGGTTTTACTATACATGATACACTACATATAAGATTAATTTTTAGTAGTTCATATGTTTTATTAATTATCAATAATTTAACTATAGGTGGATTGGTTATGATAATTAATCATATTTTTTTAAAGCAGTATTACTCCAGAATATCATATTAAATATTTTTTATTTTACAAAAAATAAATTGAAACAAAAAAGGGTTTTCATAATAATGACAATAAATAATCATATATATATATATAATTAAATTTCTTAATATGAAAATGGGACCTCATAATAAAATTTTTATAATGTGTAGAGATAGAAGAAAATCTAATAATTTTTCGACTGAATCCCATTACATTATTTTTAGAATCATAATACACATTCCATGGGAGGATTCGCTGGACGAACGACCGATTAATAATGAATACAGTCCAAATAAATAAAAAAACATTCTTGTTGATCTATATCAAGAAGATAATCTCTTTAATAAACGGATATATATCACTAAGTATTTACATGTAGAATATCCTTCAAAATAATGTGAATCCCTAATGATAAAATCCATATAGTGACATTCAGAGTCGTTGAGTGATTCTTGAACACAAAAGGGTGTATTTAAATCATCACAAAATTGATATCTGGACTAGTAGAGTTGTTCCCAGTTATGATGACTATATATCATTATAAATTCCACATATCATCATGAAAATAAAACTATATAAATATCCCCTCCATTCTAAACTTTTTGCGAATACCAAACCTTTTTGTTATTGAAAATTTCTCCCTTTTCATGAAACAACTATTATTTATGATTGAGATTGAATACTTATCACCAAATATAACCAACCATTATGACATCACATCGATTATGTCTGTGAGGGACTCCAATAAAATAGAGATGACTTACAGGAATTCCAATTCAATTCAAATGAGAATATTGCGATCTTAGGAACATGATGGTTCACGAAGCAGTGAACCATTGTGATAATAAACCAATAGAAAATATGACTCAATCCAAGGATGGGCCCCCAGGTTTTTTGAAACATACTGATTTTTGAAACACATGACATCCACAAGGACCCCATGTATGATGATACCAACCATTTTGTTCCTCCAAAAATCATGATTCACCTCTGTTAATATTCTCTGATGTTCCTCCCACCATCTAACACCCCTTCATGATTGTGATGTTTATAGGGCACCCATTCCAATCCTGGGCTGGCTCAATTGAATCTCAAGCCTATATTTCAATGATTCCACCATCTAATATATCCCATTTAATATTTTAAAGTTATTCATAGGCATACATATGAAATGTATCATGTAATCATAAAAGTAGTAGAACTATTTTATTTTAATCATAGGGACCTTAACATCGACATGCTGATTGGAAACTCATTCACAATTGTACCAACAACATACCCCCACCAATGTCACATGTTAAGTAGTAACATATAACCTATGGATGAGTTGTGAGTTTCTCCGTGACAAAAATTCAATATGTAATAATTTATAACCCCACAACATATTCTCATGAAATTAAAATTCCTAATAATTTCTTCAAAACATGATATAAAACTATGGACATACCCTACATGATTAACACCAGATTACCAATGTATGATCCCCATGGGTTTCTAACCTCTCCTACCTTGGGGAAGAAGCCTCTAATTCTATTTATATTATCTATGTATAACCCACTCCACTATCATATGTGAAGTCCTCTTATTATGTGTTGATTCTATGTATAATCCCAAAATCATACCTCATAGACATACTTTTTATGAAAAACAATACATAACACATGACGTTAATCTACCGGGATAAGTCCGACACACAAATATTAATTGCTACATTGATATATGTGGGTTTTGATCCTTGTATTCAAAATAGGTCATGTAAAACACCCCTATATGTTTTAATTCTGAAAATTGTAAACTATTCTTTTGTGAAGTCATCCCTCCTATGAAAACACCTCATGAATCTTCCACATCATTGAATTGTGACCCAAACTAAATATCTATTTCCATTGGGGGTTATAATCCATTAAAAATATTGTTGTAACATCTACCCTCAAAGGAAAACATATACCAGATCCACAACCATGGGGTGTTTTGATCCATAACATTATATTTTCCTCCATAACATGTTTTGATCCATTGGGAATCTATGTTGCTGTGGAATAATCCATATAATGGATGCTCCTCCCGGATTTACCTCTATAAGAAATTTTGACCCACAACTGTGAATCTTCCACCATGGGGATTTTTAATCGATTAGTAAACTATTAATATATCCCATATTCCCTCTAAGGATTCACAAGCCCGATTCAATGGCATGAGTGGTTCTTATCCCCAACTCTAGATTCACATCCAAGCGGTGTTATGATCCAGTGTAAAACTATTTAGTTATGAAATTTTATCTCATTAAGAGAAAAATATAATAACATCCCTTCTAAGGCATATGGATTAAAAATTGATGATCCATAACCACCTGGTTATTTAATAGACAAATCTAGATCTACCTGCAATGGGATTTCTGATCCATCGGTATACTATTCAAGTGTGACAAATTTAAACCTAAGAATTCACTTCATAGTTCTTCGTAGAGTTGTAATTATGATCAACAACACTGGATATTCCTCTGTGTGTAATTATGGTTCATTTTTAATCAAATAAAGTGTGATATCTTCTCTCTTTGGATAACCCTCATGAATTCTTGTCTAGTAGAGTTATGATGCAAAAATTTCGTTTAAAATCTACTGGTAATTTTGATAAAATGGTAAAATATTTTGGTGTAAAATCTCTCCTCCAGGGGATGAACCATTGAATCGTATTCTATGGGATTTTATGATCTATAACTCTGGATCTTCCTCTATGGGATGTTCGAATACATTGGTATATAATTGTTGTTGACATATTCTCATAGTGGGATACATGTCCTAGATTCACCTCCTTAAGGTGCTCTGATATAGAACTACTGATTCTCCTCCATTGGGAATTTTAAAATACAAACCCATCACTAAATGAAGATAAAATCATTCCTAAATCCTTCTTAATAGGGCATGCTGATCCATCTTCATAATTTATTAAAAAATGATCCACATTCTACCTCAATAGGAAGTTTTGATCTGTCTACAATTTATTTAGAACATGTGATTTGACCCATAAAATATACCCCATGAAATATACATGGTACAGTTGAGGTAAACATACCGTGAAGAATCACACCCCATGCATTAACTACCTCATGATCTGCATTATATGCCTTCAGATCTACACCAATGATGCCACAAATGATATTATCTCTAAATAAAATGATTTATAGGTGACCAATATTCACAATCTCCATAAATTTCTTCAGATTAATTTTATGAATACATCTCAGAATTATTTTTAATTCCATTCCACGAAATAGGTAATGTAATTAACTGGTATCAATATAAATATGGAACCAAAAAATGTTCCATGAACATTATGTACATTTTCAGGGAAATATTGACATAGAAACGGGATCCAAGGAGGAATCCATTGTAGGAATAACTAACATACCATTACCCTATTTCAATCTTGGAGTGTAAAAAGATGATGAATGTGATAAAATATGACCACCATTATAAAGTTAGAATATGAGGATATAGAATCCAACATGCACATTTGATGAGTTGGAAGCCCATACAAAAGTGATTGAAATTGAAATGGTGAACCTAACGTGAATGTATTCATCTCAATATGGAGATTAGTTGTGTAATGTGAATTAGAGAATTAAAATTTCACCTAATATAGATATCCATAACCAAATCCATCCATTATATCATTGGTCCAAAAATGAACTGATAAGATCATTAATGATTTTAGGATTAGGAATAACCAATCTACATCATCATTTGGGTGGATCCTTATTTATGTTAGAATATTGGATGATATTAGTGAATAGGGAATAACTATTACCTTAAATATATTGAAGGGTGAATACATGATCCTTTAAGAATAACTATCTCGAAAATCCACTTCCAATGCTTATATGATCGAGTGAAATACAAACACTGATGTCGAAATTCTGCAAAACACTGCATTCCCGCTGACTTCTTCCATGACTTATTACGTGACATTTGATATCAGGAACCTAATACTCATATCACCATATATGGCCATCCATCAGAAGATTATCCAAACTATCATATGATTGTATGATCGGTGGTTAATTAGTATAAGTGATATGGAACTCTAGGATTTGGATGTGTCACTTCCTTTTCAAAGCCTCTGTCATCAAGGGTCGATCATGGGGAAACATCACCATATTTTTGTAATGAACTATATCAATAACCACTACTCAAAGTGCTTTTATCCTTCTCTACACTACAATAACGAGGTAGGGGATTTGTGGGTCATGTCATCCATGACCACTACCCTAGGAGTGTAATGCCCCGGGACCGGGTGCCACTCCACGGGTGCCCCGAACCCGGTTGGTCACACTACCTCAAGCACATTTCCCCAAATGCCAGAGGATACTGACTAGCAGCGAGGGCCCAGGTCTGATAGTGGGGAAACTATGATCTCATTTTTCAAAGTGTAGCGTAGTGGAATAAAATAAATAACATACAACAACAGCAGAAAAATTAACCATACACATGGAAAATAAACAACTACAGTAAATGATAACCAACAGTTGTATAGATAATGATGCAACATGTCTCACTTTCTAAGAAAAAAACCAGAACATGTTACAAAATAATATAGTACAATACAATAAAAAGTACAAAAAAAATAGTCGGTAGCATCTCGAGCCTACGCTCGGTCCCATGCTCCCCTACTCATTAGCAGCAATCAAGTACTTGTATTAGGAACCTTTGACCATATCCACACCTACAGAAATGTAATCTGTTTGGGCCGAAGACATGACCCAAATAGGGTATGATAAATAATCCCAGTAAGCACCCACCAAAGGCCCATGCCCAACTGTGTGAAAATACACAACAACAGTGTCCAGTAGTAAATGAAATAAACTAATCAATACTCAAAAGTAACTAACTTTACTAGTTATATTTCCATATTATTATTAATTTAAATGTTCATTATAAGAAAACCAAAATAGTGAATTTCTATGTAAACTATCAGTTTCCTCAGACACACAAACCCTTACCCACATGTAATCAGAAACATAACCCGCAGGTAATTTCCCACAGGCATAACAGATATTACCCTCAACTGCACAAAGTGTCACCCTCAGCCACAGAGCCTATTGCCCACAAGCACGGAATAAGTTTCCCTTAGGCTAAAACATGAACTACCCTCAGGCTAAGAAAAACAACGCCCTTGGGGTAAACAAGTAACTAGGTAACGCCCAACATGTAAATAAGAATTACACTTAAAATTCATCTCAAGGAAAAATTAATGCACAAAATTAACATGTCATACCCTCTTGTATCCTGGCCAAACGGCTAAATAGAGGAATGCACCGCCTGGGTGGTCATGGATCCATGTAGCGATCCCAAAAAACCATTTATTATCACATATAAATTACCTATACAATTCTAGGTATTTAATTCAACAAGACCTCAGCCATAATAAACCCCATTTAGGGGCGCATATAAAAACGGTACAAAAACGCACATCAGTTGGAAAATTATACCTCAAGCCACCTACCTTAAATTCCCCTGATCAGTATACTCAAACGTCGCTTCCAGAAACACCCAAGAATGATGTAGATATGACGTAGAAGGAAATCCGTTCAAAATCAAATACCTTCCATTAGAGAAATAATTGCCATGAACTACGCAAGGAGATGGGAGGGCTTACCCGTGGGGTTCCAATGTTATCGACGGAAGCCGAAATGAATTCATGACGCTCGATCTGGATGTCCACAAAGGTTCGGCCATCCTCTCCTGAGCTCCCATCCGGTTCTATGCCAATACTATGAACAAGGTTGGATACTGCCCATTTTAAGGGGAAAAAAAATACACGGCATGTACTTTTCCATATTTAATTGTTCCTTTGGTGGCACCACCAAACTATTGATCTTTCGACATGAGTATACGAAGTGTATTCCCGACGACACGACATGTACTATCGCCCAGCTGGCGGCCGCTCCCACCACCTTACTGTTTCATCTTCCAACTGACTACACGACGTGTAAAGGACCACTACACAACATGTAGTCAGTTCTTACACCCTTAGTCTCCAACAAGTCTATACACCCTGTGTACTCATCCCGCACAGCTAAAGTACACGGTGTGTTGAAAAGTACATTGCGTGTAGTCCCAAAATTTAGGATTTTCCCCATTTCCCTTATTATCTCAAAAAAACATAAGGAAAAGAGAAAAGAAGAAAACCAAACATCAAAAGTAAGAATAAATTTCTTAAAAACATCCCCCCATAAATCAATTCGTCCCCAAATTTCCCTTCCATGGGTGGTGAAGATATAATTGTGAACAACTCCAGCCACTAAGCACGTATGTCACTCTCCCACTCCCAGGTTTCGTCCTGCACTCAGCCATGCTGTCATAACACCCATATGAGAGGAACTGACCAGCCTCGGAGAACCTTCATGCTCCTATTGATGATACAAATCCTCAAAGGATGCATATAACTCAAGATCAACCTCCTTGAACAGAAAAAATTGAGACAGGACTGAATGATAGCAGCACAACTGAGATACATGGATTAAGTTGTGCATGTCTTGGTACCTCTATGGTAACTGAAACCGATAGGCAAATATCCTGACTCTTTCCCAAATCTCAAATGGCCCCACAAACCTTGGTGAAATTTTACCCTGTCTCCTGATCCGCATGTGCCCCAACTCAGTGAAACATGTAAGAAAACCTTATTCCTGACCCCGAACCCCAAGGGTCATTTGCGTCGGTCAGCATAATATTTTTTACGAGACTGTGCGGTATCCATCTACATCTGAATCAAATGGACCTTCTCATAAGTCTCCTACATGAGACGTGGTCCCAGTAAAGATGCCTCACATGCCACTAACCAGCACAAGGGCGATCGACATGACCTACCATATAAAGCCTCGTAAGGTTCCAAATCTATAGTTTTCTGGAGACTATTATTGTAGTCAAATTCGACTAGGGGTATATGCTTCTACCAAGAGCCACAAAAGTCTAGGACACGTGCATGTAGCATGTCCTCTAGAACATCTATTGTACTCTCTTACTGGACGTCAGTCTGAGGGTGGTAAGATGTGCTCAAAAGCACCTGCGTACCCAGCTCCCTCTGAAAACTCTACCTGAAGCGATACGTAAAATGAGCGTCCCTATCTAAAATGATATAACGAGGAACCCAATATAGACGTATGACCTCTTGGATGTACAACTTCCTGATCTAGTCAACATCGAAGGTCTCCTTGATAGTCAAAAATTGAGCTACCTTTGTGAGTCTGTCTACAGTAACCCACACTGCATCATTGCCTCAAGGTGACATCGGCAACCCAGTCATGAAATCCATTGAAAAATCATCCTATTTCCACTCGGGAATGGGTAACTAATGTAACAGTCTAGCTGGTCTCTGATGCTCTGCCTTCACATGCTTACAGATTGAAGATCTCGTAACAAAACTAGTTACATCTCTCTTCATAACCGGCCACCAGTACTAACATCTCAAGTCACAGTACATCTTGGTAACTCCAGGATGAACTTCCCAAGGTGAAGCATGAGACTCCTGCATCATCTATTTGTGTATATCCCCTGGAACCCACACTCATCCATGGAAACACAATATTTCATCATCACCTATCTTCCAATAGGGAGACAGGTCCTCACTGGTCACCGACTCCCGTAGAACTAGGCCTTATGAATTAGTTAGATGTCTCATCCTCTCTCTATCCTGGGGGATATAAGTCACAACTAACGACAAAAGATAGATCTTCCCCTAACTATCGTGCACCTCCAAATTCTTCTCATAGAATAATTCCATAAGCTGACATTCACCATTGGACTCCTACACTGCATGTATCTGAATCTTCCAACTCAGTGCATCAGCTACTGCATTACCTTTACCAAGAGTATATGGAAACTGTAAATCAAAGGACTGAAGGTATTCAACCCACCTTCACTATCTCAGGTTCAAGTCATGCTGGGTAAAGTTGTACTTGAGACTTTTGTGGTTTGTGAACACCACATAATGTTCTCCCAAGAGATAATGTCTCCAACAGTGCAACAAATGAAAAACTGTATCCAACTCGAGATCATGTGTTGGGTAGTTCCTCTCAAGTGGCCTCAACTGTCAGGACCCATATGCAACTACTCTATCTCCCTGCATCAACATAGCTCCAAGACCAATACCTGATGCATCATAGTAAACTGTATAATTTTTCCCCTGCTCTGGGAGTATCGGGATCGGTGCTGATGTCAACTTTCCCTTCAGCTCCTAGAAGGATGTTTCCCAAGATTTTGACCAACCAAACTTCACACAATTCTTAGTCAAACCCATCAACGATGCTGCTAAGCGGGAGATGTCATGTATGAATCATCGGTAGTAACCAGCCAGCCCCAAGAAACTCTGTATTTCAAACATGTCCCTAGGCTACTCTCAGGAAACTACTGCTCCAACCTTATCTGGGTCTGCTGTTACTCCTTCGACTGAGATGATATAACCCACGAAGTGAATCTGACCCATCCAAAAGTGGTACTTTGAATGTTTAGAATATATCTTATGCTCTCTCTGTGTACTTAATATGATCTCAAGATGTGTGGCATGGTCGTGTGGAGTGTGAGAGTACAAAAATATATCATCCACAAATACCACCACAAATGCATCCATATAAGGATGGAACAGACGATTCATCAGAGCCATGAAAACTAATAGTGCATTCGTGAGTCTGAACAGCATCAACAAGTACTCATATAGACCATACCTACTCTGGAAGGCTGTGAGAGGTATATCAAATGGTCAAACGCGCAACTGATGATATCTGGATCTCAAGTTAAACTTCAAGAACACTCCTGCACCAATAAGTAGATAAAAAAGATTTTCAATCCTAGGCAAGGGATATCTTTTCTTGACCTTCAACTGGTTCAGCATCCGATAATCCACACAGAGTCTGAGGGTATCGTCCGCCTTCTTTGCAAAAAGGACCAGAGAACCCGAAGGAGAAGTACTGGGCCGTATAAAACCCTTTGACTGTAACTCCTGTAATTGTCTCTTGAGATCATGTAACTCAGGTGTTTCCATCCTATAAGGAGGAATGTATACCGGTGCCACTCTTGGCACAAGCTCAATAGAGAAATCCACCTCACGGTCTGGAGGTAGACCTGAAAATTAGTCCGGGGAGTCATCCATGAAACAATAAACTACTGGAGGGAAAACCTTCTAACATGTCCCCAAATCATCTAGATATAATCTTGAAATCTGGGCTGTGATACCACTTCGCCCATGATGTTTTGTTCCATCTCAACTTGCCTGAATATCCCACTTTCCCTTGTATAGAAACTCTACACCCTCTAGTGATGTGAAATGCACCCTGCAATGATAGTAGTCCACAATGGCTCGAAAGAGAACAAACCGGTCCATCCCAAGAATGACATCATAGATCGTCATCTCTAAGACATAAAGGTCCCAAAGGAAGTGAAACCCACCAACCTCAATGGGGAACTCCTTGCACTGACACACACAAGCCATTCTAATCCCCAACGGAGTATCTAGCGTCATATAACAGATAAAGAAGAAATACAGAGCCCAAGGCTCTCCAAAATGGGAACAAATATGAAACTATGTGTAGAACGCGAATAAAAAAGTATAGAAGACAAATAAGAAGCCACTAGAATAGTACATCTGACAGTAGAAGGCCCGAGATCTTCCTCCTGTTGGGTCTGTTACACTGCATATATCTGCCCGGTGTCGCGGCCCTGCGACACATCCTGGCTACCCTGAGCTGTCCCATCATGTTCCCTCTATGATCCTAGTGTATGGCTACCATGGCCACATACACCATCCCAGCCTACACGCCCTGATATATTCTAGTTCCCCGACTGGTAAAAAGCTACTGGTCCTGCCCCCGTACGAGGATTCTTCACAAAACCCCTCTCACTAGCCGCTGGTGGAAACGCCTTGCAAAATCGCTGAAGATAACCCATATTTTCAGAAGCTCGGAACACCACTGGGTCTCATAGACACTGAGGTATCTTGTGACCATCCCTACCACACTGGTAGCACATGACCTGGCCACCTGAAACATTCTTCTGGATGGAACTTCCACCCTGAGATATGTCCATATATCTCTTCCGCTTACCTATAGAAATAGTACCAGAAACAGGTGTTGGGCCACCCTGTCCCACACCAATACCTTCTCACAGGTCCCTCTCTGTAAACTGTACATGGTTCAAAATATCATGTACTGATGGAAACCTAAAAACATTCACCAGTGCTCGGATGTCATATCTGAGACCATCGTCAAAGCTTCTGGATCTCAGAATCTCATCGGCCACCAGAACGAGTTCAAAATGCTAAAGATCGATGAAACGAGAACAATGATCCATCACTAACATAGTGCACTCCTACAGGTTCATAAAATCTCAAGCTATATCTACCCATAGAGTCCTTGGGAAGAATAAGTCATAGAAGGAATTATGGAAATCATCCCACACCATGTCTCTGTGATGTTCTGACTGGATGGTAACATCCCACCACCTCTTGGTGAAATCATGCAGCATATAAGTTGCGAGCATGACCCTCCACCCTGGAGGCTTCTATAGGTGCTAGAAAATAGTCTGCATCGACCTCAGCCAAGAATTCACAGCCCATGGTCTTCCATCCCCTAAAAACGTAGGCGGAATCTGCTGCAGGAAGATACAAGTCAGCTCGGCCATAGATGTGGCAGCTGGCGGTGCCCCCTGAAAGGTCTGCCTGAATCGCATAAGGCCTTCACGGAACAACCCCTCCATGCCTATGTCTGGTATAACGGCTGGAGTTCCATCTGGCTCTTCTGGAGTATCCACTGGTTGCCCACAACCTACCATCTCTAGAGTATAATCATTGTTTCTCCCTTGGTGAACAACACACGGTCGTCCCGGCAGCATGACTTTAGAAGGTCAAACACACACCTTATATCCAGATTATCACAGTCTGAAAACAAAAGAACCAAAAGGGTAACAGGAGGAAGAATCCATTTAAAATTTCACAACAAGACAATACAGCATGAATATTGACTACATGACATGTATAAAACTTTTAATCCCCTGTCCCGGTCCTTCTAAATGGCCAAGCCACATGGCTCACGTTAAACAAACACTACACGGCGTATATATAATCTACATGACATGTATGGTTTAATTTTCCAACTGCCTGTGTCATTTTTGACACCGCCAACTACTCAGATTGATACTACATGTTGTGTTACACACGCACATGGCGTGTACACCACTCCGTCTGCCCATCCACATGGCTATGTCCACACAGTCTGTCCTCGGAAAATGCCCCACGGCATGTCCCATAGATACATGGCATGTACTAGATGAGCTTTGCCGACCTGTGTTGTTAGTTACATGACCAGATACACGGATCACACAACACGACGTGTTCCATACACACACGGTGTGTACACGAAAGGATTACACTGAACTGTGTTGTTATTCACACGGCCGGATCCCAGGTCATTCTACACGGCATGTTTCTACATTAGACACGACGTGTATGTCTTAAGGTCTCCTCCATCCATGTTGTTAGTTACACGGGCGGACTCTAGGTCAACACTACACGAGATGTACATCCAATACACTGTGTGTTCGACCCAATCATTTTCCTTCCCCGTGTCCCTACCCACACATTCTATGACACTAGAAGGACTACAAATCGTGTACATAGGGTACACAGAGTGTACTCAAAAAGTTTTATTTTCTTCCTGAACAGAGGAACATACATGGCATGTTTAAGGTACTACATGGCCTATATACTATGTTTCTGGACAGTATGCCTTAGAAACATCTTATGATCCTAGAAAATACTTAAAAAAACACCTATGTTTCAAATTCTGATATGTGAGGTCCTATACTCCCTAAGAATCTGTGTTTGACATCTTATATGCATTATAACCGGATAAACCGTCAATGATCCACCAAATTCCAGACAATGAGGGCCCATAATCCCCAAAAACCAAAGTTTGGCATCCATACTATAAATATGCTCAAAAATAATACCCTATCAAATAGCAGGTATCTATCAAAGCAGTTATCACAAATGCATGCTTTTACTAGCACAACATCTATCAAAACAACATGCAAGATCTAATGCACCTACATGGATTTGGAACTATGCATGGCATGTGATTTCTAACATGTTCCTAAATGATTAATGAGATAGAATACCCTCATATCATCGGGTTTCAACTAAATAGAACCAACGAATAATTAATAAACCGCACAATCACAAGTGTGTCACCCTTCGGTGAAAATCAATTCAACTGTAAAATTGCAAATTCAGAAAAATTGCAACACGAGGTAAATTGGATTTTCCCTGTATAGGGTTTCACTATGCCTGGGCACAACTTATTACCAACTACCTTTGTCATCCTATCCCTAGCTAAGGCTCCAAATAGTTAGATAAAGAAACGAAACCTCCCTCTGATACCACATTGTAACGTCCCAGGCCCGGGTGCCACTCCACGGGTGCCTGAAACCCGGTTTGTCACACGACCTCAAGCACATTTCCCCAAACACCAGAGGCTGTCGACAAGCAGCGAGGGCCTAGGTCTGATAGTGGGGAAACTATAACCTCATTTTTCAAAGTGTATCGCCACGGAATTAAATATATAACATACAACTATAGTGGAAGAAATGAACAATACACATGGAAAATAAACAACTACAGTAAATGATAACCAACAGTTATATAGATAATGATGAAACACATCTCATGTTCTAATAAAACATCTAGAACAAGTTACACAAAAATATTGTACAGTAAAACACATAGTACAATAAAACAAAACAAAATAGTCAGTAGCATCGTGAGCCTAATCCCAGTCCCATGCTCCCATACTGCTCAGCAGCAATCAAGTACCTGTATAAGGACCCTTGCCTTTATCCACACCTGCATAAATGTAATCTGTTTGGGACAAAGACATGACCCAAACTGGGTGTGAGAAGTAATACCAGTAGGCACCCACCAAAGGACCGTGCCCAACTGTGTGAAAATAGGCAACAATAGTATGCAGTAGTAAATAAAATAAACTATGCAGTACTCAAAAGTAACTAACATTACCAGTTATATTCAAATTGTATTATTCCTTTGATCTTTCATTATAAGAAAACCACCACAATGAATTTCTATATAAACTGCCAGTGTCCTCAGACAAGAAATCCCCAACCCATAGGTAATCAGAATCATAACCCGCAGGTAATTTCCCATAGGCATAACAGAGATTTCCCTCAGGTGTACAAAGTGACACCCTCAGGCACAGATTCTATTGCCTACAGGCACGGAAGAAGATTCCCTCAGGCTAAAAGATGCACTGCCCTCAGGGTAATAAATACAATGCCCTCGTGATAAAAAAGTAATGAGTCCATGCCCAACATGTAAATTATAAGTAGACAGACAATTCCTCTCAATGAAAAAGTAATGCGCAAAATTTACATGGCATACCATCGAGAATTCTGGCCAAATGGATAAACAGAGGAACGCAACCCCAGGGTGGTCCTAGATCCAAGAAGCGACCCAAAACAACAATTTATTATCACATAAAAATTACCTATACAATTCTTGGTATTTAATTCAAAACGGAATTATCCATAAAACACCCCATTCATTGGTGCATATCATAACGATATAAAAATGCACATCTTTTTGAAAATTAAAAACCAAGCCACCTAAATTAAACACCCATGATCAGTATACTTGAAGGTCGCTTCCAGAAACGCCCAATAACGACGTAGATATGACATTGAAGGAAACACGTTAATACTCAAATAACTTCCATTGGTGGATTTGATGGATGAACGACTGATTAATAATGAATACAGTCCAAATAAATATAAAACATTCTTGTTGATATATATCATGAATATAATCTCTTTCACAAATGCATAGATATCACTATTTATTTAAAATTAGAATATCCTTTATAATAATGTGAATCCCTTATGATAAAATCCATATAGTGACATTTAGAGTCGTTGAGTGATTCTTTAACACAAAAGGGTTTATTGAAATCACCACAAAATTGATATCTGGACTAGTAGAGTTGTTCCCAGTTATGATGACTATATATCATTATAAATGCCAAAAATCATCATGAAACAAAAACCTTATATATATCCCCTCCATTCTAAACTTATTTTGAATACCAAACCTTTTTGTTTTTGAGAATTTCTCCCTTTTCATGAAACCCCTAATATTCATGATTGAGATTTAAAATCTATCACCAAATATAACCAACCATTATGACATCACATCAATTAGGCTTATGAGGGACTCCAATAAAATAGAGATGACATACAGGAATTCCAAAGTAATTAAAATGAGAATATGGCGATCTGAGGAACATGATGGTTCACAAAGAAGTGAACCATTGTGATAATCCACCAATAGGAACAATGACCCAATCCAAGGCTGGGGCCCTAGGTTTTTTGAAGCATACTAATTTTTGAAACACATGATATCCATGAGGACACCATGTATGATGATACAAACCATTTTGTTCCTCCAATGTTCATGATTCACCTCTGTTCAGATTCTCCCATGTTCCACCCACATTCTGACACCCCTTCATGATTGTGATGTTCACGGGGCCCCCATTCCAATCCAAGGCTGGCTCAATTGCATCGCAAGCCTATATGTGAATGATTCCACCATCTAATATATCCCACATAAGCATTAAAATTTATCCCTAGGATTCCATAAGAAATGTATCAAGTAATCAGAAAATTCCTATCAATTTTTTATTTTAATCATAGGGAAACTAAAATCGATATGCTAATTGGAAACTAATTCACAGTTGTACCAACAACATGCCCCCACCAATGTCACAAGTGAAGTCGTAACATAAAACATATCGCTGAGTTTTGAGTTTCCGCTCGACCAAATTCCATGATGTAAAAATTTATAGCCCCACAACATAGTATCATGAAATTAAAATTCCTAATAATTTCCTCAAAACAAGATGTAAAACAATGGACATACCCTACATGATTAACACCAGACTACTAATGTATGATTTCCGTGGGTTTCTAACCTCTCATACATTGGTGAAAAAGCCTCTTATTCTATTTATATTCCCTATGTAAAACCCTCTCCACTATCATATGAGAATCCCTATTATTATGTGTTCATTCTATGTATAATCCCCCAAACATACCTCATAGACACACTTTTTATGAAAAACAATCCATAACAGATGATGCTAA
This sequence comes from Viscum album, assembly GCA_963277665.1. NCBI lineage: Eukaryota > Viridiplantae > Streptophyta > Magnoliopsida > Santalales > Viscaceae > Viscum > Viscum album. The sequence goes on along the minus strand of OY728158.1, from coordinate 1,375,523,388 downwards.
TCCACCTGGATAGGTCCAACACACAACTATTAATTGCTATATTGATATATGTTGGTTTTGATCCTTGTATTCAAAATAGGTCATGTAAAACTCCCCTCTATGTTTTAATTCAAAAAATGATAAACTATTCTTTTTTGAAATCATCCCTCCTATGAAAACACCTCATGAATCTTCCACATCATTGAATTGTGACCCAAAACTAAAGATCTATTTCCATTAGGGGTTATAATTCTTTAGAAAGATTATTGTAACATCTAACATGAAAGGAAAACAAATACCAGACCCACATCCATGCGGTGTTATATTCATAACATTATATTTCCCTCCATTACATGTTTTGATCCATTGGTAAACTATGTTCCACTAGAATAATCCCTTCAATGAATGCCCCTCCTGGATCTATCTCTATAAGATATTTTGACCCCAAACTGTGAATCATCCCCCATGGGGATTTTTAATTGAGTAGTAATATATTAATATGTCACATATTACGTTTAAGGGTTCACAAGCCCGATTCAACGCCATGATTGGTTCTTATCCGCTGCTCTAGGTCCACATCCATGTGTTGTTATGATCCAATGTAAAACTATTTAGTTATGAAATTTTACCTCATAAGAAGACAACTATAATATCTTTACCCCTAAGGCATATGGATTCAAAATTGATGATCCATAACCACATGGAAATTTCTTCGAAAAATCTAGATCTACCTGCATTGGGCTTCCTAATCCATCGGTATACTATTCATGTGTGACATATTTACACCTATGAATTGACTTCATAGTTCTTCGTAGAGTTGGAATTATGATCCACAACACTGGATATTCCTCTATGGGTAATTATGGCTCATTTGTAATCAAATGATGTATGATATCTTCCCTCTTAGGGATAATCCTCATGAATTCGTGTCTAGTAGAGTTGTGATGCAAAACTTTTGTTTAAAATCTATTGGTAGATTTGATTAAATGGTAAAATATTCTGGTGTGAAATCTCTCATCCAGGAGATGAACCATTGAATCATGTTTTATGGGATTTTATGATCTACAACTTTTGATATTCCTCTGTGGGTTGTTCAAATCCATTGTTATATAATTTTTGTTTGAAATATTATCATAATGGGATACAGATCATGGATTCACCTCCTTGAGGCATTCTGATCTAGAACTACTAATCCTCTTCCATCAGTTATTTCAAAATAAAAACCCATCAGTAAATGAAGATAAAGCCATTCCTTGATCTTTCATAATAGGGCATGTTGATCCATCTTCACAATATATTATATAATATCCACAATCTACCTCAACAAGATGTTTTTATCGGTCTACAATTTATTTATAATAAGTGACTTGTCCCATACAATATACCACATGAAATATACATGGTACACTTGAGGTAAACATACCTTGAATAATAACACCCCATGCATTAAATACCTAATGACTACATTATATGCCTTCTTCTCTACACCAATGATTCCCCATATGAGATTATCTCTAAATAAAAAGATTTATAGGTGACCAATATTCACAATATCTATAAATTTATTCTGATTAACATTCTGAATACATCTCAAAATAATTTCTAATTCCATTCCATGAAATAGGTAATGTAATTAACTGGTATCCATATAAATATGGAACAAAAAATGAGTTTCATGAACATGATGTAAATTTTCATGGATATATTGACATAGAAACGAGATCCAAGGAGGAATCCATGGAAGGAGAAACTAACATACCATTGAACTATTTCAATATTTTAGTGTAAAAAGATGATGAATGTCATAAAATATGAGTACCTTTATAAAGTTAGATTATGAGGATATAGAATCCAACATGCACATTGGATGAGTTGGAAGCCCATACAAAAGTGCTTGAAATTGAAATGGTGAACCAAATGTGAATGTATTCATCTCAATATGGGGATTAGTCATGCAATGTCAATTAGCAAATTAAAATTTCACCAAATCTAGATATCCATAGCCAGATCCATCCATTATATCATTGGTCCAAAAATGAACTGATATGACCATTAGTGATTTTAGGATTAGTAATAACCGATCTACTTCATCATTTGGGTGGATCCTTATCTTTGTTAGAATATTGGATGATATTTGTGAATAGGGAATGACTATTACATTACCTATGTTGAAGGGTGAATACATGATCCTTTAATAATAACTATCTCAAAAATCAAATACCCGATTATTATATGCTCGAGTGAAAGAGAAACAATGATGTCAAAATTCTGCAAAACTCTGCATTCCGCCTGACATCTTCCATGGATTATTACGAAACATTATATATCAGGAACCTAAAACTCATATCACCATATATCTTCATCCATCAGAGGATTATCCACACTCTCATATGATTGTATGATCAAGGGTTAATTAGTATAAGGGATATGGACCTCTAGGATTTGGAGGTGACACTTCTTTTTCAAAGACCCTTTCATCAAGGGTCATACATAGGAAAAAAATTGTTATATTATTGTAATGAACTATATTTTTTCCACTAATCAATGTTCGTTGATCATTCTATCTACTAAAATAAAAAGGTAGGGGATTTTTGGGTCATGTCATCCATGACCACTGCCCAGGAGTGTAACGTCCCGGGCCTGGGTGCCACTCCACGGGTGCCCCGAACCCGGTTGGGCACAAAACCTCAAAAGAATTTACCCAAATTCCAGAGGCTGCAGAATAGCAACGAGAGCCCAGGTATGATAGTGGGGAAACTATGCCCTCATTTTTTAAATTGTAGCGTAGTGGAATAAAATAAATAACATACAACAACAGAGGAAGCAATAAATCATACACATGGAAAATAAACAACTGCAGTAAAAGATAACCAACAGTTATATCGATAATGATTCAACATGTCTCATGTTCTAAGAAAACAGCAAGAACATGTTATACAACAATACAATACAGTATAATACAAAATACAACAAAACAATACAAAATAGTCCGGAGCATCACGAGCCTATGCCTGATCCCATGCTCTTATACTCCTCAGCAGTAATCAAGTACCTGTATAAGGACCCTTACCCATATCCACACATACAGAAATGTAATCTGTTTGGGCCAAAGGCATGACCGAAACAGGGTGTGAGAAATAATCCTAGTAGGCACCCACCAAACGCTCGTGCCCAACTATGTGAAAATACACAACAATAGTGCGCAGTAGTAAATGAAATAAAATACGAAGTAATAAAATGTAACTAAATATACCAATTATATTTCCATTTTATTATTTATTTAATTGATCAATATATGAAAACCATCACATTGAATTTCTATGTAAATGGACAGTGTCCTCAGACACGCAAACCCTTCCCCTCAGGTAATCAAAAACGTAACCTTTAGGTAATTGCACACAGGAATAACAGATATTGCCCTTAGGCATACAAAGTGTCGCCCTCAGGCATAGAGTCTATTTCCCACATGCACAGAAGAAGTTTCCCTCAGGCTAAAACATACACTACCCTTAGGCTACGCAAAACAACGCCCTCGGGCTAAACAAGTAATTAGTCCATGCCCAACATGTAAATAATTAGTAAGCATACAATTCTTCTCAAGGAAAAAGTAATGTGCACAATTAACATGGCATACCCTCGGGTGTCCTGGCCAAATGACTAGACAGAGGAATGCACCCCTGGGGTTGTCCTGGATCCAAACAGCGATCCCAAACAACTATTTATTATCACATTTAAATTACCTATACAATTCTAGGTATTTAATTCAACCAGGCCTCAGCCGTACGACACCCCATTCATGGGAGCATATCACAACCGTACATGGAACGCACATCAGTGGAAATATTAAACACCAAGACACCTACCTTAAACGCCCCTGATCAGTAGACTCAAACGTCACTTCAAGAAACGCCCAAGATCGATGTAGATCTATCATAGAAGGAATCCCATTCGAACTCAAATAACATCTATTAGAATAAGAATTGGCATGAACTACGCAAGGAGAAGGGAGGTTTTACTAGTGGAGTTCCAACGTTTTCGATGGAAGCGGAAATGGATTCCTGACAGTCAATATAGAGGACCACGAAGGTTTGGCCATCCTCTCATGAGCTCCCGTCCGGTTCTAATCCAGTCTTGTGAATAGGGTTGTCTACTTCTCATTTTATTCAAAAAAAACAATGTACACAACGTGTACATTGGAATATAAAACGTGTACTTTCCGCATTTAACTGTTTCTCTGGCGGCACTGCCAAACTTTTCATCCATCGACATGAGTATACTGTGTTTATTCCCTACTACACGGTGTGTACTGTCGCCCAGCTGGCATCCGCTCCCCCTGCCTTACTATTTCATCTGCCGAATCACTACACGGCGTGTAAAGGACCAATACACGTTGTGTAGTCGTTTTTTACACCCGTAGTCGCCAACATGGAAACACACCCTATGTACTCATCCCACACGGCCGAAGTACACAGAAAGTGGAAACGTACACGGCATGTATTCCCAAAATTTAGGATTTTCCCCCATTTTCCTTATTTTCTCAAAATCACATAAGGATATGAGAAAAGAAGAAACACGTAGCTCAAAAGTAAGAACTGGGTTTTTAAAAACTTCCCCCCTTAAAGCAATTCATCCCCAAATTGACCTTCTAAGGGTTGTGAAGATATAGCCATGAACAACTCCAGCCACTGAGCATGTATGTCAGTCTCCATCTCCCAGGTTTTGTCCTACACTCGGCCATGCTACCATAGCACCCGTACGAGAGGAATTGACTTGCCATAGGGAACATTTGTGCTCCTATCGATGATTCTAATTGGATGCTTCTCAAAGGACGCATCTATGTCAAGCTCAACCTCCTCGGGAAGAAAATCGTGAGACAGGTCTGAATGATAGCGGTGCAAATGAGATACATGGAAGACGTCGTGCATGGCTCAGTACCTCTATGGTAACTTCAACCGATAGAAAACTAGTCTGACGCTCTTCAAAATCTCAAATGTCCCCTCATACCTTGGTGAATGTTTACTGTGTCTCATGACCCACCTGTGCCCCATCCTCCATGAAACACATAAGAAAAACTGATCATCAACCACAAACTAAAAGTGTGGTCTACGGCGATCAACATATTATTTATGACGAGACTGTGCAGTATCCATCTACTTCTGAATCAACTGGATCTACTCAGAAGTCTGCTGCAGGAGACATTGTCCCAGTAAAGCTGCCTCACCTGCCTCTAACCAGTACAAGGGTGATCGGCATCACCTACCATATAAATCCTCGTAAGGTGCCATCTATATAGTTTCCTAGAAACTATTATTCTAGGAAAACTAGACAATGGGTATATGCTTCTCCCAAGAGCCCCCAAAGTCTAGGACCCATGCATGCAGCATGTTCTCTAGAACCTGTATCATACGCTCCTACTGGTCGTCGGTCTGAGGGTGGTAAGATGTTCTCAGAAGCACCTGTGTAACCAGCACCCTCTGAAAACTCTTCCAAAAGCGAGATGTAAAATAGGCATCCCTATCTGAAATGATAGAACAAGGAACCCCATGGAGATGTATGAACTCTCAGATATACAAATTCCCAATATCATCTTCATCGAAGGTCTCCTTGATCGGAAAAAAGGGAGCTACCTTTGTGAGTCTATCCACAACAACCCACACTACGTCATTGCTTCAAGGTGACCGTGGAAACCCAGTCATGCAATCCATCACGACATCATCCCATTTATACTCTGGAATGGGTAACTACTGTAATAGTCCAGCTGGTCTCTGATGCTCTTCCTTCACCTGCTAACAGGTGGAATGTCTCGTAACAAAACCAGCTACATCTCTCTTCATACCCGACCACCAGTACTGACGTCTCATGTCATGGTGCATCTTGGTAACTTCAGTATGAACTGTCCAAGATAAAGCATGAGACACCCGCATCATCTCCTCGCGTATATCCCCTAGAACCCACACTCGTCCATGGAAACACAATACTTCATCATCGCCTATCGTCCAACCAGGAGTAGGGACCTCACTGGTCACTGACTCTCATAAAACATTGCGTTCTGAATTAGTTAGTTGTCTCATCCTAACTCTATCCAAGAGGATATAAGTCCCAAATAACGATGAAATATGGACCTTCCCTTGACTATCATGCACCTCCAAATGCATCTCAGAAAACAAAGCCATAAGCTTCCATTCACCATTGGCCTCCTGCACTGCCTGTATATGAGTCTTCCTACCCAGTGCATCAGCTACTGCATTATTTTTACAAGGTTTTTAGGAAAGCTCAAAATCGAAGGACTGAAGGTATTCATCCCAGCTTCGCTGTATCAGGTTCATGTCACGCTAGGTAAATATGTACATGAGAATTTTTTGGTCTGTGAATGACACAAAATTTTCTCCCAAGATATAATGTCTCCAACATCGCCACACATGAACAACTGCAGCCAACACGAGATCATGTGTCGGGTAGTTCCTCTCATGTGGCCTCAACTGCTGAGACCCGTACAAAACTGCTCGATCAGTCTACAACAACAAAACTCCTTTCACAATACCTAATGCATCAAAGTAAACTATATAGATCTTCCCCTGCTCTGGGAGTATCAGGATAGGTGCTGATGTCAATGTTCCCATCAACTTCTGGAAGGCTATCTCGCAAGCTTCTGACAAAACGAACTATACACCATTCTTAGTCAAACCCATCAACAACGCTTCTAATCGGGAGAAGTCATGTATAATGAATCTGTAATAACCAGATATCCCCATGAATCTTTGTATTTCAAACACGTTCCTAGGATTCTCCCAGGAAACTACTGCTCTCACCTTCTCTGGGTTTACCGCAACTCCTGCCTCTAAGATGATATGACCCATGAAATGAATATGGTCCATCCAAAAGTGGCACTTTTAGAGTTTATCATATAACTTTTTCTCTCACAATGTAATCAATACATTCTCAATATGGGTTTTATGGTCGTGTCGAGTGTGAGAGTACACCATGATATCTCCCACAAATACCACAACAAAAGAATAAAGATAAGGATGGATCACATGATTCATCAGAGCCATGAAAACAGCTTGTGTGTTTGTGAGTCTGAACGGCATCACCATGTACTCATATAAACCATACCTACACCTGAAGGTTGTGAGAGTTATATCAGATGGTCTAACATGCAACTAATGATATCTGGATCTCATGTCAATCTTCAAGAACACTCGTGCGCCTTGAAGTTGATCAAAAAGATCATCCATCATCGGCAAGGGATATCGGTTCTTGACTGTCAACTAGTTCATATTATGATAATCCACACAGATTCTGAGGGTATCTTCTACCTTCTTCGCATAAAAGGACCGATGAACCCCAAGGAGAAGTACTGGGTTGGATAAAATCCTTTGACTGTAACTCCTTTAACTGTAACTTGAGCTTCCATAACTCATGTGTATCCATCCTATAAGGAGGAATGGATACTGGTGCCGATCCTAGCACAAGCTCAATAGAGAAATCCACCTCAATGTCGTCTGCGAAGGCATCCCTAAAACGTTCAACTACTGGAGGGAAAACCTTTTAAAAAGTCCCATGATCATCCAGATATAAGCTCACAAAATGGGATGTGATACCACCACACCCATGATGCTCTGGTCTATCTTGACTCTCCTGAATATCACACTCACCCTTGTATAGAGACTCTCCACCCTCTCGTGACGTGAAATGGACCCTGCGACGATAGTAGTCCACAACAGCTCGAAAGGGAACCAACCAGTCCATCCTAAGAATGACATCATAGCTTATCATCTCTAAGACAGAGAGGTCCGAATAAAAGTGACACCCACCAACCTCAAGGGGGATCTACTTGCACTGACGCACACCAGCCGTTCTAATCCCCAACGGAGTGTCTAGCTCCATAATAGTAGAAGAAGACGAAACACAGAGCCCAAGGATCTCCACAACGGGCAGAAATATGAATCTATGTGTAGAAACCATATCAAAAAGTATGGAAGATATTACAAAATATACTAGAACAGTACCTCTGACAATAGAATGCCTGGGATCTTGCTGCTGCTGGGTCTGTTGCACTGCATATGTCAGCCCAGTGCTGCGACCCTGCGACATAGCCTGGAAACCCTGAGTTGTCCAAACCTGTTGCCTCTGAGATCGTGGTCTATGGATACCACGACTTTTCCACCATCCCTAAACGAACACCCTGATGTATTACAATTCCTCGACTGGTAAGAAGCTTCTTCTCCTTCCCCCACATGCGAAGTTTTCACAGAACCCCTCTCACTCGCCCCTGGTGGAAATGCCTAGAAAAATCACTGCAGATGACCCATCATGCCACAAGATCGGCACTCCACCAGGTCTCATAGACACTAATGCCTCTTGTGCCCCTCCTTTCCACACTGGTAGCACATGACCTGGCCACCTGAAACATTCTTCTCGCTGGCACTACCACCCTAAGATAAGTCCATTTGTCTCTTCCTCTTACCTGTAGAGATAGTACCTGAAACTAGTGTTGGACCGCCCTGGCCAACACCACTAGCTTCTAACAGGTTCCACGCTCTAATCAGAACCTAGTTCAAAATAGAATATACTGAAGGCAACCTGAAAACATTCACCAGTGCTCAGATGTCATATATGAGACCATCTTCAAAGCGTCCGGCTCTCAGAGTCTCATCACCCACAAGAACAGGTAAAAACACTGAAGCTCAGTGAAACGAGTAGAATAAACCATCACTGACATAGCACCTTGTTGCAGGTTCATGAACTCTCGAGCTCTATCTACCCTCAGCGTCTCTGGGAAGAAGAAATCATAGATGGTTGTCTGGAAATCTTTCCACGCCATGTCTCTGCGATGTTTTGATTGGGTGGTAACATCCCACCACCTCTTGGTGAAATCACACAGCATATAAGTCATGATCTTGACCCTTTTCCCTGGAGGCATCTCAAGGTGCTCGAAAATAGTCTGCATCGACCCCAGCCAACACTCTGCAGCCTGAGGTCCGCCATCCCGTGAAAACGTAGGTAGATGATACTGCTGGAAGATACGAGTAAACTCAGCCATAAATGTGGCAGCCAGTGGTTCTCCCTAAAAGGTCTGAATGAATCGCAAAGGTGTTCACAGAATGGCGCCTTCGCACCTGTGTCCATTATAATGGCTGGAACCGCATCTGGATCTACTGGAGGATCCACTAGTAGACCATGTCCTACCATCTCTAAAGTATATTCTTTTCCTCTCTCTTGGTGAACAACGCATGGTCGTCTTGGCGGCATGACTCTACGAGGTCAAACACACAGCATAGATCAAGATTATCACAGTCTGAATATAAAGGAACCAAAAAGGTAATAGTATAAAGAAGGAATTTAAAATTTCACAACAAGACTACATGGCATGTATACTTACTACACGGTGTGGACCTGACTTTTCTTCCCCTTTTCGGGTCCTTCTACATGGCCAAGCCACACAACTCCCATTAAAATAAAACTACACGGCGTGTATGGTGTAATTTTCCAACTGCTCGTGTCATTTTCGACATGGCCTACTACTCTTCTTGATACTACACGGCGTGATACACCTTCACACAGCGTGTACACCACTCCGTCTTCCCAGCCACACGGCTAAGTCCACACGGTCTGTCCTCCGACAAGACCACATGATGTGGCCCATAGGTACACAACATGTACTAGACGAGCTTCGCTGACCCATGTTGTTAGTTACACGGCCGGATACACGGCTCACACTTCAAGGCATGTTCCATACACACACGACGTGCCCGAAAATATTACAATGACCTGTGTTGTTAGTCACACGGCCAGATCCCAGGTCATTATACACGGCATGTTTCCACAGTAGACATAGCATGTATGTCTTTTGGTCTCCTCTATCGGTGTTGTTAGTTACAGGGGCAGACTCTAGGTCTACACTACATGGAGTTTACATCCGGTACACAGCGTGTTCTCCCCAACCATTTTCCTTCCCCGTGTCCCTACCCACACAGTCAATGACACGGGAAGGACTACGTGGCATGTACTCAAAAAGTATTCTTTTCTTCCCGAAAAGATGAACATACATGGCATGTTTAAGGAACTCCACGGCGTGTATTCTTGGTTTCCAGATAGTATGCTTAAGAAACTTCTCTGGATCCCAGAAAATACTGAAAAACAACACCTAAGTTCCAAATTCCTATCCATGAGGGCCCATATTCACCATGAAAAAAAGTTTGGCATCTTATATGCCATATAACCGGATAAACCGTCAATGATCCACAAAATTCCGGTCAATGAGGACCCATACTCCCCAAAAACCAAAGTTTGGCGTCCATTCTATAAACAGGCTCAATCAATAATACCCTATCAAACAGCAGGTATCTATCAAAGCATATATCACAACAACATGATTTTACTAGCACATCAACTATCACAACAACAAGCAAGATATAATGCACCTACATGGCATGGAAACAATGCATGGAATGTGATTTATAGCATGTGCCTAAATGATGCATGAGATGGAATACACTCATCTCATTGGGTTGCAACTAAATAATACCCATGAATAATTTATAAATAGCACAATCACAAGTGCATCACCATTCGGTAAAAATCAATTCAACTGTAAAATTTCAAAAGCAGAAAAATTGCAACACGAGGTAAATTGGTTTTTTCCTATACACGGGATAGCTACGCCCAGACACAACATATTACCAACTACCATTCTTGTCATGTCCCTGACTAAGCCTTAAAATAGTAAGTCAAATAAAAGAAACCTCCCTCTGATACAACATTGTAACGTCCTAGGCCCGGGTGCCACTCAACAGGTGCCCCGAACCCGATTGGTCACACGACCTCAAGCGCATTTACCCAAAATCTAGAGGCTTCCGACTAGAACTGAGGGACCAGGTCTGATAGTGGGGAATCTATGCCCACATTTGTTAAAGTGTAGCGCCACAGAATAAAATAAAAAACATACAACAATAGCGGGAGAAATAAACCATACACATGGAAAATAAACAACTACAGTAAAAGATAACCAACTGTTATATAGATAATGATGCAACATGTCTCATGTTCTAAGAAAATAGCCACAACATGTTACACAGCAATACAGTAAAGTACAATATAGAGTAAATCAGAACAAAACAAAACATTAGGTAGCATCATCAGACTAAGACCGGTCCCATGCTACCCTACTCCTCAGCAACAATCAAGTACCAGTATAAGGACCATTTCCCTTATCCACACCTACAGAAATGTAATCTGTTTGGGCCGATGATATGACCTAAACAGGCTATGAAAAATAATCCCAGTAGGAACCCACCAAAGGCACGTTCCTAACTATGTGAAAATATGCAACAGTAATGTGCAGTAGTAAATGCAATAAACTACGATGTACTCAAAAGTAACTAAATTTACCAGTTATATTGACATTTTATTATTCATTTAATCGTTAATTATAAGAAAAACACCACAATGAATTTCTATGTAAATGACCAGTGTCCACAGACACACAAACCCTTACCCTCAGGTAATCAGAAACGTAACCCGCAAGTAATTTCCCACAGGCAAAATATATATTTCCCTCAGGAATACAAAGTGTTGCCCTTAGGCACAAAGTATATTTCCTACAGGCACAAAAGATGTTGCCCTCAAGATAAACGAAGCACTACCCTCATGCTAAGAAAAACAACTCCCTCGGGATAAACAAGTAACCGGTCCATGCCAAAAATGTAAATTAGTAGTACACATACAATTCCTCTCAAGGAAAATGTATTGCACAAAATATACATGGCATACCCTCCGGTATCCTGGCCAAATAGCTAAACAGAGGAATGCGCCCCCGGGGTGGTCCTGTATCCAAGCAGTGATCCCAAACAACCATTTATTATCACATTTAAATTACGTATACAATTCTATGTATTTAATTCAACAAGGCCTCATCCATATGACCTCCCATTCATGGGCTCATATCACCATGATATACCAAATGCACATCAGTTGAAAAATTAAACACTAAGCCACTTACCTTAAACGCCCTTGATCAGTATACTCGAACATCGCTTCTAGAAATTCCCAAGAACGACGTAGATCTGACATAGAAGGAAACAAATTCAAACTCAAATAACATCTATCATAAGAATAATTGGCACGAACTACGCAAGGATATGGGAGGGCTTACCCTTGGTGTTCCAATGTGATCGACAGAAGCAGAAATAGATTTCTGACGCTCAATCTGGAGGTCCACGAATGTTTAGCCATCTTCTCTTGAGCTCTCATCCGGTTCAAAGCCAATCATGTGAACAGGGTTGGATACATCCCATTTTATGCAAAAAAATGAAGTACCCAGCATGTAATTTTGACTACATGACGTGTACTTTCCTCATTTAACTATTCCTCTGGAGGCACCTCCAAATGCTTCAACCATCGACATGAGTATACGACGTGTATTCCCAACTACACGGCATGTACTATCACTGATCTGGCTGCCACTACCACCACCTTACTGTTTCGTCTGCCGACTGACTACACGACGTGTAAAGGACCACAACATGGCATGTAGTCGGTTTTTACACCCTTCATCGCCAACAAGGATACACACCATGTGTACTCATCAAACATGGGCAAAGTACATGGAGGGTAAAATAGTACACGTCGTGTAGTCCAAAATTTTTGGATTTTTCCCTATTTTCCTTATTTTCTCAACAACAATTAAGGAAAGGAGAAAATAAGAAACTCGTACCTCAAAAGTAAGAACCGGGTTCTTACAAGGAGCTACTTAGGATGTCTCCAATACTCCATTATCAATGTTAGCATTGTTTGACCACTCATGAAAATTAGAAGTTTGAATTCACACCTAAATTTATGACCCCTGTCTTAAGAACCCGAAACCAACATAGGGGGTAGTCTGAAAAAATTAATCAATAAGGGTAATCCTCTATAACATTAGTGTCCCCTTACAGTATCTGTGAATCCCTCCAGCACCCTATAATAGTCGAATATATATTTTTTATCTCCCAATAGGTATCATGACCAATGCTACATCATAGGTAGGGTGAGTTGAATATTTCAAGTAATATAATAAATAAAATCCATTAATGGAACTGTCAGGACAAGGTTCCATTGTGTGGAAGTCCTTTGAGAACCAGCACCAACACAAGCATTGGTCCTCCTAACTAATTCAACAACCTAGACAAGGGCATACCCATCATATAACTAGTAAAATTATAGATCCTCACCACTGAATAATCATAATAGAATGATATTCTACCCACTTATATGATATACAGAGAGGATTTAATCCCATCTCATTTGATAACCAATATATAGTTTCTTCTCATACATCCATTTCTAAACATATAAGTCCTTCCCATGTTGCTATCAACATTCATGAATATCCTCCTTGTGTTATTACCTACTAGAGTACATGCCCTCCCCAATCCATCACCAGTCAAAGAAGTGGTCTTCAACTCTTGAATGATATTAAACATAGTAGACATCCCCATATACCTATATTACAAATATGAGTTCTTCCCCACATTATATTCAACCCGAATAGAGATCCTCTTAAGGCGGAAAACTTTCCATTCCTTGAAAAACCATCATAACGTTCAAGAATTAAAAATAGTCATATAAGGAGAAATCCTCAGCCATATCATGCCCCAATGACCATTTTTTATAATATTTTGAGTGGATGGATATCATGATATTGTAATATCTTCCACATGTGATAGTGTCTGGATGGAAATCTAGACAGTTGATATTCTCTATCTTAAGAGCCGAGTTCTACAAGATTCCAAGATTCATCCACAGGAACATGTAAGAGGAATAAGTTCTCACCCACTTATATGGGATCATAGTGTGTCCATCTCTATCACCACCTATTACAGTATAAAATATTTTGGAGATTAATTTGGGTTTTGATTTTCCCATTCCAATGGTGGTAATTTTATGGAGCCACATATGATCATTACATCCCTCGTTAGTGATGTAGTGTTGAAAACATCATCTTATAGGGATGTGATTATGTGGTTAAAACCACCCCTAAGAGAGTTACATTATGGTAGTTAAAATATTCCCTATCCAAAGACTCATCTATTGCTAAACTAGCCACATAACCGATAATCATATATGTCTTCACCCCTCACTCATCCAGTGTTGACTAGATCATGATCCGACGAAGATCCAGACTCTTCCACAAATCATTAGGGCCTCGAGAATATTCATTCTAAAGACCAGATTTCTATAGTATTTTTGACAACTGTGACTCCATGCATCAACATCCTAGGATCCATTACTAATGTATTTGTCATGTTTTCCCACCAAATCATCTAGGTTATGCTTCACCGCTTTAATGATCATTAGTTTTCCTACCCTAGAATAAAGTAGAACCTCAATTCCATTGGAAAGTTGTGATTATGGTTTCAGATAACGAAACTCCCATTTTTACATTGACTTGATTCATTTTGCTAATAGAAAAACCTTCAATATAATGTCATTTAGAAAACTATAGTTCAAATCTCTGTCATGGAATAATAATCTACACATATACATATCATTAGCTAGGGCAACGTCACTGTTCTCCACTTCAAAAATATATTATTGTAGTGTGATCTCCCTGATGATGAAGATTGTTCTCCAACTACAATAATTTTTGTAAACATGGGCATCCAAAACCAATTATACGATCATAGGCATAGGGGAATCACCATAGGGATTAACAGAGAATTTATACACATAAGGGGAAACATAGTTTCCAACATACACTCGTGATGATATCCTCACATGTTAGTAGTGGAATTCATGGAGACTCTATCCCCCTATTTTAATATTTCATTCGCATAATACTTTCAAAAAAAGGAAGGTGAGTGTACAGTCCTCTGATCGGCATGAGGTTGCACCAAATATAGAGGTGAATGCCCACAAAATTTTCCAAAATGTTACACCTTGAGGTGAATAAATGGTTTAACACATATCACATTATTGATCAGTTATATAATTATCTATGAGATGCATTATATACTCCATTAGGAATACCAAAATAAATAAAATGATTGAAACCATATCTAGATCTTTTTTTCCTCGTACAATAATTCAAGATAGAATCAAGATTTTATGTAATCTGTTTGAGGTATGAGTTGTAAAACCCTACTGAGTAACATATTTTTCCACATTAGTATCCACGTTATTCATGTATTTGTGTTGATGATAATTCTATATATGTTTATGTCCATACAAATGCACTGGTTTCCATAGACCCTCTCTAATATAGGTACCCTCACAATGATGGCATGATATCTGCTCTCACCACTAATCTTGAATCCTTATAAATACAACAGTTCTTGATCCCTCCAAATAAAAATCCATACCTTTCATGGGTGAAAATATCATATCCCCAAGAGTTTTGAAATCATATACATTCCTCATTAAATTGGTTATGTGACCCATTTCATCACCTAGATTGCATTTTTTCGAGGTGAGGATTTATTTTGGTATCATTAAATAGCTGGTGGCTACCAAGATTTATATTTTTGTTCATACCATTGATCATCCATCATTATTCTAGTAAAACAATCTTCTCATTGTTTCCAATCATTGTTATGAAGTAATTAATAGATATTTACTCTATCGATTATGATTAACAATGTGAAATTCCATAATTACTTACGACTTCAGGTGCATGCAGATGTCTAATGACATTGTATAGTTTTCTAGTGGAAAAGCATCACGTACTAACAGAACATGTAGCAAGTTTAAGAGTATCTACATATGTTGTGTGTGTTGAATTTAATGATAGACCTAGTCCATACCATTATAAGCATAAACATTCAATTTATATTTTAAGAGTTCTCTAATATGTTTGATATTTATGAGGAAGACAAGTAGAATACTAGGAACTCATGTTCATTGCCACTTACACCCCAATGTGAATGAATGTAAAAAAATAAATTTCTAAATCCATATAAGTAGAGCAACCCAAGATTATGTAGTTTTCTCTATTTCTACAGATGATCCTAACAGAGTGTCGTATCATCAAGTAAATCCTAACAAAGATTAATATTGTTATGAACTACCTACCCAATCATATATTTCTAGATAAGAGATTTTGGCTTCATCCCTTCATCATTACAAGGATAACAATGTACCTTTTCCATAAATATGGAATCAAGAATATTCATTCAAGGATAAATAGAATTCAGGTTAATTATTATTCACTATAGAGAAAAAAACTAAAATGATACAAGAGTTCAAGAAGCCCTAGGAATGTTAACAAACTAACCACCCCGATCATTTCCCAAATCACAGGTACATTGAAAACCCCATGAAGGAATGATATGTGTTTAATGTTTTGATCAATGATTAGGTAGATCATGGTTTCTTCAAATTGGGTCATGTCTTGAAATATGTAACACATATATCGGCCAACACAAATAGTTAAAAAATGATCAAGAGAATAGTAGTCGACTTCTAGAAGAATGAAAAAGATGTATGGTGTCTAGGTAGATGGTTTGGTAGATTCATATTCCCATGGTTCCATTAATTATATTTTAGGTAGGCCAAAATCACTTTTAATTATCACACCTCCTTCGACCACTAACTATGTGTCCATGTCACAGCCCTTCCGGACTCAAAAGAATAGGGATAAAAGGCATACAATAGATCATATCCCATAGATTGTGGTTAATCCACATTCCACCCTTGATGATATCATGTATCCGTAGTTTTCAATCATCAACAAGGTGTTTACAACACTGGATGAATTCATTGATGATGAGAAAGTGTACGATTCCATGATCTCCACCGAACAAGTCTACCAATTCTTGTTTCTTGGATGTGATGACTACCAACTAAACCACCTTAAATACCCCAGTTGAAACAATCAAAGGAGAGTCCAAGGACATGAATTTCATCATACTAATCATTCCTGTGCCTCAACCTATTTCATTCATTCTACAAATACAATGAATTAGGTATTGTGAAGGGATTAGTATGTGTCTTCACCTCATATACTCTATGAAATATGACAATATATATAACCATGTATGGTGATCAATAGATTAAGACATTAAAATTCCGAGATCATCCACATCTAGCCTATCCTTGACTCATTCATCCAAAATTCTATTTGTTGTGGATCAAATTAGGTCATCATGTTAGAAGCATGATAATTGCAGCACTAGAAATACCACATTGGATCATCTAGAACCATCCATTGTTTCCCAAAACAGGTAGTGAACCCTTTAGAAAATAACATACCATTGACATTGATGTAAAATATTTTGAATTACCACACATGTATACATGCATGAGTCTTGATTAATGAGGCCACCTGTTTGGAAAATTAAATGACTAATTCCATGAACATGAATATAAAAGTCTTCTAATGGTCAAAATGGAGGTATTCACCATAAATTCCTACTATGTAATGTAGGATAATAATAGGGAATTAAATTATATCATATCATTATATGGGGAAAGTTAGAGAGCCTTCATGCAAGGGTATATATGTCAGAAGTAAATTATAGGATAATTAAATGGAATGAGGATCCACTAGTGTCTTGTAAACACATGTCATGTGATCATCATAATCCTAAGCAACTCACTCCATAGGATATGGCTAGATAATTCATACATAACAGCCTCTTATATGATCATTCATTGATATTATATGATCATGTAGAAACCATGCGGTAGAGTCCATTTGAAGGTCCAATTTGGTAAAATGTTTTCAAGGAATTAATTATTGGAATGAAAAAATCATATCAACTTCAACAAAAAGCTGGGTAGGCCCTTGATTCATTTTCATGCTGTCATCCCCAATTTTTATCACTACTGCAAAAGTACTCCCTAGATGTTTCCACAGGGTAACTCTCAGGGGATGTATCCCTCTTTGATTATAATGAAGTCTGCTAAATGGATTTCATCTAATATAATCGTGAGGAATATAGTATTATAGAAACATGTTTTAGTGTATCAATGATCCCAATTATATAACATATAACACAGATAATATCTGGGTATACATGGATGATGCCATCATTCTTATGATTCCTTGATTAGTAGTCACAGTGATGAATTAAGTATTATTAATCATTTTCACTAAAAAAATTGGTTTGGAATCCCAAAAATGATGTAACAACCATATATTACCTCTTACTCTTACATAATATATGATCTGGTGACATAAGATGCCCCGCAACTATAAATTATATAGATTTTATCTCCATGGACCTCAGTCCATGACATTCCCTTCTATTCCACAAAGCATGGTATAATCAACAAAAGTCGACTCCCCAAAATCACATTGATATTAAAAATGGGACTTCCAGTCAGAGGCCAAGTTGAATTTTCAAAAAATCATCACTATCCATTGTTTCAGCATAGTAGGATGCCCACAACATGTTTTATTTTCCTACTAATGTAGGAAACTATGCCTCACCTATCTTAGCTGGCCCAGATGAACTACCATTTCATGTTAATTCTATTATATATGATGATGATGAATATATTTAAGACACACCTCCTACATTTAAATATGTTGTATCCACTACCATTGATATGTAGATCCATGTGATCCTCAGTATAGTGGTTTATATAAGGTAGATTCTAATCGGTGTGGCTATGTCCCCAGTGGAGAAACAATAATAAGTGGATTTTTGGAAACAACACTATGATATAATTCCATGAATTATGATGGGATTACATGACTAGAAACAATGATATTAATTGACAATCTTGGAGTCCCAATGTATCATAACATGTTGGAGATCCCTCATAGAAGATGCTCACATCCCATAGAACTATTGTTCAGGTAGAAGATGATAGCACAATCTGTGAAATCATTATTAGTGATAGAGCTACTGATTGATGATACTGTAGAGTTCTAGGAACTAACATTCAAGAATGGATATTCTAGGTAAAACAAAATATTGATGTCCATATTGATGATGAAGTCAATTCCTTCTGAGTGCCACAAAGGAAAATTAGCTATCAACTAATGCCATTTATATTGAAGAACTCTAATGACACTTATCGGAAGGTCACAAAACACATCATCAAAAAAATTCATGAGATGTTGGTGAAATTCTATGTGGACGGAATGGCGGTAAAATATCGATAACTTAATGAGCATATAATAGACCATGATAATGTGTCATTATTCCTCCACTCATGAACATTGATGATGGACACCTTTAAGGTTTCATTAGGGGTTACCATTAGGATGTTTCTTAGCATCTTTATATGATATAGAGGTAGAGAGATCAAACTATGTATAATCAAGTGTATCAGACAAATCCCTCCCCTATGAAATATTTGGTAGAGCCAAGGCCTCCAAAAAACATAGAATACTTAATATAATTCATCTAAAATCATGTTGGTGAGTGAAATAAATTCCCATGCCACATCAAGAAAGGCTCCATTTAACAGTGTAATGAGGTGTTCATGAATTCCCTTGAGTACATCATGAAGCTTATACTAGAAATATCATGTTTAGTTTCCACCCATTTTAGAGATGTATCAATTCCTTTATGTGACTAAATTGGAATGGTCATTCAACAACTTTCTCACTCAAAAAAACACGAGTCCTGTGAAAATAAATTATTTTATCTTTTACATGTGCTCCATGACAAAACAATAAAATAAATTTTTTTGTGAATATATTCCTTAACCATGTTTTCAATACATAAGCTATGAAATTATTTGTAACATAATGATACACAATATTTTCATATGTAGACATGATTAACTATATTCACAATGTCCCCATGTTGATAGTATGCTTCTCTTTCTAGATAGTGATCAATTAGTGGTTCGACATCGGGATTTTTACATATACTTCCATCTATGGTAACACATTGGTACAAATTTTGGATACCCATCCTACTCCCAATGAAGTTCCAATGGACTTTGACTTCCCAGATGAGGAAATTCTCTTGTTGTATCAAGCTATGATGTGTTAAAAGATGCATTTTTTTGGTTCTTTCTAGAGAAAAATAGGTATAGAGGTTAATTATACCCTTCACATCATTTTCTATGTTGGAAAATATAGTTCAAGGATCCATATTGGTGTTTTGAGGTGATTTTTTTCCAAAAACTTTCATGATGGTGAATCTATACTTTTAGTGTTGTCCAAACAGATGTTAAATGAGGCATTGATTACTAATGTCTTCTATAGTATTTGGCCTCAAAATTAGGAGTTTGTCTTATTGATAAAGATGGTTTTACACAAAGGAGTACATGAAAATCATTTCATAGAATACAAATATCAGTTTATAGAATGGGAATCATGGAGCTACCATATTTCATAGGACTATAGCTGTGCAGTGCAAACTAAAAAGATGATATGAAAAACAATAAACAAAAATAGGAAAAATAATATTTCCATATAGTATATTTGAATAGACCATATATAATAATTAGTTCTGAGGAAGCTCGTAGATTTTAGGAATCTTGTTTTGAAGGTATGATTTTCATTTCTAGTTTACATATGGTGTATTAAAAAACTGAAAAGTGTTTTTCATTATCATAATACATTGGTTGGTGTAAATTATCAAGGAATTATACAGACCACATAACACAGTTCATGGTATGGGATTTCTGGATTGATGTTTTAGGTAATTCTAATTAGTTGGTATTGTGAATATATTTACTTATATAAAATCACCTCATTAGATTTTTAGGATGTTAAAATATCATTATAGATGATCATACCTAGTGAGGTATGTATAAAAGAGTTAGTGAGGGAGAATTATGTGAATGTGAAATATTCACACAGGAGGATTCTATAGTGGATGAATTAGTTCTCATGGATAGTAAATAAAAGTTTATTGAGTGGATTTGTATCCCGTAATAAGAAATGGATCATTCCACAATGAATGTCTATGAGGCATCATGAACTTGTGAAGCAGGGGAGGTCCATAAAGAAAAATTCAGTCGTAAAACACTGATTCCATGGGGTGAAACACGGTACAAAAAGGATTCAAGGTAGTATGCAGAGGGTTCAATAAAGCTCATTGTAGGAGAAATTAAGTTTTCAAATAGAATATATGATATAATGAAATAAATTTACACAAACTAACAGTTATCAGAATAGTGTATTTCATCTATAAGGTAAAAAAAAATTTGGAAAATTACTTGAGAAACAATATTGATAGTCTCATGCAAGGATATAAAATAAACAATTACCTAGTGAAAAATATCATTGTATTATCATAATTTTGATGTAAAAGTATAATAATATAGAAGTAGTGAGATTTTTGAGAAAACATACAAAATAAGTTTATTCTCTACTATATCCAAGTTAATTAAAAGAATAATTAGAAAAAAATATAGATCATTACAAATCACGAGTTTTTAATTTTTGTTTCTATAGTATAAAGAGACCATTCTAGTTTACCTGATTGTAAATGTTTTGCATCTATGTGTTTTAATAGATGTGAAGGAGAATCCAATAAATAGAATCAAATGAGAATCAACCAACAATTAGGGATGCATTCATTATTGATAATAAAGTGACCTGCATGGTGATCAAATGTGAGTGGATATTTTAAATAAAACTGATAAAATGAAGATAAAGCAGGTGGTCCCTTCAACCGATAGTGTTCTATAGAAAGAGAGTCATAATGAGACCCTTGAAAAAATAGTTATATTACCAAAACATTATAAATTTCTCGATCATTGGAATATTAGTGATCTTGAATTAAAATAGATTTAGTATTAAGTCATATTATATTTAGTAAATCCATAAATTTTCCTTGTATTCTCCATGGATAAAACCTAGGAGGCCGAACCAAGTAAAATTCTAATTTTAATTATGTTTTTAATCCTTATTTAGTTTCTAGGCTTCATAATCAAATAATGTAACAAATGATAAGATGAATTTAAACACAAAAGATAAATTTGGTGTCCCTAATAATAAATAGGATAATATCTAGTTGTACATTGTGAATTCCCAAAATAATATCGATATTATAATTCACCCTTTATCAAGGTATATAGACCCACATTGGTCGTAAAAATTGGTATCAGAGTATTGGTTTATATTATCAATTTTTTTCTCAAAGATTTATTCAATGATTATTTCACTTACAACATGATTTCTTACATATAATAGTGTATCATGGAAATTTTAAGAAATTAATGTAATAATAATAAAAATTATAGGGGAATCCCTTTGTGTTGATGTGTATATAGAAAGAGTGTGATTCGGTTAAAGGAAAAAAAATTCTAAAATCGAATGGTTTGGATGAATCATATAGGTTTGATATTTAATAATTTAATGATTTGGTAATAAATCTTATAGAAACTAATAATAAATGGGATGTATAAACTACTAATTATTATGGAACTATAATAAGGGAAAATGTGGATGTTGATTGAGAAATAAATTAATTGGATATAAAATTGGATAACCAAATAAATTTTAATGAATTGCAGATCCAAGTGAATGAAATTTAAATCATCAAGTTAAGGGGTTTAAATAAATTTATTGTAAAAATATCCATAAAAATAAAAGATAAAAAATATTCCTATGATGATTAATTTGAAACTATAAAACATAAATAAATCAGAATGACTCTATAGTGAGATAAAATTTAAAATTGAAACGCAAGAATTTTTTTCTATAAACACTATTACCTAAACATGTTTAATAGAATTAAATTATAAAACATGAAAATAAAAGTTTTAATTGTTAAATTTCGTATATTAATTCTATATTAAAATGGATACCTCACATCATGAATAATATCACCATAGAATTGAATGATATGGTTACTAGAGGGAATAGTCTGAACAGATAAATTAATTGTCAACATTAATCATGGGATAAAACTATTCAACAATTGATGGAATATATATATTCAATTCACGAAATATATAGAGAATCATTATGTCAATTGAGATTTTCAAATTAAGGATTTCATTTTATTTTTTAATTGACTATACATAAAAAGGTAAAGACAAAATAAACCCAAATAATAAATTTAAATGGAAAATGTTATATAGTTTTCTCATCCAAAAGTCAATCCAGATATGTAAAAAATATTATTCTATATGATGATACCTTTCTCATGGATGACGTATAGAGAGATTTTAATAGTTCTAGAAATAATGATAACAATGTAATTGTAGAAGACGTAACACATTTTTTATAGGATGTAATGAAAACATGTTCTACATATATGGGATTCATGGAAAAAATACTTATATTTTGATGGGTTGGAATATATATTTGATATTTTAGAGGTAGAATAATTTATATATTTGAGAATAATAATAGGATTTTTAAAATTTCTAAATAAAAATTATCTTAGAAGATAATACCCATCGAAATCTATTATTCTGGAATACAGGGTCACACCATGAGAATATTTTATGAAACCTGAGGGATCAGTGATAGAATGAAAATTCTAAATACATCAAAATGAAAACTAATAAATCATAAAATAAGGGTTTTCATTAAAAGAATATGTATTATATGTGAAAATCAGGGTAATTGGGAATGATATAATGCATAAGTAATCAAGGGAATAAAAAGGAATATAGAAGGATATTCTTTACAATGGATGTGTATAATAATGAATTACTATATTATTAGAAAACATGATTAATTTAATTATAGTATTAGAGCCTTAGGGGAACAACAAGAAGCATAATTAATGGTTTGTTGAGAACCTCCTCTGTTATACCCACAACATTTAAATTTGAATGAATGTGAACAATCCTAGAATAAAAAATGAGGAGGTACGCTAGTTATGTTCTGGAATAATGTAATTTCATGAAATGAATTTTAACCAACAAGGATTAAAAAATAAATAAGGTACTTAAATTATGTATATGAAGAATGTACATTTAGTGAATTACCCACAACTGGTAAAAAATAGTGTTTTCTTATACAACTGATTACGGAAAAATGAATAAATAGTACCTTGAGAATCTCAAATTTCTTAACACAAAGAAATATGTGAAGGGTGGAGATATATCCCTCAAATAGGGAAATAATTAATATAATATGACAAGTTAATGGATTCATTCTCAAAGAAAGAGTTAAGGAAAAATTGAATGTAGATGGACCATAATGTAATTAATTTTATAGTAATGGGTTTAAATCCCATATTTTTAAAAGGTCAAATCATATTGAAAATTAATTAATTAAAAATACATAGAATGTGGGTAAAAAATTATTATTCATATGGTAGGGTAGTTGATGTTGGATGGATTGTTATTTCCAAAAAAATAATATAGTTCTTTTCAAGAATCTATCATATGGCCCTTTTGTCCTGATTGACAACAATCCTGTTCATGAGGATTTTGGAGGTTCCCATTTCCTTATGTGAATAAATCTTATTAAATGATGATAATGATTTATTTAGTTTTTTGGGAAATACTATCTATGGGGATGTATATTAAAATAATCGAAATTGATTTTGTGATTTCCTCTAGCATTTCAACCATATCAAATCATTTATTAAAACTAAAGAATAAATATGGAATAATAAAATAAATGGAGTTCATGTTTTATAAATAGTTTTATTGTCTCTATATAATTTATTGAAATATAAATCAATCATGTTATTAAAATTATATACTATTTCCTAAACCAAGTTACGACATAATAGGCTTAGTGGTTTTGTAAATGGATCACTATAAATTATCAAATGTGAATAAATGATATAATAGAAGAAGGATGTTTATGGTTTGAAACATATTTTCTAACAACATGAATGAGTTTCACATCATAGTAGGATAATTATATTTTCTAATTATATGGATGATCTCAATTTTATTAAAAGTAAGAGTGTATATTTTTTCTATCAATATGATGAGTGATTGGGAGATAAGCCACAATATTCATGTATTTACTGATTATATATTTTTTATATCAATTTTACCATTGAAACATGATGAATTATTATTTCAAAATGATACAAGAAAAATAATACTACAATTACAATGGTACTATTATATGTAGGGTATTTATTTTTATTGAAAAAATTATACATGTTGTAAGGCCAGTCACAATAATATTGTTCATTTTCATAGTTGTGAAAAGAAGGTTAAATGTTTTTTAGATGGATTTAATGTTATAATTTATGACTGCTTATCTAAAAAAATAAATTTATATTGAGGATTAAAATGGTTTTTCCATTCATGAAGTTGGTATTAGAGTTTTCTACCAAACGATGAAAACATATTCTATGAGGAACGAATAAAGAGGATAATATTTATAAATATATCTATTTTTGAAGAATCGTGATTTTTAGTATAGAAGTGCTTAGTATCATAAATATTTTGAATGTAATTATAATTATAGGATTAAAGTACTGGTTCATGTCATTGACATAATCATTTGTAGATCAGATGAAGAACAATATAATTAGCTCAAAAAATACATGAACAATTTATTTGAAATTTCAATGATTGGTGAATTGATGTTTTTCATAGGTTCACTGGTTGAAAAAAATAATGAATTTCACAATCATTTATCAATTTATATATTCTAATGAGGTTTAGAGAAAATTTGAATTTGATAATTCAATGATATATAAATCGGGTGGCTACTCGGATGAGACTATCATGGGATGATGAATGAAACGTAGATAATTTCAAAAAATACAGGAAAATCAATGATATTATATTATATTAGAATGATCTAAAAAGTGATATTGGTTTTTCACATTCTAATCTACATAGTATAAACATGATCCCAAGGATTTATAATTGATTACAATGACTTGAATAATTTTATATATCAAGGGAACTATACGTTATGGAATGATTTATAATGAAAAAAATGAATAATAGTAATTGGGATATAACGGTAAAAATTGATCCAAATCAGTAGATGATAGAAAACCTATGTCAAGTATTTCATTCTATATTATAATATTGTGTATTTCAAGGCTATGAAAACAACACGACAGAATTTCAATAATAACTAAGGAAGCTGAATATATTTCCCCAACACAGGATTGCACATAGTTATTGTCGATGACATAGAAATTTATGATATATGAGTTCATGTAATGTCTCCAATAGGAATTAAATATGATAATGCAATTTCTACAAATCTGGAATAAATAAATTCCATCACTTAAGAATAATGAAAAGCGATATCATGTAAAATTTTAAAAAAGGGAATGTGGATAAAGTGGTTGGGTAGTCAGAGAATGTGCCTACATATCTACAGGTTTATGTAATTCCTACAAGGACCATTCCCAAAGAAGTATTTGAACGACATCGACTAGATATGGTGGATCATTTTACTCCCCACTCCTGAAAATTTATATATTTGGGACCCCACACCTCGAGGTGTGATAAATTTTCCCTATTGTCTAGATTTTTTTCATTACCATATTGCAGGAGAAAAAATAGTAAACATTGTGTTCATTGAAAAAGGAGGAGAAATTGTGGTTTTAATAGGGGAGAATATTTCTCAATCCATAAAGTGGATATGTAGATAGGGGGACAATTTAAGTAGTGGATTTTAAAATATGACGTTAAATGATGATTGATCAATTGTAATACATTATGAAAAATTGGGTAAGAGATTAATGTATTGGAGTATTTTTTAAATGATGTGGATCATTGATGAAAATTGCGTAATACACTTTTTCCACACACCGATCATCAATCATGTGGTCATATAATATTTTTTGAGTAGATCACTAATCAAAATCTGAAAGTTCAAAAATTAATTGTCGAATAATATTAGAATAATATATAAAAATGTATCAAAATTTAATAAATATTCCACTATCTAAAAGAGGGATAATTTCGGGAAAATATCCCCCTAGGTTCCGTCTCATTTTTTTAGAGTGATTTTGTTTTTTTGAAATATACAAAAGGTTGTGAAACCTTGTTCATGGACTGTGGTTCATGGAATGAAAAGGAGTCCATAAAATAATGATCGTTTTCAAAGAACCATTTTTTAGTCTAAAAATCATAGAATTGTTTCACCACATAGGATTAGAACTGAACTATATACACCTCAATGGTAGTATGAAAAACAGTAATTCAAAATCATGAAAGGAAGAATTACTCATAATAGTGATACATAGAAAGCGTAATGAAATCAATTATTGGGAAGATCATAGTTCTTATGAAGCTTTTTATTTGTATGGGGATCATCATTTTTATTAAAAATTATTGTATTAATATATTTTAAAAGTGTTTTTTACAAAACATCAACTATCTAAAATGATTAATGCACTATGCGGATTTCCTAGCACAATTCTCAGTGAAGGTTGTACCATATTTATGTTTTAGGTAAATATGATTAGTGGGTTATTTAGATAAATTTTACATTATTGTTACACAAAATTATATTATTAATGAGTGTTAATTTCATTATAGAAGATTATCAATGATCGATGATTTCAAATAATTCCGAAATAGTTCACGAAGGAGAATTACATGAATGAGAAGTGTTCACAATGGAGGATTTTGAAATGAATGAAGTAGTTCGCGAGGAGAATTTATGAATGGAATTTGTGAGGATATGTTTCCCAAAATAGAATACAGACTGTGTTGTAGAGTTAGTCCTTGATTTGTCTATCATCCATGATGAAACAATTTACCACAATGCACTCACACCACATGGTAGAACATAGTTCGTGGAGGATTCAAGGGTGATCATGGAGGATAAGATATTTTTTTGAGGTGGGAGAAAAAAAATTCATGAGGGAAGAAATATAATTCCTTAAATAAATCTCAGAAACTAATAGTTCTCGGAAAGTGTATTTGATCTATATCGTGAAAATAGACACCCATGGGACTCATACATGTAAAAATATTTTGAATCTCTGGAATAAGGAGAAATCTTCATATATTTCCTAATGATGGTTATAATTATATTATTTAAATTTTTATGTATAAAAATAAAAATATATAAGATCTTCACCAATTGACCAATCTAGAATATGGAGTGTATTAACTGCTACACCCATATTTGTGAAAATATGAATTTTCATTCATTGTATATTCTTCCCAAGAATGAGTTTTGAATTTCATTTTATACTGTAAAAAGAATTACATTCCATTTGAATCTACGTTGAATGTTCTAGAACTATGTTCTTATAGGGTAGTTTAAGAGTATCTCAGATAGAACATCAATATAAAATCTACCTACAATTGAGGATTAATTCATAATGGTTAATTAAAGGAACTACATGTCCACAAACTATGAGTGGATCCATAACAAAGAATTGAACAATTGAAGATGAATAAGATGATCATTTCCCAAATTCATGAACCCAACAAATTTTGGTAGGGAGGGACCCTTGGTTTATTTTTTTATCTAACCCTAAACATTGTAATGGTAGTGAGACTGGGAATATATGTGATCTAGACCAAACATTATATTTGTAGTGATCCATATTAAATTAGATACATCAGCACATAATTGTTGTATACTGCTTGAATTTATCCCAGTGAAGGAGAATTAATATAAAACAAATGAATTCTATGGATTTTATTCAAACATTACATTCTATGAATTCTCATATGATAATGTTTCCAATGATAATATAAATATATACACTAAAGGGAAAACAATGTGACCATTATAAAAAGTGGAAATGATCTATTGGTAAGTAAAAAATTCATGAATAGAATCTATACCATGATTAATTCATCATCTTAGGGTATCTAGGCCTATTTTGGACAAAATCGTAGTAATGGGGATCCTCATCATCACTCATAGACTTGCCATCATTTTATAATTTTTCATTTTTTCATAGGGTTAAACAAAAAATGTGGCAGAATATCATGAACTTATTACTAGTATTGAGTTTTTCATTTATATTGATTTCATCCACATTCATGAGAAGGTAGAATATGAATTAGTAATTAAAATTTATAAAGGTGACTAAATTAATACAACCCTCTACCCATCATATAATAAAGGATTGATTGAGGCATTATAGAAGACTCTCTCTACAATTATATATAAGATAGTGGGATGAAATAAAAAAATTGAAAATCCCCCAACTATCATGAGCCTTATTAGAAAATGAATCAAAATTTAACCCTGATGAATTTATAATCCCATGTATGTGAAATAGAGACAATACTTCCAGTAAATGTTTATTTGTCATCATTTTGAACAACATTTTATGACAATATAACATCAAAAAATATAGTAAAATTAAATATATATTAGTTAAAATCCATCAATGAGAATAGGATACATACCCTTCATAATAAAGGGAGGAACAAAAAAATGATAGAGTGATATTGAAGTAAGAATATTTTCATATGCTCATTATTACATGGGGACATGGTGTATGATATTATATCACTAATGATAACTGGTAATAATCCACAAATGATGGATTCAAAAAGTGAAGGAACAAATTGAATTCAAAAGTATTATTAAAATTTATCTTACTATTTCATTACCATTGTTGTAGAGAATATGACACTTCCAATAAATTATACCTTTCTCATGATGTACTTAATGTGAGGACTCTGAGTCTAATAACAATGATATTAAATCATGTGTAGATTACCTACAGAAATGTGTTTTTAATGATGAATCATTTTTTTCCTCTATTCATACTAAACATGTTTAAACAATGTACTAAATATTTTTTCTTCATATACTAACCTAAAATTACATGTTTTATAACCATAAACAAAGAGTCCATTGGTCAAAAATCTATGACCATAATCTAAGATTCATGGTAAAAACTCGATAACCATATTCTAATATCCCACCATTATTAACCAGATAATCATAATCTAAGAGTCATTGTCCAAAAAACCATGACCTTAAATTAAGATTTCATTGGTCTAAAATATATGACATTAAACTAAGTGTGATCATTTGACATTATATCATGAACTAATACAATTTACATAGCACAATCAAAAAAATATATACTATTTTCAGAAGGACCATGAATTATGATCCTATACTATTTGTATCCCCTATAGTCTGAGTTTTATGAAATTTATCAAAAAATCATAATGTCTTTAATGGATGTTTTTAAACATGAAATCATACTCTATATTGAATTTGGATTCCATTTAATGATATATTGGATTGCATCATATAAAACGATGAATAATAAAATGATAAAGTATTATATGGTTTAAAACATTTCCCCATTCACCCATCATGGGATGTAACTTGATAACCATAAGATTTTTTAATTCCCATTCCAGAGAGGATTGTCTACACCTGTGTTCGTCTTTTAAAAAGATGTTTTATTGATATATGTGTAACATTATTCACATCATTATTGGATATATTTATATTCTTCTACATCTTATATTTGGGACTAGCTTCAAACTTATCCACCATTTTCCCCTTTTCCAAATTCATGATCCTAGAATCTTGACCTTAGACAATGTCATGTT
Organism: Viscum album; assembly: GCA_963277665.1. Classification (NCBI taxonomy): domain Eukaryota; kingdom Viridiplantae; phylum Streptophyta; class Magnoliopsida; order Santalales; family Viscaceae; genus Viscum; species Viscum album. The sequence goes on along the minus strand of OY728158.1, from coordinate 1,375,493,070 downwards.
TGACATGATGTATGTGGGTGGTAAACATGAATCCATGGATACATTTAAATTGAGTTATAAATATTCCATAATATATGAGATACCATTGGGAAAAACATTCCAATCCAATCATCATCACTTTTAACTATATTTGTAACCACCTTTTCCTCAGCCAAAGCATTCTGACCTTAAACTATATTCCAATTTCTCTTAGTACATTTGTAGTACAGAAGCATCATTTGGATCCATTAATATTTTTTTACCATTTTTATACCAAAAATAATCCCATGTGAATAATTCACCCTTATGATCAATGAATAATAAATTTAAATAGATTTCCCATTCTCAAGAAACATGAGATTACTATAATTTCAAAATTGAAGAATATATTACCTTATAATAAGTGAATCACAAATCATGATCACTTCATGTGCCATACAGAATCCTTTAATCCATTCCCAAGGGTTTTAATCATACTTCACATGATTGTACTTGAAGACCTATACCCATGGTTTTTTATTATGACCTTATACAATTTTCAATAAATCTGAGCACTATGAAATCAAACTGTATACCTGGTTTATGAATTATCACCCTCAACATTTTCTGTTCACCCCTATTTTACACAAGTTTATGAATCCATAGTGTAGTATAGTACCCATGAATAAACAACATTCTGTAACTACATGTATCAAAATTAAAAACCTCAATAAATAACTAGTGATTCATAGACTATTTTTACCCGATCCCAACAATAGATTCACCGAAAAAATGTTTTCACATGTGATGTGATCACCCTGAACTATCATGTTAGCCTCCTCATTACGCATAAGATCCATTAATTAATCTTGACCCATTAGAATAAAAGTATTTCCTTATTTCTATGTATGAGGAAGACAATAATAGAAATCTAAATTAAAAATCCTACCAACATCCTACACCCCTGACATTATACTATGATTTACCCCTTATAAATTTCAGATGCCTCATAAAGGGAGACGATTTTACCTAGCATCAAACTAGGATGCCTTAAACATTAAAACAACACCATCATTAGTTATGGACAATAATATGTTTCCTTACAGTATTTTAAATGTGTATTACATATGCAATGAGTATTTGATGTCTAAAATGATATAAAATTGGGAAATTTCATGTGATTCATAAGATATAAAAAAATCATTTCCCCATGTCAAAACGGGATGCCACCAAATGAGAGATGAACTTATATCCTTTCTAGAAAGGTTCAACATACTAGGCCCAACCTATTCGTATTTTATTTATTGGAACTGTGAATGGATTGAATACCATCCTTATAGAATATGTTGTGATTCCTAGATGTTCTATCCCCTCCATACATTAACAACAACTTATTTCTATGAATTCATTCATGAGATTGTTCTCTTTGTGAATTATATAATCATACTCCACCAAGACACAAAAGGATCCAATATGGAATTTCATCATGACACATAGGTGAACCTACATCTTATTCCCACACCTCAGAGTATCTTAATTAGAAAAAAGAATATTTCACATTTTAAACAATGTCAACATACAATCTAGTAATTTTTTGAAGCTTTTTTATTCTATTCGGGTGTTGAGACAATTATTTGAACATGATAAATAGTTGTTCTAAATATATTATTAATTCTACTATAAATATATCTTTTTTTAATTCATGATTACACCTATGGTATTTTTTAGCCAATTCCTTACATCCTTATTATATCAATTAAATGATTTAGGATCTCTATAACACACTTTTTTCTCATATTGTTCATGGATCAAAGGTACATATAAGACATAAGAGAGTCAGAAGATTGTTTTATACACATAAGGACATAAAATCGAATCTTTATGACCATAATTTGAAATCTATGGCCTAAATTAAATGACCATAAATTAGTAACCTATGTCCAAATATAATGAATGTAAACTATATTCATGTACCCTAGGGATTGTTTTATATGGTGTTTGGACCCCTCCCCCTCAATTCAACTATGTTTTGATACTATGTCGGCCCACACATATCCATAGATGATTCCAAACATTGTATAAACTCTATTGCCTTAAACTAGAAGTTTAAAATTCATTTATTATGTCCATAATGTATTTTCCATGACCCCATGGATGTGTTCCTAGACATTGGGCACCATTAGTCCTCAATTCATATCTTATTTTCACTCTATTCGGCAACTACATTCTTTTTGAGGAATTCAATCATCGGTCCCGGTATCAAGACCTTATATAATTATATTTTTGTTTCTGGTATGTTATATAAGATATAATGTCTCCTCCTAGACTCCTCCATTCACCTCAAGTAGCCATACTTCAATATATTTCATGTTATATCTATACACACTCACATTCCAATGTTTGTTAACATAAACTAAGATCTATAGTCTTATCCTCAAGACCCAAATCTATGTGCAACCAACCCCTCATGTTTCACATGGACCAAGGACCCTCTTTTGGTTTCATTCGTGTCCTACTTATTACTATTGAATGTTCTACCAAATATTTTCTATAATCCTTGGTATGATATATATGAACATAATCTAAGATCCCGTCCTGAGTCCAGAAATCATGGCTATTAATGGTATTCATCTCCAATTGAGGATGTGTTTTTTGATGTTGGTTCCTATTTTCCTCAATCAATTCGAGTAACATTAATATATATAATAAATTTTCATTTGATACACACCACCCCATGTCCAATGAATTATGACCATAAACTATCTACCCATATTCCAATAATGACTACATTAAAATATGTGAGACTTGCTCATGGATCTTTTTATCGATATATGATCTCTCATCATTACCTATCCATATCAGTCTCTATAATGATTATATCTGAGGTTCTACACTCCTACACCATCCACCAATATAAATGGTGTGGGTATCACTCATGAAATATCATTTCATTTCTATCCTTTATGGAACTAAATTATAAAAATACCCAATGAAATGAACATTTAAGACCTCTTGACCTGACATGATGAATTAATGATGGGAAATTCAATTTAAATCATCACTCAATGTGTTGCAATAACATGAAATTTAATTGTATAATACATAGCCCAACAATATGAAATTATTAGTTCTGTCCAATTTCATCCCTATAAGACATTAAAATACATGTTTAACATCAATTTCATTAAGTAAAACTATAAGGCATTGTAGGACCTTTCTCGAGAAGTCCTTTTTTCTGGTGATGGTCACCTGCATCATCATTCATTCCCCTTAATCATCACTTGAATACCAAGATGATTCTCTCTTGGAATATGGGTTTGGCCTTTGATCAGATCACTAGGCCTAATGAATGTATTCCATGCCATGGTTTCTTAATTCCCCGAGTGTTTGAATTTATTCGAATAACCCTTCACTTAATTTCCCATAATTATTTCCACATTATTTGTATCCTCATCCTCCTCCACATACAAATGGGTTCACTACTAGAAATGTTTCATTTCCAAAATGTTTCACCAACCATCTTGGGTAAACCTCCCTATATAATTTGGATGAAATTTGGTTATTGTTCTCATGTCTCAAGCATGGTCATTGATTCACCCTCCTATGTTATTACTCATTCCCAACTAAGCTGTATAGACTGAATATTTCTAATATAGTCATCAATTATCTTATTTCATCACACTACTCTAAATGTGTTCCAAATTTGATAAATTTTGATCCATTCTCTTTATGTACCTTATTCATGTTGAATTAAACACCCCAATCAATACCCATATCATTCATTAATGATAATTGTAAAATAATGATAGTTTTTTATAGGACATTGTCCTCTAGCCTTAGACTATGTTGGCCCAAACACTCTTGTTTTTGAGTTAACAAATGTAGTCCATGAGTTCTTACTAATTGTATTACATTATCGTTAGAATTTATAATCACATAGGCTTCCCTTGTTTCTCACACTAAAAATGACTCGCATGGGAATAAGTATTTTTCTTTGGTTATCATATAAATATGATTGACTTGAGGAAATGAGGATAAAATAAACATGTTCAATAATAGTAGAGTTTAAAACAAAACAAAAATGTTTCATAGGGTCAAAGACATATTTAATCCTCTAATTTGATTATTAATGTTATTGATAGACCCTAGTAATTGAATGTTGGAGATCATACAACCTTTCTTTATTGGCCTATATAGTATGTGATGCTATGATATATTTGAATTTACTTCTTTGGATTTAGGGTGAACATCTTCAGCCATAACTCTCATCTGGTTATCCTTGAATGCGAATTCCAAAATGAAAAATTTCATATCTAATTTAATGTCATTCATCCCTTTTATGGTTTATGATCTCAATATTAGTGGAGGTTATGGCCGCATGATTCTTCCCGAACCCACCGAGGTGATAAATATATATTACATGTCACGACCCGTCCCGGTGGGGCCCGAGACACAACTTCCCAAGCTCGCCTCCAATAGGACAGGGGCTTTTGACTAGCATCGAGTAGGCACGCTACTAACATGGGACGAATTTACTATAAACCTTTACACATGCACACACATCTCTAAGACCACAAAGATAAAAGGTACAAACTACTAAATATGGAAAATATGCATGCATACACTAAAACCCAACCACAGAGTATGACAGCGAACTAAAGCACAGTAATGTAAAACCTTAGGCCAAAAGTACAATCCCACCAAAAGAAAGTCTGTAACAAGTTCCAACCTATAGAGAAAGGTACTGGGACTACAACCGTCACCAAAGGAACACACCTCGACCTGTCTGATCTAACTGAGCGCCGTCCGGTCCTGGTCTGCCTAGAATATTGTCAAAGGCTCACTCGTCTGCACAATACACGACACGTACGGGCAAAGCCCATGAAGGGGTGAGTATAACAATACCTAGTAGGACACCCCGAAAACCACAAAGGAAATAACAATAAGGAAAATACCACAAAGAAAGGTACAATCATCTCTACATAGTATATGTCTATGGAACATATAATAAGAATATCCAGATATACTCATACACAAATGACCTTCGTGATACCGCCATTAAGATCCAGATCGATTAATACACTAAGCATACCATCGGGAGAACACACTCCTTGGTATGAAGAGAGAGTGATACAAAGTACTCGTTCCAGGAGAACACACTCCACAAGTACATTGGGAACATGATTCACAGGTGAGGATCACAACCACGCCATGGGGTGATTCTAACAACTCAGTCTGAGCTAATACTCTAAGCAGAGGATCGGTGACTGGGTAAAGTTAATCACGTCGATACCATGAACTCTACCTAGGGTTCCAGGAATCATTAGAGGATACAGCTCTAAGTATCACAGAGGGGATTCCAACAACTCTTTTCAGGGAGTTCTTCTAAAGGGATCGTACTCTTGTGTAAAGAAAATGATACCAGAACTTTCAGGGAAAAGACCAAGGGTATGAACCTTAAAAAGGATAGTCCAAGTCAGAGAAGACCAGTGGCTCAAGTCATGAAGAAAAGGATAAACGGCATGTAGTATATTTACATGCAATGTTCCTTGACCATGGGTACTGCCCATGTAAAAGGCCCATGTCCTTCGTTCAAGCCGTGCAAAACAAAACTACACGGTGTGTAGAAAAGTACACCTCATGTTTCTTGAACTTGGGTGATGCCCCTGTAAACGGCCTGTGTCCTTCGTCTTGTTGGATAAAAAGAAACTAAACGGCATGTAGAAGAATCACATGCCTTGTTTGATCACCTGGGCTCACTCCATGTATGCTGGCCATGTGCCTGTACACGGTCTCTGCCCGTGTCTGTGTCGGCTGCCCGTGTTCCAGTAAAATGGGTATCCCGTGTATCTGGCCGGGTCTGGCCGGGGAGGGGTATACACCGCGTGTCCATGGTCGTGTACCATGCCCGTGCCCGTGTACACTTGGAGTACACACCGACTAACCCTACCGATGAACACACGCCGTGTAGCCCATACTACATGTCATGTAGTCGGGATTTTTCCAGAAACATTGCCTTCTTCCGCGCGCCTCGGTTGATCCTTCGGACATCGATTCAGCCATATGTTTGCCGTGAAACTCAATATACTATATCTCTGCGTCATCTTGATGCTGAAACCATGGGTTTCAGAACTTCAAACGGCTCCAAAATCCAATTCTAGTCACTCGGGAGTTAATTGTTCGAATAAAGATTTCTTCCAATCCGCTTCTATCCGTCCGTCGCCACCACAACCACATATCTGTAGGGTATACCGATGCCAGATCTTTAATTTGGGACAATTGCAGCACACAACAGGTATACAACGATCTATTGTTCCTCGTCCCGTGAAGAATGCAAAGAAAACTCAAGAATAACACGATATATTTGTGGAAAAGACACACACAAATTGAGAGGGATGAACCTCTATCGATGTTCATGTCGATCATGGTCCGTCGCCGTTATAAGGTTAAACGAAACCAAACAATAACAAGAAATCAATTCCCTAAAATCCTCGCAAAAGCCCATCCTGTAATAATGATCGATCCGCGGGCTGATCTATTCGTGGATTAGTCCGCGTTCTTCATAGAAATCAAAAACATGGATGAATAAAATCACAACGACATCCTACCTGGATTTCCGCGGCGTTTGTTGGCGAAGATCCAGTCACCACGTCGCCGTCGCCGACGAAATCCTTCAAGAATGTTGCCGCCGCCTTGTGGGTTTCCACCAGAGCTTTCCCAGAGCATCAAGGGGAAAATCAGGGTTATGGGTATTGTAACCCTGATCCCCTATGCATGCCTCTATTTAAAAAGAATGAAATATACAAGATTTAAAATATCTCACTGCAGAAACAAGATTTAAATAAAATATTTTTATTAAATATTTTATTACTATTACATCCAAAAACTAGATTTCACCACCGACCTGCGCTGGATGATGTTAGGCCTTGCCTTAGGTAAAATCTTCATTCTAAACGCAATGGTGCCCTAGGATTTCTGATCTGGGAAACCACTCGGGAGTTATTCCACTTTTACAGGAAAACCGAACACACGCGTAATTTAATTATAAAATTAAATTCAAAAATTTGTTCTGGGCTCACTGGGCCTGATAACTGCACGCCGTCTCAGAGATAGGTCTCAAATTAATTCCTATATAATACAAAAATAATACATGGATAAATCCGGTACATTACATCACACCCACCTTAGGGCTTTTATGTCCCCAAAAATCCAAAACAAGGGCTACTCAAAAAGATGTGGGTACTGTATGTGAATCTGAGCCTCCCACGCCCACGTGCTCTCCTGGAGATTCCTGTGCTTCCACCGGACACGCACCAATGGAATAGCTCATCCATAATGGATCTTCTCTTATAGATCCTCGATCTCCACTGGGTAATCAGCAAAGTTCGGTCCATCGTTGATGTCCTGCTCGCCCTAGTCGATGACGTGTGATGGATCAGGCACGTACCTTCGTAGCTGCGACACATGGAAGACGTTGTGTACCTAGTCCATGTGAGGAGGTAGAGCCAAGCGATACGCCACCTCTCCAACTCTACTCAGAATCTGAAAAGATCCAACGACCCTCGGAGATTGCTTGCCGGCTTGGCCAAATCTCCATAATCCCAGTCGAGCTGAGACCCGAAGGACACATGGTCTCCTTACTCTAACTCCAAAGGCCTCCGTCTCCGATCGGCATAAGTGTTTTTCCAACTCTGTACAGTCTTCAACCGCTTCAGTATTAACTGCACCTTCACTGTATTAGCTCTAACCATCTCTCGGCCCATGTGTGTGGACTCTCCCGGGTCAGTCCAACAAAGTGGAGACCTGCTTGGTTGCCCGTATAGAGCCTCGAATTATGCCATACCAATAGTTGAATGATAACTGTTGTTATAAGAAAATTCCACCCGTGGTAGGTGATCCTCCCATCTACGACCAAAGTCAAGTATGCAAGCTCGTAGCATATCTTCCAGGACGTGGATGGTCCGCTCTGTCTGACCATTAGTCTGGGGATGAAGTACTGTGCTCAAGTGTAACTGGGTCCCAAAAGCTTCGTGCAATCCCTTCCACAACCGGGATGTGAAACGAGCATCATGATCTAAGAGGATCGTGGATGGAAATCCATGATTTCGAACTATCTCTTGCATGTAGAGGCGTCCTAATCTATCTACTGAACTCCTCTCTTGTATGGCTAGGTAGTGGGCCGGCTTAGTGAGTCGCTCAACGACCACCCAGATGGAATCATGTCCCTTGGACGTACGTGGTAAACTCATCACGTAATCCATGGATATCACGTCCCACATCCACTCTGGCACCTCAAGGGGCTGAGCCAAACCTGTTGGAACCTGGTGCTCAGCCTTTACTTGCTGTCAAGTAAGGCACCGAGAAACAAACTCTGCCACACTCTTCTTCATTCCTGGCCACTAGAGCTAACGTCGGAGGTCTTGATTCAACTTTTCCATGCCTGGATGTACTAGTAAAGTGGATGTATTAAACTCACTCAGAACCTCCTTCTGTAATGTCACTGGCACTACCGTGCGCCCTCTGAAAAAGACAACGTGCTCCCCACCTTCTAAATATCCATCAGCAGAATCACCTGTGGATATCTGAGCACATAGAGACTCACAGCTAGCATCCTTAGGTTCTTCTTCCCTAACCCGCTGTAAGACAGTTGGGGTAACAACCATCGACTTAAAGTAATCCCCCTCATCTCCATCTATGAACAACAACTATAAAGAGGCCAAATGTCTCGTCACCTCATCCAGCAACTGCGATGTGGATTTCATACTGTGAGTATCTTCCACAATGTTACCCTTCCCATGAGTATAAACGATCTCAAAGTCATAATACTGGTGGAACTCAAGGCATCGCATCTGTCTCAAATTCAGATCCTTCTGAGAGAAGATATATCTGAGACTCATGTGATCCGAGAAGATGGTAGACCTCTTTCCCATCATGTAGTGCCACCACATCATCAATGTGAAGACTACCAGTTCCAACTCAAGATCATGGGTCGCGTAGTTCTTCTCGTGTGGTCTCAACTGACACGAGGCATAGGAAATGACCACTTGCCTCTACATCAGGACACAACCATGCCAGGTTCCTGATGCATCGCAAAACACCACATACTCGACACCCTCCTCCGGAAATCTCAAGATCGAGGGGCGCGTCAGACTCTATCTCATCTGTTGGAAAGCCTGCTGGAATCTCTCGGTCCACACGAAAGGTTGTCCCTTTCAGGTCAAAGATATCATGGGTGCTGCAATCCTGGAGAAATCATGGATGAATCTATGATAGAACCCTGCCAAACCAAGGAAACTCCATACATCCGTCACGCTCGAGGGTGGCTCCCATGCTAGCACTGCCTCCACTATTGCTGGGTCCACTGCTACACCATTCACTGAGATAATGTGCCCTAGAAAGTGGACCTCCTGTAACCAGAAACTGGTGCTCTCATACTGTGTCCATAACCATCCTTCGGTGTCTCGTGTGTTCCTCCTTGGATGCAGAGTACACAAGGATATCATAGATGAAGAACACTACCAACCGGTATAGATAGGGCTGAAAGATCAGGTTCATGAGTCCCATGAACACTTCCGGGGCAATCGTCACACCGAAGGGCATCACCGAGTACTCATAGTGACTATAGAGACATCTGAAAATCATCTTCGGTATATCCTCCTCCCATAATCACAATTGGTGATAGCCTGATCGTAGATCAACCTTCGAGAACCATCGTGCCCCTCTCAACTGGTCAAAGAGGTCATCAATCCTCAATAGTGGATATCGGTTCTTCAAGGACACCTAATTGAAGTGATGGTAATCCACACAGAGCCTGAAGATCCCATCCTCCTTCTTGGAAAACAGCACCGGGGCTGCCCAGGGTGAAATGCTGGGTCTCACAAAGCCCTTATTTTGCAAGTCGTCCAGCTGCATCCTCAGCTCATGAAGCTCTGTAGGATCTATCTGATAAGCTGATGCAGATATCGGGGTTGTCCCTGGTTACAACTCAATGTAGAAATCTATCTCTCAATGGGGTGATAGCCCTGGAAAATCCTCCGGAAGGACGTCTTCATATTCAGCCACCACTGCTGGAAACTGGAAACTCGTAACATCTACCACGCCAAGGGCTAGGCTAGAAAAATGATGTGAAAACAGTTGTTCCCTCCTATACACGAGTCTATCCTGCATTACCTGGGTCTCTCTTTCACTGACAAAGAAGAACCTCATCCCATCAATGCAGACACAACGCACCCTTTGCCTAAAATAATCAATATGGGCATGAACTGTGGATATCCAATACATACCACGAATGCCATCGTAAGGCCTCGACGCTACCACCAAGAGGTTCCAACCAAATCTCTCACCTCCAAGGGTAAGGTCACACTGCCTGCAATGGTGTGTGATCTATAAATCTTCTTTAGTCTGTGTTTCTAAGCATAAGGTTCGAGTCAATGGCTCAACTGGAATCTCTAGGTCTCGAACAAGACAAGCAGCCATAAAGGAATGACTAGCACCTATGTCTATCAATATGGCAGCCAAAGTAGAAAAGACACATACAGTACCTCTAATCATTGCGGGAATACCTGGTTCATAAGCCTCTACGGCCTGCAGCTGCCACTACCTCTGTCCACCAGCTCCCTAAGCCTGGGGCGGACCCTCTGGGGGTGGTGGTGGTAAAGGGTCGAAAGACCGACTACCTCCATCTGCTCTCCCAGTTCCTCTACCATGTCCTATGCCTCACAGATCTTCCTACTCGACACGTTGCCTCTTCCTCGATGGTCCATCTGCTTATCCCATGTCAGTAGTACGGCGGGTCGGAAAATCTCGAGCGAGATGTCCCCTGACGTCACATGAGTAACACCACCTCTCTAGAGGCTGGCTGGATGCACCTTGTAAACCCTGTATGGTTGATCCCCTATCTCGGGATCTCCTCTGGAAACGGCTCCCACGCCTGGGTCCCGGACGTCTCCTCCCTTCCGCTGAGGTCTCTGCTCCAGGTCGGCCACTACTGACAACTACTGGCTGTCCCTGCTCTGCCAGGAAGCTCTCGACTAGAAAATTCCACTCGAGCACCCCAACAAAAGTAGGAATGCTCATAGGGATGATGCTAGCCCGGATATCTCTTCGCAATCCCCGCTCAAAAGTCCGAGCTCGGAAGTACTGATCTCTGACCATATCCATCAAGTACCGCAAGAGGTCGGTAAACCTCGATGAATTGTCGGCCACCGACATGGATCCCCGCTGAAGCTGAAGAATCTCTTATTTGAATACTACTATAAGGGTAACCGGGGAAAACTCCTATCTAAAGAGATGCTCAAACTCCGACCATGCAAGAGTCACCTATTCATGAGTCTGGATGACCAAACTCCACCAACGCCCTACCGAGCCCTGCAGAAGGCTCACTGCTAGGATCACCATCTGGTCTTTTGGTGTCCTAACCAAATTGAAGACTCTGGCCACTTCCTCAAGTCAGTCCTATCCTTCCTGAGGTTCAGGCTCACCTCGAAACCTAATGGGTCTCTATCTCTGAAACTCGTGGAGTGTGCTCAGCCTGCGCTCCTCCTCCATTGGTACTGCAGGAACCAAACACTTCCCCATAGGTGGCGGGATAACTGGCACGCCACCTGGTTGTAGAACTGGGGGATCTAGTCCATGTGTTGTAGCTTCATCACTGAGGAGGTCAACCTCATAATCTAGCTTCTCGATCCTAGTGGGTGTGCATTGCGGAGGCATCCTTTTTAAGAAACATGATGTATCACAGTCAGTGAGTATGTCTGGAGAGATGACTCAAGAAAGACATGGAAACCACAACCCATTACTATATGATGCATGTACCGTTATTTTCCCCCATGAAACTAGTGTTTTCATGTTCCGAGTTGAAAAAAAAGTTATCAGAGCCCTGGTGTATGGATATGTCGGCCGCCACACCAACACCAGGGTCCATGTCCTGGGAGATGAACTCGAAACACTTAAAACTATTTCCCCAAAACAACTCACAGACTCTCGGTCCTAATGTAGAACCGACCACCTCTGATACCACTCTGTCACGACCCGTCCCGGTGGGGCCCGAGCCGCAACTCCCCAAGCACACCTCCAATAGGCCTGGGGCTGGTGACTAGCACAGAGTACGCATGCTACTAACATTGGAGGCATTGCCTATAAACCTTTACACACACACACACATCTCTAATCCCACCAAGCTAAAAATGAAAAAATACTAAAGATGGGAAAGATACATGCATACACTAAAACCCAACCACAGATTAGGAAAGGGATGTAAAGTAGAGTAACATAAAACCCTAGGCCAAAAGTACAAGCCCATCAAAAGAAAGTCTGCAACAAGGTTCAACTTGTAGAGAAAGGTACTGGGACTACAACCGTCATCGAATGAACACACCTCAGCCTATCTGATCTCAATGAGCATCGTCCGGTCCTGGTCCACCTAGAATCCTGTCAAAGGCTCGGTCGTCTGCACAAGACACGACACATTCGGGCAAAGCCCGTGCAGGGGTGAGTATAAAAATACCCAGTAGGTCACCCCGAAAATCACAAAGGAAATAAAAAACTAGAAAATACCACAAAGAAAGGTACAGTCAGATCTACATTGTATATGTATATGGAAAATATAACAAGAATATCGAGATATACTCATACAGAAACGACCTTCGCGATACCACCACTAAGATCTAGCTCGAATATTCCACTAAGCATACCATCAGGAGAACACACTCCTAGGTTTGAAGAGAGAGAGATAAGAAGTACTCGTTCTTGGAGAACACACTCCACAAGTACCTTGGGAACATGATGCTCAGGTGAAGATCACAACCAAGCCATTGTGTCATTCCAACAACTCAGTATGAGCTAATCCGCTAAGCAGAGGATCAGCGCCTGGGTAAAGTTGGTCACATAGATACCAAGAACTCTACCTAGGGATCTATGAATGAATAGAAGATCCAGCTCTAATTATCACAGAGGGGATTCCAGAAACTCTATTTAGGAAATTCTACTGAAGGGATCATAATATTGTGTAAAGGAAATGATACCAGAACCTTATGGGAAAAGACCAAGTGTACGAACCATAAGAAGGATAGTCCAAGTCACAGAAGACAAGTGACTCAATTCATGACGAAAAGGTTACACGGCCTGTAGTATGGTTACACGCTGTGTTCCTTGACCCCGGGTACTACCAGTGTAAACGGCCAGTGTCCTTCGTTCAAGCCGAGAAAAACAAAACTACACGGCGTGTAGAAAAGAACATGTCGTGTTCCTTGACCCTGGGTACTGCCCGTTTAAACACCCTATGACCTTCGGCTTGTCAGATAAAAAGAAACTACACAGTGTGTAGAAGAATCACACGCCATGTCCGATCACTTGGGCTCGCTCCGTGTACGCTGTCCATCTGCCCGTACACGATCTCAGCCCGTGTCTGTGTCGCCTACCAGTATACCATTACACGGGGTATCCCATGTATCAGGCTGGGTCTATCCAAGTAGGGGTATACACGGCGTGTCCATGGATGTGTACCCTGCCCATGTACTGTCAGAGTACACGCCGGGTAACCCTACCGACGAACACACGCAGTGTAGCCCATACTGCACGACGTGGAGTCGGGATTTTTCTAGAAACGTCGTCTTCTTCTGCGTGCCTCAGCTGATGCTCCATACATCGATTCATCCATCTTTTTTCCGCGAATCTCAAGATGCTGGATCACATCATCATCTTGATGCCGAAACCATGGGTTTCAAGCCTTCAATTGGCTCCAAAATCCAATTCCAGTCACTCGTGCGGAAATCGTTCGATTACTGATTTCTTCCAATCCACTTTGATCCATATGTCGCTATTGCAGCCACACCTCCGTAGGGTCGTACCGATTCCATATCATCAACTTGGGACCGTTGCGTCGCATGACGGGTGCACAACGATCCGTTGTTCCTCATCTCACAATGAACGCGAAGAACACTCACAAAGAAAGCGATAAATTTGGGGAAGAGACACACACAAATCAAGAGGGATGAACCTCGATCGATGTTCCTGTTGATCTTGGTCCGTCACCATTAGAAGGTTGAATGAAACCAAAAAATTACAAGAAATCGAATCCCCAAAATCCCCACAAAATCCCATCCCGAAAAAAAGATCTATCCTCTGGATAATTTGTTCTTGGATTAGTCTGCTTTCATCATAGAAATCAGAAATGGGGAAGAATAAAATCACAACAACATCCTACCTGGATTTCCGCGGTGTTCGTTGGCGAAGATCTAGTTGCCGCGTCATCGTGGCCGATGAAATCCTTCAAGAATGTCGCTGCCACATTGTGGGTTTCCTCCAGAGATTTCCCAAATCTTCTAGGGAAAAATCAGGGTTATGGGGATTGTATCCTTGATCCCATGTGCATGCCTTTATTTAAAAAGAACAAAAGACAAGAGATTTAAAAGATCTCGCTGCAGAAACAAGATTTAAATAAAATATTTTAATTAAATATTTTATTATTGTTACTTCCAAAAACTAGATTTCACCACCGACCTACTCTGACCGATGTTAGGCCTCGCCTTAGGTAAAATCGCCATTCTGAACACAACGGTTTCCTCAGATTTCTGATTCAGGCACCCATTCGGGAGATATTCCACTTTTTCAGAAAAACTGCACATGTGTGTAATTTATTTATTAAATTAAATAAAAACATTTATTCCGAGCTCACTGGGCATCGGAACTGCACGCCGTCTCAGAGCCTTGTCTCGAAATAATTCTCATATAATATTAAAATAATACATGAAAAAATCCGGGACATTACACTATATTTGTCTTAATATTTTTTGACCCATCTTACTTGTTTTTATTCATTGATATGTTCAGTAACACAAAATAAATATGTTTCCAATATATTCGAAACCCCAAAAAATGTGTGTGATAGTTTCCAGGGTCTACCCTACTGGTCCCAAATATAACTAGAAAATGGTGGAGAGATCCCACTATGTGTATATATAAATAGATATGGGCATAGAATATGATGTCACATAGAAACCCATATGACTTATGATGAACAATAATGTTATCCTCGATAACTTCCATGATGAAATTACCAATGTAATTATGAAAATATTTCCCAAATGGAGGAATGAACACTAACACATCATGGGTTTGATCATCTACAGACATGTCCTATGGCGTGAGAGGATGAGAATCTATCCCTATGCGTTGGAACATAACCTCATCATACCATCCATATATAAGAATTTCCTCTTCTACCCGTGGAGGCACATTCATTATGGATGCGACTGTCCCAACATCTTCAGCTTCCCTTTCGCATCTTCAAACATAGTTTCTACATCCTCCATTATGACTTCAACTCCCACAACCTCCTCTAGTGGTTCCTATTTGATAGGATCCATCCCCAAATATTCTTCACCCAACACTATGTTAGAAACCATATCGATGTCCACCACCAATTGCATCATCTCTCTATTCTCTTACAATAGAACCTCCATAGAATATCCAACTACTGTCATGTCTCATTACATATTCATTATAAGAAAAGCACGTGAACTTTCAACCTCACCACCTAGAGAAGAAAAATAAAATGTTGTGGTTGGAACCTCATCCCAAGACACCAGTTGAATTTCCATTGAAATGTGTGTCCTCCAAATGTAGTAAAGAAATGATGATAATAAATATTTAATAATATTAAGATTATTACACGAATAATATAGACCAGATAAGAGTTTATAAATGTTCTTGGGTAATCGCCCTATAAAGGGAATTCCCTATATGGATGTTTCCTCCATTATGATTGTTTATTCAGGTGATGGTCAGATTCACATGGTCATAAAATCAAGGGCGTCCCCCACAATGACCCCTAAAGTGGTTGAGGTTCACATTCACTTTTTCTAATGATTATAATGACCCACCCACCCCCATCATTAGTTCGCATCAATTTATATTAAATTAAGAAACCAATTAAAAATACTCGTAGCATTTAGTAGATTTTAAATCACAAATGACAAGAGAATTTACCAATTCAATATAATGAAATTCTCTCACATGAGAGGATTAATATTGTTTTCTCCCCAAAAAATTATATGAGTCTCTTTGAAGTGGTTCACAAGATGGAATATAATTGTTTTATATTTCCTAGGAGGACTTCATTCTTAGAATCTCATTCACATAGGAGGTCATTGGGAATTTTGTGCCACAATAATGTATCTGACCCACCATCACCCTTATATATAAATCTTTCTCAACATGGGGAATGATAAATACATCTCTATAATGTTCTATACATACGATTAATATCCCGTATCTTATAAGATATATATGCATATCCTTTGGAGGGTGATGAGGATTCTGAAGATAACCTTAGATCTCCTAATAATAGGGGATGATTGTGTTAATATGAATATATGTAATGTGAAGCCACTTCCCTAGATAGTGATCGAACTCCCATGAAACCACCTTAATGGATCACCTTCATCCCATGACCATTCTCTGAATATATCTATGCTATTTGATTCCCATATACCTAAATCTTCATCCTATGCTTGGTCAGGGACCTTCTACCTTATAGTTGAAGCTCTAAAACCTAGAGAGTAATTACACCATGGAGCACTATAATGTCCACTAATCTTGACCCATGGTTTTATGGGTTACAATTCATCGAAACTAGTAGTTAAATGAGTCATAATATCCACATGATAAACACTTTCCAATATTAGTAAATAGTCAGGGGAGGGTACATAAATAGAAATAGGCAATGGAAACACATTCCCCCATTTTCTTCCTCATGCATGAACATGATGTATGTTTTTCATAGGGATTATGGGTGACTCCCACAATGAACATGCATGTACAAATTTAGTGAACGATGATGCGAGAACTAAGACTGATTTGTAATCCAAGGCCAGTTTTATAGATCATATATCATATCATAGTCAATAATAACCACCTATACATTGAATCATAATTCCATAAGGAATGATATCGATTATATTGTCCTTGAACAATTATCAGTCACCATCTTCATTGGAAGAAGGATCTTTTGAAATGTGAATCAGTATCCCAACCATCCCCTTTCATGAAAATTCCATGATCCCTACTGGAGTGGGAGACTCCTGTAAATGATCAGAAAGGATGTAAGAAAAATCATTATCGGCGGATATATGGGGTATGGATATTATATCCACCCTTATGTGTGGCTACATAATAGTGCATGAAATTGAGAGGACCACACACATGGATTATATTCATTCCATGGATAATGTGTAATAAAAAATTATTCATTTTTCAATTTTCAAGACAACCAATTTTACCATTTTCCTATTTCCATCATCTCTACCATAATGATGAAAATCGGATGAAACCCCTTATGTGCAACCCTAAAAGGGATAACCTATCCTCTAATTAGAATAAAAATGAACCCTTGATCCATACCATATAAATATCATGATTTATTCAATTTCTCCATAGCTTCCACTAGATCCCCTCCATAATCTACCAATAAGAGCGATCTATTCCCCATTGGAATTCCCTATGTAATGTGTCTAATGTCCTTGGTATTTTCCAAGTTGCATAGTTCATTTGAGAGGATCCTAATCTTGGTCATTTCAGAAATACATGAAACATATAATTAATGGGATGTCTATATCCATAGATTCTACTCACTTGTTCCTTTCACCAAATGCAGAAACAACCTCTTAAGAGCTAGAAGTTACTCTTTTTCCTCTACGCCATTTTTTGGAGAAATTAATCATATTTATCCTTTTAAATTGAGATCACATCAATATTTTGAAGATCTAATATGTTAATATCAACCTCTACATGATGCATATGAAATTTGTTTGTAACACCCAGAGATTTTAGGAGATATATTGTTTTTAATTTCTTTCATATCTTTTTTTGTACGCTACACCAAGATAATCTTGTGCTATAAGAAACACCGTATTAGCTTGCAGTATACGCAAAAATATTCTTGGATCGTGTTACACACAATTTCTAGTTTGTTTGAAAGTAGTTATTCTATGTAACATTGAGTGTGTATATATATATATATATAAATTCAATGAATAAATAAAATATGGTTGGATTCTATTATACGCAACAACAAAGGAGTCTTGCACTACACGCAACCCTCACATGGCTTTCTTTACAAGAAATCAACACCTTCTATGACAGCGTATATTGAACGCAATACAGATTTTCACTAAACAACGATATGTTATTAAAATATTATATAAACTAGCCATTAGGAATAGTAATACCCACTTTTTTCTTAATTTATAAATTGTATCATTCAAAATGGACTTCATTTTTGTATTCGGAATATCGAAATTAGCCTAGGGTGAATTTTTGGTATTTTTCTGAAAACATTCAATTTTTTATGAATAGTGAGAACAATGGGATACTATTTAAAAACCGAATTTTTATTTAAATAAATATTTATTTTATTTAAATTTATTTTTGCTCAAAATTGATACATAATACTTAAATAAGTTCAATATAATTCATTGGAGTCATTTTATAATAATTTTATATATATAAAAAGCTTATTGAAATTTTGACCGTCTTCTACCCACCTCCTTGGAGAATTTTCAAATTTAAATAAAACATAATTTTACCTCTTCTGTGAGTGGAATTTCAAAAATCTGAGAAAAACAGTTTCTATCAGTAAGTAAAATGTTTATCAATACGATAAAAATAATTTTCGATTAATAGTAACTTTTTACTTTTATTTACCACGGTTAAAAGTAAATAGGGTAATTAAGGTTTAAAATGATATTATTATTACACTAAATCATGTCCTAATTCTATTGGATAAGTATAATTCGACCAAAAAAACATTATGGATAAAATATTACCCTTTAGTTCCACTTTTACTAGATTAAGTCATTTATTATTAATTTATTTAAAGATGATTTAAAATAGTTAAAATCAAATTTTAATAACTAAAACATTTTTAATATAGTGTTGTACCTAAGATAAAATCGACTATAAATATTAATTTTAAATCTAATGATATTTCCTACATAATGCTATTTTATTTATAATTTTTAGACTTTATATAAATTAATTTATTTATGACACAATGATGATGCAATAATTACCTTATTAATGAAATATTAACATAATTTAATTTATAAATACCTAAATAAATATAATTTTAGACTTTTTATGAATTCCTCATATTTTCTAGGTCAATGTAACATGTTAGAATTGATTTAATTAATTTTATATAAATAATTATGTTGTTATAATTTTCCCAAAAATCAAGTACCAAATAGTGACAAAATTGACAAAAAATAGTTTTTTTAAATATTATATTATTAATTGTTATTATATTCTAAAAAATATAAGGTTCGGCCAAATTACTTTTATATTGTTATATATATTAATTATAAACCACTTCGGGTTTTTTTTACTTTTCCTAGTATGTTTATTAACCATATAGTGTAAGAAAACAAGAAGATGTGGCAGATGTTAAATTATTTAACTTATAGTTAAATCTAGATGATAAGGTTAAAATAGGAACCTAAACTGGTCTAAAACCTATTGGTTGAGAGGATTTCGACCCATCCCTTCAATATCTCCTAAATAAAACAATTTGGAGCTATTAAAAACCGAATATTACTTTATTATAAAATAATATTTTAATTTTTTCCAAAGGTGCCCCTCTCCTCCCTTATAAAAAGGTCACCCCTTCCCTCTTCTTTTCACACCCTTTTGAGCCTTGATGCTCCACCATACCCTGCCAACTAATCTTCTAATCCTATATATATATATATATCATATAGATTATTTTCATCTCAAAATACCACCTCTAGTGCCCTAAGAATATGTTTAAAAGAGGTGCGTCGAAGAAGAGGTAATCTGTTCTACCGATTCTTTCAAGTTTCTTTCATTTTCTACTTCTTATTCTTTACTTGTTTAATTATAAAGTAATAAAATCAGTATCACTAATATACTGATATGTTATTATAAATATGAAACAACCCAATTTCACCTTCTATCCATCCTATGGAAAATGAAATCACCACGCGTACGTACATACAGAATACCGTCACCACAACATGGTGTAATCAGTTTTTCCACCACTACCTTACATAGATGGGTATAATGGTGTAAAGAATAACTATACGTGATTATTATAACATCATACTGATTCTATGATAATATATCATCCACTCCAATTCCATTCATTAAATATGGGAACGATATCATTGCTCGTGCATACATACGGATTACCGTCTCCACAACGCGATAGGATTCATTTTCCCATGCTAACAGTTCAAGAATGATTATAAAGAATATATAATAAGTAATCTGGAAATATATGAAATAATAATTCTACTGTATTTATGTATATATATATTTATTTCATCTAATTAATTCCATTCAATTCAATAAGGAAACGAAAAACAACTTTCATGTGTACGTATGGCCTACCGTCTCCATGAACGGTGTATTTCATTTCATTCATCTATATATTATATTTATGTATATACTAAATATATACGATATATAAATCATGATTTAAATTCTTGAAGTATGTAATTAGTGATATGATTAATTATAATATCAATAACAACCAATCGAAGTACGTAAGATAAATGAAACGATTTTACCCGAAACGCTGATTTTACGTGGAATTTAGAAATGAATGGATAATATAAAGTCGTAAGTGAATGATATATGATATCAAAAATGTTATTATGTTTTTATTACAAGTTAATAATATGTTTAAACCCACTATACATGAGTCTTGGACACATATGGATGAAATTGGACATAAGGTAAGGGATAATTTTGCAATCTCATTTTTATCCGAGATTGCTTATACATAAGTATTTACTGGGGTTATATTTTTCATCCATGCCCATAAAAGATTTTTCATAAAGTGTTTAATATTCTTCCATGTAATTTTAATATCATACTTAAACCTCTTTTATTTTTACTTTGTGTTATGTTAGGAATCATTCTTTTGTTTACCATACGTGCAACGTTTTGCCTTTCCTGACAAAAGTACGAGGACAATGTTTTTTTAAACTTATACGTCATGAATGGATTTTTACGGTTTCATAACTCCTTATTTTAAAGAAGCTTACTCTACAAGATTTAATTACTATTTTCAACAAAATCCATTTCTTTTAAAATTTCATGGCATTTTGTGAAAAGAAAATGATTTTAAAGAAGAAATGATATTTTCCTCAAGAATTATTTTCACGTGTTTTATCAAAAACATATTCCATTTAAGATGACATTATTTTATATGTGTATGTTTCAAGTATAATTACTCTATTATTTACAAGATTTCACTTCTCTTATGATGAAATGATATCCATTTGTTTTATATGGATTATGTTATGATAGAATGATGTTTATGAAAACCATTTTATTCATTGGGTTATTATGGATGATATATGTTTATTTTTTGGAACACGAAAGAATGATTTCATTAGGAGATGGGTGGGACCAATATCTCCCAACGATTCATTGGATAATGATATATATCTCAGGAAATAGACATGGTTGGAATGGTATGTTAATCCGGTTTAGTGATACAGGACTGGAAGGAGGAGTGAACTCGATTCAGAAAGGGACTTTGTCCACTAAGATGGTCTTGACAGCAATGCCTTGGATACTATGGAAATAATATCATGGGATTAATGGTTTTCCACAGTAAAATATTTTATTCACATGCTATTTTATCATGATTGATGTTCCTTTATGATCTATGCCTTATGTACAGCCATGATTTATTTCAAAACTCAAGATTTTGATGGGTAAACTTTATGTTCGTGTTTTGAAGTTCAAATGTATATGGTTAGTTTTATTTTCACCATGATTACCCTTATTAAGAATTTGAGCTCACCCTTTATATTTTTTCCCTAGGATATAAATAAATGTTTTAGGTAAGAAAAAAAGGGAAGATCATTATGGGAGATGTTGAAGATCGTTCACCAAGATTAGACGATTATATTTCGAGTTTCCAAAGACACTAAACTATTACGGTCCATTGCTGTTGGTTCTTGTTATGTTTTAGGTATTCCAAATAAGTAATTTAATTTCCATGTATGTCACGATTGGGACTCTACAGTGTTAGTCCCTAACAACAACCTTCATATAAGCTCAAGAATGATATGTTGGTGTTTGAAAATATTAAATTAATAATCACATGGATATTTTTATGGCCCCCACATGCTTTATAATATTCATCAAATTTAGGGCATGACGTGTGGTCCTAATAGTCCCATATCCATTTCTTTGAATAAGTATCCACCCTGCGGTGGATCCCATTTGTTCATCCATTCTTTATATGTACACACCAAACCCATATTACGAAATTATCTAAAATTGTTGGGGTATGTTTCATCCTCCTACTTATCCCCAATTTTTATTATTCAGTTCAATTAATTTACATCTATTATTAGAACACGATCCATCTATATGTGTCCCTAAAAAACCTATTCCACTTGTACTCTCCCAACATGATTATGAACATATATATCAGCTCATCCATGCACATTGTTGGTTTAATATCATCATATCTCACCCCAAACTATTTTGTATAAGTTTTACACATAATAAATATTTCATTTGATATTCCATTTGTTGTTAAATTAATTATCATTGGTCTGATGAAATAAGATTTCTCTCCCAAATCATTGTGTTAGGAACCATCTGATCACAAAATGATGGGGAAGATTTGGAAACATTATCGAACTTTTCCTTAGAGACATATGAGTTTTCTTAGACTAGTTATAAAAGGAAATTCACAGAGATCCATTTTCTATATATTGGTTTGTATGGATATATTTTTTGTTGTTATGATGACATAGTTTACCTTAAAAAACAAATTTTATAAATTTGGGTTCATAGAGGTTTTGAGCTATGCAATGAGTAATGATTGAGAATGTATAATTCTAAATAATATAGTGTGATTACAAAATATATAGTAAGTGATTTTATTTCCATGAAGGAATCATGGTACTTCTAACCACACCACCCCCACCGATATATGGTATTTATAGATATAGACAAAAAAATTCAAAAATGGACCTTATAATCAGTCTTTCCAACATAATATTTGAGATCGGGTTGTGTAAACATGATTTGTGAAAAAGTGTTAAAAATAGTTCTATATAGTTCTTTTTCAATTTTTCACTCGGAATATGAACCCCCATTTTCATTATAGCACTAATTATGTTAGAGGAATTGTTTTGGAACAACAATACATGTCCCATGGGAGCACTTGATATAACAAGTGATGGTTCACAATGATGCCCATCCAAAATAGTCATTAAAATTCTTCCACGGTGTATGTTTCATGAATCTAATATCCTTCATGAATGGTGAGAGCACACAAATATATTAGGTTGAAAAGATAGATCATGATAATATCGAGGACTGAAGGTAACCCCCGTGTAGTTAAATCTAGAGTCATGGGGCTCATAGGAAATATGAGGTGTATTGACAATACATCCAACAAAAGAGGAAGTTTATTACAAAGGAGATGTTGAATCATGGGAACAAATATGACCTTCAAAAATAGTTCTAACAATTATGAAATAATATCTTGTAAATAACCCCCATAAGCATATCTTTTTTGGTGAAGTGCTCTCATTTGACTTCCGAACATCTGTCACACTTTACAGACATCTCGATATATTTTATTGAGGGAGAGAATTTTTATCACCCTAGGAATCCATGCAACATTAAACCACTTACATTGTGATCTTGATATCCTCCACCCATATAGTATATTACATTAATGAAGTCAATTTTCCTTCCAAGAATATGAAGTCC
Source organism: Viscum album (assembly GCA_963277665.1). NCBI lineage: Eukaryota > Viridiplantae > Streptophyta > Magnoliopsida > Santalales > Viscaceae > Viscum > Viscum album. The sequence goes on along the minus strand of OY728158.1, from coordinate 1,375,469,343 downwards.
CTCTAAGAAATGTGAGGATTTTCAATGAATTCAACATTAATGAAGCTCACCCATTTGATCTCCTCATCATCAATCTAAGGTATGTGAATGTTTATGAAAAAATAAAACTACATAATGAATCCCTTATCACCCACAAGGTCTGAAATATTATGTAGTCCCACAGTTGATATCCTTTACACATTAGTGAAGCACTTTTCATGGGGTTCTTTATGGTCTCTCCCTTCCGGGGATGCCCCTTTGAAAATATTGAGTTCCTCATCCCTTTTACAAATCAAATAATTTTTCAACTACTTATTGAGCCCATATGTTACTTGTTCCACCAACTCTTATTACCTCCCACTTCATCACATGTGTGTCATATGCCTATATCATAAGAATTTCTTCAATGAATATATACCATAAATTCTTTTTTTTCTTCGCACAAGGATTCTTAAATCAACCTAACTATTTCAATGTACACCACAATAGTGCTTATTATATAATCAACAAAAATGTGAATTAATAGTGGTCATGTTTTCCCAATGTGTGAAGAGTGACTTCCCCAAAATCTGAGTTCCAAGACACAAAATAGTCTAACTTCATATGCTAGTAGTACATCATTAATGTTCGTGACAAAATTCTCCACACTAGTTGTTAAACTACGTACTTTTCCATTGTTATGAAAATAAAAATTTTCATCTATAATCATCTTGGTATTACACCCTCTCCCACCATAGGGAATAGTTCTCCCATTCTAGGAATCTTCCACATTTAATACCCAAATGAGTAACCCTGGAAAAATCATCTTATGATGGGATGATTTCATTGGTAAGCCACACACCATCCCTATATCATTCTACTTTCTCAAAATGTATGTCCTTTTTACATGTTGTTAAACTAAATTTTCCAAGGAAAATATCAGTTATTCCAATTACAAGATTCCCTATGCTCACTTATAATGGGATAGGGGTCAATGACAATCGTCGACAAGTCATATCACTAACACTAGATTCTGTTTCTTATGTAACTATGAACATGAACACATTACTGATCCCATACTATGTTAAAATATAAAAACTGTTTACCAATAATTCATGGGGATATCTAAATGAAATAATCAGAGTATGGTAGGATGTAATGATATTAAACATATCCAAATACAAGACCGCCACATAGAGTCTTAAAACACAAGTCTAACAAGAATGTATATTTCAAGACTTCTATTAGAAAACCATAGGAACAGATCACGATATTTTTTTTCACTATGTAGCATCTCATCCTAATCTACCTATGACTATATAATATGGTTGACCATCATTTCCAGACATCACACATCCAGACAAAGGCCATGTAGTGGTTATTATTGAAATACTCAGTAAGACATATTTAACCCATAGAGCATACACAAAAGTAAATTTCAGTCATCTCTACAAAGGTATGTTTGTAATACATATATAAAAATAATATCAAAATATAATCCATAATGAAACATAGTCTATATATAAGTCACTATAGTAGTATACCGACCTTGGATTCTAGATTAAAGATTCCAAAAAACACTCATCTGGGAGAACACGCTTCATAGTCTGATAGAACTGATGATGATCATATGATATGTACTAATCATCAAGTCACTTCATGAGAAATAACACTCAGATATTCTAAAGTGTATATGATAAAATGACTATGATCACTTCCACGACCATGGGAGGAAACCAACAACTCAATCTGAATTAAACTTCTAACTATTTGGTTGACACCCATATATTATTGGAAATTTTGATAATAATAAATACACCTATGGGACGATGACTAATAGAGGATTTCACTTTAGTCCTATCAAAGGTACTCCAAATTCTCATTCAATTAATTCCTAATAATAGGATCATTGTTTGTGGAGTATAAAATAATTCTATAACATACATCACAGAAATAATGTGGGAAAAAATCCCAATTAAATATGTCCTTGATATGGCAGAAAATATATCAATGAAATTTTTAAAAGGGTAAACATTATGTACTGATGGTAACACACTATGTACCTTGACCCAGAATCCTCTCAATGTAATTGAATGTGTCAATATGTTGTGTTTGTTTATTGGAGTACATGCAATGTAGTCAACCTGTGTAATCTACAACATTTATAGGTTCTTTGTAAATTACACACCATGTATATGGGGAGGAGACACACACCATGATATTTGGGTAACACATCATGTGGTACTAAGTATCATCTAGAAACCCTATCCACTACTCAGGGGACTCAACAAGGTGTGTAGTTTTTGATTACATGCTGTGTTGTTTGTGATTTTCTAAAATCCCATATCCATTTTTCACATTATATCTAGTGCATTTAATCTATGATCCAGTAATAATTTCACCGAAATATTTAAGATCTAAACTCATCTAATCATCCTATTAAATTAAAAATGTGATAGTTTTTATATCTTCTTGGACAAAAGTTCAAATACTATTTCTAAAATTTTCCTATAAGAAAAAAAATAACATCTAATAACATGAAATCAAAAATCAACCATAATTTGAATAACTTCATCTACATATTTGGACCATATTCCTACCATGTAAATCCCATATCAGTGATATTGTATCATTACATCATGAAACAAGTGTGAAAAGATCAATTTATTAGGAAACTTTTAGTCACAGTCCAACTGAAGAACACCCTCGATGAACTATGAATGTGGTTCAAAATCCAGGGAAATTTATTGAGGAATGATCCTCGATCTATATTTTTCATAATATTGATCCAACATTTTTCTAACGACATGTGAAATAATCAAATCACTATGAAATTCTACAATAAGAACCCCGAAAAAATTAACCCATCTATAAATCGATCAAATCGCAGACCAATCTATTCATCTATTGATTCAATTTCATCATATAACATAAGAATAAGGAGGAATAAAATAAAAACATAGACACTACCTCAATTTAGTTTTATATTTCATGATTAATATTTTTTTGTTGTTTTCATTGGCTTCAAACTTTGAATTTGAGTTGTGTTAATCATTGATTCAAGAACTTGTCATCATTCTACCAAGATAATTCACCAATGATTTGTCCAAGGTCTCTGAGGATATCAATATATCCCTTTAATGATGACATGAAAATTTATAGAAATATTCAACATTTTATTTCTTAACTAAAACTGATGTAAATAAATTTATTTAGATTATTTTATTTATTTCTATGCCTGTAGTAACTATAAAACAAATTTCACATGATCATAAATGTTATGTTATGCCTAGGGTAAAAACCAAAATCATAATCATTGATTCCGGCATATTTCTAATCTAGTATCCCATTTAGGTGTCATTCACTTTTTTCATGAAAATTGTGAATGTGTACTATTTAATATATTTCAAACATTAATTTTGGGAACACCACAATTTGGAATGAAACACAGTCTATGCTCTTTATCATAAAAATAATCCAAAATAATATAAAAAATTAATACATAGAAAATATGAGAAATTAGATCATCCACACTATGTTTCATTACATCCACAAAAATAAAAAATAAGGGACACTAAAAAAGATGCTAGTACTAATAATGAATCTAAGAATCTCTCTCCCATGTTCTCTCCTAGTGATTCCCATTCTTCAACCAAATAGGAAATAAATGAATCGACCTCCATCAAAGGATCCTTGCTTTTTAATCCTGGATCTATTCCTGGTACTCATCATTAGTAGTGGTGTCCTTTATGTCCAGCTCATCTTATTCATAATGTGTGATGGGTCATGCATGTACATCCTCATTTCTGACATGTGTAGGACATCATATAAACATTCTACAAATGGATGTAGATCTATATGGTATCCACATCACCAACTCAATACATTATCTATATAGGGTATAAAAAAATTGAAGATAACATTATACCCTAACCAAATATATTAAATCTTCTTCGAGGTGTAACTCATAGGAATACATAGTTTCCTTCATAGAAATCCAATGACCTCCATATTCTATCAGCAAAAGTATTATGATGGATCTGTTTATTATTAAAAATCTCTTTTATGATCTTGAACTTCTCCATTATAGCTCATAAAAACTTCGGTCCCATGAATTCATACATTCCAGGGTGAGTCCAACAAAGCGGTGAGCTAATGGGTTGCTAATATAAAACCATGAATGGTGTCATAATGATGCTATAATGGTAGTAGTTGTTGTAAGAAATCTCAAATAGTGGTAGATGAAACTCCCAACTATGGCCACATTCTAACAATCATTGTCATATTATTTCCTAAAGAACTAAAATTGTGTGCTAAATAGGGTCATTAGTCCGTGGTTGAAATGATGTGATCAAGTATAACTTGTCCCCAAACACCACCTTTAATCCCTTCCACTGACAATATGTGATTCGAGCATCATGATCTGAAATAATAATCGATGTAAATCTATCGAGTCTTACTATATCATACATGTAGAGGTATCCAATTATATCTATTATACTCATCTCGGGTATATCCAGGTATTGTTCTTACATGTTGAGTAAGTATGTGTTCACCAATATGGAATTGATTCCCTTGTATGTACATGGTATTACAATAAAAAACCCTTAGATATCTCATAGACTATAATGGAATATTATGGTGATGATATAATCTTGTTACAAAATGGTGATCATCCATCAGTTGATGACAATAAAGGATTGAGAGACAATCTTAGAAACTCTATTCAACATCCATGGCCATGAAAATTGACTTCAATTGTCCAATTAAGTCTTCATTACACCGTGATGTATGACCAATGAAGATGTATTATACCTTCTCTGGACCATTAACTATATCATCACTGGTACCACTATGCATCCTCTAAAAATAAATATGTTCCCCTACCATTATAATATTAACCAGGAGTGCACCGAGTAGATATTATAGTATTTTGGGTCTCACAGTCAGTATCCCCTATCAGTGCATTCCTATCACACTAAATAAATGAGGGGTAAAAACCATTTACATGAGGAGAGATGCTCAATTTTTATCAATAATTTATAATTGCAACATGGTCAACAACTCACATTCCTTGTTCAGAAACTGTGAAAAATATCTCCTACAAACTGAAAATGCTACAACATTCCCCATCATAGTAATATTGAAAATCTCGATGTAATAAACCCTAATATACTCTACTCATTTCCAATATATCACATTATGATATTTCTAAGAGAATATAAAATTGAGACTCTTATGATTAGAGTAGAAGATTAACTAGTCACCCATATTGTCGTGTTACCATATTTGCAAAGTGAATATTATTGCTATATACTCATGAACATGGGTTCCATAGTTCTACTCTTGTGATATCCAATAGTGTGACCTATGTGAAATAACCCATATAATCATCATAAAAAATCATTTCAGGTTCCTTATGTGTCACAGAACCCTATGTACTCGACACACCCCATTGGAAATTTCAATATGGGAGTTCATGCATCAAGGATTGACTCCAAAACTGAAATTTCTATTGGAACATAATTACCACACATATTTCTATCAATATTATGTATAATCTATCCTTGGTATTTATCTCTAGGATAAATCATTTATGAATATCTGGTAATAGCTTTCCAACCCAAGGAATCAATGCTCTTCCATCACCCTCTTAGTTATCTACCGTAATATGACTACCTCATCCATGGCCAGGTCCCATGCCACTCCGTTTTCTAGGATAACATTTCCTTGAACTTAGACCACCTAGATCTAGAACATGATCTTCGATCGGTTTCTATATATATAATTCTCTTGGAGTATATATTGAACCATCTTAATTGGTGTCGTTTTTTTATCCTAATACTCATAGTACATCTGGATTTTTTTGATGTATATTATAGTGAATGGGTCAATGGAAGGTTGAATTTTATGATTCCTGCATTTTGTGGCCACTATTGGTTTTTTTATTTATGTAAAATGGAATCACCAAGTACCCAATGTTACTGTACAGGCATATGAATGCAATCTTCAGTGCACCATCATCTCATTCCACAACTAGGGATAGCATGAACATATGTCATCCTTCAAGAACCATTGTTCCCTTATCAACTTATTAATGAGGTAATAGATCCCCATTAGTATATATTTTTATTCATGGTCACCATATTTATGGGATGGTAGTCCACACATAACCTCAAACTCCATTCTTCTTCTTAAAAAAACAAATCTTGGGCTACCTATGAAGAAACTATTTTTTGAACAAAAACCGTCCTAAAAAAGTCTTCCACTTGAAACCACATATCACGAGGCCATGAGGGATCCATAATATATGAAGGTTCATCAATTGGTTTCGTCAGTTGGTACAACAACCCTGACTTATTACAAACGTAAACATGGTTTATTACATAAAATATTCACCTGATACAACATGGAAGATCGAGAGGTCTAGTGTCTTTGGGTCTTAGGATCATTCCATAAAAAATTAAATCATGAAATACAACATCTTTATTGAAAAATTCTTTTATATGACCACTACATTCCCTCGTACATAGCATTTCATGGGATAACCTGAGGACATGTATAAAAAAAGTGTGAGCTATAAATCCTAGTAAGGGAATAAACATGGCATACATGAGGAGTACAATACATGTTATACAATTGGAATATCAATAGATAACAAGAAAAACATGGACATAATGGCATGATAAAGCACGATAATCATAACATGGAAATGTGGCAACAACACTTAACATGGAATTAACATGAGCCAAGGCCCATTGCACATGAAGCATGAGAAAATAATCATTCCAAATGAAGCACGAGTAAACCCTCATTTCACTTGAATTAGCTTGAGTAAAAAAAACTATTACACATGGAATATCATGATAATAAACATTACCCAATGCATTGGAGCGCTATAGGGGCGAACCCTTCTTAAACATTTCGTTTCATGCATAAGTTTTCCACATGGATCATGAAACCTGGATTCATTAATCATAGTCATTTATTCCATGATAAACTAATTTGGAATTCATACATGAAACTTTATAATAAATAAGTAAATGTGTGTAATGTTGAATACCCTTGATAGAGAAATGGGCATGGTATTCACTACACAAAGGCATTGGCTTAGAAGGTCGGTGCAACTCCAGCAGCGAAACATCGTGACATAAGATTTCATAAAAAAATATTTGATGAGAGATAAATGGGTGTCTCATAATATTTACATGAAATGGAAAGTAAGGGGGTCATATAGATACATGTCCAAACAACTGTAATGGAATTTATATTCATGAAACAAAAGTATTGCTGGAATGTAAATGAAGAGAGAGAAGTTCCTTTCCGAATTTCAGTATAGTAACGGGTGTACATGGGAGGCATTTAGTGAGAGAGAAATGGGTATCCCATCATTCAAACAATAAGAGGGAAGTCTGGGGAAGGTTAGAAACCATACCACATAATTTATAATTGAAATTAAAACGGTATAACAATATTACGAAAATTGGACAAAAAGTTAAAGGAAGAGAAACCCTTACTTGGAAGTGTGCTTCCAAAGGCTTGAGAGAGGCTTGATAGAGGCATATTGGGAGCTTGGGGCACCTTGGGAGGATCCTATAGAGGGTAGGGCAGAGGTTGGACGAACTCAAAAGGATTTTAGTGGAGTGTAAGTGGGATCATGGGTGGGTTTATATAGGAAAGGTGAGTGAATTATTTATTATTTAGGTTTGGGACCCCTTACATTAAACTATTCCAACCCATAAATCAGCTCATGCGTTTTGCCCATGGTTTTTGGAAAAAGGAAGAGGAAAAACATATTTTATAAGGCCAAACTCCGAAATTCATAAAATAATGGGGTTGCTTATGTGGAGGTGAGTCACACTCGCATTGAAAATAATTTAAAAAGAAAAGTTTTTTAATAAGTTTTGAGGGGTCCATTAATGCTTTAAAAAGTAAGTCAAAGAAACGCATAATCACATTCTTTTAATGTTAAAACATATATTGTCTGAACATAAAGATTATATTATTTTACTACATCACTATTGGGTCATTACGATGTCATAAAACACATTATATATTTAAATGACATTTAATTTTTACCCAAAAATTTGACTCACTAATAAAATTATGAACAAATCACCATTTGAAAATTTCGACGTCCTGATTCCAGAAATATTTTTTATTTTATTTAATTATTTTTCTAAATATGTTAATTTTCATTTTTAAAATAAAAATTGACATTTATTGAAAATTCACGGGTTTTGACAGAAATGGATTTCAAACCATAATAAAAAATTATATTTGTATTCATAAAATTATATGATTATTTATATATAATAAAGTTGATTTAATAATAATAATAATGTTATATTAAAATTTTATTTAATTCAAAAATCCTTTAATTTAATAAAATAGATTTCTTAATTATATATTAACTAAAAAAACTACCTGTACTTTAAAAACAATTTACAATGTTTCAATAATGACAAAAAGTCTATTTATTATTATATACAAAAATCATGTACATGAACATAGTACTAGAGATTTGTTACATAACCCCTTAAAACAACCACATAAGACCTATGGGTAAGGTGTGCGATGAGGACAGACTCTTGGGGTGGCTCGGATAACATCTCTCGAGTGGTAATCTCTATCAACTTCTAATTTTCCCGTAGATGGTCTCATTCGAGCTTGACATGATGATACTCAACTTGGGCTTGGTCAAGAGCGAAACCCAAGGATGCCACCTCTTTTCTGATCTCTGACAAATGGGCTTCGTATGGAGCAATTCTACTAGGTGTGGTCATCACTTCTTTTTTCTGAGTAAATTGGATTTGTTAAAGCCCTATATTTATACTAGTCATGTGATCACTATTCAACGGCTATATTATAAATGATAAAAATTCATAACATAAAACCAAAGAATTTGACATTTTATATATACATTTTACATAAAGAGACATTTAATTATATCATGTGGGATTTTTATTAATGAAACCTTGGGTCTTTACAATATTCCCCCTTTAGAAATTTCACCCTCGAAATATCCTGTTCCACCACTAAAATTGATGTGGGTAACACAGCATCATCATTTCCTATGATTCCCATGTCACTTCTTCAAACATGTAGTTTCGCCACAAAACCTTGATGAGGGGCATTGTCTTATTTTGTAGAACTTTTTCTCTACGATCAAGGATCTTCACAAGTTTCTCCACATAAGAAAGATCATCCTCAAACTGTACCACCTTAGAAGAGAGTACATGTGAAAGGTTTGGTATGAACTTCCTTAAGATGGATACATGAAAGACATCATGTACTTTGGAAATGGTAGGTGGATGTTCAAGTCAATAGGCCATAGCGCCGACACGGTCAAGAATCTTGAAGGGGTCGATGTACATTTGACATAACTTCCCTTACTTTCCAAACCTCATGACCATCTTCCATGGAGATATCCGTAGAAAACTCATGTCTCTAACTTTAAACTAAAGGTCTCATCGAAGATTATCTGCATAATTCTTCTGTCGACTCTAGGCTGCCTTGATATGCTGCTGAATGGTTTTCACCTTCTCAACCATTTCCTCGACCATTTCCAGTCCAGGCAGCTTAGGTTCACCTAGCTCATTCAAACATGCCGGTATTCTGCACCTTTTCCCATCATGGGATTCATATGGTGCCATTTGGATACTCGAGTGGAATCTATTATTATAATATAACTCAAATAGAGAAATATGTTGATCCCATCTTCCATTAAAGTTCATTGATCATGCTCTCAACATGTCCTCAAGTGTTTGGATAGTTCGCTCGGATTGGCCATCAGTATGAGGATGATAAGCCATACTATAGTTCAGTTCAGTATCCAGAGCATGTTTGAGACTCTTCCAAAACATAGAGGTGAATCATGGATATCGGTAAGACACAATAGATAGTGGTACTCCATACGAACTTACAACTTCCCTGATATATATCTATGATAATTGATCCAATATGAAATCCACTCGAATAGAAATGAAGTGTGCGGTCTTTGTAAGATGATCCACCACAACCCAGATTGCATTGCTGCCTTTGTATGTCCTCGGTAGTCCATTGACAAAGTCCATGGTGATGTTCTCCGATTTCCATTCTGGTATGGGAAATGGTTGCATCATCCCCTTAGACTTCTTCCCCACTACCTTCACTTTCTGGCACACCAGGCACATTGACGTATATAAAATGATCTCTTTCTTCATATTACCCCACCAAAATATTTCTTTGAGATCTCGATTCATCTTTGTGCTCCCTGGTTGAATAGATAAATCTAAACTATGTACATCATCCAAATGATCCTTCTTTATCTCCGGACATGATAGAACACATAGCCTTTTCCCAAATCTCCCAATTCCTTCGTCATTAACATTAAACATCAAGGATTTCCCTTTTTCAATATCTTTTACTTTTTCTTGAATTCCCACATCATCCTTTTAAGCATCATCTATCCTTTTAAAAAGAGGATGTTCAGAAATCATTTGTGAAAGGATTAATGATGTTCCTGTATTTATGACTCCAATGTCCATCATCATAAATTCTATGAAAATTGGATCCTTATCAATTATCATCATTGATAGAATCATAGGGTCCTTTCTACTTAGGGCATCTGCCTCTTTGTTCGCTTTCCCAGGGTGGTAATGTATTGAACAGTCATAATCCTTGATGATATCTATCCATCTTCTCTGGAAAATATTAAGCTCTCTTTCTGTGAATATATATTTAAGACTCTTGTGGTCAGTATATATCTCACATTTATTCCCATAGAGATAATGTCGCCAGATTTTCAAGGCAAAGATCACTGCCACCCACTCCAGATCATGCATTGGATAGTTTCGCTCATGTATTTTCATGTTCCTTGAGGCATATGATATTACTTTATCATTCTGCATCAGCACAAAACCTAATCCCTTCTTCGAAGCATCACAGAATATCACAAAAGGTTCCCCACTTGTGGGTAAAGTGAGCACGAGCACAGTGATACGACTCCTTTTCAAGTCCTTGAAGAATTTTTCGCATTAATCACTCCAAGAAAACTTTACTCCCTTTTGAGTTAGCTTGGTAAGAGGGTTGGACAATCATGAGAAATTTCTCACAAATCGTCGATAATATCCAGCTAACCCCAAGATGCTACAGATATTTGTTACCGATGTTGGCTTCAAACATCCCTCAATTGTCATCTGTTTTGCATGGATCCATAGATATCCCATTGATTGTGATGATGTGGCCCAAGAATGTGACCTAATTCAACCCAAACTCACACTTTCTATACTTTGAACAGAGCTTCTCGTTGCTCAATGTGTCTAGTATAGTTCTTAAATGGTCCTTATGATCCTCCTTGGTTTTTGAAAATATTAGAATATCAACCATAATGACTACCACAAATTTGTTGAGGTAATATATAAAACTATATTCATCAAGTCCATGAAGATTTCTAGAGTATTAGTGAGTCCAAAAGGCATTAATATGAATTCATAGTGCCTTTATCTTGTGTGAAAAGTAGTATTGGGGATATCTTCCTTCTTCACCAATACATGATAATATCCCGACCGCAAGTCCACCTTGGAGAAGTATTCTGCTCCACGCAGGTGATCGAACAAGTAATCCATCCGTGGGAGAGGATAATTGTTATTTGTCGTGATTTTGTTGAGCACACAATAATATATTCAAAGGCGGATTGACCCATCCTTATTTTTGATGAAGAGGACTGGTGCACCCCATGGTGAAGCACTGGGGTGTATAAACCCTTTATCGAGATTCTCATGTAGTTTTTTGTTCAGCTCTTCAAGATCCATGATAGCCATTCTATATGTAGTATTGGATATTGTTAGAGCCCCAGGTATAAGTTCAATTGAGAATTCAACATCTCTTCTCAGAGGAAGACCATGCGGTTCCTCGGGAATCACTTTAGCGAATTAACTCACAATAGGAATTTCTTCATAGATGGTTTTTTCCTTGGACTCAATCATCTGAGCCAGATACGTGTGCTCATAGGGAAGTAATATCTATACTTGAGATGATGAAGCTAAAGGAGATTCATATTCCTCCTTACACTTGTACTGAATCGGGGGGTCGATTCTCCATATGAAGTATGATTTCCTTCTCCTGACATTTTATGTTGGATCTATATAAGGAATGAAAATCCATGCCAAGAAATGCATCAAAGTCCACCGGAGGGAGTATAAAGAGGTTCACCAGGAAATTCAATCCACAAATTATAACAGGGGTGGACTTATATTCATGGGATGCAATTATTGCCCCATTTTCCGTACTCACTGACATCTTCACTTCCATGATTTTTAGTGGTGATGGTTTTGTTCTACTAAACATTCGAGATATAAAAGAATGTGTAAAAACTGAATCAAAAAGTACCATCTCTATTCTTGAATGAATAACTAGTGTACCTATCACCACTTCGTTGTCGGGGTTCACTTCAGCAGAAGTGATGGAAAAAATCGCTTCCTTACTACCTATGAGTTTGTTGGTTGCCTCCGAAAACCCATGGATTAGGGCAATAATTTGAAAAATGCTCAGGTTCATTGCAGTTTTAGAAATGAATAATTCGTTGAGGTTCGAACGGACCATTATTATCCTTTATCTCAGCCACAGGTCTTTCATGCTGACATTTAACAGGTAGGTGCCCTTCCCTTCCACACCTAAATAATTTCCTCACCCACTTGAGGCAATTTCCAGGGTGCATCTTTCCTCACTTTTGGAAAGTGGGGTGCTATATCTTCCTAGCATAGTTTGATTTATCCATCAGACTTCTAGAATTGAAGTCCACCTTACTCTTCTTTTCCCCATGATACCCATGTGATTCCCTGATCTTCATTTCGACCTTGACGGCACATCAGAAAATTTCATCATAGTTTTCAAAGTCACGGATCACTAATGCTTTCCATAGGCTAGGCTTCAGCCCACCAAAGAAGCTATCATCCTTGTATTCGGGGGTAACAACAAATCCAGAAGCATATCGTACAATCCTTTTGATATTTTCCTCATACACTCCAATAGATTCTTCATCTTTTTTCTTTAGGGAAAGGAAGTCCCTTTCCATCTTATTTCAGAGGGTGCACGGAATATATTTATCGAAAAAACATCTTACGGAAATCCATCCATTCCAACGCCTAAATCTCCTACTTAGGCTTCATATTTTGGATCAACATCCACCATTGATCAGCTTCACCCTCCATATGATAAGCTTCCAGGAGAAACATCTATTGTTCATAACATTGATGGATGGAGAAGATCTTTTCAATGGAGTTGATCCTTAGTTCAGCGATCGTGGGATAAGATGATCCACTAAAAGTAAGAGTCCTTTGTCTCATGAAGCTAGTGACATTTTCTTTCTTATGAGGGGTTGAACATTTCTCTTGACCTATGTTTCTATTCAAATATTGAGTTAGATTAGAGAGAAGCGTGACAATGTTTGTGATTCCCACTCCTATTAGATTGGGAATCTTCTTAGTACAGTCATCACATTGATTTTCACATCGGTTGTTAGCCCGATTTCATTTATTACCGACCATTGGCTTGAATAAAAGGAAAGTTAGGGGCTACAAATAAAGGGTAATACCAAGACAAAAGTTGATGACATATAAATTAAATTTTATTTTCTTATCTTATGAATCTATAGGCATCGATCTAGTTTTTGGTGATCTACTTTCTAACATATATTCTTAAGGGTTTTTTATTCCCTTAATAAGGGTTAATAATAAGCATGTGAATTTACCATAGTGTATCCCCTAGCAGTGTCATAACCAAGAGTGAAATAAGGCCCATTGTCGTGCACCAGTTCCCGTTAGAGTCTAGCTCAAAGCGTTGTTTTCGGGTTTTACCTCTAGGATACATCTGTGCCAGAGACGCCTCTACCTTCTCATATCCAGATAGGGATGTATTTTTTTGATAACCCACTTAATCAATACTCAAAAAAACATAGGGAAATTTTTATTTTACATAGTCTTGTATCTAAGGCTTTACTAGGGTTTTCTAATCCAAATCCCAAAAATAACTAAACCTATCCTATGATACAAACTATAACAACCCTACTTTTATTATGAACTTAAACATGATTTATTACATAAACTATTCACTTGATACAACATATATGATCGAGAGGTCCAGTGTCTTTGGCTCTTAGTATCATTAAATAACAACTTAAAACATGAAATACAACATCTTTATTTAAAAATTACTTTACATGACCACTAAATTCCCTCGTACTTAGCATTGCATGGGATAACCTGAGGATATGCATAAGAAAAGGTCGAGCTATAAAGCCCAGTAAGGGAATAAACTTGGAATACATGAGGAGTAAAATAAATGTTAGACAATAGGCATATCAATAGAGCACATGACAAACATGGACATAAAGGCATGATAAATCATGATAATCATAATGTGTAAATGTGGAAACAACACATAACATGGAATTAGCATGAGCCAAGGGCCATTGCAAATGAAGCATGAGTAAAAACTAATTGCCCATGAAGCATGAGTAAACCCTTGTTGCACTTGAATTAGCATGATTGAACACTCATTTCACATGATGTATCATGATACTATACTTTAACCAATGCATTGGAGAGCTATAAGGGCGCACCCTTCTTAAACAATTCTTTCATGCATAAGTGTGCCACATGGATCATAAAACATGGATTCATTAAACATAATCATTTCTTCCACAAAAAATGAATGTGGAATTCATACATGAAACATTAAAATAAATAATTAAATCTTCATAAAGGTGAATAAACTTGATGGATAAATGGGCATGGTATTCACTACAGAAAGGTATTGCCATAGAAAATCGGTGCAATTTCGGCAGTGTAACGGCGTGACATATGAATTCATAAAAAATGGTTGATGAGAGAAAAACAGCTTTCTCAACATTTTAACATGAAATGGAAAGTAAGGGGTCATATAGATACATGTCCAAACAATTGTAATGGAATTTATAAAATGATACAAAGTATTGCTTGAATGTAAATGAAGAGAGAGAAGTTCTATTCAGAATGTCGGCATAGTAAAAGGTGTACATGGGAGGAATTTAATATGATAGAAAGGGGTCTACCATCATTCAAAAAAACAATAAGGTAGTATGGCAGAGGTTTGAAACCATACCCCATCATTTATAATTAAAATTAAAAGGGCATAACTATATTAAAAAAATTGGACAAAAAGTTAAAGGAAGAAAAACCCTTACTTAGAAATGTGCTTCCAAAGGCTTTAGAGAGGCATCACATAGGAATATTTGGAACTTGGGGCACCTTGGGAGGATTCTAGAGAGAGTAGGGAAGATTTTGGATGAACTACAATGTGTTTTACTGAGGAGGAAGTGAGAGCTTGGGACGGTTTATATAGGAAAGGTGAGTGAATTCTTTATTATCTATGTTTCGCACCCCTTACATTAAACTAATCCAGAACACAATTCAGATCAAGGTTTTTTCCCATGGTCTTTGGAAAAGGGAAGAGTAAACAAATATTTTATAAGGGCAATGTCTTAAATGCTTAAAATAATGGGGTTGCTTATTTGTAGGTGAGTCACACTCCCATGGAAAAAATTTAAAAAGACAGGATGTTTAATAACTCTTGAGGGGTCCATTAATGCTTTGAAAATTAAGTCAAAGAAACCCAAAATTCCATTGTTTTAATGGTAAAACATATATTGGCCGAACATAAAGATTATAGTATTTTATTAAATCACTATTGGGTTATTATGATGTCATGAATCACATTATATATTTAAACGGTATTAAATTTTTACCCCAAAATTTGACTATCTCAGAAAATAATGAAAAATTCACGTTCGATAATTTCGACATCCTGATTCTAGAAATATAATTTATTTTATTTAAATAATTTTTTAAATATGTTAATTTTCTCTTATAAAATAAAAACCAACATTTATAAAAAATTCACGGCTTTTGACAGAAATGGATTTCAAACCATAATAAAAAATTATAATTGCATTATTAAAATTATATGATCATTTACATATAATAAAAGTAATTTAATAATAATAATAATATTATATTAAAATATTATTTAATTAAAAAATCCCATAATATAATAAAATATATTTCTTAATTAAAAAATAACTAAAAACACTACTTGTACATTAAAAACTATTTACAATGTATCAATAATGACAAGAATGAATATTCAATATTATATAAAAAAATAATTTACATGAACATAGAAGTAGATATTTGTTACATAACCTCTTAAAAAACTGCATAAGACCTAAGGGTAAGGTGTGTGAGGATGAAAAACTCATGGGGTGGCTCGGATAACATCGATCGAGTGGTAATCTCTATCAACTTCCACTTTTCCTGTAGACGGTCCGATATGAGCTTGACATGATGAAGCTCAGCTTGGGCTTGGTCAAGAGTGAATCCCAAGGACGCCACCTCTTTTCCGAGCTCCAATAAATGGGATTTTTATGGAGAAATTATACTGGATGAGGTCATCGTTTCTTTTGTCCTTGTAAATTGGATTTTTAAAGCTTTATATTTATACTAATCATGTTATCCCTTTTCAACGGCTATATTAGCTAAGGTAAAAATTTGTAACATAAAACCGAAGATATTGACATTTTATCTAAACATTTTTCATATAGAGACATTTAATTAGATCAAGTGGGATTTCCATTAATGAAACTTTGGTTCGTTATATGTGTTGTATATCAATGAATATTTATATACCTCTTTGGGGAGGAAAACCTATATTTCTTTCAAGGGATGCTTCCTCATACACTTCCACCACTATAGGGACCTATGATATGACAGAATTTACATTCCAAAGGGATAATATATTTATCAAATAATTAATTGGTTGCACCCTCTTATGTATGAGTCCCTCCTGTATATCCTTTGTTTCCTTCAAAATGAAAATGGAAAACATTGATCCATCCTTGTAGACACACCATACCCTTCCCCTAAAATATTTAATCTGGTCATAAACTGTAGATAACCTTTCCATACACTAGGAAACATCATAAAGACTCAATGCTGATACAAATATTCTGTAGAAAAAAGTTGTGCCTCAAATAGTTAGGTAACACAATGGGCACAATTGTTTGCAGAATGAATCATGCAAAATAATATTCTCCATGTTTAAGTGTTGATAAAATGGTTCAACTAAAATCTCTATGCATCATACAATGTATGTGGAATAAATGAATGGATAGAAAATATATCTATTAGTAAAGAATCTAAGGGATAATAGACATATATCTTGCCTCAAATCATCCATAGAGCCAATGAGTTATAAACAACGATCGCCTGAAGTTTCATCCAACCATTTCTTATACCTCTTTATGCATGTTTTGGAACACCTTGGGGTAGTGGTGGTAACAAGTCGAAGCATCAACTACCTCATCTTACTCTACTGTAACCTCCTCTATGTACACCACACAATAGAAAAGCATTACTATTTTGTTTCTTCTTCCATGGAATCACATCCATAATTTCATGGATAGTTGTATGTTGGGTTAAACAATATGGTGAATAAAGTTACAAGACAACACATGAGTAGTAAAACCTCTCAATATGCTGATTGAACCCAACCTATGATCCCTGCACTTCTGATCATCTATCCTAGGACCTCCCCCTAAAACATATCTAATGTACATGTCCTTATAAATGATCTCAACTCCATAATGTCGATTTCTGTCCTCTGGCTTTCCCACTGCTAAAAATAACTAGATATATCTACTCATCTAAGAAACACTCAACCACCAAAGTGTTCTCAATAACACATGCATAGGTAGGAATTCATAGTGGGATACGTATATATTACATTTCTATATGAATACTACATTGTAATGGTGTAGATCTTATTAAATGATCTAGAAAAATATCCCTAATGTACCAGGAGAGGATGATAAAATTCAATGAATACATAGCTAGAATAATTCTTCCCTACTAGTGATGTAGAAGCTCCATGATATGTACATAACTCTACGTTTCTAGTGATAACTCCTATATTTAAAATTCTCAAATTCTATCAATGAACAACTCACCATGTTGTGGGACTTGGTAACAAAACCCCACCATCCCCTTTTTGATCAATTAGAATGGATCGCCTCATGGACCACTATTTGATCTACTATTTTTCTAACGTGCTAGAAAAAACAAGAGTCCACATTAAGCTATCCCTTATACGCCATTGTTTTATGCTCACCACTGAAATTTAGAGGTCCATATCAATGAATCTAATTAATCGCGATTAGCATACTCACGTAATCTGCTAGAATGTCGGGTATCGTGTCTTACTCTATATGTGGTGGTACGGTTGGTGGATCGCTTAGAAGTAACATCTCAACAACTGGTCCCTTTATTAATGCATGATCAGTGAGTGGATTATCCTAGTGGTAGTAATGTTTCATATAATCAGGAATACATCATAGATGAATCATGAAATAATCATGATATACCACAATCAATGATTATATCCGGACTGCAGACATAGGAATAAATTGGAAAAATTACAACTTCTTATATGATGTGTGTAACATTATTTTATCAGAAACTAGTTTTCTCATGTACCGAGTGAAACATTATGAAATATAAGTCTAGGTGTATAGATAAGTCATCCGTTAAACCAAAACTAGATTCCCTGGCCAGAAATACGATCTCAACACTCATAATACTATATCCCCATACTAGTCCCATATACTACCCTCATTATTATAATGCTAACACCTTTATCTGATTACACTCTCTCAAGATATTTCCTAGTGGGATCCATTCTGTGACCCCCACTCCCTCCATCAATTGTCTAGGGTCTAGTGACTAATCCCTAGAAGAAATTACACTATCATTTGAATCATTATCCTGCACCTATTCACATGCATAAAACACAAGCACCATATAATGAAAAAATATAAAAACTAAATAACCATGCCAAAATATTTTACAAGACTACAAAAATATGTAATAAAAATATACAGGAAAAGTATAATCCCACTATAAAGTGTCAAAAAACAATTATCCAACCCAAAATTTTGTTGTTGGACAACTATCTAAATGTCGTAATAACAATCCTCACTCTATCCAGTCCCACTAAGCATCATCTAGTCCTATTCCACCCAGGCCTCTGTAAAATTTTCTATCATATGCACAAAACATAACACTTGTGAGGAATGCCCGTATAAGAGTGAGTATAACCATACTAATTAATACACAATGAAACATAAAATCATATAAAAATGGATTTGTATAGTCGTCTATATACATGTACATGTCTACAGTGCATATAACATGAATAAATAGATATATTCAACAAATACACACTATCGAAAGGTATTTCACAATAGTAGAATACCATGAATGATTACAATGCAATGATTCCACAAAGCTGCATTCTTGGAGAACACATTCCTATGTCTTATTTTATTTACAAAGACCATTTTCATAGCTAGTACATTTCATTTCACGACATGATAATGAATTTGATAATAGTCTTAAGTCAATATATTACATTGATGAGGATCAATACCAAGGCCATGGGGTGATACAAATAACTAAATATGTATTTACCCACTATGTATATGATAGACGTTCTAGTATTTTTTTTCATGAGGATACCAATAACACTATATACGAAACGATTATGAATAAATTACATCACAGTGGGAATCTCAAAAGGATTCCAGAAATTCTATCTAGGAAGTCATATTGATGGGTTTGTTAGCAAAGGAGTAGTAAAAGATTCCATATTAACCATTTGGGAATGAATTAGGGGAAAAACTAGGACAAACGTTTTCCACTATATATAAGATTAATATAAAATAAAACTACAAACATGCACACATTGTGTTGTAGTGGTCACATGCATTGTTCCATGACTTTGGGTTGTTCCTTTGTAAACAGACCATGTTATCATGCAGTGTTGGTTTAGTGGTTTACATTCCATGTAGTCAACCTGTGTACTACACCCTATATTTGTGTAATTTCTAGAGTACATGCTGAGTATCCAGGGAGTTATCACATTTCATGTTGATGGGGTCACATTTCATGTAATATTTCATTTCCTATATAAAACCTATCATCTTCCTAGGGGGACACACATGGTTGGTAGATAGGGATTACATTCTATGTTGTTGGGGATTTTCCAGAATCCTAGAGTCATTGTATAACATTGCTTCATCACCTCTGACATTTGAACTGGTGATTGTTTCCCAATGAATTAAGGTATCCACTCATCCATGAATCATCATAGGTGATTAATGCATATGGTAATTATATTTTCTCATAAAACGGATCAAATCATAATTCTTATTTGTCTACCGAAGATTAATTATGAATGAGAAATTAGGAATCACCATCATATGAATCAATCAATCTCCTTCTTCACACCACAATCATTCCATGCTGTTACCAAATCTACAATATCATAACATTGTTGAGTGAAATAGGATTATAACAATCGATCATCCTAGATAAGTTGAGTTGTTGGCCAAAAAAGAACATTGGAAAAAAATGATGAACTAGTGTAAGAAATCATAATTAAATATTAGTGAAACGAACATAAATTTATGTTCATGTCTATCTCAATCAATCTCCATTATAATGATAATTGAAATAATCAAATCACTATGAAATTCCCCCATCAATACTGAGAAAAAATAAACACTTCTCCCAACTAAATAAAACCACCATTCAATAAAATCATTGATTGATTCTCATTAATAATATAAAGAAATAACATGGAAGAATAACATAAAAAATTCCCTACATTTTTTAATATTGATCACTATTGATGAATGGGCTTGTTTTGTTTTCCTTGTCGAGGTCCTTTAAATATGAGGTGTGTGGATCATTGATCCATGAACATGTCACCATTCGACTGTGATAATTATCCAGCGGTCTCTCCATGATCTCTAAGGTATTTCAGATAATAGTGGAATTATAACATAACCATCTATATAAACATGTTTTAATCACTGCATCAATACAAACTAATATAAAATAAGTTATTTAAATTATTTTATTCATTTCCGAGAATGAAATTATATTTCTACTAATATCTAATGTTGATTTATATTATATCATTACTATGGTAAAAATCACATTTAGAACTCAACAGTGTCCTCAGATTTAGAATTTGGGATCCCATTTAGATGTTATTCCCATTTTCAAGAAATCATGGAATTCATCCTATTTAATATATATAATATATTTCATAAACTAATTTCAAGAACATCATTCCTCATACTTCTGTGTCATCTCAGTGTCTACTATGAAATATAATTCATATAATATTCAATAATAATTCAGGGATCAAATGTGAAATTATTGTATGAGTCAGTCCTATCAGAAGATTATAAATTTTGACATTGAATAACTTGGTTTTTTATGCCAATCATCTAAATATGATATGTTGGAATCCTATATAATGATCCATCATGGAATAGGAAAACAATTAGGGTTTAGAATCTTCCCTCACAAGGATGCACCTCCCAGATCCACACTCTAGGATGTTATTATCAACAAATATTGATCCACATACACAAATAATACTAATCCAATGGTAAACAATTAAATATCGACTTACTCCATCCTAGGGACACCCATCATTGATTATCCTTTGTGGGTTATTGTAATCTAATACTCCAAACTTTCCTCTTTAGGGTGTTCTAATCCACTGGTATAAAATTATGTTGTGAAATCTTCCACATTGAGATGTGCATCCCAGATCCATGTATTTGGGGATTTCAGATACAAAACTTTAAATCCTCCCCCATGTTATGTTATCATCCTTTGGTATACTATTCAAGAATGGTATATTCCATTCTAGGGATGCATCATTTTGATCATCTTATATTGGGAATTCTAATCCAAAACTACAGATCTACCTCAATGGATTGTTCTGAGTGATTGGTAATGTATTCATGCATGACATATTCCCTCATTTACTCACAACTCCTGAATCATTATTCATGGGAAAATATAATCTACAACTCCATAATCGGCTAAATATGGCATTATAATCCCATAAACTACATTAACCTCCATGTATTGTTATATTCTATTGCTAATTTTTGTGTGTGGCATAATTCCTCATATTGATGCCCTACATGGATCTTCCTCCAAGGATCATGTTGATCCAAAACACTAGATAATTTTTCATTAGGCATTCTGATCTATTATTAAACTATTCATGTATAGAATCTTATTTTATTTTGTCAAAACTCATCGATCCTCCTACAAGGGAGATTTATGAACCAAAACTCTAAATCTTCCCACGAGGGATGTTTATATCAATTGGAAGACTATTCATTTCTAAATGTTTCTTTGGCAAGGAGGAAGATCCCATATTATCCTCTATGAGAATACTAATCAAGAATATTAGATCTGCCTCTAGTATTATCTTGTACATTTGTAAACTATTTATTTATGACACAACCCCTCCTAGGTAATAACTCTCAGATCCAACTACACTGTGGTTTTGATTCACAATTCTTTATTCACATTCTTCGGGAATTGTGATATACAAACACATCTCTACAAGATGTCAAAATAATGATCTTATCCATCATAATAAGAAATTAATATCCAATTCCATATGATGTTGATATTCTAACCAGACCTATATCTTTAACCCCATTAAACATATGTGGAATTCTTGGGGAGAAATTCCATGCAATAATCAATCCAATAAATCAACTTCTGATTTAACAACACATGATTCCTTCTGTTGTGTTTTGATGATTCCTCAGAAGTTATTCCATACCAATTGAACGATTTATAGAAGATCATTGTTCCCAATTATAGATATTTTCATAGTTACACAATGTGACTACTCCCCCAACTGAATGTTTCTTCCCTATCAATAATGAAGTGATCTAATTAACTATTGTCCATGTGCAGATGTCACAAGAATGACTTCCATAAACATGACTATAAATTTGAGGTAGACCTAGAAAAAGAAAATGAGATCCTTAGAAGACTTAATGGATGGAGTAACTAATTTACCACCACCTCATTTCGAACAAGGGATTCACATCACAATGTAATTTCATAAAATCCACCCAAATATGGAAATTGATAATGTGAGGAAATATAATAAAACATGAATAATCAATTCACATATATAACCTAACCAAATCGTTGGAAAAGTCATTCATGATTCACCTTTCGTTGAACCTTTCGGTGCATAATTAATTCAAATTAAATAATTAGTTACTACATTCATAACAATGTCCCTGTTCAATTGAATGAAATTATATTGTAAATAATATTTCAATGTATTTATATGCTATAATCCAAAATAAAATTTCCATGTATATGAAATTAAATTTATTTTGAAATTTTGTTATGTTTAAGGATAAATACTGATAGTACCCTAATTTTTTTGTTTTAATAGGTTTTTATCACCTAGGTATTTTTGGGTTAAAGTTTTCCATACTTGTAAATTTTTTTGAATATTATTATAGAAACATGACATTCAAAATTCATTTTTTACAACTATATAAAGTGATTAATGTCTTATTTTTAGTCCCAAACAATAAATTTCAATTAGATGACTTATGGTTGGATATAATTTCCTTAGAATTAGTAAATGTATAATAACAAATGATACAAACATTAATATTTTGTGAATATTACAGGGGATGAAATTTGAATCATCAGGTCATCATTAAATTAAATGAAAGATTTAAATTCACTCATTAGAAAAGAGAATAGGATTATGGATATTAAGGAAAAAAAATAGTCTTTTATTCCAGAAAATGAACAAATTCATAATTATGATATTACAATTTATCCACAAATCCATTTGATATCATTTTTTATAATAAAGATGAAACATGGAATAAACTTCAAGAAGTAATATTGTTCGTATTTTAACTCCATATATAACATAAAATATCCATCCAATATTGGAGAGAAATTGTACTACATATTTTCCACCCCTCGTCATTATATATTTTCATCACCACTTCATCTCATGAGGATAGTGAGATAATGAAATTTTTATAGATATATTGAATAATATTTGGAAGAGGGGAGGTAATGAATACAATTTAACCATGTTTGGTAGAAATCAATATGAATTTGGGATGATAATATCCAATATAATTTCCCTTTTTAAAAGATATACAAATGAATTATTTTTGAAATTGATTTCTTGATTGAAGGATGTATCAGTAAATTTATTTTCATTATATTTTATTTTTATTTTTATTTTTATCATAATATGACTTTAATATATATTATTTTAACCCTTATAGGGAATGGTCTCCCTACTTTTGAAAACATGTTCAACTAGTTTTATTTTCTCGATTTTCTATATTAAATTGAATCACATTCTTAAGGATATGAGTACACATGTTTATAAACATGGTATGTATTGAATCCAATTTAGGTGGATATACTGTTGTAATATATTATACTTTTAGAAATTTATTATTAATCCATTTATTGAAAATTACAAGGAGTGTTTCAAAAGAGGAAATCATTTAAATTAAAATGACCAATAGTTTTTAATTTTTCAATTGGTATTTCTTCATATATGTAATATCTAACATAAATTTCTTATCTTATTATGAAATTGTTTTAATTAACAGTATTTATATCCTCTAAATTCTTTATATTAGGTAATAATTTATCAAATAAATTAATAAATATATACTCATATATCATAGTTCTCAGCCTTATTTTTAGAAAAAACATTTTACATTTTTAATGATCAAAAAACTTTATTGCGGTTTCAAGAGATAAAACATAAAAAATACATGGAACTTTTATCTATATAATACATAATATTGCATTTAATTTTTTAGATATTAATTTATTTAAAAAATTAATTTAGTTTTATTGAAATTAAATGAATTTAAACAGTTTCTACTTCAAAGACTTTCATAATTATCAATAATATGAAGTGTATGGTAGTGGAGAATATTTAAAATCACAATCCGAAATTAGTATTTCAATACACATAAATATTATTTGATTATTGACTAGAATTATAGCATGATTCAATAAGTGAGTAACAAAATTAAAATTTATACAAATACATTAAAATAATTTAACAAATTATTTGACCAATTAGATACCCAAGATAAAAAAAATATTATGCCACCCCCAATTTAAATAGAAGAAACTCTAATAGATGAGTTTCTATAAAATTTTGGACATTATTTTGATATTTTATCTTTATATGAGAACACTAAACACTATATTACAATTTATTTTAATATTTTTAATTGAAAATATTTTAGAAATGACTAGAATGAGATTTTTTAAAATAAAATTACATATTAATTACCTTTTTGATAAAGTAAACCTAAAACCATCATATCAATCATCATAAAAAGATTAAGAAACACATGAGCAATTAATTTTTTTATGATCATTTAGTGTAGTTTAATATAATCCATAAATTTATTAATTCTATTGTACACTCTTAAAAAAATGATTGAACATTTATAAACATACTTATAATAATAAAATATTGATCCATTTTTTGAATGATTATAATGATAACTAATAGTTATCTACATCCCACTATACAAATTTTGATCCATATAATTTTGAGTGGATTTATTTTTTTATGGAATAATATGTGAATGATGATAATTAATTTAGAATTGTTTTATCCGTTTTATATTACATGGTTTTACAAGAGGATTATGGTAGAAATATAGATTTCAATTAAGCGATAAAATTTTAGACTCCTTCACATAAAGGAGAGTATTTTAATGTTTAATATCATCAGATACATTTTGTTAAAATGTAATTTATCACAAAAAAATATAAATAAATTTTTAAATATACATGTATCTGACGCATTGGTCGTGTATGATTTTGAATAATTTAGAAATGAGTAGGTGTAAAATGTAAATAAATTGGGCCCATTATTTTTCCTCGATCCATTTGAAAATTTGTACAAAATTACCAATAGTAGAGAGTAGAAATAATATATAAATGGGGTAATATAAATCTAATTTATACTGATGAAATCTGGTAAAATTTAATTTAGGAATTTGATGTTAATGAAACTGAACACACATTGTTATTCTAGATAATCGACTAGAAAAACTGGTTAGATGAAGTCAAAACCCATACCCATATGGGGGTTTAAAATTTATTATTTAACTTCATTGAATAAAATATTGATGATTTATTTTTTCATATAGTTTTTTATTGTAAATATTAAGTAGATACCTCAAGGCTAATTCTAAAAAATGAGAATATTTTTCCTCCTTCTTCTCAACTCGATTATGCCAACCTATTGGTACATTATTATCACATGTAAATGTAAAATTATATAAAATGAGTATATTTTAAAAAAAAATATTTCATAGTAATTTCCATTGTATATTTTGATTAATTGTTTTTTTCAAGATTGTTACTTCAAAAAAAAATCAATATTTCTGATTCTTATTAAATAATTATATAAACTTATAGATTTAAATAAATTACAATTATGAACTGTTTATTGTTTTTAATGAGTAAAACCATCCTGATTCAAGAAACAAAATAAATATGATTTTTAAATGTGTTTTTTGTTCAAGATTTGAATTATCAAAATTTATTAAATTTCAACCAACATCTGCAACACATGCTATGAAAGTAGTTTAATTTTTAATTTCACATAACTATGAGGTTTCTAAACAAATACTATATATTCTCCAAAATAACCCCAAATAATGACTACATCAATACTAAAATTTATATTTAAAAAATTATAATATTAATTCAAAAAATATTATTATGAAAAAATGTTTTCAATATTATTGATAAAATTCATTTGGTGTTGAATACCCATTTTTTTGAAAATTGACCAACATTTTTTCATAATATCATTTAAATTATATCATTGTGGGAGATTATTATCCATGAACACCAAATTTTGATATCATTATCACATTTCAGGTTTTTTATCTAAGAAACTATTTATTTATTTATTATTATTTTAGTAATTATTTAATGAAATTATGATTTTTTTATTGTCGATCTATGCTGGGATACAATTGTTGGGGGAAATCAATGGTGGTATAGATAATTATTGATATAGAAATATTTTATTTATAGATATTCTAATAATGAATAGATTGATATATATTTAGGTTTTTTATGAAATATGAAATTTGGGGATAATATTATAGTTATGAATCATTTCAACTAGAGATTGTGTGGGATTTCCAACAATGAAATTTTGTTGATATTTTGGAAACCAAATTATTCATTGATAATGGTGGCGAATTACCTTCTTGAGTAGAAACAATAATAATACAATACAACTTCAAAAAAGATTCATGCCATCTTTTTCAAACTCATAAATTGTGATTTTTTAATCCCAGCTAACATAATAATTGAAAAAACCATTTTTGTGTCCTCATTATGGATAAAAATAATTTAACTCAACTGGGAGTATATATATAAATTTCTAAAAATTAGGGTGATCGTGTAATTATTTGGATGAGTAAAATGTAATTTAAATTAAAAATCATATCATAAAGGAAATATTACAGAGGTTAACATTGTTGTGATCCAGAGAATGATTGAAATTTGATTGGAATTTTATAATATAATGGATAATTTGTAATTTAAGCTATTAGAGCAGAATTATATGTTGATTTACATTATTTTATGCATTTTTAAATACATTTACTTGTGCCTATATTTTCTTAATAATAAATTTTGTTGAGTGATCCATTATCAAATATTCCATGTGTTTTGTTTAAGAGAATTTATCGATATTAAATTCTCAAAAATTATATAGATATTTAAATAATTTAATCCCCACTAATTTTTTATTTCATGTGACATTGAATCCTTTATCGATTATTATTACATTTTGATACATGTTTAGAAAATTCCTTAATTCTACAATGTTATCATTATTTTCTAATTTTGGGATTTTTTTGATAAATATTAATATACATTCCAATGGTAATAAATTATTTTTTTTATATCCCTTCGCTTGTGGGATTCATTTTATTATTCTGATGAATGTGATGAATAGACTATTTTGAGGCCTAAAAATAACTAAAAAATAGAATATTACTCATTAAAATGATTTATCCTATAATCAAAATATAATGTACAAGCTGTGGTACATAGATATAAATGCAGAGATTATATGAGGATATGATATTCAACTTATGTAATAATATATTCCATAAATTAAAAGAATATATTATCTAATTAAACTGGGAAATTGGTATATTATGTTTGAGGGGAAATTTTTTTGTTCCACTAAAAAATGTGGCCTTTAGTAATTTGGGTATAAATCGTGCACCCCATGTCTAATGAATATAATATTTTATTTTACGAAATTTATGATTGAGGGAAAAAAACTATTTAATGGAAACATATGGAATATAGTCTCTATTTTATACTAAATTGTACCATTTTACAAAAGACTAATCCTAGATAGAATATTTTTTTACAACTATACAATATATATTTTCATCTACAGTTAAATTTAGAATAGATTAGAATATAATATGGTATTGATGGATATTGGATTCTATAAAATATGATTAATAATGGGTATAATATATCATTATTAAGACTATATTCAATGTTCATTTTGTAGTGATGATCTGCACGAATTTCACTTTTGTGTTCAACTTTTAATTATATACTCTTTTTTTCAATTATCTTGGAAATATTTTTATTTATTAATGGGGTTAATTTTTTTTATAAAACATAGTTTAATTTATCTAGAACTATATTTATAATCAAATTTCCAATGTAAATTTTATTTCATTTTTCATAAATTCGATTGGTTGAGGTCTCCAAATTAAGACTAACATGTTAAACATTTTTTGGATTTTCAAATATATATAGTAATTAAAATAACATTAATTTTATGGATAAAAACCAAAATATTTTGTCTGGATATAATTTATAAGATATTTTTATCAATACAATTAGTTCATTAATTTTACATTGGGTAATTGAATTGGAAATCATTTATAGAAAATAGTGGTGGGAGTATACAAAGATTCAATTATTTCCATTACTACTATAAATAGATAGTGTTTTCAATGATTTTGGATTATAATTTCAAATATATAACATTAATATTCAGTCACAATTAGGTTTTAATAAAAACATTTGTAATCGTCTTTAATAGTTTTGATTTTGGAAAACAATTATCAACCTGGTTGTTTTATAACATAGTCAATATGCACCTCATGAGAAACCTTATGTGACCACTTTGTTATATTCTTAATGAGTAAAAAATGGATTAGGGTTTCATGATAGAACCCCCAAAAAATTCATTCAATATTAATATATATATATATATATCAAAATGTTTTTTAAAAATTGGAAATAAATATATGCATTTAAAAACTATGTATCAAATCAATTATATATTTATGTGAATGAAAAAAATGTTTTCTTACATTTTATAATTTCTTATCTAATAATCAGTGGTGAAAATTATGTTTGTTTACAATGGTTATCCAATAAATTACCAGAAATAATATTTTCACATTGATTATTTAATTATTTACTAGAATAGCTTTTTTAGATTATATTCAATGTCTAGTGGAATCATATTTGGGATTTTATTTCTTGTGACATCGATCCCTTTCCACCAACATGGAGAACCCTAAAACATTATTCGTCGATCATGTAGACTATAATATAATTCATCTTTCATTAAAATGCTGGTCCACCTTCAACTATCTTTGGTGGAATATTCTCCCTTTTTTGTTGTATTTTCACTTCCACCAACCTCTCATTTATCCACCATCAAGTAGTTCTTTTCATTCAATGTTTATTATTTCAATTGTCTAAGAATCATGTTTTATTTAGATTATAAAAGTTTTTTTTCATTAACTTCACTTCATATTTTCAACCACAGATAATGTTTTATTATTATATTAACATATTTATTTTCTATTATGATTATTCGGATATCCTAATTGTTTATTTAATTGATGTATCCTTATTTGAAGTTAATTATTGACTAAATGATGATTTTATGAGCTCATGAAATAAATAATTAAAGTTATCTAATGAATTAATTTATATTTAATATATTCTTTTGCACAAAAGTATATTTTTTTGAATTAATATTGGATTATAATGTTTGAATATATTTACATGGTCATACATATTAGATGATCGCTATTTGTTTTTTGTGAAGGAAATGAAATTAAATATTATAAGTTGACACATATGTTAATCAAATAGTTTTATTTTATTTATTTGGGAAATTTTTATCTAATTTTTTAATTAAAAATTTGTAATATGAAATTAAAATTCAGAATATAATTATATATTTGTAATTTATGATATTATTTAATGATAACAATTAATTGATTCTATATTAATCCATAAAAAAAAGTGATGAATATGATATAAATATTGAAGGTTTTTTTAATTTTTTAAAATGAAATGGTCAAAATAAATATTTTCATTCATTTTCATTTCTAATTTTTATTTTTATTTATTATTTACATATTTATAATTTTATTAAAAAATTTGTTACAATGATTTTTATGATAATTTCGTATCAGACATATGATTCACCTTAGAGGTAGATACAAATAGTTCTACTAAGGATGATCTTAATCCATCTACATAGGATTCATCTACATAAATAAGGAAAGATAATAACTGTAGTTTTGTTAAAATTATCAACAAATGATTATCAATATTAACTTCTGTATATATCCCAGTCCAAAGGATTTCATTATTTTGATATTTTAATGATTTTATTAGTGTTATTCATTCAAAATAATTTAACCCATTTTGTTAAATATAATAATTTGAGAAAGGTAGTATTTTAATTTTTGATTCTAAAAGTTTCAGAAAAAATAGAATATCTAAATATTTGTAGAAAATTTATATAAGACAATATTTATTTATTTTTCTTATTAATAAATGTTTTTACTAATAATTTTTTTCCCTTATTATTAGATAAAATTTAAACTAGATAACACTAGTGTCATCATGAATATATTTTTTGTTTTTATTATATAATATGTAGTTATTTTAAATCAACCTTTATAATAGATTCCATTAAATGAAATTTACCAAATAAAAAAATGATATATTTCGTTATCAAAATGAAGATACATAAAAATAATTTCTACAAATTAGACAACAAGAATGTATTTATGTAAGTGAAATGATGGATTTTTTATTTTTTAGAATTATTGTCCAATTTATTTATATCAGTAATCTAAATATACATGTAATGGGGAGACAAAATTTAAGAACATATATTGTAATACGATATGTAATAGATGGTATATATTATTTGAATAAACAATGATTGCTAGAAACATCCGAAAGATGATAGAAGACTTCTTCTGCATCGCAGAGGTCAGAATTCCATCCCAAAAAATTAAAATGAATATTGAAAGATTGTATTGGTAATATATAATTCAAATACATTATATAAGGGTCGAGGGATATGTAATAGATTATTTAAATAAGTCATTTAACATATTTAATGTAATTTATTCTAAATCAATTATTAATATATAATTATTCAATATTGAATTTAACAAATATTCTATATAAGAATATCATGAGGAGCAGATCATAGAAGGAAGATTCCTAAATGGGGTTAGGATAGATATTTAACATACTAAATTATGAAATTCCAAACTCATGTGTCAGATATAATGATATATTGTATTTGTATCGTTAATAGATTATGTTTCCATTATGAAGATTCATTAAAGGAGGATAAATAAAAATAGAAAATAATTTCATGCAGATATAATATTATATAAATTGATGTACTGATAGATGATCAGATTAGAGAACCAGTTAAATCGATGATTGATGACATGGTTATATTATTTTAGGATCAATTATCAACTGCTCCACATTTGTCCTAAAATATCAAGTTGACATCTCTATCCACATATCTCGCACCTCCACCACCTCTTTCATTTCCAACATCGATTCCTCCGACTATTCATATTATAATTCATTCTTTGTAATAGGTTTAGGATACCTATAAATTTATTTTTACATATGGGATTATATATTATTCTATAGATACCATTATTCATCAATATATATAGAGAGAAAATCATAGGGGAACTATACAGGATATTAATGATATCTCCTCATAAATATTATATCCTAATGAAATAGCCACTATAGTTGGGCTATGTATCATCAATTTTAATGTTTTTCGATATATACCTATCTGGAAAATTTCCATTTATGTATGTGTAAATTATATAATTTATTACCTATTGGTTTATGATTTTCAATATTTTTTTTAAAATTTATTTATTTGTCTTCTTTTTTACATGACAAATTAAAAGTAAACAAAATAAACTATAGAAAATAATAATAACATGCTATTATGACTTCAGATACAAATTCATATATACATGAATGATTATCAACATATTAAAATTTGTTTTTGGATATTTATTACAATATACGTAATTTTACCATCATTCATATTTGATTTATTATAATTTATATAAAATTAATACCTAAGATTATTTTTCAATAGCTATCATTATTTAATTTTAATGAAACCTAATATTACGTCAACATATGGATTTAAAGAATAAAAATTTATTTTATATCTATAATGATCAATTTTTGATAAATTTTTTTTTGTTTATATTAATAATTACTTTCAAAATAAACTGTTTAGAATCAGATGATTCATGACCTTTATTATTGTGTGGCATATAATCCAAAAAATGTTATATCTCTTAACTATGTAACTTCCCACAAAATAAATTTTCATATATTAATGAAAATTGGATGTTGAGTTTTATTCAAGAGATTATATAACAAACATATACTTATTTATCAATCGTGATGTACATGCTATATCTAAAAAATTAATCACACCAAATTTACATTATTTAGATAAATATAATAGTTAAAATAAATTTAAATGTTTTAAAACAAATTATTTCCCAATAAGTTATAGGATTACATTATTGTGAAAACCATTAAAAATATTGACATAAAAAAATTTTAAACTTCAATGTCATTTTTTATTTAAAAATACTATAATTTTTCAGAATTTACACAAAAAGTTCTTTTAAATATAAAAATTATATTTAATCCAAAGTTTCATGTTTGATAAGTTGTAAAATAATGTGGATATAGTGATTTATGAGTTAATTTAAACATAATTTCAAATGATAAATTTAAAAAATTATATAATGTTAGATTATTTTATAAACAATTAATTTAAATTTTCATTCATTATATTAACATTACATATTATGTTGACTATATTTTATTTTAATAACTTTGATGACCCTAGTAATAATACTAAAAAATATTCATGACATATAATAAGAAAATTATTAAACTATTTCTTTATACTATTTTAGTTTTAGTTTATTTCTAATATATTTAGAAATGTTGAAATATGAAATTTTATTGTTATAATTCATTGATTATAAGATGCAATGTTTTTTTGTTGTTGTTGTTTTGTTTTCGGTGTACTTATGTACTTCAAGAATGAAACACAATAATTATTTTATTTTCAAAGCTTAATTTTATGTTCATTATTTTATAACGAATTTTTGTCATTTTAAAATTATGTATTTATGTCGGCTTTTACATAACCGATGTGGAAAATCACTCTAAATATATAGTTTATATATTTTTTTCTATGACATGTT
This sequence comes from Viscum album, assembly GCA_963277665.1. Taxonomy (NCBI): domain Eukaryota; kingdom Viridiplantae; phylum Streptophyta; class Magnoliopsida; order Santalales; family Viscaceae; genus Viscum; species Viscum album. The sequence continues at coordinate 1,375,435,784 of OY728158.1, read as the reverse complement.
TATAAAAAAGTGATGTTAAAAACAATTTTAAAAATTCTTTCTATCCAAAATGGAAAAATTTGTATCATCACCTAAAATAACATTATGGGGGAACAAATGTTAATAAAAATAATAATTAAAGATGTTATTTTCAGGTAATGATTATAATTTTATTATTATTTATATATAAATTATTTGTTAAAATTTTACATTGATTATATTTTTTTCATTTATTCCAATATTTTTATTTAATTTTCAATTATGATTTGTCATAATTGGGAATTCCCCTCCCATAAAAGGTACCCATACAAGGATAATAGTGAATTATGATAGAGAACAACCCTATAAGATCATATCTAATAGGAAATATGATCATGACTATCATTTATTGTATATAAATCCTTCTTATGGATGAAATTTCCATCCATATATATTCACTAATAATTGATAATATGACAACACAAAAATAAAATATATGATAATTGATATATAAATCAATATAATATGTGCATTTAGTTTCATATTAAAGCTATGAAACTAATATAAAACACACCAATTCCAACGACATCACCCATGATTACAAGGAAGTCAGATAACTACTCATAAAAATCTCTAAGATATTTTCATCCTACCTGATAATCAATATAATATTATAAACATTTATATTAGTATATGTATATATGTTCATAATAACTATTATTCCTAGAATTCAACACCTAAAAATGATTAAGTGAAAACATGTAACGATCATAATAAATAGTAGTTAATAAATAAAGGAAACTAATTCACCACCTAAAAGGGCTTAAAATTATTTCCCACATTATTCTAATTAGGTGCTCATGATGTAATTCATGGAGGTAAGAAAAATAATACTAGAAACATATATTGGTAATGGGTAACCTACATTATCAAATAAACTAATTTATTACACCAATTCTCTAGGGTTGTGTCCTATGTAGATCATTTTCATATTTAATAATTTCCCAAATGTAAATTGGGCATCTGATCGAGAATCCTTAATACTGAAAATAGCTAAACATCTCATTTTTTAAAAATTACTTATATCCACCTCATCATCATCATCATCATCATCGTATCCACAACCAAGTGAATTCCTAGATTCTATTATAGCCATTTACTATGAATTTTTTACTTTAATATTTCATAGACAATGCATTTCTTTCCATGAGAATATCACTGGAGTAAAACCATAATAATATATGTGGTATACATCATGACATTACAAAATTCATATAAATTTATATTATAAAATAGATCCACCTCATCCTACATTGGAATTCTGTATATATTTTAATCCATTATAGATTTGTAATGGTTTATAAATACAATGTAGAAATTTACATTTGGGTATTTGGAGAAGTAATCAAATTATTAACTTCATATCTGGGATTTGTTTTGTAAAAAATTGCATTAACATTTGGGTATTATGTTCCCATAAGTATGGGTTAGGTAGCATAGAAATTACAAAATATAAATATATCACACACAATCCAATAAAAGGGAAGCTACATAGAATTAAACTCATTCACAAATTTTATCTTAGAAGACACCTTCCAACTACTGGTCAATATAATATCTCAAACATTCACACATTAATCAATTTACAAATAAATTAAATTTTTAATAATATATTAATTAATATCATTAATTTCTCATTTCCATTTTTAATACATCAATCATTCATTCAATTACCATTAGAACTAATGTTTTCCTTCTTTATATTCTAAATTTTTGAGTCATTAATCAACATCATTCATTTTACAGTTCCAATTATCAATTCATTATTTATCTAATTACTCATGATTTCATCCTGATCTACCAGTATAATGATGCACATATCAGGCATAGAGTCCAACTATATTCATATTATGGAAACAAATTTTTTAAAACATTAATCAAGAAATTTAAAATCATATTTAGAAATAATTTTGTATAGATGATGAAACCTTACTATGAACTCATAACATATTTCACAATGTAATTCCCACAAAATTTAACATGTTCAATGTAAACTCTCGACTATGGGAGTATTTAAAATATTCCCCAAGCCAATTAGTCACATGGCCTCATGTGAACCACCCCTTATTCAAGATTTTGTGAACTAGATGTGAGGATGTAAAGCTTGTATGGTTGGGAGACTATTCCCTCTTACTAGATATTAACAACTAATATAACAATAATTATAAATTATTGGAAACAAACACAGACATAAAAAATAAAAAATAATTCGATTAATAAACATATAAAATAAATTTTTTATCCAAAATCAATGTGGAAGGGACATATACTTTGATGAATTGAATGTGGAAATACAAAATAGGTAATATGGAATATGGAAATACAAACAATCTACAAAATAACCAAAAAAGTGAACACAAACTACTCCACAATCATTTTTAGTCGATAATCTTTCCACTTCTCCTAAACTCAATCTATTAGAAATGTATATAAAATACCATTAATATGTCACTTTCCCTTATTGGTAACTATAGTAAAATTATCTTTTAATGTACCAATGGATGACCGTGTACTCTATGAGAAAAATATGTCATTGTGATTCCACCACCAGTGTCTATACATAATCTATGCAGTGCTCATAAGTAATTAGTGTGCATTTATAGTTAACTAATTTAAAATTTTCTATAACTAAATATAGTCCAACTGAGGTTATAAAATGAAGCATTGTGGCCCTACCTACATTAGGTCAGTGCTGGGAGGACCTTCTTATCAGTTACAACGTATATATTAATTATATATCAATTATAGTTAAATATTTAATCCAAATATATAAACAATTTACGTGAAGAAATGAGTAGAAATATACCTAGAATACTCTATGAATACTATACCGGGGAATAACATTGAAATCCAGGACCATTGTGATGAGCCTCTAATCTCATGCAGTAGAGTACATTCCCTATATCTCATAATGAGCTAGAGAGGTTATGATTTTCATGTGAGATGGTGAGTTTTCTAACATGTCAACACTTGAGAAATGGACGAATTGTGTCAATACCAAAATAAAATATGTTTTACTTGTGTGAGACACAGTTGTCATCACTAGATATAATGGAGTGTGAAACCATCATTCTGAATTGATATCATACCATCATACTAGAGTCATTATAATGTTTTAATCATATTTAAAAAATTTATCATGAGGAAGTACATATAATTTATCATGTCCAACAAGACCAAATATATATTTAAAAAAATTATTGTTTATTATATAAAACATGTGGTGAAACCTATACTATTTATTGTTGGCTAGGATTAATTTCATTCAATGAAAAAAATCTATAAGAAGCATTAAATATAATATGAAATACATGGAATCTCATTCACAACAATTATATTTAATTTCATTTCATGAATTTAATTCATTTTATTAAAATAAAAATACACTATTTAAAATCAATATTATAAAATTCCATCCCATTTAAATAACTAAAAAATGGAAAATTTGATTTAGAAGTTTCAATGAGACTTTTAGAAGTGGAAATGTTCATTAAAAAAATTATACATTGGAAATTCAATTTATTTGTGGGAAAACATAGGCAGTTCAATGGACTAAATAAAAATTCAAATATCAATTTTTATTTCTATATAAATCATTGGAACAAATAAAATTTGGGATTTTTGGGTTTTGGATCAATTAATCAATTTGGGAAATTCATCATGGAACACATAAGGTGTGTTCATATATTAGTTCACGAAACTACAATTCACTAAAAAATGATCAAAAGTTATGTATCAATGTGAATGGTTCAATTTAATAATAAAAACATGATATAATGGTGATGCTCATTAGTATTCGACATACATAACAAATGAATGGCCATGAGACATAAAAAATCAAACAAATTATAATGATTCAACCTGAATCAATGACATATATGAATCCTCACACAATATCATCATCAGAATATGAGTTGGTTAGATAGGATCGTTGAAATGGTCCAACTATTAGAAAATATGGAATATGATCTTATAGCTAAATAGTATTATGAAATCAATTATGAACATAGATAGAATGGTATAATAATATAGAGTAATAATTAATTAATCCAATACCTTTCTCATATATTGAATCAAAATTAGGTTGTGATAGTTATGTGGATTCATATACTGAGTAATATTTTTAGTTATGTGAGGAGAGAAACCAATTCTGATATTGGAATTACATAAATGAAAAGAAAACATAGATTTTATAATTAAATAGGGGAAATTGTATTCTAACGTTGAAATACAAAGGTACATCGTTAAAGTGCATGATATACCAAACCATGCACAAAACGTTTGTAGGACACTACTTATGAATATTCCCCATATTTCTAAGGCACATAGTTTCCTAAAATCTTGTAAAAACCACATAAAATACCACTGTAGAAAACATATAGTTTCTCACATGGACGTTCGACATGTGATAGAATGTTTTAGACAAATTGTTCATCCTACAGGTTCCCTTTGTCCGCAACCCCGTGGTTTATGGAAACCAATCATGTTGGACGGCATGGTTTCTTCAAATATTGTACCTTAGTCATATTTCTACTATTGGGGGCTCTCTGGTCCCAACATATCATGAAATAACCAAATACCCAATTGACATTATTAGATATCTTTACTAGTTAAAATTATAGAAATTAAAATGAAAAAATGGTCCATTCCATTGAGAATAGACTATTCATTACCACCTGCCATCATTAATGATACTCATCCCATAGTTGTACTTATCAGGGTAAATCGGTATCTTCACTAAAGAGTTCCATGAACTATGCCTGTATATCATCTTCCCATTCCCATGTCTTTTCATGCACCCATTCGTGTTTCAATAGAACTAGTTCCAAATGAATTAACTTCCTTATAGATTGATTATACTCTAATCCAAAATAAAAACTATATACTCCTATAGAAATCAAACTACATCGAATTTAACTGCACCATGTTGAAATACATGTTATGAGTCCGGATGATATCAGCAATGTAGATACATGGTAAATATATCATTTATTGACTGGTGTATTTGTGGATGTTTCAACTAGTAATGCATTATTCCAATTTGTTTCACAATTGAAAACAGTTCAAAGAATCTTATTGAGAGATTAAACATCTTCTGAATAGGTTTATAACCCAAATTAACTAGAAAATAGAAGAAAACATGGTCTCAAACATTGAACATGATAGGTCTCTAGTGTTTGTTGGCATACAAATACTATCTATAATGAGATATCAGTATATAATTTCTAATAAAATGGACCATATCTACAGTCATATAATTGAGATGTGGTCCAAAAATAATTACCTCACAACCTATAGGAAGCACAGAGGTATGAATAAAGGCCAACAATATATGGACCCATAAAAATCCATATTTGTGTATCCTAAAATCTATTGTTATATGGGAACTCTACAAGGGGATTTTTTTTCTCCCATGAAACCCCAATGTTGAGGAATCATGCATTGAGAATTCCCTTTGGAACTTGTATCCAATGTTATATATGTCCATAAATTAGATGGGGTTATGTTGTGCTCAAAAGTACCTACGCAACTGAGTATTTCGGTATCTCCATCTAGAACAATGACGTAAAATGATTGTATTTATTAGTAATGATTGAAGAAGTATCCCAATGTAGATACATAAATTCTTTGTCGCATAACCTTGGTAGCTCGTCAAATGATACAGTATATCACAAAGTTATAATGTGTGATACCTTCATCAAGTGGTCAACAACAACCCATAATTTATCATTTCTATGAGGTTATATTGGTAAAACAGTAATGAATCCTATCAAAAAATCATCCCATTTTTACATGGGATCAGAAATAAGCTGAAAATACATGTTTTACATTGTTATTCATCTTTTTTATTATGGAAGGTGGAACACCAAATGATAAATCTGAAAATATAGAGTTTTATACCATTCCACCAAATATAGTATTTGAATATCCTGATGAGTTTTGATGACACTATGGTGAGCCTCTCATGCTGAGTTGTGGAATTCTATAATCACTTCTTCAATGATGTGTGTTGGGAACCATAAATTCCCATGGAATAGTAAATTTTAATCCCCATCCATGGTCCGACCTGAAAATGTATCATTATTTGAGAAAATGATCCTTTGAAAAAGATCTTTGGGATCAAATTGTTATTTCATAATTAACCTTTAGAGAATATTATAGTCACTTCTAAGGCTTACGGTGTATGGTGATCATGGTCCTCATGAACCCCAATGTGAATCGCTAAGAATAAGACCCTTATCTTCCATTCACAACAATATTCTTGATCTACATGTGTATGAGCCTTTTATCTCATAACATAAACAACAACATTTCCTTTAGCACACTCTAAGGCATGCTCACTGTAAAAAAATTGTATATACTATAACCACCTACAATGTATGAGATTTATAACTCATTCATTCAATATATACCTGAGTATATTGTGATTAGTGAATACCATAAAATGATATCCAATTTGGTATTGTCTCAAATGGTGTAAGGCATTATCAAAAGTCTCTAGCTCAAGGTCATTCTTAGGAAATTATGCGCATGTTGGAACATCTGATGAGACCCGTATCGTACTACATACATTTCCTACATCAGAAATCTACTTGAAATATTATTGATGTTTCACATATATGGTATAACTGTTTATTATATCCAATTGAATCTGTATCTCTATTAATGTAAAAGAAATTATTAACTACTTATTCTTTTTTTCTAGAGCTTATGACCATAAAAATTTCCCACCAATCACTGTAATGACCATATGATGTGCTGATAGATGCGATAAATACTAGATGAAGAGTCTATAATATTATAAAATAAACAAGAATCTATGAATTCAAAATACATTCAGGGTATTCATTGAGGAAACTGAATATATATCATTATCATAGACGACTGACACATTAGGCTTTGAAATTACATAACCTAGGTTATGGAAATTATCTATCCCGAACTGGCATTTACTGATCATAACATAGAGTTGATCCTCTATTATATTATTCAATATGCTAAAAATATCGGCTTCGTGTTCATATATGGATATTGAATACAATATGATATCATCAATAAATACCACCATTACTGAATCCATATATTGGTGGAAAACTATATTCCTAAGAGCCATCAAGATTGAATATGAATTCATGAGTCCAAACAACATGAGACCATACACATATAAATGATACCTACTCTTGAATGTAGTGAAAGGTATGTATGAAGTCCTAACAATCACATGAGATATCATGGCCACAATTTAATCATTTAAAACACTTTCTCTAATATGATATGATCAATGTGATTGTCTATACATGTTCATGGTTAATAATTCAATAATATGACTTGGATATGTTAACGTTAATTCAAAAAAAATGATGAGGCCACCATCAAACATATTGGGAAAAAGGAATAGTGAATATCAAGGGGAAGTTGTGAGGATTATAAATCATTTTCAATAATGATCCTACAATTTCTTCTTGAGCTCCATTATCTCTATAACTGCAATCTATGATGGGGAAATTTTTATTATGGATTCTCCTAAAATAATATAGATATTTAATTCCACATATTACATTATTCGTAGAACATAGATGAAACTAATAAAGACATCCCTGAAATGATCTACTAGTGGTGGCTATATAGTCGTTCATAATCCATGATAAACCATAAAAATATTTGTGATTAATGTTTTCACATTACACAAACATTTCTACATGTATCCTCCTAATGTGGATATGACACCCCATTCATCCATATTCATGTACCTAATGAACATTTATTTTTTAAATTTAACCATCAAACAATAGTACTAAATCTTATATTGAAATTGAACTAAGAATACCTTCCCAATGATTACACAAAATACCTTCATTTCAAAGAATAAAAGATTCAAAATAAGGAGGTACCTACCAATATAAAGAGAATGATTCGAGAATTGGATAACATCCTCTTATTGAAACCTTAAAGAGGTATCTAACTTCATAACTCTATAAAAGATTCTAATATCCTATCCCAAACATTCAATAACTCATATGTTAATGGGTCAGACACACGTGTGTCAAATATAGTAGAAACTAATTTGAAGGATACTAAAATAGTAACTCATACAATATAATGTTTGAGGATCATCTCCTCTAGAATATGGGAATCTTAATATAACTAGAATTCTCCACATTTGTGATTCATTGACTGGATGGCCTCAGAAAACTCACTCCTATTGTGCCGTGAATTATATGTCTGAATACCTCATCCTCGACCGCATCCTCATACTCATTGCCTAGTAGTATATATGATTCATTTTTATATTGAAACCACTAGTCCCATAACAAAACTAGGGGTTTGAGTATATCCATAATATCTTAGAATAGATGGGAACATTCCACAGAAGCAGTGGATATAACTTATTCAATCGCAGCCACTAGACACCACTGAATCACATGAGCACAATGTTTTTTTATTCCCCATCCCCCCACAATAAGGATTTTTCAAGAAATTTTCATCATGTTGTGCCTAAATAATACTAATACCTCACATGAGTATCCTTAAATAATATCTTTATCCATGAAGAATAAGTAATGTGTGATCCATGTGATGAGCCACCCTTAGTTGAACCATTTACTTCCATCCACAAAGACTCTATAATAAGGTCCTAGTTAACAAATTCATAAATTAAAAACAACATGAACACATTGAATAATAACTGTATGTTGTAAATCATCCCATCCTAAAATTTCATATAAATCAAAATATCATAAAACATATAAGTATTAGAAAATCATTGTATCTTAGTGAAATGATTAGAGTATTTCATAATAAACATGCTCCCATAATGCGAGTTCATAAATTCACTAAATCGTTCGTCCCTTAATGTCCATTAAATTTTATAGTCCTTTAATATCATTTGGAAATCCTATGAGACTACATTACAATGTTTAATCTCTAGGGTGATCACACCCCACCACTTAAAATGAAATTTGTTAGGTATATATGTTGTAATATTGAACATATACTCTAGGGGGGTCTCAATATGCTTGAATATTTATAGAATTCTGTCGAGCTGTGACTTGGTAGCAAGAGGTGTAATAACCCAGTTAAATAAATAATATGAAATTTTTATATTTATCCATATTTTTGAATAAAATATTAATATTACTTTAAAGGGGACTCTATGCTCGATGGCATACCCAATATGCAACAATGAGTTTCTTGGGAATCTTATGTTGCACTCTAATAATAAAATAATATTATTTTAAATGGTAGGTAATGACAAGCCATTATAATAGCGGGAATGAACAAAACTAACTAAAAAATGATTATATATGTTTGTCATATATTTTTACTCTTTACAATAATTGTTAGAGGATTAAAAATGTGAATGAATCTAATTTTAAGCGTAAACATTATAATATTCTTCAAAAGGTCGATTAACCGCCTTTTGATGGTGATCCACTTTTAAATAAACTTTTTGACAAATTTATGTGTTATATTTGACAAAATAAAATTCTTATTTAGAATAGGGACATCAAAATTTACTTTGTGTAAATTTTTGGTATCTTTCCGATAAAGTTCATTTTTTAATGAATAGTGAAAACTGTTGAATTTTAATTCAAAACCTCGTTTTAATCTAATTTATTTATATGATTAGATTACCTTTTGAATTGTTTTTAAAGTAAAATTAGAATATATGTTTACCATTTAATCCAATAGTGGTCATTGGAATTAAATTCACTTTGAAAATGGACTTAAATTAGTGTCAATCTTTTGATACTTATTGTTTCATAAAAACAAGTTATTTTCTCTAACATCGAGAATTAATTATTAAATTAATTACTGTAACTTATATGATTATTTAATTTTGTAAAATAGGCATCATTTTTGAATTCGGAAAATCAAATATAGCTTAGGGTGATGTTTTGGTATTTTTTAGGAAAACTTTAATTTTTGATGAATAGTGAAACCACTAAGTGGCACTTAAAAAACTGATTTTTCGTTTAAATGATATTTTACCACCTCTGTGTTTTGAATATAAAAAATATGACATACATTTTTGTCATAAATAATTAAAATGTGGTTCAATGGGATTAAGAATTTTTTTGGTGAATTGTAACTTATTAAGTTTTTAATCGCGATTATAGGTAATTAGTGCAATTTAAGGCAAAAATTATATTATAATAAAATGAAAATACCTATACACATGTCCTACCATTATTGGTTGTGTCATGGAAGACCAAGACAAGCCATGGGTCAACTTGGGGACCCCATGGAGCCACTTTGGTCGGAAAATGACATTATTATCTTTTTATTTAATGATAAAATTAAAATGACACAAACATGAGTTGTTTTACTAAAAAAAATTTTAAATGGGGGTATTCAAGTTATATTTTTGACTATAAATCTTCATTGGAAAGATAAATAGATTTAATACATCATATTAGTTTTTTTAAATAATTTTAGACCTTAAATAAATTAAATTATTTATGACATCATGATGATGCAGCGATTACCTCATTATTTAATGATTTAAATAAAATGAAAAGATAATTTAAAATATATGACCTATACTTGTCAAAAACATATTTTATAGGTATATTTAGAACCCTTATCACCTTATACTCGAATTATATCAATGTGGGAGCTTTCAAATACAAAAATCATTTTAAAATAAAGTAACATTTCTTTACTTTCCAAGAGTGCCCCTCCTCTCCTCTTATAAAAGGCCCCCACCTCTACCGCCTTAAAGACACCTATCAAGCCTTTGGATCAGCCAACCCCAACCAATTTCATCTCTCCACATCCCTATATTTATCATTGATTCCTCACATTGGGACGAATCCTTTCCCAGGAAGCCTTTGATCTTAAATCCAAGAGAGTTATCCATTTTAAATGTACTGTTGTCTCTTGTGTTCTTATGTTTTATTTTGCATCCCCAACCCCCTAAACTCTTTTTATTCTTTTATTTTGTAAGAACACATGTATCTTCCATATACTAGGATTTTGTTATGTGATGGATTCGAGCTAAACTTACACACACCTTCTTCTAATGGATAAAGAACCTACTATTTCTGTTGTTGGCGATTTTTTCTGCCTCACGAAACGATGATTGTTCAATATTCCTTTAACACCTTTAAAGGTGGCCATTAGGATGTCACTGTATTTTATATATGTTATATATAGTATTTATGTTTACTATATGCTTCTGTATTTTATATTTAAAACATACCCTTATTCTTTTCATGCTGTGCAAATGCGATAATTTCATATGAGGAAGTGTGGACTACCGCCCCCTCAAGTGATGTGACTCGTACATGCAATACATGTAATGTATAAATAATGAAATTAATGAACATAAGTGACCTATATAACATATATATTATACTTGAATTATAATATATATATATATCACGTGTTTTTTTTAATTCCATTAATATGACAAAAAAATGAAAGTAGCGTTCATGCGTACGTACGGCCTACCGTCTCCATGAACGGTGCTTTTAATTTTTTTATCTCCATATGATATGTAATAGTATAAAATGAATATGTATGGGATATATATGTTATTTTAATCATTAATACTATTATGGAAATAATTTAATTATAACTACATGGGCAATCATTTTTCAAACATGTTCATTTTTTACTCATGTACCAAACATCGACAAAAACGTCTGATATGAACTAACATTATCAAACAATTGTTATACATTATAATATGTGATATGAACTGAATAATAATATTTAATGGAGGTCCCTAGGCAATTATAAATTGACCAATGATTATTATTCATGAATATAAAGAAATGAACAAGACAATTCGGACTTGAGGTAAGGGATCCTACTCCTCTCTTTCTTTTTAAGTACACTCTATTATGTAATTCCTATTAAGCTCATATTTCTTGTGATTGGGATGTTCATTTATATTACTCTTACTTTAATTTTTATGTTCATATTATGAGAGTCCCTATTCTCTCTCATCAATCCATTTTGGATGTTTTGAGTGGCGTCGTTAGGCTGCCGAATTTTCGTAAGAGATCTAACCTCTCTCTTTCTTTTTTAGTACTCTCCTTTAAGTCAATTATTTTAAGATCCTATTTGTTATGTTGGGGGATGTTCTTTTATATTACACTTCATTTAAACATTATGTTAATATGATTAGAGACCCTATTTTATCTCATCAATCTATTTTTTGTATGTTTTAAGTGACGTCGTTAGGCTGCTGAGTTTTCATAAGGGATTTTTCATCTCACTTTTATTCCCATGAGATTTATGCTACATTGGACACAATTTAATTTGAGTGTTGTATGTACTGCACATTATTTTAATCATTGTGTAATATACTTTCATTTTTGAGTATTTACATCAATGTTGTATTGTCCTTCTTTCACGGGGTGTATGTTTCGAAAGATACCCATGTTGGTAAGGGAACCTTTCACCCTCCTATTTTTAAAAGAATTATATTGTTATGTATTTTAATTCACATACTATTATGTTGGGTAATTTTGTTCTATATCCTTATTGATTCAAATTTTATGTCCAAGTGACGAGATACCCATTTTATATCTCATCAAGTCATTTTCGGAATTATGTAGTGACGCCGTTAGGCTATCAAATTTTTGCAAGGGAACTTCTTAACCCATTTTTTATTCTTTGGGATAAACTTGTACTCCTTGAATATGTTGTTCTATAAATATGTTTGAATAACCTCTGATTATTTTACACTTAATATATACTTATATTTTGTGTATTCGTTTGTCACACATAATTATGTAATTGATTTATCCTTAATCCAAGGATACCATCTTTGTAAGTGACTTCGTCTCAATCTCCATTCATTGAGGAATGTTTTGTATTATAAACAACCTTCTTTTATAAGGTGTATAAACCCAGTTGACTTTTATTTTTATCCAAAAAGAAATCTTTTTTATACGAATCGTTTTACTAAAAGACAAATGGGAATGTTTTTGTCGCACGTATGCGGAGACAACGACTTCTCCGCCGCCGTGACCATTATTTGTGTTTAGGCTTCCTCTACAAGCCATACAATCTTTTTAAAAGAAAAATAAATACCATGATTTAATTTTATCTTTTTTTGTTTTGAAAATGGTTTTCATAATGTTTTTATATCAATGTGTTGTATTGATATATTGTGATTAAAAAGTAGAAATGTTATGTTTTCTTTATGCATGTTTTATATGATACGATTATGTTATGGTTCTTGGGAATTATTATGAAGACGGGTGGTTCTATGATAAACTATGGGTGGGTGAGCCCGATATATCTCTCCAATGCATTGGGTAACGCGAAGGGGTTAAACTTTAAGGTTTCTCCGAAGAGATTTAGGGAATATATTGTGATTGGAATTCTAAACGTAACCAAGAGGGTTTCTCCCTACATAATAATGTTATGAATGCCTCAAGTTACCTTTATGTATTATGATTTCTATTATTTATTCATGATTTTATGAGGTATGTTAAAGTGCTTATGTTTTATGGGTAAAGTATGATCTCATTCTTATGTATACATGTACTCATGTTTCCTTTCTATATTTTTATATCCCTTACTGAGGTTTTTATGCTCATACCATGTTTTTGAAATGTTTTTTCACTGGTCAAGGGAATGGTACATAATATGATGATAGTGTCAAGGAAGTGTCAAGAAAGAATCCCTGTTTTATTTTAAATATGTTTCCGTTAATGGGGAAAACGAATACTATCTTTTATGTAACCACTTTTTATAAATGTGGAATGTAATTCATGATTTATGATCTAATTCTCTAATACTATAATCCTGATTAGATCCTCAATGTGTATTATTCATTTAATTCCATATTAAGTAAGGTTTAAGGGCGGGGTCTTATAGTTGGTATCAGAGGTCGGTTTAGATAACATTAGAGGTTAGGCTATTTATAAACATAAGTGAGATTACCATATTGGCTAGGATTTTAAAAGAGTCATAGTTTTTAGATAAAGTGAATGAGTAAGTATATCATAGTGTTTATCTTCCTCATTAGTACATGGTGATTTTGTTGATATATGCACGCTGACATTTATGTTTTTAGTAGTTGGATGGATCTAGCAGGCACCAAAGTGACAATGGGTTTGAAGGAAACTGTGTTGGTTCTCTGATTAAGAGACTGGATGAAATGAGGGATTCAATGAGGAATCTCGTGGTTGTTCTAAACAAACTGTCAAGGAGTAATGATCAACCACTTCAACCTTGGTGAGTTCTCTAATTGATCATGTACGAGATGGCCAACTCGATGTGGAAGTTCAGGTAATAATTATTAAGGTAACTATTAGGGTTTATATGATCCCTACTTTTTAGGTAATTATGGGTTACTCTATGATATGATGGAAAATGAAAGGAATGAGATAAAATTGAGGTTCAAATGTGTTATGATCATTTTTGAAGATTTTATCTCGTTTTTTTGAATGTTTTATGAATTATGTAGTTTTGGACAAAGGACAACACACAGACCGTGTGACAACCCGTCGCGTCGGACAAAGCTATGGGAATCGAACCCACAACCAAAGTGCGACTGGTATTTATCGCCTACCACTGGACTACGTGAAGTCCCTGGTTAGTTTGACTGATTCTTTTTAGTTAGATGATTTTATGAATTATGAGTAAGTTTATTTTGGGTTGTCTATGGATATTTATTAACCTATCATAGAGTATATGTGATTAGGTTAATTACATTTCAATACAAGACTTTAAGAGAAACTCACGTTGATTGGAGATAAATGTTACGATTTAACATGGACGACTATGTGACTAAATTTTTCAAATATTTGGGTTTCAATCTTAGTTTGGTTTACTTTGAAGAATTTTATGGACAAATTGTTTATTGAATGGTTCTCGTTGAACATTGGGTTTTTTTGGACAAATATTGGAGATTAAGAACATATTTTATTTTTATAAACGGTTATCCTTTTCTGGATTATCTGATCTTGTACTAACTTCTTTGGTTTTGGTTTTGGTTAATGTCTAAATTCATGGGAAGTATATAGTTCTCATTTGTGGATTAAGTGATTCTCTATAAGAAGATTATAGTACTCTTAATGTGAACAAGTCTTCCTAAATACCTATCTTTTAGAGAAAATATGATTCTGTGTAAGAACTATAATAAAAGTTGAATGTCAACATGATAAGTAATTATGTTTCCTTATGAATAAATTCCTCAGTAGAATGTAACTTAAAAAAAATGTTGTCTATTAACTTTGCCTACATGGGAATCGAATACCGTTTAACCCATCACAAGTTAGTGATTTTCTTATTGTTAACTTTCTCCTAAACATGTTTTCTACCACTCTCCATCAGAACATGACCCTATGTTTTATCCTCCATGTCCATGTTTTCCAACATGGAATCTTAGTATGGGTTAAATCGGGTGACCTCTGTACTTCTATTTCTCTATTTTAAAGTGATTGTTTTACTGACTCTTGTTCCGATGTGGGACATTCAAGGATGTTTCCAAGCCCAATTTTAAAATTGTCAGGACGCAATTCCCAATAGGGGGGAAGGATTTAACACCCCAGGTAAATAAAGAATATGACATTTTTATATTTATCCATATTTGTGAATAAAAATATTAATATTACTTTAAATGGGATGCTATGCTCGATGGCGTACCCAATACGCAACAACGAGTTTCTCGGGAATCTTACGTTGCACTCTAAAAATAAAATATTATTATTTTAAATGGTAGTTAACGCCTAGCCATTGTAATGGTGGGAATGAACAGAACTAACTAAAAAATGATTATATATATTTGTCGTATATTTTTACTCTTTTCAATAAATGATAGAGGATTTAAAATGCGAATGAGTCCAATTTTAAGCGTAAACATTCTAATATTTGTTATAAGGTCGATTAACTACCTTTTCACGGAGAACCTCTTTTAAATCCAATTTTTTGAAATTTTATGTGTTATATTTGAGAACAAAAATTCTTATTTAGAATCTGGACATCAAAATTTACTTTCTGTAAATTTTTGGTATCTTTCCGATAAAGTTCATTTTTTAATGAATAGTGAAAAATGTTGTATTTTAATTCACATCCACTTTTTAATATAATTTATTTATATGATTAGATTACCTTTTGAATTGTTTATAAAATAAAATTAGAATATATTTTTATAATTTAATCCAATAGTGGTCGTTGGAATTAAATTCACTTTGAAATTGGACTTAAACTAGTGTCAATCTTTGGATACTTATCGTTTCTTAAAAACACGCTATCTGCTCTGACAGCGGGAATTAATTATTAAACTAATTAATGAAACTTATTTGTTTGGATTTTTTTAAAATAGACATCATTTTTGAATTCAGAATATCAAATATAGCTTAGGATGATGTTTTGGTATTTTTCTGGAAAACATCAATTTTTTATGATTAGTTAAACCACTAAGTTGTACATAAAAAACTGATTATTCGTTTAATTGAAAATTTACCACCTCTGTGATTTTAATTTCAAAAATCCGACATAAATGGATATCATTAAGAAGTAAAATGTGGTTCAATGGGATTAAAATAATTTTTTCCGAATAGTAACTTATTAAGTTTTTAATCGCGATTAGAGGTAATTAGTGCAATTTAAGGAAAAAATGATATTATAATAAAAAGAAAATACCTATACACATGTACTAACCTTATTGGATGTGTCATGGCCGACCAAGAGAAGCAATGTCTCAACTTGGGGACCCCATAGAGCCACTTTGGTAGGAAAATGACATTATTATCTTTTTATTTAATGTTAAAATTAAAATGACACAAACATGAGTTGTTTTACTAAAAAAAATTAAATGGGGTTATAAAAGTCATATTTTTTACTATAAATAGTCATGGGAAATATTAAAAGATTTCATAAATCATAGTATTTTTTTTATAATTTTTAGAGATTAAATAAATTAAATTATTTATGACATCATGATGATGCAGTGATTACCTCATTATTTAACGATTTAAATAAAAAGAATAGATAATGTAAAATCTTAGACCTAAACTTGTCAAAAACATATTGAATGGGTATATATAGAACCCTTATCACCTTATCCTTGAATTATATAAATGTGGGACCTTTTAAAACTCAAACTCATTTTCAAATAAAGTAACGTTTCATTACATTCCAAGAGTGCCCCTCCTCTCCTCTTATAAAAGTCCCCCACATGTACCACCTTACACACTCCTCTCAAGCCTTTTGCTCGGCCAAACCCTGCCCATTTAATCTCTCCACATCCCTCTATTAATCATGGAAGCCTCACATTGTGCAGAATCCTTTCCAAGGAAGCCTTTGAGCTTAATTCAAAAACAGTTACCCGTTTTAAAGGTATTGTTTCCTCTTGTGTTCTTATGTTTTATTTTGCTTCTCCAACCCCCTAAACTCATTTTATTATTTTATTTTGTAACAAAACAAATATCTTAAATATACTAGGATGTTTTAATGTGAATTATTCGAGCTACACTTACACACACCTTCGTCTAATGGTTAAAGAACAAACTGTTTCAGTGGTTGGCGATTTTCTGCCTCATGAAATGATGATTGTTCAATATTCTATTAACACCTTTAAAGTCGGCCATTATGATGTCACTGTATTTTATATATGATATATATAGTATTTATGATTACTATATGATTCTGTATTTTATATTTAAAACATACCCTTATTCATTTTATGTTGTGAAAATGCGGTAATTTCATATGAGGAATTGTGGACTACCGCCCCCTCAAGTGATGTGAATCGTACATGAAATACATGGAATGTATAAAGAAGGAAATTAATGAACATATGTGACCTATAAAACATATATTTTATACTGGAATTATATTATATATATCTATATATAATTTATTTTTTTAATTCCATTAATATGACAAAAAAATGAAAGTAGCATTCATGCGTACGTAGGCCTACCGTCTCCATGAGCGGTGCTTTTCATTTTTTTTATCTCCAAATGATATGGAATAGTATAAAATGAATATGTACTGGATATATATGATATTTTAATCATTAATACTATTCTGGAAATTATTTACTTATAACTACATCGGCAATCATTTTTCAAACAAGTTTATTTTTGACTCATGTACCAAACATCAGCAAAAACGTCTGATATGAACTAACATTATCAAACAATTATTATAAAATTATAATATGTGATATGAACTGAATAATAATATTTAAAGGAGGTCCCTAGGCAGTTATAAATTGACCAGTGTTTATTATTCAGGAATATAATGAAATGAACAAGACAAGTCAGACTTGAGGTAAGGGATCCTACTCCTCTCTTCCTTTTTAAGTACACTCTTTTATGTAATTCATTTTAAGCTCATATTTCTTGTGATTGGGATGTTCTTTTATATTAATCATACAGTAATTTTTATGTTCATTTTATGAGAGAACCTATTCTCTCTCATCAATCCATTTTTTATGTTTTGAGTGGCGCTGTTAGTCATCTGAATTTTCGTAAGAGATCTAACCTCTCTCTTTCTTTTTAAGTACTCTCATTTATGTCACTTCTTTTAAGCTCCTATTTGTTATGTTGGGGGATGTTATTTTATATTCTTCTTGCTGTAAACTTTATGTTAATATGATGAGATACCCTATTTGATCTCATCAATCCATTTTTTGTATGTTTTAAGAGGCGCTGTTAGGCTGTCGAGTTTTCGTACGTGATTTTTTATCTCACTTTTATTCCCATGGGATTTATGCTACATTGGCCAAAATTTCCTTTGAGTGGGGTATGTAATGCACATTATTTTACTCATTGTGTAATATAATTTCCTTTATGAGTTTTTACATCAATGTTGTATTGTCCTTCTTTCACAGGGTGTATGTTTCGAAAGATACCCATGTCGGTAAGGGAACCTTTCACCCTCCTCTTTTTAAAAGACTTCTTTCGTTATGTCTTTTAATTCACATACTATTATGTTGGGATATGTTCTTATATATCCTTATTGATTTAAATTTTATTTCCAAGTGATGAGATACCCTTTTTATCTCTCAACAACTCATTTTCTGGATTTTGTAGTGACACACTAAGGCTGTCAAATTTTTGCAAGGGAACTTCTTAACCCAATTTTGATTATTTTGGATAAACATGTACTACTTGAATATGTAGTTCCATGAATATGTGTGAATAACCTCTGATTGTTTTACAATTAATATCCACTTATATTTGGTGTATTTGTTGGTCACACATAATTATGTAATTGATTTATCCTTAATCCAAGGATATCGTCTTTGTAAGGGACTTCGTCTCAATCTCCATTCATTGAGGCATATTTTGTTTATACACAACCTTATTTTATATGGTGTATAACCCATTTGACTTCTTCATTTATCCAAAAAGAAATCTTTTTTATACGAAGCTTTTTACTAAAAGTCAAAATGGAATGTTTTTGTCGTACGTATGTGGCGACAACGACTTCTCCACCGCCGTGACCATTATTTGAGTTTCGGATTCCTCAACAAGCCATACCTTCTTTAAACAAAATAAATACCATGTTTTACTTTTATTTTATTTTGGTATTGAAAGTGGTTTTTATAATGTTTTTATATCAATGTGTTGTATTGATATATTGTGATTGAAAAGTGGAAATGTTATGTTTTCTTTATGCATGTTTTATATGATATGATTATGTTATGGTTCTTGGGCATTATTATGAAGACGGGTGGTTCTGTGATAAACTAAGGGCGGGTGAGCCCGATATTTCTCTCCAATGCATTGGGTAATGCAAAGTGGTTAAACGTTATGTTTTCTCCAAAGCGATTTAGGGAATATACTATGATTGGTATTACAAACGTAACCAAGAGGGTTACTCCATATGTAAGAATGTTATGAATGCATCAAGTTACCTTTATGTCTTATGATTTATATGATTTATTCATGATTTTATGAGGTATGTTAATGTGCATATGTTTTATGGGTAAAGTATGATCTCATTCTTATGTATACATGTACTCATTTTCCTTTCCATATTTTTATATCCCTTACTGAGCTTTTTATGATCATACCAAGTTTTTGAAATGTTTTTTCACAGTTCAAGGAAAAGTTACATGATATGTTGATAGTGTCAAGGAAGTTTCAATAAAGAATCCATGTTTTATTTTAAATATGTTGTCGTTGATGGGTAAAAACGAATAATATCTTTTATGCAACCAATTTTTATCAATGTGGAATGCAATTCATGATTTATGATCTAATTCTCCAAAACTCTAATCCTAAGAAGATCCTCAATATGAGTTATTCATTTAATTCAATATTAAGTAAGGTTTAAGTTCAGGGTCTTATAGTTGGTATTAGAGTTCGGTTTAGATAAATTTAGAGGTTATGCTATTTATAAGAATAAGTGAAATTACCATATTGGCTAGGATTTTAAAAGAGTCATAGTTTTTAGATAAAGTGAATGAGTAAATATATCTTAGTTTTTATCTTCCTCATTAGTACATGGTGATTTTATTGATATACGCACACTGACATTTCTGTTTTTAGTGAATGGATGGATCTAGCAGGCACCAAAGTGACAATGGGTATGAAGTAAACTATGTTGGTTCTCTGATAAAGAGACTGGATGAAATGGGGGAATCAATGAGGAATCTCGTGGTTGTTCTAAACAAACTATCAAGGAGTCATGATCAACCACTTCAAACTTGGTGAGTTCTCTAATTCATCATGTACGAGATGGCCAACTCGATGTGGAAGTTCAGGTAATAATTATTAAGGTAACTATTAGGGTTTATATGATCCTTACTTTTTAGGTAATTATGTGTTACTCAATGATATGATGGAAAATGAAAGGAATGAGATAAAATTGAGGTTAAGATATTTTATGATCATTTTTGAATATTTTATCTCATTTTTTGGAATGTTTTAAGAAATATGTAGTTTTGGAAAAAGGACAAAACCCAGACCGTGTGACAACCCGTTGCGTCGGACAAAGCTGTGGGAATCAAACCCACAACCGAAGTGCGACTGCTATTTATCGCCTACCACTGGACTTCGTGAAGTCCCTGGTTAGTTTGACTAATTCTTTTTAGTTAGATGATTTTATGAATTAATAGTAAGTAGATTTTGGGTTATCTATGGAAATTTATTAACCTATCATAGAGGATATGTGATTGGGTTAATTACTTTTCAATACGAGACTTTAAGAGAAACTCAGGTTGATTGGAGATAAATGTTATGATTTAACATGGAAGACTATGTGACTAAATCCATCAAATATTTCGGTTTCAATTTAGTTTGGTTTACTTTGAATAATTTTATGGACAAATTGTTTATCGAATGGTCCTTGTTGAACTTTGAGTTTTGTTGGACAAATATTGGAGATTATGAATTGATTTTATTTTTATAAAGGGTTATCCTTTTCTGGATTATGTGATCTTGTACTAACCTTTTTGCTTTTGGTTTTGGTTAAAGTCTAAAGACATGGGCAGTATATAGTTCTCTTTTGTGGATTAGGTGATTCTCTAGAAGTTTATTATAGTACTCGTAATGTGAACAAGTCTTCCTAAATACTTGTCTTTTAGGGAAAATATGATTTTGTGTAAGAAATCTAATAAAAGTAGAAAGTCAACATGATAAGTGATTATTTTTCCTTATGAATATATTCCTCAATAAAAAGTAACTTAAAACAAAAATGTTGTCTATTAACTTTTACTACTGGGGAATCGAATACCATTTAACACATTACAAGTTTTTGATTTTCTTATGGTTAACTTTCTCCTAAACATGCTTTCTATCACTCTCCATCAGAACATGACCCTATGTTTTATCCTCCATTTCCATGTTTTCCTACATGGAATCATAGTATGGGTTGACTCGGGTGACCTCTGTAATTCTCTTTCTTTATTTTAAAGTGATTGGTTTACTGACTCTTGTTCTGGTGTGGGACTTTCAAGGATGTTTCCAAGCCCAATTTTAAAATTTCGAGGACGTAATTCCCAAAAGGGGGTAAGGATGTAACACCCCAGGTAAATAAATAATATGAAATTTTTATATTTATCCATATTTGTGAGTAAAATATTAATATTACTTTAAAGGGGATGCTATGCTCGATGGAGTACCCAATACACAACAACGCGTTTCTTGGGAATCTTACGTTGCACTCTAATAATAAAATAATATTATTTTAAATGGTAGTTAATGCCTAGCTGTTGTAATGGCGGGAATGAACAGAACTAACTACAAAATCATTATATATGTTTGTCATATATGTTTACTCTTTACAATAAATGATATAGGATTAAAAGTGTGAATAAATCGAATTTTAAGCGTAAACATTCTAATATTATTTAAAAGGTCGATTAACTGCCTTTTGATGGCGAGCCTCTTTTAAATCCAAATTTTGACAATATTATGTGTTATATTTGAGAAAATAAAATTCTTATTTAGAATCGGGACATCAAAATTTACTTTGTGTAAATTTTTTGTATCTTTCCGATAAAGTTCATTTTTTAATGAATAGTGCAAATGTTGTATTTTAATTCAAAACCTCTTTTTAATCTAATTTATTTATATTATTAGATTATATTTTGAATAGTTTTTAATGTAAAATTAGAATATATTTTTACAATTTAATCCAATAGTGGTCATTGGATTTAAATTCACTTTGAAATTGGAATTAAACTAGTGTCAATCTTTTGATACTTATTGTTTCATAAAAACATGTTATTTGCTCTGACAGCGGGAATTAATTATTAAATTAATTAATGTAACTTATATGTTTTGAATTTTTTAAAATAGAAACATTTTTGAATTCGGAATATCAAATATAGCTTAGTGTGAAGTTTTGGTATTTTTCTGGAAAACTTCAATTTTTGATGAATAGTTAAACCACTAAGTGGAACTTAAAAAACTGATTTTTTGTTTAAATGAAATTTTACCACCTATGTGATTTGAATTTCAAAAATCCGACATACATGGTTGTCATTAAGAAGTAAAATGTGGTTCATTGGGAATAATAATTTTTTTGGTGAATAGTAACTTATTAAGTTTTTAATGGCGATTAGAGGTAATTAGTGCAATCTAAGGAAAAAATGATATTATAATAAATTGAAAATACAGATACACATGTCCTACCCTTATGTGATGTTTCATGGCCGACCACGACAAGCCATGGGTCAACTTGGGGACCCCATGTAGCCACTTTGGTAGGAAAATGATATTATTATATTTTTATTTAATGTCAAAATTAAAATGACACAAACATGAGTTGTTTTACTAAAACAATTTTTAAATGGGGCTATACAAGTCATATTTTTTACTATAAATAGTCATGGGAAGGCGAAAAAAATTTCCTACATCATAGTATTTTTTTATAATTTTTAGACATTATATAAATTAAATTATTTATGACATCATGATGATGCAGCGATTACCTCATTATTTAAAGATTTAAATAAAAAACGATAATGTAAAATCTAAGACATACATTTTCCAAAAACCTATTAGATGGGTATATTTCGAACCCTTATCACCTTATCCTCGAATTATATCAATGTTGTACCTTTTAAATCTGAAACTCATTTTCAAATAAAGTAACATTTCTTTACTTTCCAGGAGTGCCCCTCCTCTCCTCTTATAAAAGACCCCCACCTATACCACCTTACACACACCTCTCAAGCCTTTTTCTCAGCCAATACCTTCCCATTTCATCTCTCCACATCCGTCTCTTAATCATGGAAGCCTCACATTGGGCAGAATCCTTTCCAAGGAAGCCTTTGAGCTTAATTCAAAGAGAGTTACCCGTTTGAATGGTACTGTTTTCTCTTGTGTTCTTATGTTTTATTTTGCTTCTCCAACCCCCTAAAATCTTTTTATTATTTTCTTTGGTAACAAAAAAAGTATCGTAAATATAATAGGATGTTTTAATTTGAAGTATTAGAGCTACACTTACACACACCTTCGTTTAATGGTTAAACAACATACTGTTTCTATGGTTGGTGATTTTCTGCCTCACAAAATGATGATTGTTCAATATTATTTTAACCCCTTTAAAGGTGGCCATTATGATTTCACTGTATTTTATATATGATAAATATAGTATTTATGTTTACTATATGCTTATGTATTTTATATTTAAATCGTACCCTTATTCATTTCATGTTGTGCAAATGCGATAATTTCATATGAGGAAGTGCGGACTACCACCCCCTCAAGTGATGTGACTCGTACATGAAATAAATGGAATTTATAAACAATGAAATTAATGAATATATATGACCTATATAACATATATTTTATACTGGAATTATATTATATATATATATATCATTTATTTTTTTAATTCCATTAATATGACAAAACAAATGAAAGTAGCATTCATGGGTACGTACGGCCTACCGTCTCCATGAACGGTGCTTTTCATTTTTTTTATCTCCAAATGATATGGAATAATATAAAATTAATATGTACTAGATATATATGATATTTTAATCATTTATACTATTCTTGAAATTATTTACTTATAACTACATGGGCAATCATTTTTCAAACAAGTTCATTTGTGACGCATGTACCAAACATCGGAAAAAACGTCTGATATGAACTGACATTATCAAACAATTATTATAACATTATAATATGTGATATGAACTGAATAATAATATTTAAAGGAGGTCCCTAGGCAATTATAAATTGACCAATGTTTATTATTCAGGAATATAATGAAACGAATAAGACAAGTCAGACTTGAGGTAAGGGATCCTACTCCTCTCTTTCTTTTTTAGTACACTCTTTTATGTTATTCATTTTAAGCTCATATTTCTTGTGATTGGGATGTTCTTTTATATTACTCTTACTGTAATTTTTATGTTCATATTATTAGAGAACCTATTCTCTCTCATCAATCCATTTTGGAAGTTTTGAGTGGCGTCGTTAGGCTGTCGAATTTTCCTAAGATATCTAACATCTCTCTTTCTTTTTAAGTACTCTCCTTTAGATTACTTATTTTAAACTCCTATTTGTTATGTTGGGGGATGTTATTTTATATTACTCTTTCTGTAAAATTTATTTTAACATGATGAGAGACCCTGTTTGATCTCATCAATCCATTTTTTGTAAGTTATAAGTGGCGCCGTTAGGCTGCCGAGTTTTCGTAAGGGATTTTTTATCTCACTTTTATTCCAGTGAGATTTATGCTACATTGGCCACAATTTACTTTGAGTGGTGTATGAAATGCACATTATTTTACTCATTGTGTAATATACTTTCATTTATGAGTACTTACATAAATGTTGTATAGTCCTTCTTTCACAGGGTTTATGTTTCGAAAGATACCCATGTCGGTAAGAGAACCTTTCACCCTCCTATTTTTAAAAGACGTATTTTGTTATGTCTTTTAATTCACATACTATTATGTTGGGATATTTTCTTATATATAATTATTGATTTAAATTTTATGTCCAAGTGATGAGATACCCTTTTTATCTCTCATCAACAGATTTTCTGGATTTTGTAGTGATGCCGTTAGGCTGTCAAATTTTTGTAAGGGAACTTCTTAACCCAATTTTGATTCTTTGGGATAAACTTGTACTCCATGAATATATCGTTCTATGAATATGTGTGAATAACCTCTGATTGTTTTACAATTAATATCCACTAATATTTGGTGTATTTTTTTGTCACTCATAATTATGTAATTGATTTATCCTTAATCCAAGGATACCGTCTTTGTAAGGGACTTTGTCTCAATCTCCATTCATTGAGGAATATTTTGTTTTATACACAACCTTCTTTTATACTATGTATAAAACCCTTTGACATTAAAAATAAATACCATAACTTATAATTATTTTTTATAGGAAGCGTTTTACTAAACGACAAAAGGGAATGTTTTTGTCGTACGTATGCGGCGACAACAACTTCTCTGCCGCCGTGACCATTATTTGAGTTTTGGCTTCCACTACAAGCCATAACTTATTTTAAAAATAAAAATAAATACCATGTTTTACTTTTCCTTTATTTTGGTATTGAAATTGGTTTTCATAATGTTTTTATATCAATGTGTTGTATTGATATCGTGGGATTGAAAAGTGGAAATGTTATGTTTCCTTTATGAATATTTTATATGATACGATTATGTTATGGTTCTTGGGAATTATTATGAAGACGGGTGGTTCCGTGATAAAATAAGGGTGGGTGAGCTCGATATATCTCTACAATGCATTGGGTAACGCGAAGGGGTTAAACGTTAAGGTTTCTCCGAAGAGATTTACGGAATGAACTGTGATGGGTATTCGAAACGTAACTAGGAGGGTTAGTCCCTACGTAAGAATGTTATGAATGCCTCAAGATACCTTTTTTGTCTTATGATTTCTATGATTTATTCATGATTTTATGAGGTATATTAAAGTGAATATGTTTTATGGGTAAAGTATGATCTCATTATTATGTATACATGTACTCATATTTCCTTTCCATATTTTTATATCCCTTACTGAGCTTTTTATGCTCATACCATGTTTTTGAAATGTTTTTTCATAGGTCTAGGGAAAGGTACATGATATGATGATAGTGTCAAGGTAGTGTCAAGAAAGAAACCATGTTTTATTTTAAATATGTTTCCGTTGATGGGGAAAAATGAATACTACCTTTTATGTAACCACTTTGTTTAAATGTAGAATGTAATACATGGTTTATGATCTAATTCATTAAAACTATAAACCTGAAAAGATCCTCAATGTGAATTATTCATTTAATTCAATATTAAGTAAGGTTTAAGACTAGGGTCTTATATGAGGTGCTGCATCTCTTGACATGTTGGGAGGTTGCTACTACAATAATGAAAAAGATAACTCTTATATAATCGAGGCATCATAAGAAACATGTTTAACATTATGTATCTTGAATATAACTTCTCTTATAATTTCATGTTAGGGCCCATATCATGAACAAGATGGAAAGCCACTTGTGGAACTGCTGGAGGAATCACTTGAGGCTCATGTCCCAACACCATAAGTGAATGGTGGCCATTTCCTTCATGGTGTGTGACATGGGTACTTCATGGAAGCAAGATATTAAAATTCAATATGACCACCTAAAAATATATTTATAAAGTTGAGATGATTGTAAAGATAAAAAGGGAACATTGGTGAAGGCTTCCAATTCAACAGATCACACATTTATATCAACTCCAAATGCCATTTCTAGATTGTTGAAGAGGCTAAATGTATATAAGAACATAATAGATACAACATGACAAACTACTAAGATTATTTTGTATTTATGTCTTTGTTTCACATTTAACAAATAAATAATATTCACTTTTAAAAATTATGAATTATTTTATATTTTTTCTTGTTAAAATTATTAAATATTTTTAACAAAGATGAATTAAGTGGATTACCATTTTTTATCCATAAAATTATATACTCACCAAGATCCAAAATATAGCTTCCCCTTAACCCACACCATAACATGTTACATCCATTTTGAACAATAGCACATGGCTCAACACAATCAAATTGACTTTTTACTGTGTATGCATTAATCCTTTCAGTAACTGTTTTTAGTTTTTCGAATTCATTTTAAGTATTAATTATGAATTCTAATCCTTAAAGTAAGTGTCATCACAATTCAATAGAAAATCAAGGTAGTGATAACTATTAATATGAAAATTAATTCTAAATGTGAACATAGAATGGAGTAATTCATGTCATATTAAAATTATTGTAACTAAAAATGATCCATGTATTTAATATAATTCATTTAATTGGAATATTATAAATAAATATCATGACATCAGTCCAAAAATAACAATACCATAAAAAATCATTGAACCAATATTTATGATTTATCGACTATAAATAGCATAACAAATAACTACTATTATCCATCACAATAATTTTGGGTTTTCCATGTACAATAGTTAGATACATCCCTGAGAATAGTAATCTTCCAAATTAATTTAATCATATTATAATGTATAATAATATAAAAATATTAAAATAGATAAAAATTTCAATGATGCAACATTCTAACTTCCCAACCTGGGGTCCACATAAGATAATCCTTGTACTAGAGGGTCACATTACATTAAGAGCACCTCCCCATATGGTGGAGGCTACTGAATAGAAGTGAGGGTGTGAATGTGGTAAGATGGAGAAATTATATCCTCATATAATAGAGTGAAAAAAGATATATAAATAAACACACAATAGTAATGAAAAACATAAATAGACATAATAATAAAGTATTGGAAGAATAAACAAATAAAGAATTAAATACAAATAAAATCCACAAATGTAGTGTGATATACACGGTTAAATGGATTTCTAATATATGGAAAGGGAACATTGAATTTGAAGAAGAAAAGTTAAAAAAATAACCGATAAACTAAAATATAGATTCTATGATCATTCATATTCTACATAGAGCCATCAATATGGAAATTATATCAAATACATGTAGTATGTTTCATTCCGTTATCAGTACATATAGGAAAATAATATTTTCTAGAAACAATGTATTCCCTAGTTGGTTGTGTGAAAAAAATCATTATACCAACCTCAATAGTTTCAATATGTACGCCATGATGTTATAAAAACTAAGAATAATGCATGAATAATTAATTAATTAATATTTTATGATTAACAATTAACAACACTCTCAGTATCTAAATAAAATCTTAGAGGCTCTACCTTCTTCATCTCTTGGATTAGAGGAATCACTGATAAGTCAGAATATATATATTAATGTCTCTATCAAATTTTTAAATATTTTATCCACCAATATAATGATTCACATATGAGGCATAGAGTCAAACTATATTATGAGTAATGAATCAATTTTTTTAAACATTAATTTAGAAATTTGAAATAATCATTCCAATTAATTTTGTATTGATGTTGAAGCCTTCCTATGAACTCATAACATATTCCACAATGTAATTCCAACACAATTTAACATGATCAATTTAACATCTAGACCAAGGGATTATTTAAAATATTCCCCATAATAATTAGTCACATGGCCTCATGTGAACCTTCCTTTATTCAAGAAGTTGTGAACGAGCTGTGAGGGTGTGAAGCTTGTATGGTGGGGAGACTATTCCCTGTTGTTGACCTCAGTTGTTTTGATAAAATCAATTATCTTTTAAAATTTTGATAATCCTAAATAATGTTTATTTATATATTAATTACTATTAATTCTACGTTAAAATATCCCTACCTCAATAAGGATGTGTTTTGGATAGAACATATAAGTGTAAAGTTACTGATATGTTCAAAGCTATTGATACCGACCTACTAGTACTTAGTCTACCGATAGACATAGTGACCGATAAGAAAAGATCACTGATATACAGAGCTA
Source organism: Viscum album (assembly GCA_963277665.1). Taxonomy (NCBI): domain Eukaryota; kingdom Viridiplantae; phylum Streptophyta; class Magnoliopsida; order Santalales; family Viscaceae; genus Viscum; species Viscum album. The sequence goes on along the minus strand of OY728158.1, from coordinate 1,375,406,469 downwards.
CCAGTATGTGTAAGTCCATCGGTATGTACATGTCAATGATAGATCCAGTCTACCGATACAGACAGCTATTGATAGATCATGTTGACTGGTGTGAAGAAGTCCACCGGTATGCACTAAATCACTAGTACAGAATGGAGCAACCTGTATGCACAGGCTACCGATACAAAAGTCTACTGATACGAGCTACCATTAGAGTATGTCTACCGGTATAAGAAAGTCTACCACTAAAAATTATATCGATACAAAGATCTACTGATACAAAGAGCTACCGTTACAATGAGCTACCGCTACAATGTATACCGATACAAAGAGATACTGATAAAAAGGTATACCAATACAAAGAGCTACCCATAACAAGAGCTATCGATATAAGTAGAGCTACTGATAGAAGGAGTAACCCTTACAAGTCAACCGTTACAAGAACTCTGTTGCTTAATCTTTAATGCCTTTTTTAAATTATACTAACGATCATATTTTATGATTTTAATGCAATTAATGTTATTTAATGAATGTATTTGGCATGTTAGGGAAATTTATCTCATACCTATAAAAAGGTAATCATTCCCATTGACCGGATCTAAATTCTATAAAATGATGGACAAACTTTGGGCAAAGGGTGGGTGAATAGTCGTGCAAAAGACGTGTGAAATAAGGGCGGAAGAGTGCTGAAAATTGGTGCATACATACAAAAAGAAAAGGATAAATCCATACTAGAAGAACACTAGACATGCACGAAGAAATTCACGCTAGAATAGAACACAAGATGCACCTTATTCAAGAAGTGAAGAACTACAATGGGCTCTCCATACACTCAAGCTGATCAAATCAGAACTTGAAGAAAACAACCCTCTGTTTTTCAAAAAAAATCCTTGGAAGGACTCAGATGAATTCTTGATCAATCAAAGGAGTCTAGAGCTGCACTTCACATCACCAATGCATTCCAAAACTCATATCTACTCTCTCAGTGATTCTTCTATTTACATTTTGATCAGTGTGCATTCTATGTATTTTTATAAACACACTTTATCCTGTGCTAAACTGTAATATTTCTAAATCCTCACACAATCCGTCTATAACTATCTTGAATCCCACTATGCATAGTGGTAGAGGACATTTTGGACCTGGAAAGCCAGTGTGTTGTTGTTTTGTTTTCCCATGTATAAATATGGTAGAGGACATGTTGGACCTGGACAGCCAGTGTGTTGTTAATTTGTTTTCCCATGTATAAATATGGTAGAGGACATGTTGGACCTGGATAACAAGTGTGCTGTTGTTTTGTTTTCCAACATATAACTATGGTAGAGGTATTTGTACCTGGAAAGTCTTTGCAATGTTGTTTACCCCGATCATGGATGTGGATCAATATTTATATAAATTGTTTTGAGAGGACTAAGTCTCGATTTGAGACTAAACCTCTTGTTTAAAATGTGTGTGCTTACATATTTTGGTTTTAAACTACATTGATTATTCTGCTGCTAATTAATTGAAATAAAAAATTGTTTAAAAGTTAATTTGATAGTTAATCTAGAATGTGGTTGTATATACTGTAAAGAATTAGGTTAGATTAAAAAGATAATTAATCTTCATATCATATTAACTGAGAACTAATCAATATTTTGATAATCTAACTGACCCTTTATAGTTTTTCAAATTCACTACAGATTATCTTGTTATTCAATTTGGGGGATTTTAATATGAATATTTTTAACAAATGTTTTTAATTGGGACTCAATTCACACCCCCCCCCCTCTTGAATATCCACTCTGACCATCATTTGGTATCAAAGGGATGTTTTGATTATCTAGGTTTTCAAAACACTCAGTTTTTCAACTGTGATTTTACATGTATCTTAATGATCTTAAATTTGTGTTCTTTTTAAATTCAATCTCATTAAATATATTTTTTAAAATCTAATTATGGATAATATATTATAATGTGATGCTACCAACCAGCCACCTTTCATTAATTGTCAAAATTATTTCCAGTGGAAGCTTAAAATGAAAATTAATTTAGAGAGTATGGGATTGGATATAAGGACGGCTATAGCGACTCAATATAAAATTCTAGAAATTGAATGAACTTCTTGCGATGAACCTACTATGGTAGCTTACAATAATAAATATAAGTCAATGAATGCCCTGTATTTTACTTTAGGAGATGAAGAATTTGATCACATCTCTGCTTATAAAACGTCTTATGAAATCTGGGACACTTTGGATATTTCCCATGAAGGAACAACCATTGTTAAAAAAGTGAGACTGAAAAACAATACTATTAAGTAAGATAATTTTAAAATGATGTCTGATGAACCAATTTCTGATATGTATCTTAGGTTCAATAATATTTTCAACACTATTATCTCACTGGTAAATGATGTTCTTGTAAAAGAACATATTATGAGAATATTTAGATGTCTACTAGAAATATAGAGAGTAACATCTGTTTCAATAAGAGAATCATGTGATATAAGTTCACTACCTGTTATGGAATTAATTGGTAACATTATGATGTATACATAAGATCTAAATGTAACCAAGGAAGATGATGATTAACCAAAAAGGAAGTTAGTGGCTTTTAATTGTACTACCTCGAGGAGAAAGTATATGGAGAAAGTTCATATACCTAATGAAAGCTCAACGAGTGAATGTCCAGATTCTGATAGTGATGCAGAGGTGGATCAGATAGCACTGATATTCAAGACTTTCTACAAGAAGAAGAAATTCCTCATAAAATCAAATTACAAAGGAAAATATGACAACAATGGTCATTGGATGATGAATTGGATGAATCCTGATAAAAGTGATGAAATTGACTTCTATGGATGCAAAAGGAAAGAACATGTAAAAGCAGACTGTCCAAAATTGAAGTTCATAAATAAAAATTAATACATGGAAAATATGTATAATTAATCTATGAAAGAAACCTATATTGCTTCAGAAGACAATTCAATTGATTCTGATTCTACTCAGAATGAAAAATATCAAAAAACTAACATTTGTTTTATGACAAAGACATCTGAGGTAACACTAGATACTCCTGATTTAAATTCGTATTATTATGGAGTTGATTCTGATTCTGAATCTGAAAATATGTCTGCTTAAGATTTATTTGAATATTGTAATATAATAGAAGAAATGTGTAATGATTTTAAGGACAAGTAAAAAACCTTAAAGAAATAGTATGCTTTGACCATCTCTGTTAAATCTGCACTTGATGTAGACAAGGAAAGGAATGCTCGGTTTTTGAAAGAAAATTCTGAACTAAAATTGTCTAATGATATATTATGGAAGGGAATAGATAAATTCACAATGTAAAAGATACACATACTAAAATTCTAGGAAACCAAGTGGTACCAAAATATACCACTTGAATAGGCTATGACCCTGGAAAAAGACAGTTTGCAAAAACTAGATTTATTTCTAAATCTGGATAGAATGCAGCTAGATCACATTTTAGAAATTCATATGCTTCAACTAGTTACTAACATAGTTATAGATTAAATAGAGTTTATATTTCTAAATCTATTTATTCTTTAAATTATTTGAGACCCATAATACAAATTTGGGTATATAAATCTTTGATTGCTAACCTGTCTGGACCAAAGAAAATCTGGGTTCCAAAATCATTTTCCATCCAAATATATTTTGTAGGAGACTTAATTGAAGAGTTCCCTTAAGAAGATATGGTACTTGGATAGTGGATGTTCAAGGAAGATGTATGGATATTACTCATGTTTTAAAAGCTAAATCAAAGTTGATGGAGGCTATGTCACCTTTAGAGATAATTCTAAAGGAAAAATCATCAGCCTAGGCCAGATTGGTAACACAAATTCAGTATTAATTTCCAATTTTTTATTTGTTGATGGACTTAAATATAATTTTTTATGTATTTTTCAATTGTGAGATGATGGTTTCAATGATAAATTTTAAAATAATTATTTTAATAATTTTATTTCTAAATGTTTTTTAGTATTTTCTGCATTGAGAAAAGAAAATATTTATGCGGTTGATTTGAATTTCTTAGTTAAACAGAATATTACTTGCTTAAATGCATTTCATAAAGAGTCTTGGCTATGGCACAGAATATTAGGATTCTGCACTATTTATTCACATAGAAAACTGAGTAGGAAGAACTTATTTAGAGACCTACCTTAACATCAATTCCAAGATGATAAAGTTTGTAACCCCTGTCAAAAGGGAAAGCAACATAAAGTTTATTTTAAATCAAAGAAATAAGGATCATATTCTCAACCTCTAAAGTTGGTTCACATGGATTTGTTTGGACCTTCTAGAGTTTCTACTCTAAATGCGAATAACTATGTATATGTCATAGTAGATGACTATACTAGATATACTTGGGTATAATTATTAGCTCACAAATGTGATGCTTGTTCATTATTTATTAAATATTTCAAGTCTATAGAGAACCTTAGTGGACATAATATTAAGAACCTGAGAAGTGAACATTGTTTTGAGTTTGAAAATCATGAGTTTGACTCTTATTTCTCACACAATGGCTATAATCACGACTTTTCTTCCCCTAGAACACCACAACAGAATGGTGTATTAGAAATAAGAAACAGAACCCTTCAGTAAATTTCTTGAACAGTGCTAAATGAATATGACTTAACTACTTATTTTTGGGCTGAAGCTGGGAACACAACTTGCTATATTATCAATTGATTCATTATTAGACCTGTTCTTAATAAGTCCCCTTATGAATAATGGAATTATAGGAAACCAAAGTTTAGTTATTTCAGATTTTTTGGTTGCAAAGTCTTTATTCTCAAAACAAAGGATAATCTTTTTTAGGTTTGCTTCCATGTTTGATGAAGAAATTTTTCTAGGTTATTCTTTAACTAAAAATTCCTATAGAGTCTTTAAAAATGAACCAAATGTGTGGAAGAATCTTTTCACGTCATGTTTTATGAAACTGATCCACATGAACCCAAATCATCCATTGAATGTCTGGAAGAAGTCTTTTCGATTCTGGATCATAATGACAAAAATAGTGGCCCTATTGTAAAGACATCCAGTTCTATAAACATTCCAGAACCTTCGTCTGTTAAACCAGAACCTAGAGATAAACTTGAAATTTTTAGTCCCACCATTACTAGATCTACTAGGATTCTAAAGAATCATCCTTTTGTTGATGTTGTGGGTAATATTGAAATAGGTTCACAGACTAGAGATTCTCTAAGAAATCAGGTTGAACATCAAGAATTTAATTCATAATTAGAACCTAAAAATGTTAATGATTCAATCAATGATGAATTATGGGTAATTGCTAAGCAAGAAGAACTAAATCAATTTTAATGAAACAAGGTATGGGAATTAGTTGACAGACCTAAGGGCACTTTGACCATAGGCACTAAATGAGTTTTTATAAACAAAGTTCCTGAGTCTGGAAATATAGTTATAAACAACGAAAGGATAGTTGCACAAGGATATAGTTAAGAAGAAGGAATAGACAATGAGGAAACCTTTTCCCTTGAAGCTAGATTAGAGCTATAAGGATTCTACTTGCCTATGATGCTCATTTGAATTTCAAGTTATATCAAATGGATGTTAAAAGTTATTTTCCAAATGGTTTTATTATTGATGATGATTTTGTTGAACAAACACCTGGATTTAATAATCCGTATTTTCCAAATCGAGTTTTCAAACATTCAGAAGCATTATGTGGTCCGAAACAAACTCGAAGAGCTTGGTATGATAGACTTTGTAATTTTCTTATTTTAAAAGGTTTTACAAAAGGAATTCCTGATCCAACTCTTTATATTAAAATAAATTACAAAGATGTTTTGATAATACAAATATATGTTGATGATATAATTTTTGGAGCTTCTAAACATTATTTATTTACTGAAATTTCAAATAGTATGAAAAATGAATTTGAAATGATTTTAATGGTAGAACTCAAATATTTTCTAGGATTTCATGTTTTTCAAAATGAAATGGTATTATTTTGAATCAATGTAAATATATAAACAATATTTTAAAACATTTTGGTCTGGATAGTATTAAGGAATGTGATACACCTATGACTACTATTTATAAGTTGGATGGTGATGAAACTAGAAAACTAGTGGATCAAACAAATTATAGTGGTATTGTTTGAAGCATACTTTACCTTACTACTAGTCGACCAGATATTATATTTAGTGTGCGAATGTGTGTAATATTTCAAGCTAATCCTAAAGAATCTCATTTACTTACTGTCATAATAATTTTTAAGTATCACAAACATACTGTAAATTTGGGTTTGTTTTATCCAAAAGGACAATCTTTTGATTTAATAAGTTATTTGGATGATGACATTGCGGGTTGCAAGTTAGATAAAAAAAATCAATTCTGGAACATGTCATTTTCTTGGTAAGTCCTTAATATCATGGTGTAGTATGAAACCAAATTCTGTAGCTTTTCTACTACTGAAGTATAGTATATAGCTGCTGGTAGTTACTGTGCACAAATTCTTTGAATGAAACACACTGTTTTGGACTATGGATATGACATTAGACATGTTTTAATAAAATGGGATAACAGAAGTGCAATTAATATCTCTAAGAATCTTGTTTCTCAGTCTAGGACCAAAAACATTGATGTAAGGCACCATTTCTTGAGAGATCATTACCAAAAATGGGATATTACTCTTGAATTTATAGGTAGTGAACATCAATTAGATGAAATTTTCACAAACCTTTTAAGTTCAGATAGGTTAGGTTACAATATACATGAGTTAGGGATGTTTAACTCTCACCCTTAGAAACCTCACCGTTAGAAACCTCACCATTAGATACCTCACTGTTAGAAACCTCACTGTTAGAAACCTCACCGTTAGAAACCTCACCGTTAGATACCTCACCATTAGATACCTCACTGGTATGGACCTCACCATTAGTGGACGTCAATGATAGATAAACCTCACTATTAGAAATTCTCACCAGTATACCCCACCGATAGTATGCGCTGTTTTATACATCTGTTTTAGCCACCATAATTTGTATCGTTTACTTATGATGTTTTATTTATTTATTTTGTGATTCTTAAATGATAAAAACATGTTTTTATCCTCTTTTGATTTACATCAAGCCCTTTACCTTCAAGTTGTAACTCTCAATCCTTCTCTTGTACCGTATGTCTCTCGATTCAAACAATGGAAAGAGTGAAGAGTCCTTCGGTCAGTGCAAAGGAAGGTGATCCAAATGTAATTAGACTCAAAGGCAAGTCTAGCAGTGGAAGTGAAGTAAGGAAACCTATGAACCCACATCTTTCTTAGAGAGAAATAGTACTTGAGGAGGAAATGTGGGAAGAATGGCTGATGTCCAGTGATTCATTAGTTCATGAAGTTTTGGAAGATCAAAAATGTATAGAATGATTTTCAAAAAACAATGGCCCCTACCATCTGAAGCTAGAGAAACTCTTCTCTGAGTTTGTATGTTTTCATAAATCAGATGCTAAGAGCCAAATGATATATTTTGTGAATGATAAGGAAATAGATTTTTCATCTGTTGAGTGGGATGAATGCCTGAAGGTACCACATGAAGGATAATATGGTTATTTCTCTAAATCATCCCATCAACAAGAAAATTAATTATGTACGAAACATACATGGAAGAGTTAACAGGAGATGGAACACCTAGAAATGTAGGGGCTCGGAAATGGATGGACAACACTGACTACTCATCAAGTTTATTCATCATGTTCTAAGTCTAAGGAGAGGGGATTTTTCAAATTTTAAATACCAGGATATTTACCTGCTTCATTTGGTGAGGAATATTGTGAAGATTAATTAATGCAGGCATTTGATAACTCAAATATATGATTTGATTAGACCAAAATCAAAAAAAAAATCATTATTCTTTTCCATGTTGATCTCGGTTATGATCACGGTGAAAGGAGTAGATGAGTCTCAGGATGAGACAGTGGAGTTAAATAATAACGTTTGTATCGTAATCACAATATGTATGTACATGAAGATCAATTGGAAACAATGGAAGAGAGAATGGGTTAGTGATGATTAGAAGATGTATGATAAGTATAATCTTGTGGATCATCCTTCTAGGCCTAAGGATGGGAGGGATCCAGTTCTAGGACTTGATGAAGAAGAACCTAATTACAGTGATGATACTGATGAAGAAAGTAATTATATAGTTGTTGGAAGGGATCCAGACATGACCCCAAGTCCTGTTGCTGAAATTATATCATCAGGAAAGGAAACATTATTAGAAGAAAAAACACATGTTGATGAGGAATACCAGCCAGCCCCTGGGAATGAAGATGAAAGAGAGAATAAATCTGAAGCCTCTGCTTCTATGTGCTCAAGTATGAGTCCATTGATTGGAAGCTCAATTGTTCCAATTAAGGATGTAGTGGATGATATGAATGGACATGTGCCTAATCCAGAGGATCCCCTTGCTGTTGCAGAGATGGAGTTGATTGTAGAGGATTGTACTAAAAAAGAAAGACCTTTTTAGAATGCTATTGTAATATAGGAGCATGCACCAGTTGAGTGGGAGCATCCAACTAGGCTTGGCACTATCTCAGTAGATAATGAAATTGAGGATTGGGAAGAAGACCCATGTTTTGTGGTTTGTGGATTAGATTATCCTGATTCTAATAATGAGGCATCCCTAAATAGACCAAAAGTTAGTTATGGTATTTGGTTTGAGTTGTTACCTGAAGATGTGGTCAGAAGAGGTGATCTGAATAAGATGAAGTCAGATCATAAAGTAAGTTTTGTTGAAGAAGTCTGAAAAATGGAAAGGTCACTAGAATCACCAATTCAATCAAGTATGACTCTCTTATTGGCTAGTATTGTGTTTGAGAGAGCACCTGTAGTTGTGCCAGAAAATATGATCACTAGAGCTGATATTGAATCCTTATAGGATGAGCTGAAACTGCCTTTTTGTGATTCTATTCCCGAGTTGAAGCACCAATTTTTTGAAGAGATAAGCAACATGGAAAATTCTTTTGAACTCTCTCTGGGTTGCAATATGTCAACCTCTGTGGCACAAATGATGGCTGAAATAAGGGCTTGTCAGATTCAAGTATCTCAACTGACAGAGAATGATGAAACTCTACAGAAATCTTTTATCTGTTTAGAATATTATATGAGTTTGAAATCCCAAGCAGACAAATACATAGCTTATGTCAAAAGTGTTGTGAGATAGATGGTATCAGTCTTTGAGGGATTTAAAACATCGATGAATGATCATGTCAGCACCCAATATTCTCATGTGAAAATCTTATTAGTGTGTTGACCATAAACATCAAGGAAACAGTAATCATCTCTCTTTGTGTCCTTGCCTCCAAACCTTTAATAAAACTGCATCAGATTCGAGTTGTGATGACGGAGAATATTGGTTCAGCTTCAACCAGTGGCTTTGGGGACTCATCCAATCTGACCAAAGTGGTAACTTCTACTAGAGATACCACTAGAGATATCATGATGATTGTTCAATACTATATGAGATAAGCTTCTACTTCTCAGAAAGAGGTGAAATACAATGTGGATTATTATATCAAAATGGTTTATACCAAGAATCATCTCAGCAATTAGATTAAACTATTATTAGAAAATTTAAAACTACCCACAGTTACTCAATCCTTCAGAGAAAAAGTTAGCAAGCTCAGAGAACTAACTCCAGCCTTGGAGAAATTTATGGAAAATAATGATGACATCATTTCTGCTATAGAGAGAGGACGAGTAATCATTATGGATTTCAGAAATCTCTTGATTCCTTCCTTGCATGTAGATTCTCGGCCAGTGATTATAACTCCATCATTACTAACTTCTTCCTCTACTGCTTCTGATTCTCAGATGACTCCGTCCCAAGACATCTGAAGCCTTACACTAATGATCACTCAGAGAGCTACTCAGTATAGACCAAGAATAGTCCCAGTAGCTCAGCCTCCTCTGATCATTTCTGGTGTTCCTAAGCCTCCACCTACATCTCCAAAGTATTAGACTACGTCAGATCCTAAAGGAAAATCTCTAGTAGACATCCATGAGTAGGATTGACGGATAATTAATCCATTTGATAAGAATATTTGTATTCTTTTTGTTTCATTTTTGTTTTCCTATGTATCTTTTTGACCCATGGAATGAAAATGCTCTTATTCTCTATTACCTTATGTAACTTTTATCAGTCTTTGTTTCCTTGTTTTTTCTAATCTAGAAGGGGGATAACAGAACTAAAAAGTACTGATATGAATTATATGATAGGACCAAGGGGGTAAAAATAATCCAAATGGGAATTCCTGACAAATATGATCTTATTTGAAATATAATATTACATGTGATACTTTTATATTTTCAAATCATCATTTGAACCTATCATTCTCCCCACTGATTATTTTCCTTATAATTCCTCTGATAAATATGTCTGGTACTTTGATTTTCGTATTTTCTCTAATACCATTCCATTTTTACTAAATCCACTGATATGTTACTAATTATTTTGAGTGTATGATTCAATAAGTTGTGATTATAAAAAAGGGGGAGATTATTGACCTCACCTGTTTTGATATTCTCACTTATGTTTTGATATGTTGATAATCCCAAATAATGTTCATTTGTATATTAATTACAATTCATTATACTTTGAATTAACTCTAACTTAATCAGGTTGTGTTTTGCATAGAACAGATAAGTGTTAAGTCACTGATATGCTCAATGCTACTTATACAGACATACTGGTACTTAGTCTACCGATAGACATAGTCACCAATAAGAAAAGGTCACCAATATACAGAGCTACCGGTATGTGTAAGTCCACTGGTAAGTACATATCACTGATAGATCCAGTCTACGGATACAAAGAGCTACAGATATATCAAGTTGGCCAGTGTGCATAAGTCCACCGGTATGCAGTTAATCACTAGTACAGAATGAAGCTACCGTTATGCAACGGCTACAAATACAAAATTCTACCAATACGAGCTACCGTTATAGTATGTCTACCAGAATAATCAAGTATACCACTAAAAATTCTAATGATACAAAGAGAAACGAAAAAAAGATCTACGGATAAAAAGATCTACCACTAAAAAGTCTACCGATACAAAGAGCTACCGATACAAGCAGAGCTACCAATAGAAGTAGTTACTCTTACAAGTCGACCGTCACAATCTCTCTGCTGCTTAATATTTTATGGCTTATTTAAATTATACTAATGGCCATATTTGATGATTTTAATGCAATTAATTTTATTTAATGATAGTTTTCTTCATTTCACTAAACCACACCTCGTACTTCTAGAAAGTTAATCATTCCCATTGATTGGAGATTAATTCTATAAAAGGAAGGCCACAAGTCGGGAAAAGGGTGGGTGAATAGTCATTCAAAAGATGTGTGAAATAAGGGGTGAAGAGTGCTGAATAGTGGTGCATACATACAAAAGAGAAATGCTATATTCATAATATAAGAACACTAGACATGCACGAAGCAATTCATGCTATATGAGAACACAAGATGCACCTTAGTCAAGAAGTGAAGAACAACAACGTGCACTTCATACAATCAAGATGATCAAATCAGAACTTGAAGAAAACGACCCTCTGGTTTTCCAAAAAAAACCAAAGAATGACTCAGAAGCATTCTTGATCAATCAATGGAGTCCAGAGCTGCACTTCACACCAATAGATAATTATTAAACTCATATCTACTATCTCAGTGATTCTTCTATTTACATTTTCAGTAGTGTGCATTCACTTTTATATTTTATACACACACTATCTATTGTGCTAAACTGGAGGATTTCTAAATCATCAGACAATCCTTTTACAACTCTCTTGTATCCCACTGTGGATAGTGGTATAGGTCAAGTAGGACCTGGATAGCCAGTGTGCTGTTATTTTGTTTTCCCACATATAACTGTGGTAGAGGTCTTAGTACCTGGACAATATTTGCACTATTGTTTTCCCTGATCCAGGCTGTGGATCAATATTTATATAAATTTTTTTGATAGGAATAAATCTCGGCTTGAGACTGAACCTCTTGTTTAAAACTGTTGTGCTTACTTATTTTGGTTTTAAACAACATTGGATACTCCGCTGCTAATTACATTGAAATATAAAATTGTTTTAAAGTTACTTTGATAGTTAATCTAGGAAGTGTTTGTATGTACTGTAAAGCATTAGGTTAGCTTAAAATGGTAATTAATCTTCATATTAGATTAACTAAGAACTAAAAAATATTTTGAGAATATAAATGACTCTTTATAGTTTTACAAATTCAATACAGATTATCTTGTTATTTAATTTTGGGGATTTTAATAAGAATCTTTTTAACAGAAATTTTTAATTGGAACTCAATTCACCGCCCCCCCTCTTGAGTGTCCACTACGACCAACACCTTTTATCAAATATTAACAACTAATATAACAATAATTATAAAATATTTGAAACAAACATACAAATAAAAAATAATTTAAAATTTGATGAATAAACATCTGAAATAATCTTTTTTATCCAAAATCAATGTTGAAGGGTCATATACTTGGATTCATTAAATGTGGAAATTCAAAAAAGGTAATATGGAAGATGGAGATACAAACATGCAACCAAATGACCAAAACAAGTGAACAGAAACTACTTCATATGCCTTTCATGTTGATACTCTTTTTCACTTCTCTTAAACTCAATCTATACGTAATGTATATCAAATACCATTAATATGTCACTTTCCCTTATTGGTAACTATAGTAAAATTATCATTTCACGTACCAATGGATGATCATGTAGTCTATGAGAAAAATTATCATTGTGATTCCAACACAGGTGTGTGTATATATAATTCAAGAAGTTCCCATAACTAATTAGTGTGCATGTATATATAATTAATTTAAAAGTTTCAATAACTAAATAAATCCAACTGAGGTTATTAAATGAAGCGTTGTGTCCCTACCTACTTTAGCTCACTCCTGGGAGGACTTTCTGATCAGTTACTACATATATAGTAATTATATATATAGTATAGATAGATATTTTTATCCACTTAGATAAACAAGTTACATGAAGACATGAGTAGCCATATACCTAAAATACTCTATGATTGATGGACTAGTGAATAACATTGAAATCCAAGACCATTTAAATGATCCTATAATCTCAAGCAGTAGAGTGCATTCCCTATATCTCATAATGAGATAGTGAGGTCATGATTTTCACTTTAGATGGTGAGTCTTCTATCATGTCAACTCTTGAGAAAGGGATGAATTGTTTCAATACCAAAATAAAATATGTTTTATTGGTTTGCAACACCATTTTCAACACTCGATATAATGGATTCTAAAACTGTCATTCTCAATAGATCTCATACCATCATACTAGAGTCATTATAATGTTTGAATCAAATTTTTAACATTTATCATGAGGAATTACATCTAATGTATCATGTTTAACAAGCCCAAATATATAGTAAATGAAAATTATGGTTTATTATGTAACACATGTGGTAAATCCTATCCTATGTATTATTGGCTATGATTAATTTCACTTAATGAAATACAATTAAAAAGGTACATTAAATATAATATAAAATTCATGGAATATCCTTCACAAACATTATATTTCATTTCATTTCATTAATTTAATTCATTCTAATAAAATAAAATACACTATTTAAAATCAATATTATAAAATTCCCTCCCATTCAATTAACTGAAAAATAGAAAATTTAATTTGTAATCTTCAATGAGTCTTTTAAAAATGGAATTGGTCATTGAAAAAAATTACATTGGAAATTCCATTTATTTATCGGAAAAAACATAGTCAGTTCATTGGACTCAATAAAAATTCATACACAAAGATATGTTTCCATATAAATCATAATAAAAAATAATATTTGGGAATTCGGGAATTTTGGATTTTGGATCAATTAATCATTTTGGGAAATTCAACTTGGCACACAAATGGCGTGTTCATATATTAGTTCCAGAAACTCTAATTCAATAAAAATGATCAAATGTTATATGTCAATGTGATTGGATCACTCTCATAATAAGAACATGATAAAATGGGGATGTCATAAGTATTTGACATACATAAACACTAAATGGATATGACACATCAAAAATCAAACAGATTACAATGAGTCAAACTAAATCAATGAAATATATGAAACCTCACTCAATATCACCCTCAGAATATGAGTTGGTTGGATAAGATCTTTGAAATGGTCCAACTCCTAAAAAATATGGAATTTGAACTTGTAGCTAAATAGTGCTATGGAATAAAATATATACATAGATAAAATGAAAAAATAATATATATTTATAATTAATTAATCCAACACCAATATCATATATAGAATCAAAATTTGGATGCGATAGTTATGTGGACTCCTAGAATGAGTTTTATTTTTAGTTATGTTAGGGGAGAAACCAATTCTGATATAGGTATTACCTGAAGGAATAGAAATCATTGATTTTATAATTAAATAGGGGAATTGGTATTCTAACATTAAAATATAAAGGTACATGGTTAAAGTGCATGATATACCAAACCATGCACAAAACATTTGCATGACACTAGTTATGAATATTTCCGATATTTTTAAGGCACACAGTTTTCCAAATATTGTAAAAACCACATGAAATACCTCTGTAAAAAATATACAGTTTCTCACACAGACGTTGGACATGTGATGGACTGTTTTAGACATATTTTTCTTCTTACAGGTTCCCATTGCGCACAACCACGTGGTTTAGGGAAACAAATGGTGTTGAACTTCATGGTTTCTTTTAATGATGTTCCTTGGTCATCTTTCCTATATTGGGGGATCTCTGGTCCCAAAAATTCAAAAAAGCACCAGATACCCAATTGACATTACTAGATATCGTTACTAGGTAAAATTAATGAAATTAAAATGAAAAAATGATCCATTCCAGTGCAAAAATATTGTTCATTACCACCTCCCATCATTAAAGCTACTCATCCTATAGTTGTAATTATGAGGGTAAATTTGTATCTTCACTGAAGAGTTCCATGATCTATGCTCGTATATCATCTTCCCATTCCCATGTCATTTTGTGCACCCAATCGTGTTTCAATAGAACTCATTTCAGAGGAACTAAACTACCACATAGATTTATTATACTCTTATCCAAAATAAAAATTTCATACTCCTCCAAGGATGAAACTACAATAAATTTAAACTCGTCTTGTTGAAATACATGTTATGAGTCTGGATGATATCGGCGATGTTGATAAATTTGAAATTAATCATTAATTGACTGATGTATGTGAAGAAGTTTCAACTAGTAATCCACTATTCCAATTAGTTTCACTATTGAAAAGGGTCTAATGAATATTAGTGAGAGATTAAACTTCTTTTGTATATGTTTATAAAAAAAATTAACCAAAAAATAGAAGGAAAAATGGTCATTGGCCTTTAACATGATAGGTCTCCGGTGTCGTTTGGCATACGACTATTATCTGTAATGAGCTATATGCATTAAATTTATGATAAATTGGACATTCTCTAAAGTCATCTAATTGAGATGTGGTCCAAAAATAATTACCTCACAACCTATAGGAAGCACATAGCTGATAAAAATGGAAAACCTTATATGGACCCATAATAATCCATATCTGTGTATCCTAAAATCTATTGTTATAAGGGAACTATGCAAGGGGATTTTGTTTCTCCAATGAAACACCAATGTTGAGGAATCGTATAAGGACCCAGCCTTAAATCATACTTAATCATGAATTAAATTCAATAATTCCCATTGAGGATCTTTTCAGGTTTATAGTTTTAGAGAATTAGGACATAACTATTACATCTCAAATATTACAAAGTAGACACATCTATTCAATTTTCGTTTTTTTCACAAAATAAAAACTCTTGAACAAAAGAGTTAGGTTTAGTTCATTGTTTTAGACATCCTGACATTTCCTTGATCCCATCCTCGACCCTATTCAACATTATGTTCTGTGAAAAACATTTCAAAAACTTGAGATGAGCAAAAACATCTCAGTAAGGGTTATAACAATATGGAAAGAAATCATCAGTCCATGTATACCTAAGAATCAATAAAATCATAATTTACTCATAAAACATAAGCACTTTAATATACCTCATGAAATCATAAGATTTATGAATAACTCATAGAAATCATAAGACATAAAGGTAAATTGAGGCATTCATAAAATTCTTACGTAGGGAGTAACCCTCATGGTTACTTTTGGAATACCTATCACGATATATTACCTAAATATCTTCAGAGAAACCTTAGTGTTTACCCCCTTCACGTTACCCAATGCATTGTAGAGATATATATCGGGCTCACCCGCCCTTAGTTTATCACGAAACCACCCATCCTCATAAACAATGACCAAGAACCATAACATAATCATTGCACATAACTTAACCATAAAGTAATGATAACATTACCACATTGCAATAACAATATATCATTTTAATATATTTAAATAATTAATCCATTCTAAAAACCATTTTCAAAACCATTTAAAACTTTTAATAAAGGGATTTTTGAATCAAAGTGTCCCATACCACTTTTAAGATTTTAACATTTTAAACCATTAATATCCATATAAATAAATCCTTAAACCCATTTTTAAAACATGGATATTAAAGAGAAATATTTATAATAATAATTCATTAAAACATTTAAAATGATATTTTAGTTAAGTAGTTTTTAACAAAATGGGAGACACAAGAATACAAATGATTGAGGAATAACATTTAATCATATCTTAATAATATCATGACAATAAAGGGATTCATGATATAATATACCAAAGGACAGTATATACACCATATAAGAGTGAATTGGTGCATAAAAACAATGAAGTCTCAATAGAAATTTAAAATAAGATGAAATCTCTTATAAAGAAGGTATCCATAAATTAAGGATAAATCAATCTCATGATTATGTGTGAAAATATAAATACACCCAATATAATTGGATATTAAGTGTAAAAAATCATAGGTAATTCAAAAATATTCACAGGATGACATATTTATTAACTATATGTTGAACCCAAAGAAATTGAAATTGGGTTATGAAGTTCCCTTCTAGAAATTCGACAGCCTAACAGTGTCACATTAGAATTCATTGAATGAGTTGATGAGACAAAAAGGGTATCTCATCACTTGGAAATAAATTTTAAATCCATAAAGGTATATAATAACATATCCCAACATAATAATATGTAAATTAAAATACATAACAAAATAAGCCTTTTAAAAAGAGGAGGGTGAAAGGTTCCCTTACTGACTTGGGTAAAATTCGAAAGGTACACCCCATGAAAGAAGGACTATTCAACATTGATTTGAATACCAATAAATGAAATTATATTACACAAAGATTATAATAATGTGAATTACATAAACCACTCAACATAAATAGTTTAAAATGTAGCATAAATATCCCTAGAATAAAAGTGAGATGAAAAAATCCTTACGAAAACTCGGCTGCTTAACGACAACACATAAAACATCCAAAAAAATTGATTGATTAAATCAAATAGGGTATCTCATCATATGAACATAAAATTTACAGTAAGAGTAATATGAAATAACATCCCCTAACATAATAAAGAGTTTATTAAAATAAATTACATAAAATAGAGTACTTAAAAAGAAAGGGAGAGGTAGGATCCCTTACGAAAATTCGGCAGCCTAACAGTGCCACTTAAAAATTCTAAAAAATAAATTGATTAGAGTAAGAGGGGGTATATCATCAAATTAAAATACAAATTACAGTATGGTTATTATAAAATAACATCCTCCATCATAAGAACATCGATCATAAATGAAATTACCTAAAAGAGGGTACTTGAAAAGATAGAGAGTGATCAGATCCCTTACCTCAAGTCCAACTTGTCTTGTTCATTTATTTATATTCCTGAATAATAAACATTTTTCAATTTATAAATTATTAAGGACCTCATTTAATGTTAAATATTAAATTCATATCACATATTATAATGTTATAATAATTAGTTAATTACGTGAGTTCATATCAAATGTTTTTGTCGATGTTTGGTACATGAGTCAAAAATAAACTTGTTTGAAAAGAATCGTCCATGTAGTTATAAGTACATCATCTTCAGAATAGTATTAATGATTAATATATAATATATATCCAGTACATATTCATTTTATACTATTCCATAACATTTTGAGATTAAAATAAATGAAATGCACCGTTCATGGAGACGGTAGGCCGTACGTACGCATGAACGCTACTTTC
The DNA here is from genome assembly GCA_963277665.1 of Viscum album. NCBI lineage: Eukaryota > Viridiplantae > Streptophyta > Magnoliopsida > Santalales > Viscaceae > Viscum > Viscum album. The sequence goes on along the minus strand of OY728158.1, from coordinate 1,375,388,243 downwards.
ATTTCATTTTCATATTAATAGAATTAAAATTAATTAAGAGAGATATATATATATTATAATTCCAGTATAATATATATGTTATATAGGTCACATAAGTTCATTAATTTCATTCTTTATACATTCCATGTATTGCATGAACTAGTCACATCACTTGAGGGGGTGGTAGTCCACAATTCCTCATATGAAATTATCGCAAATGCACCACATGAAAAGAATAAAGGTATGTTTTAAATATAAAATAAAAGAGCCTATAGAAAACATAAATAACATATATGTCATATATAAAATACAGTGAAATCATAATGGCCATTTTTAATGGTGTTAAAAGAATATTGAACAATCGTCGTTTCGTGAGGCAGTAATTCGCCATCCACAGAAACCATATGTTCTTTAACCATTAGATGGATGTGTGTGTAAGTGTACCTAGAATCCTTCTTATAAAAAAATTATAATATATTTAAAATAATTTTTTTGTTACAAAATAAAGGAATAAAAAGTGTTTAGGGGGTTGGAGATGCAAAATAAAACAGAATAACACAACAGAAGACATTACCTTTAAATCAGGCAACTCCCTTTGATTTGGATCAAAATGGTTCTTCGAAGAGATTTACGCCTAAGGTGAGGCTTCAATGATGAAGAGTTGGATGTGGAGAGATTAAATTTTTAGGGGTTGGCTTAGCCAAATGCTTGAGAGGTGTGGGTAAGGAGGTAGAGGTGGGGGCCTTTTATAAGAGGCAGGAGGGGCACTCATGGAAAGTCAAGAAATGTTAGTTTATTTTAAAATGCGTTTTGGATTTTAGAAGTCCCGTATTGATATATTTAGAGGATTAGGTGATAGGAGTGGAAATATAATCATCAAATAGGTTTTTAAAAGTGTAAGACTTGTATTTTACATTATCTTTTCATTTTATTTAAATTATTCATTAATGTGGTAATCGCTGCATCATCATGGTGTAATAAATAAATTAATTTATTTAATGTCTAAAAATTATTAAAAAAATACTATGATATAGTAAATATTTTTATATTTCCAATGAATATTTATAGTCTAATAGAGAATTTACAAAAACAAATCTAAAATTGTTTTACATGGTTGATACATACATTTGTTATATTTTCCTTTCTTTAAAAATAAAATTATAGTGTCACTATCACACAAAAGTGATTCCATGGGGTCCCAACGTTTGGCACAAGGCATACCATGGTTGTCAATGACACAACCAGTATCATTAGGACACATTTTGGGGTCATTTATTATTATTATGGTATTATTTTATTATCCTTAACTACCCGATTACTAATTAATAACGATAATTAAAGATAATTACCATCGTTACTATTCATAATGTCCAAAAAACAAAAGAGTCTTTATTACATAATTTGGACCCACTTATTAAAAATATGGAATCCATTCTTCTAAATTAAAAACACAGAAACTGAAATAATTAATTTTAAAATATTTCCCGTTTTCAAAACAAATAGCGGGTTTTTTTGAAGCAATATCTATGAAAAGTTTGGCACTTGTTTATTTCCATTTTCAATGTGAAATTATTAATAATGACCACCATTGAATTAAATTGTAAACATATATTATAATTGCACATTAAAAATAATTATAAATATAATCTATCCATATATTTAAAATAGATGAGAAAGCAGTTTTGATGTAAAATGCAGTATTTTTTCACTATTAATTAAAAAAATGAACAATGTCAGAAACATACCAAAAATTTAACCAAAGTAAATTTCAATGTCCCAATAATTAAGAATAAGTATATTTTGACAAATAGAGATTATAAAATTGTGAACAGTAAGATTTAAAAAAGGTTCTCCATTAAAAGGCGGTAAAACAATCTTTTAAAAATATTAGAGTATTTATTCTTAAAATTGGATTCATTTAGATTTGATGCCTCTAAAATTTATTGGATAAATGTAAAAATATTTAACAAACATATGTAATCGTTTTGTAGTTATTTTTGTTCATTACCGCCACTACAACTAGTTGGAGTTAACTATTATTATATTATTATATTATTAGTGTGGAGCGAAAGATTTCAAAGAAACTCGTTTTTGCGTATTGGGTACACCATCGAGCATATCATTAAATTTAAAGTAATATTAAAATTGTATTCAAAAATATTGATATACATTAGGATGTAATATTATTTATTCACCTCGGATGTTACGCCCTTCCTCCCTTTTGGGAATTGTGTCCTCACAATTTCAAAATTGGGCTTGGAAAATCATTGAAAGTCCCACATCAGAACAAGAGTCAGTAAAACTATCACTTTAAAAGAAAGGGAGAGAAGTACAAAGGTCACCTGGGTTAACCCATACTATGATATCATGTAGGAAAATATGGATATGGAGGATATAACAAAGGGTCATGTTCTGATGGAGAGTGATAGTAAACATGTCTAGGAGAATGTTAACCACAAGAAAATCACAAACTTGTGATGGGTTAAACGGTATTCGATTCCCCAGTAGGAAAAGTTAACTGACAACATTTTTGTTTTATGTTACTTTTCATTGAGGAATTTATTTTTGAGCATTACTATTTCATAATGAAACATACTTACATTTCATGTAGACTTTCAACTATTACTAGATTCCTTACTCAAAATCATATTTTCTCCAAAATAAAAGTAATTAGGAAGACTTGTTCGCATTAAGAGTACTATAATAAACTTCTTGAGAATCACCTAATCCACAAAAGAGAACTATATATTTCCCATGTATTTAGACCATAACCAAAACCAAACCAAAAAGTTTAGTATGAGATCATATAATACCCAAAAAGGATATTTTTTTTACAAAAAGTAAAGCTACTCCTAATCTCTATAATTTGTCAAAAAAATGCAATGTTCAACTAAGACCATTCAATAAACATATATCCATAATATTCTTCAATGTAAACCACACTATTATTGAAACCCAAATCTCTGAAGGATTTAATTACATAGTCTCCTAAGATTAATCTTATCATTTTTCTCTAAAATAACATCAGTTACTCTTAAAGTCTCATACTGAAAAGAGATTATAAAAATTACATATCCTCCATGACAGGCTAATCATTTCCATAGATAACCCAAAATAAACTTACTCTTAATTCATTAAATCATCTAACTAAAAATACTCATTCAAACTATCCAAGGACTTGACGTAGTCCAGTGGTAGGCGATAAATACCAGTTGCACTTTGGTTGTGGGTTCGATTCCCGCAGCTTCGTCCGACACGATGGGTTTTCACACAGTCTGCATGTTGTTCTTTTTTCAAAACTATATAATTCTTAAAACATTCCCCAAAAAGAGTTAAAATCTTAAAAAATAACCATAACATATTTTAACCACAAATGTTATCTAATTACTTCCATTTTTCAACCCAAAATTTATTAACCATTAATTTCCTCAAATTCAAGGTTCATATAAACCCAAATGGTTCTTTATAACTATATCCACAAAAGAAAGGATAATTATTCCTTGAATAAAATTTTCATATATCAAACATCAGGGTTAAATATACTATAATATGTCTTCTAATGTAAACCCATCATCGAAAGAGACTTAATACATTTATGAATTTCACCATCCTAAAATAAACCATAACTCTTGAATCCCTTATATGTTGACTTCTTACCCATTAAACATTATTCATGATCCATTAACTATTCATTTCAACCTTATTTCATAATAAAAAATTCATGAAGATCGAATATCCTCATTATTTATAAATATAAAATCAAATGATGGTTCATTCTATAATGGTAAGAAAAATAAATCATACCTTGAATCCTAGTACCATGATCTTTGGGATGTTCTCTTTCTCTTTCGGCACATTGCCATACTTTCAAAAAGTAAAATTTCACCCCAATTTTTTAATTTAAATTTTCTAAAGAAATGGAAAATTTTAGATCTTGAAATCATATGAAAAAAATACCATGACCCATAAAATTGTTTTAGAAAAGAGTACATGTTGGATAGCTCAAGCAATTTCTTGAAGGTTATTCGAATACTCAAGAAGTTGTCAAAATCATTTGAACAGGATTTTCCCATAATAGTGATGATGAATTCATCAGGGAGGGATAAGAACGTTGTGCAAGATCTCTTTCCTTCCATATTGAAATTTGATCCTTAATCTGCTGAAAAGAATCAACATGTAAACATGAAATGAAAAAAAATACTTTATAGATAACATAAAAACTATTGTATTACTCTAATCCATCAACCTCCATTGTTTAGGTTTTTTAACTAATCAAAATATTTTACCATAACCCTCTAGAAGTTTCCACAAGATAATAACCCACTTGGTTACATGGGATCCTTTACCTACACCCACATATCAACCTAACCTCTAAAGTTATCTAAACCGACCTCTGATGCCAACTATAAGTACCCAGCCTTAAACCTTACTTAATCTTGAATTAAAATGAATAATTCACATTGAGGATCTTTTCATGTTTAGAGATTTAGAGAATTATGACATAAATATTACATCTCGTTGATTACAAAGTAGACACACCTACTCAGTTTCCATTTTTTCACAAAATAAAAATTCTTGAACAAAAGAGTCATGTCCTGTACCTTGTTTTAGACAACCTGACATTTCCTTGATCTCATCCTTGAACCTATTCAAATTTATGTTCTGTGAAAACATTTCAAAAACATGGGATAGGAATAAAAAGCTCAGTAATCATTATAACAATACGGAAGGAAAATATCAGTCCATGTATACATAAGAATCAATGAAATCATACTTTACTCATAAAACATAATCACTTTAATATACCTTATGAAATCATAAGATTTACGAATAACTCATAGAAATCATAAGACATAAAGGTAACTTGAGGAATTCATAACATTCTTACGTAGGGAGTAACCCTCATGGTTACTTTTGGAATACTCATCATAGTATATTCCCTAAATCTATTCAGAGAAACCTTAGCATTTAACCCCTTCACGTTACCCAATGCATTGGAGAGCTATATCAGGCTCACCCGCCCTATGTTTATCAAGGAAATTCCCATCTTCATAAAAAATGCCCAAGAACCATAACATAATCATAGCAGATAAATTAAGAATTATGGAAAGATAACATACCCACATTGCAATAAAAATATTACTTTTTAAGATATTGAAATAATGAATCCATTCTAAAAACAATTTTCAAAACCATTTAAAACATTTAATAAAGAGATATTCAAATCAAAGTGTCCCATACCACTTTGAAGATGTTATCATTTTAAACCATTAAAATACCTATAAATAAATCCTTAAACACATTTCCAAAAAAAGGATATTAAAAAGAAATATTAACAAGAATAATTCATTAAAACATTTAAAACGATATTTTATTTAAAGAGTTTTTAACAAAATAAGAGACACTTGAATACAAATAATTTAGTAATAACATTTAATCAGAACTTCATAATATCATGAGAATAAAGGGATTCATGATATAATATGCCAATGTACAGTATATACATCATATAATAGTGAATTGGTGCATAACAACAATGAAGTCTCAAAAGAAATGTAAAATGAGATGAAATCCATTATAAAGAAGGTATCCTTAAATTAAGGATACATCAATCTCATAATTATGTGTGAAAAATATAAATACACCCAATATAAGTGAATATAAAGTGTAAAAAAATCATAGGTCATTCAAAAATATTCATAGGATGACATATTCAATAACTACAAGTTGAACCCAAAGAAATAGAAATTGGGTTAAGAGGTTCCCTTGTAAAAATTCGACAGCCTAACGACGTCACATTAGAATTCAAAAAATGAGTTGATGAGACAAAAAGGGTATATCATCACATGAAAATATATTTTAAATAAATATATATATATAAGAACATATCCAAACAAAATAAGAATTAAATTAATATACATAACAAAAGATGTCTTTTAAAAAGAGGAGGGTGAAAGGTTCCCTTACTGACTTGGGTAACATTCAAAACGTACACCCCATGAAAGATGGACTATACAACATTGATGTAAATACCCATAAATGAAATTATATTACAGAAAGAGTAGAATAATGGGATTTACATACACCACTCAAAGTAAATAGTGGAAAATGTAGCATAAATCTCTCGGGAATAAAAGTGATATGAAAAATGTCTTATGAAAACTCGCCTACCTAACGGCGCCACTTAAAACATACAAAAAATGGATTGATGAATTAAAAAAGGGTCTCTCATAATATGAACATAAAATTTACAATATGAAGAAAATAAAAGAACATCCCATAACATATGAAATGGGAGCTTAAAAGAAATGACATAAAGGAGAGTTCTGAAAAAGAAAGAGAGAGGTAGGATTCCTTACGAAAATTCGGCAGCCTAAAGGCGCCACATAAAAATTATAAAAAAGGAATTGATGAGAGTAAGTGGGGGTATCTCATCATATGAAAATACATATTACTGTATGGTTAATATAATATAACATCATCCAACATAATAACATGGATCATAAATGTAATGACATAAAAGATGGTACTTGAAAAGAAAGAGAGAGGTCGGATCCCTTACCTCAAGTCTGACTTGTCTTGTTCGTTTCATTATATTCCTGAATAATAAAAATTTATCAATTTATAATTTATTAATTATCTCATTTAATGTTTATTATTCAATTAATATCACATATTATAATTCTATAATAATTAGTTAATTATGTGAGTTCATAAAAAATGTTTTTGTCGATGTTTGGTACATGAGTCAAAAATGAACTTGTTTAAAAAGAATCATCCATGTAGTTATAAGTACATCATATCCAGAATAGTATTAATGATTTAAATATCATATATATCCAGTACATTTTCATTTTATACTATTCCATAACATTTGTAGATAAAAAGAAATGATATTCACTATTCATGGAGACGGTAGGTCGTACGTACGCTGGAACGATACTTTCATTTCTTTGTCATATTAATGGAATTAAAATAATTTTAGAGAGATATATATTATAATTCCAGTATAATATATATGTTATATAGTTCGCATATGTTCATTAATTTCATTCATTATAGATTCAATGTATTCCATGCACGAGTCACATTACTTGAGGGGGGCGGTAGTCCACACTTCCTCATATAAAATTATCGCATTTGTACCACATTAAAAGAATAAAAGTATGTTTTAAATATAAAATATAGAAGAATATAGAAAACATAAATACCATATATATCATATATAAAATATAGTTACATCATAATAGACACCGTAAAAGGTGTTAAAATAATATTGAACAATCATCATTTCGTGAGGCAGTAATTCACCATCCCCAGAAACAGTATGTTCTTTAACCATTAGATAGATGTGAGTGTAAGTTTAGCTCAAATAATTCTTATAAAAACATCCTAGTATATATAATATACTTGTTTCGTTACAAGGTAATGTTATGTAAAGAGTTTAGGGGGTTGGAGAAGCAATATGAAACAAAATAACATAATAGAATACATTACCGTTAAATCGGGTAACTCCCTTTGGTTTGAACCAAAAGGGTTTCTTGAAGAGCTTTATGCCTATGTTGAGGATTCAATGATGAATAGAGTGATGTGGAGAGATGAAATGGTGAGGGGTTGGCCGTGGAAAAGGCTTAATAGGTGTGGGTAAGGAGGTAGAGGTGGGGATATTTTATAAGAGGGAGGAGGGGCACTCAATGGAATGTCAGGAAATGTTAAATTATTTTAAAATGCATTTCAGATTTTAAAGGTACCACATTGATATATTTCTAGGATAAGATGATAAGGGTTCTTAATAAACTCATCCAATAGGTTTTTTCAATGGGTAAGGCTTATATTTTACAGTATCTTTTCCTTTTATTTAAATCATTAATTTAGTAGTTAATCGCTGCATCATCATGGTGTCATAAATAAATAAATTTATATAATGTCTAAAAATTATTAAAAAATACTATGATGTAGGAAATATTTTTATCTTTTCAATGAGTAATTATAGTCTAAGTGATCATTTACACATACAAAACTAAAATTGTTTTACTTGGGTGATACATACTTTTGTTATATTTTCTTTTCTTTAAAAATAAAATGATAAAGTGTCACTATCACACAAAAGTGAATCCATGGGGTCCCAAAGTTTGGAAAAAGGAATCCCATGGTCGGACATGACACAAATAGTAGAATTACAACACATTTTGGGTTCATTTTTTATTATTATTATTTTATTTTATTATCCTTAACTACCCGATAACTAATTAATCACGATAATTAATGATAATTGTCATTGTTACTATTCATAATGTCCAAAAACAAGAGTCTTAATTACATAATTTTGACCTTATGATTCCAAATATAGAATCCATTTTAAAAAATTCCAAACAATGGAATTTCAATAAATAATTTAAAAATATTTCCCATTTTCAAAACAAATTCCCGGTTCTTTCGAAGAAATATCTATGAATCTTTTGGCACTTGTTTATGTCCATTTTCAAAGTGAAATTAATTATAATGAACATGATTAAATTAAATGGTAAAAATTTATTCTAATTAAACTTTAAAACCAATTAAAAATATTATCTAACCATATATTTAAATTATATGAGAATTTAGTTTTGATGTAAAATGTAGTATTTTTTCACTATTCATTAAAAAAAATGAACAATGTCAGAAACATACCAAAAATTTAACCAAAGTAAATTTAAATTTCCAAATCATAATAAATATGTTTGTTTTGAAAATAGAGTATAAAATTGTCAAAAGTTATATTTAAAAACGTTTTGCCATCAATAGGCGGTAAAACAATCTTTGAAAAATATTACAGAATTTATTCTTAAAATTGGATTTATTTGGATTTTAAGCCTCTAACATTTATTGGATAAATGTAAAAATATTTAACAAACATATGTAATCATTTTTTAGTTATTTATGTTCATTCCCGCCATTACAATGGCTAGGCGTTAACTATTTTAATATTATTATTTTATTAGTCTGCAACATAAGATTTCAAAGAAACTCGTTGTTGCGTATTGGGTACGCCATCGAGCATAGAATTCACTTTAAAGTAATATAAACATTTTATTAACAAATATTGATAAACATTATAATGTAATATTATTTATTTACCTGGGATGTTACAAATTGTGCATGGAGAAATCTCTTTGGTACTTGTATCCAATGTTCTATATGTCTATCAAACAGGGGGAAAAAGGTTGTGCTCAAAAGTACATACGTAACTGAGTCCTTTAGTATCTTCATCCAGAACAATGACATAAAATGAGTGTATTTAATAGTAATGATTGAAAAAGGTTCCCAATATAGATACATAATGTCATTCTCGCATAACCTTCATAGCTCATCCAATGAGACAGTATCTCAAACAGGTATAATGTGTGAGACCTTCATCAAATGGTCAACAACAACCCACAATTTATCATTTTCATGAGTTTATATTGGTAAAACAGTCATGGATCCTATGAAAACATCATCCCGTTTTTTATATGGGAATGGAAATAAGCTGAGAAATACAAGTTTTTCATTTTTATTTGGAATTCATATTACGAACGGTGGAACACCTAATGATAAATCTAAAAATATAGAGTTTTATACCATGCCACCAAATATTGTATTTGAATATCCTGATATATTTTGATGACACTATGGTGAGTCTCTCATGCTGAGGTGTGTAATTCTAACATCACTTCTTCTATGATGTGTGTTAGGGACCATAAATTCCCATTGAATAGTAAATTATAATCCCTATCCACGGTATGACATGAAAATGTATCATTAATAGAGAAAATGTTCTTTCGGATATGATAATCAGGATCAACTTATTATTTCATATATACCCTTTACAGAATAATATATGTAACTTCTAAGGCTGAGGGTGTATGGTGATCATGGTCCTCATGAACATCAATTTTCATCTTTAAGAATAATGCCATTAACTTCCATTCACAACTATATTCTTCATCTACATGTGTATGAGCCTTTTATCTCATAACATCAACAACAACAATGCCTTTAGCACACTCTAAGGCATGATCAATGTCAAAAATTCGTATATACAACAACCACCTACAATGTCTGAGATTTAGAAATCATTAATTCAATATATACCTGAAGATATTATGATTAGAAAATACCATAAAATGATATCAAATTTGGTATTGTCTCAAAATAGTGTACGACATATAAAAAAGTCTCTAGATCATGGTCATTTTCAGGAAATTCTACTCAAGTTGCCTCATCTAATGAGACCCATACTGTACTACATACATTTCCTACATTAATAAGCTCCATGAACAATTCTTTATGTGTCATATATATTATATAACTAATTATTAGATCCAATTTAATCTGTATCACTATTAAAGAAAAACAAATCCTTAACAACTTATTGGTTTCTTCTAGAGCTTATGGCCAATGTATGCAGAACACTATTTTCAATATATTTGTCATATATACTGTATCTACTTCCAATGTATGCATAACACTATTATATATATATTTTATATAAATAAATAGATAAATTAATATTTTCATAAAAAATAATTTATAAATAGAAATAAAAAGATTATATTAGAAGATTCACCGATATAACAACAAATAAATATTATGTACTACATTAAATTCATTCACTTCTGAAACTATATAGTTCTTATATTATTGAGTTGTTTGTACATTATGATGTATTCTTTATTAAAAATATATTACATTATATTGGATAATAATTTAAAAACGATCTCTCAGTAATTATTTTATTTACATCTATGATGAACTGTGGAACATTCATTATAGCCAAAACTACCTGCATGGAGTTGTTTCTCATTTATTCACAAACATAGATTTGTGGAAGATGATTTTTGTATCATAGGGATCCTTATTTCAATTCTAGGATTTATATAATTTTATATTAATAAAAATATTCTTCGTATAGGGACATTTTTAAGGGGAGTGGACATGGTTTCTAAATGACACTGAACATTTTTTTTGTATGTGTTTTTCTTTCATTTTTATAATCAATTATTTTTAAAATAATTATTTCTTTTAAAAACTCGTTTTTAATCCACAATATTAATAGTTAACATAGATTTATATTTTAAATAATATTTTTTATTGGATTACATATATTTCAAATGTTACCATTATATTACAATTGATCAAATGCATTGTAAAAAACATGTAAAATTATTTTTGAAATAAATAATTATAAACTTATATCATTATAGTAAAAAAAATTATTTTTTAAATTATTTTATTTCAATTGTAATTAAATTAGTTAATAATTTAAATTGTATTAAAATATTACCATCTCTCCTCTCATGAGAATTCCAATATAATGAGCATTTTTCCATTTATGAATCAATATTTCATTATTTAACCTTTCAAAAGTAATCTAATTTCACCAAAAATATTTTAATTTATCTTATTTATAAATTCTTTCTTTCATTAATAATTATTTACTTTTGGGAGATACCACTATCTGTTTTCCAAATATTAATGAAACCAATTATTGTCAGTGAAATTCATCAATTAAAATATACATACAAATAAATGGATTTGATATTTGGATCGATATTGATGAAAAATATGAAAAAAGTAAAGACACTGTGGTAGAATGGGTTGATTCCACTAAGGATGATCATGGTTGAAAATATAAATCCCAGAACATACTATATTATGAATTCGGAGAATTTGAGTTTAATAATAAAATATATCTGGTCTACATCATAAAAAATACTGATCACCCATGTTTTTTCTTATTAAGGAACATCAAATGTTAATGAAATATAACAGAATACTTATACAATTAAAAATGACAAATTAATTGTAAAACATGTTGAGATGATTTACAAGATTTATATTTCTTTTAATGATTTTTAAACATTAATCATTTTTTGGGAATCTAGATAAATAAAAATATCATGTGATTTTCCTTATAGAATGTATAAATGATAGGTAGAGTGTAAATACATATTCCATCAAGGAATAATTCCATATAATAATACGAAATGTGTGAATTTTAAATATTTAATTAGTATGATTATTTCATGGGTGTAGATTTGTTTTTTAACTAGGGTTTTGTGTAACTATTGTGCCCCACCAATAATTGGTGTAAAATCATTCCCCCTAATATTCAAATGGTTTTTTGAATATCAAAAAATAAATAAACAAAATTAAAAATGTTTCAACGTATGTAAAATCCCTTTGAAGGAACATATTATAAATATTATGATGTTAGTGGAAAAAATAATATTCATAAATTAATGAAGATGGACCTTAACAAATGATTGTATATTTCCAAAAATGTATCTCAAGGATGAAAAAGAGAAGAAAATAAGATAGATTTATTTATCATGTATCACATATAGATGATGATGTGGAAATGGATCACATATCCATATGATACAAAGTGTTTTATAGGAAGATAAAAAAATTGAAGAAAATATTATATTGGAAATGATGATTGAAAAGGGAACTATGAGATGGGAAATAGATCAGATGAATCAATTTGTTATGATGGTAAAATATATGTACATATCAAAGTAAATGTTAAAGGGTTGAAATATTATAAATTAAATAAGGATAATGTAAATATACGAAATATGTATATGAAATCAATATGTAGTTCTTCTTAGGACCGATCTAGTGAATCTAACTTGAAAAGATAATAATTGAATTATAGAGCTATCGTGTGCTTGATAATAAGCATGTACGATGTACAAATAATCATTCTACATGCCTTGGAAATATTTCAAAAATTTCCAAAATTGAAAATAAATTATGGATATACTTGTAGTGATCATTTTTTCATGTATTGTAAAATGCTATAAGTTACATTTAATTAACTCATAGTTAAATAAAATTGGTAAACGTCAAAACATGTTTTATGTTTATTTCCTAACTATTAGCTTTATATAGAGATGGACATGAATTATAAGGCCCCAGCCTTAAACCTTACTTAATCTTGAGTTATTAGAAGACTACACATTGAGGATCTTTTCAGGTTTAGAGTTTTAGAGAATTAGATCATAAAAAATACATTATATTCTACATTTAAACAAAGTGGTTACATAAAAGATAGTATTCATTTTTTCCATCAACGGAAACATATTTAAAATAAAACATGGATTCTTTCTTGACACTTTCTTGACACTATCATCATATCATGTACCTTTCCCTTGACCTGTGAAAAACATTTCAAAAAAACTTGGGATGAGCATAAAAAGCTCAGTAAGGGTTATAAAAAAATATGGAAAGGAAACATTAGTTCATATATACATAAGAATGAAATCATACATTACCCATAAAACATAGGCACTTTAACGTACCTCATCAAATAATGAATAAATCATAGAAATCATAAGACATAAAAAATTACATGGGTCATTCATAACATTCTTAAGTAGGGAGTAACCCTCTCGGTTATGTTTGGAATACCCACCACAGTATATTCCCTAAATCTCTTCGGAGAAACCTTTATGTTTCACTCCTTCACATTACCCAATGTATTGGAGAGCTATATTGGGCTCACCCGCCCTTAGTTTATCACGGAACCACCCGTCATCATAACAATGCTGAAGAACCATAACATAATATTATCACATATCTTAACCATAAATTAAATATAACATTCCCATATTGCAATAACAATATAACATTTTAATATATTGAAATAATAAATCCATTCTAAAAACTATTTTCGAAACCATTTAAAACATTTTATAAATAGATCTTTGAATCAAAGTGTCCCATACCACTTTGAAGGTTTTAAAATTTTAAACCATTAATATCCATATAAGAAAATCCTTAAAATCATTTTTTAAACAAAGATATTAACGAGAAATATTTATAAGAATAAATCATTAAAACATTTAAAATCATATTTTAGTTAAAGGGTTCTTAACAAAATGAGAGACACTTGAATACAATAATTGGGAATAAAATTTAATCAGTATATTATAATATCATGAGAATAATGGAATTCATGTTATAATATTCCAAAGGACAGTATATACACCGTATAAGAGTGAATTGGTGCATAACAACAATGAAGTCTCAATAGAAATGTAAAATGGGATGAAATCCCCTATAAGGAAGGTATCCATAAATTATGGATAAATCAATCTCATAATTATGTGTGAAAAATATAAATACACCCAATATAAGCGGATAATAAGTGTAAAACAATCAAAGGTCATTCACACATATTCAAAGGATGACATATTCATGGAGTACAAGTTTATCCCAAAGAATCAAAATTGGTTTAAGAAGTTCCCTTGCAAAAATTCGACAGCCTAACAGCGTCACATCAAAATTCAGAAAAATGGTTGATGAGAGTTAAAAAGGGTATCTCATCACATGGTCATAAAATTTACATCAATAATGATATATAAGAACATATCCCAACATAATAGTATGTGAATTAAAAGATATAACAAAATAAGTCTTTTAAAAAGAGGAGGATGAAAGGTTCCCTTACCGACTTGGGTAACTAACGAAACATACACCCCGTGAAAGAAGGACAATACAAAATTGATGTAAATACTCATAAATTAATCTATATTACACAATGAGTAAAATAATGGGCAGTAAATACACCACTCAAAATAAATTGTGGAAAATGTGGCATAAATCTAATGGGAATAAAAGTGAGATGAAAAATATCTTACGAAAACTTGGCAGCCTAACAGCACCACTTAAAACATCCAAAATGGATTGATGGAGAGGAAATAGGGTATCTCATCATATAAACATAATGTTTACAGAAATCGGAATATAAAAGAACATCCCCCAACATAACAAAGAGGAGCTTAAAATAAGTGACCTAAAGGAGAGTACATAAAAAGAAAGAGAGAGGTTGGATCTCTTACGAAAATTCGGCAGCCTGATGGCGCCACTCAAAACATAAAAAATGGATTGATGAGAGAGAATAGGGTCTCTCATCATATGAACATAAAAATTACAGTATGAGTAATATAAAAGAATACTCCAATAACATGAAAGATGATCTTTAAAAGGAATGACATAAAAGAGTGTAATTTAAAAGAAAGAGAGGAGTCAGATCCCTTACCTCACGTCTAACTTGTCTTGTTCATTTCTTTATATTCCAGAATAATAAACATTGGTCAATTTATAATTTCTTATGGACCTCCTATAAAGATTATTATTCAGTTAATATCACATATTTTAATTTTATAATAATTGGTTAATAATATGAGTTCATATCAGACGTTTTTGACAATGTTTGGTACGTGAGTCAAATATTGAACTTGTTGGAAAAAAATTTTCCATGTAGGTATATGTACATCATAATCAGAATAGTATTGATGTTTTAAATATCATATATATCCAGTATATATTCATTTTATATTATTACATAGCATTTTGAGATAAAAATTAAAAGCACCGTTCATGGAGACGGCAGGTCGAACGTACGCATGAACGCTACTTTAATTGTTTTTTCATATTATTGGAATTAAAACAAAATGATAGATATATATATATATATTATAATTCCAGAATGATATCCATAATTTAGATGTAATATATTACATATATATCTATTATATATATGTACTTATAATAGTACATAACATTTTGAGATAAGAAATGAAATGTACCGTTCATGGAAACGGTAAGCCGTACGTACGCATGAACGCTACTTCCATTTCTATTTCATATTTAATGGAATTAAAACATAATGATACATAATATTATTTTAATTCCAGTATGGTATCATATATATTATCATTAAATAAATCCTTTATACGTACCATATATGGTATTAACAAATCAAATCACTTTGAGGGGGCGGTAGTCCGCACTTCCTTAAATGAAGATATCACAATTACCCATAATGGAAACCATAAAGGTATGCCATAAATTAAAAAAGAAATAATATTAAGTAAAAAATAAACATATTATATATCACATATAAATATAGTGTCATCTTAATGTCCACTTTTGAAGGTGTTAGAAGAATGTTGAACAATCATCGTTTCGTGAGGCAGAAATTCTCCATCCACAGAAAGAGTATGTTCTTTATCCATTACATGTAGGTCCGTGTAAGTGTAGATCTAATACTTCTTATAAAAACATCCTATTATATTTAAGATACTTTATTATTTACAAAATAAATTAATAAAATGAGTTTATTGGGTTGGAGAAAAAAAATAAAACAAAAGGACACAAGTGAATACATTACCTTAAAATCGGGTAACTCCCTTTGGTTTGAGCTCAAAGGCTTCCTTGGGAAGACTTATGACCAAAGTGAGGCTTCAAGGAGTTATATAGGGATGTGTAGAGACAAAATGGGCAGGGTTTGGCTGAGCCAATGGCATTGGAAGTGTGGGTAAGGAGGTAGAGGTGGGGGCCTTTTATAAGAGGAGAGGAGGGGCACTCTTGGAAAGTAAATAAATGTTACTTTATTTTAGAATGAGTTTCGGATTTTAATGGTCCCACATTGATTTTTTTCGAGGATAAGGTGATAAGGGTTCCAAATCCACCAATACAATAGTTTTTGGTCATGTGTAGGTCTTAGATGTTACATTATCTATCAATTTTATTTATATCGTTAAATAATGAGGTCATCGATGCATCATCATGATGTCATGAATAATTTAATTTATTTAATGTCTAAAAATTATATAACAAATACTATGATTTAGGAAATCTTTTTAGCTTTGAAATTACTATTTAAAGTCAAATATATGACCGGTATAACCACATGTAAAAATTGTTTTTGTAAAACATCTCATGTTTGTGTCATTTTAACTTTAACATTATATAAAAATGTATTTATGTCATTTTCCAACCAATGTGGCTCCATGGGGTCCCCAAGTTGACCCATGGATATTATGGGACGGCAATGACATATACAATGAGGGTAGTACATGTTTCTAGGTCATTTCATTTTATTAAAACATTATTCTTACCTTAAACTATACTAATTACCTCTAATCGCGATTAAAAACTTAATAAGTAACTATTCACCCAAAAATTATTCTAATCCCATTGAAAATAATTTTACCTCTTAATTACAAAAATGTATGTCTGATTTTTGAAATTCAAAACACAAAGATGGCAAAATTTCATTTAAACAGAAAAATCAATTTTTATAAGTACCACTTAGTGGTTTCACTATTCAACAAAAATTGAAGTTTTTCAGAAAATTAACAAAAGTTCACCCTAATCTATATTTGATATTCCGAATTCAAAAATGATGTCTATTTTACAAAATTAAAAACATATATGTTGCATTAATTAATTTAATAATTAATTCCCGCTGTCAAAACAAATAGTGTGTTTTTATAAAACAAAATGTATCAAAATATTGACATTAGTTTAAGTCCGATTTCAAAGTGAAATGATTTCCAACGACCATTATTGGATTAAATGGTAAACATATATTCAAATATCACTTTAAAAACAATTCAAAAGATAATCAAATGATATAAATAAATTATATTAAAAAGAGGTTTTGAATTAAAATACAACATTTTCACTATTCATTAAAAATTGCACTTTTTTCAGAAAAATACCAAAAATTTACACAAAGTAAATTTTGATGTCCTGATTCTAAAGAAGAATTTTATATTGTCAAATATAACACATTAAATTTTCAAAAAGTTTATTTAAAAGAGGTTCGACATCAAAAGGCAGTTAATCAACCTTTTAAAGAATATTGGAATGTTTACGCTTAAAATTGGATTCATTCGCATTTTTAATCCTATACCATTTATTTTAAAGAGTAAAAAATATTTGACAAACATATATAATCATTTTTTAGTTAGTTCTGTTCATTCCTGTCATTACAATGTCTAGGTGTTAACTACCATTTAAAATAATATTATATTATTATTAGAGTGCAATGCAAGATTCCCAAGAAACTCATTGTTGTGTATTGGGGACGCCATCGTGCATAGCATCCCCTTTAAAGTAATATTAATATTTTATTCACAAATATGGATAAATATTAAAATTTCATATTCTTTATTTATCTGGGGTGTTACATCCTTCCCCCCTTTTGGGAATTGCGTTCTCGAAATTTTTAAAATTGGGCTTGGAAACTTCATTGAAAATACCACATCCGAATAAGAGTCAGTAAAACAATCACTTTAAAATAAAGAATGATAGGTACAAAGGTCACCCTAGTTAACCCATACTAGGATTCCAAGTATAAAAATATGGACCTGGAAGAAAAAAACAAAGGGTCAGGTTTTGATGGTGAGTGATAGTAAACAAGTATAGGAGAAAGTTAACCATAAGAAAATCAAAATCTTATGATGGGTTAAACGGTATTCGATTCCCCAGTAGGAAAAGTTAACAAACAACATTTTTGTTTTAAGTTACTCTTAATTGAGGAATTTATTTTTGATCTTAAGGAAACATACTTACTTGTCATGTTGACTTTCAACTTTTACTAGATTTCTTACACAAACTCATACTTTCCCCAAAAGACGAGTATTTAGGAAGACTTGTTCACAATAAGAGTACTATAATCAACTTCAAGAGGATATCCTAATCCACAAAAGATAACTATATACTTCCCATATATTTAGGCCTTAAACAAAACCAAAACCAAAAAGGTTAGTACATGATCATATAATACCCAAAAAGGACAATCTTCAAAGAAAACAAATCTATTCTTAATCTCCAAAATTTATCAAACAATACCCAAAGTTCAAAAAAGACCATTCAATAAAAAAATTGTCCATAAAATACTTCAAAGTAAACCCAACTAAGATTGAACCCCAAATATTTGAAGTTTTTAGTCACATAGTCTTCCAAGTTAAATCGTGAAATTATCTCCAAACAACATCAGTTGCTCCTAAAGACTCATATTGAAAAGTAATTAACCTAATCACATATCCTCCATGAAAGGTTCATAAATTTACATAGATAACCCAAAATCAACTTACACTTAATTAATAAAATAATCTAACTAAAAAGAATTAGTCAAACTAACCAGGGACTTCATTTAGTCCAGTGGTAGGCGATAAATACCAGTCTCACTTTGGTTGTGGGTTCGATTCCGGAAACTATGTCCGACGCGACGGGTTGTCACATGGTCTGCGTGTTGTCCTTTTTCCAAAACTATATAATTCTTAAAACATTCCCAAAAACGAGACAAAATCATCAAAAATGATCATAACATATTTTAACCTCAATTTTATCTCATGCCTTTCATTTTCCATCATAACATATAATAACCCATAATTACCTCAAAAGTAAGGATCATATAAACTCTAATGGTTACCTTAATAATTCTTACCTGAACTACCACATCGATTGGTCATCTCATACGTGATGAATTACAGATCATACCAAGGTTCAAGTGGTTGATCATGACTTCTTGATAGTTGGTTTATAACAACAATGAGTTTCCTCATTGAATCCCCCATTTTATCTAGTAAATTAATCAGAGAACCGCCACCGTTTCCTTCAAACCTGTTGTCTCTTTGGTGCCTGCTAGATCCAGCCATTTACTAAAACCAAAAAGGTCAGTGTGAGTATATCAACTAAACCATTATGTACTAATGAGAAAGATAACCACTAAGATATACTTACTTATTCACTTTATATAAAACTAGGACTCTTTCTAAAATCATAACCATTATGGAAATGTCACTTATGCTTAGAAGATACCCTAACCTCTAAAGTTATCTAAACTGAGCTTTGTTACCAACTATAAGGCCCCAGCCTTAAGCCTTACTTAATCATGATTTATTACAAGATTACACATTGAGGATCTTTTCAGGTTTAGAGTTTTAGAGAATTAGATCATAAAACTTGCATTACATTCTACATTTAAACAAAGTTGTTACATAAAAGATAGTATTCATTTTTCCCATCAACAGAAACATATTTAAAATAAAACATGGATTATTTCTTGACACTTCCTTGAAACTATCATCATATCACGTACCTTTCCCTTGAACTGTGAAAAATATTTCAAAAAAACTTGGGATGTGCATAAAAAGCTCAGTAAGGGTTATAAAAAAAATATGGAAAGGAAACATGAGTTCATATATACATAAGAATGAAATCATACTTTACCCATAAAACATAGGCACTTTAACATACCTCATCAAATCATGAATAAATCATAGAAGTCATAAGTCATAAATGGTAACTTGGAGAATTCATAACATTCTGACGTAGGGATTAACCCTCTTGGTTATGTTTGGAATACCCACCACAGTATATTCCCTAAATCTCTTTGGAGAAACCTTAACGTTTCAATCCTTTACGTTACCCAATGCATTGGAAGCTATATCGGGCTCACCCGCCCTTAGTTTATCACGGAACCACCCGTCTTCATAACAATGCCCAAGAACCATAACGTAATCTTATCACATAACTTAAGCATAAAGTAAATATAACATTACCATATTGAAATAAAAATATATCATTTTAAGATATTTAAATAATAAATCCATTCTAAAAACCATTTTCGAAACCATTTAAAACATTTAATAAAGTGATCTTTGAATCAAAGTGTCTCATACCACTTTGAAGGTTTTAACATTTTAAACCATTAATATCCATGCAAGAAAATCCTTAAAACCTTTTTGAAAACATGGATATTAACGAGAAATATTTATAAGAATAAATCATTAAAACATTTAAAACCATATTTTAGTTAAAGGGTTTTTTACAAAATGAGAGACACTTGAATACAATAATTGAGGAATAAAATTTAATCAGAATATTATAATATCACGAGAATAATGGAATTCATGATATAATATTCCAAAGGGCAATATATACACTATATAAGAGTGAATTGTTGCATAAAATAATGAAGTCTCAACAGAAGTGTAAAATGGGATGAAATCCCTGGTAAGGAAGGTATCCTTAAATTAAGGATAAATCAATATCATAATTATGTGTGACAAATATAAATACACGCCATATAAGCGGATATTAAGTGTAAAACAATCAATGGTCATTCACACATATTCAAAGGATGACATATTCAAGGTGTACAAGTTTATCCCAAAGAATCAAAATTGGGTTAAGAAGTTCCCTTGCAAAAATTTGACTGCCTAACGGCGTCACTTCAAAATTTAGAAAAATAGTTGATGAGAGATAAAAAGGGTATCTCATCACTTGGTCATAAAATTTACATCAATAAGGATATATAAGAGCATATCCCAACATAATATTATGTGAATTAAAATACATAACAAAATAAGTCTTTTAAAAAGCGGAGGGTGAAAGGTTCCCTTACTGACTTGTGTAACTTTCGAAACATACACCCCGTGAAAGAAGGAAAATAAAAAATTGATGTAAATACTAATAAATGAAAGTATATTACACAGTGAGTAAAATAATGGGTAGTACATACACCACTAAAAGGAAATTGTGGAAAATGTACGTAAATCTCATGGGAATAAAATTGAGATGAAAAATCTCTTATGAAAACTCGGCAGCCTAACAGCCCCACTTAAAACATCCAAAATGGATTGATGAGTGGAAATGGAGTCTCTCATAATATCAACATAATGTTTTAAGAATTAGGAATATAAAATAACATCCCCCAACATAACAAACAGGATCTTAAAAGAAGTGACATAAAGGAGAGTACTTAAAAAGAAAGAGAGAGGATGGATCTCGTACAAAAATTATGCAGCCTAACAGCGCCACTCAAAACATCCAAAATGGATTGATGAGAGAGAAGAGGGTCTCTCATAATATGAACAAAAAAATTACAGTAATATTAATATAAAATAATATCCCAATAACAAGAAATATGAGCATTAAAAGGAATGACATAAAAGAGTGTACTTTAAAAGAAAGAGAGGAGCCAGATCCATTACCTCAAGTCCAACTTGTCTTGTTCATTTCTTTATATTCCTGAATAATAAACTTTGGTCAATTTATAATTGATTAATTACATCCTATAAAGATTACTATTCAGTTCATATCACATATTTTATTGTTATAAAAAATGGTTAATAATAAGAGTTCATATCAGATGTTTTTGTCGATGTTTGGTACGTGAGTCAATAATTAAACCTGTTGGAAAATAATTTTCGATGTAGTTATAGGTACATCATATCCAGAATAGTATTTATGTTTTAAATATCATATATATCCAGTACATATTCATTTTATACTATTACATATCATTTGGAGATAAAAATTAAAAGCACCGTTCATGGAGACGGTAGGCCATACGTATGTATGAACACTACTTTCATTTTTTGTCATATTAGTGGAATTAAAACAAAATGAAAGATATATATATATATATATTATAATTACAGAATGATATCCATAATTTAGATTTAATATATTACATATATATCCATTATATATGTGTACTTATAATAGTACATAACATTTTGAGATAAGAAATGAAATGTACCGTTCATGGAGACGGTAAGCCGTACGTACGCATGAACGCTACTTCCATTTCTATTTCATATTTAATGGAATTAAAACATAATGATACATAATATTATTTTAATTCCAGTATGGTATCATATATATTATCATTATATATATCCTTTATACGTACCACATATGGTATTAACAAATCAAATCACTCTAAGGGGGTAGTAGTCCGCACTTCCTTAAATGAAGATATCACATTTACCCATAATGGAAACCATAAAGGTATTCCATAAATGAAAAAAACAGAAAATTAAGTAAGGCATAAACATATTATATATCATATATAAATATATTTTCATCTTAATGGCCATCTTTTAAGGTGTTAGAAGAATGTTGAACAATCATCGTTTCGTGAGGTAGAAATTCGCCATCCACAGAAACAGTATGTTCTTTAACCATTAGATGTAGGTGTGTGTAAGTGTAGCTCTAATAATTATTATACCAACATCCTAGTATATTAAATATACTGGATTTGTTACAATATAAATTAATAAAAAGAGTTTAGGGGGTTGGAGAAGAAAAATAAAACAAAAGGACCCAAGTGAAGACATTATCTTAAAATTGTGTAACTCCCTTTGGTTTGAGCTCAAAGGCTTCCTTGGGAAGACTTCTGACCAAAGTGAGGCTTCAAGGAGTTATATAGGGATGTGGAGAGACAAAATGGGTAGGGTTTGGCCGAGCCAAAGGCTTTGTAAGTGTGGGTAAGGAGGTAGAGGTGGGGGCCTTTTATAAGAGGAGAGGAGGGGAACTCTTGGAAAGTAAATAAATGTTACTTTATTTTAGAATGCGTTTCGGATTTTAATGGTCCCAAATTGATGTGTTTATAGGATAAGGTGATACGGGTTCGAAATCCACCCATACAATAGGTTTTGGAAATGTGTAGGTCTTAGATTTTACAATATCGTTTCATTTTATTTAAATCATTAAATAATGATGTCATCGCTTCATCATCATGATGTGATAAATAATTTAATTTATTTAATGTATAAAAATTATAAAACAAATACTATGATGTAGGAAATCTCTCTAGATTTCCAAATACTATTTATTTTCAAATATATGACTCGTATAACCCCATGTAATATTTTTTTTAGTAAAACATCTCATGTTTGTGTCATTTTTACTTTAACATTAAATAAAAAGGTATTTATGTCAATTTCCAACCAATGTGGCTCCATGGGGTCCCCAAGTTGACCCATGTATTTTAATGGTGGGCCATGACACATCCAATGAGGGTAGGACATGTGTCTAGGTCATTTCATTTTATTAAAACATTATTCTTACCTTAAACAACACTAATTACATGTAATCGCGATTAAAAACATAATAAGTTACTATTCACCAAAAAATTATTCTAATCCCAGTGAACCACATTTTACTTCTTAATGATAACCGTGTATGTTGGATTTTTTAAATTCAAAACACAAATATGGAAAAATTTCATTTAAATGGAAAAATCAGTTTTTATAAGTACCACTTAGTGGTTTCACTATTCATCAAAAATTGAAGTTTTTCAGAAAATTACCAAAAGTTCACCCTAAGATATATTTGATATTCCAAATTCAAAAATGATGTCTATTTTAAAAAATTAAAATAATATATGTTGCATTAATTAATTTAATAATTAATTCCCGCTGTCAAAACAAATAGCGTGTTTTTATGAAACAAAATCTATCAAAAGATTGACACTAGTTTAAGTCTGATTTCAAAGTGAAATTAATTCCAACGACCACTATTGGATTAAATGGTAAAAATGTATTCTAATATCACTTTAAATCCAATTCAAAAGATAATCTAATAATATAAATAAATTAGATTAAAAAGAGGTTTTGAATTAAAATAAAACATTTTTCACTATTCATTAAAAATTGAACTTTTACGGAAAAATACCAAAACTTTACACAAAGTAAATTTTGATGTCCCTATTCTAAAGAAGAATTTTATTTTGTCAAATATAAAACATAAAATTTTCAAAAAGTGGATTTAAAAGAGGTTCTCCATCAAAAGGCGGTTAATCGACCTTTTAAAGAATATTAGAATGTTTACACTTAAAATTGGATTCATTCGCATTTTCAATACTATAACATTTATTGTAAAGAGTAAAAAATATTTGACAAACATATATAATCATTTTTTAGTTAGTTTTGTTCATTCCCGCCATTATAACGGCTAGGCGTTAACTACCATTTAAAATAATAATATTTTATTATTAGAGTGCAACTCAAGATTCCCAAGAAACTCATTATTGAGTATTGGGTACGCCATCGTGCATAGCGTCACCATTAAAGTAATATTAATATTTTATTCACAAATATGGATAAATATGAAAATTTCATATTTTTATTTACCTGGGGTGTTACAAGAATGGTCTTCTTGTAGTGGATAAAAGTGAACTAATAATCTAATATGATGAAATAATTAATAATATAGAATTTATTTATCAATATTAGAGAGAATTTTACTATAATTCATGGTAAGAAACCTACACCCAAGAATAGATGTAGGTCGGTTACTATATTGTTCAGAGGAGTATTTTGTAGAATAATTTGTTTCTTGATCAATATATGCCAACTACGCAGATAGGCATTCCTCTTATGATCCTAATAATGTATTTTTATATATATTTTTAATGTGTATTTTTTATAAACATATTAATTAATGGTTAATTAAAATAAATTTTATTACTAAAATTTACAGATCCATTACATTATCGGTACAAAAATCACTATATATATATTTTAGAAACCAATAGTTGGAGTACCATTAAATACATTTAGTATCATGATTGTTTATTTTCGAAACATGCTATTAGGTAAAACTCATGATATAAAATTATTATCATGTTAAATGGTGGAAACATATCTTTCGGTGAAAATTCCAAATGAAATATAAATATAATTTTTCAAGTCGATAATTCCAGAACTATATTGATTTTTATTGTTTTATTTATTGATGGTTTAATTTATAGTCTTCACAGCACCTCGTAGTTTTATGATTATGGGTATCATGATAAATTTTGAAATAATATCTTAAAAATTTATGAATTTAGACTTGTTTTAGTTTTAGATATCTTATATATTGATAATTAATAATTATTCGATTTAGATTCATTACTTTCTAAAAAATGTTTCTTGTTTATGTGGCTTATATAATGATTCTTGTAAATATCATATGAGACTATGGAATTTCAACCATCACTAATATAGAAATCTATATATGATATTAATAGTTAAGGATATCTATAACATTAGTTCCTAAAAGAAATAGTCTTTCACCCATATCAGAATGGGAAGAAACATAATATATCATTCATACAAAAGGATGATGTTTCAACTTCTCAATCTTTAAGGGGTATCTCATGGACTTTTTTGAAGCCTAAATTATTCCATGATTAAATATGAACAACAATGCATATTTTCATTAAAATTATTTTACTTGATACACCTAGTTATTATTTATTGACAAAAACAGTGGGGATTGTATTTATTTTTTAATATAACAAAAATTTACAAAAACTCATAGGGGATATAATATTATGTCCTTAAAGAATGATCATGTTTATGACTTTAATAATGATGAAATTGAAAATTTAATTGCAATACATGACAACAATCATATGTTTTACACTACTAGGAAACCATAAAATAATGATGTTTTATAAGTTAATATAGAACCCATTATGTGATTATACATATTATAGAAAATAATTTTTATATACTGGATTATTTTTTGGAAACTACTATGAATAAATGTTATAATATTATTAGACTGGTACATGTTAATCAACATTTAAAGAAATCATTATTCGAGTACTGAATGGGATAACACCATAGTATAATTAGATTATATATTTTATTTAAAACAAATTTCTTCTAAATATTAAATATAATTTAAAAAAGGTTTTATCTTAATGTAAAGAATAATTTTACTATATATGTCATGTTCATCTAATATTGTTCACTCTGCTTCCGTCCATGAGTATGGAATAGTGTGTTTTGGATGTGAGACCAAACATTCTTTTAAATTTAATAATGCCAAGTATTATGCATATCTATTCTTTCCCTAATAACATCGGATAGAATTACCTAAATTTAAGAACATACCTTTGAAGGGTAAGGTATCAGTGTCATGAAAGGGGCTATTTTCAATTTCATTATTCAATTTTCAATTTATATAATTAGTCTTATCACTAGTGTGTACAAGCTTGAGGACACCTGAACTATGAATTAAAAGTTGTATGAGATGAAAAACTCAATTATGGAATATCACCAAACATGGGGTCTTATGTTCTATAGATGTAACTAGTAACAACTAGTCACATTTATGGAAATAAGATAAACATGTGTTTTTAATGAATATAAGAATGTATACAAATGCAATAAACAACAACGAATGAAATCAGCAAGCCCCACATGTCAATTAAAAAATCAACAAACATGACGGGTGAGTTATAGACCACCCACCTAATACTTGTATTAATCTCCCCTATAATAAATTTCAACTAATTGTGATTGTATATGAGTATATCTAAAAGAAGAGAAATAATTAATATATATATTTCACTAGGTCAAGATCAATAGTGGTTAATAACGGCTCAAAAAGACTCGATTGTGGAACACTGTGCATCCAACATGATGTCTACATGATCAAACATAACCATAATCCAAGAGATATATGGGTCCCTATGTGAGGACATCAAAAATATACCAAATTGGGGTAATATAGTTTCTTCCCACCAGAAAATTTATTAGAAAACACGGGATGGTTTAATTAGATCATTATGGTAT
This sequence comes from Viscum album, assembly GCA_963277665.1. Classification (NCBI taxonomy): domain Eukaryota; kingdom Viridiplantae; phylum Streptophyta; class Magnoliopsida; order Santalales; family Viscaceae; genus Viscum; species Viscum album. The sequence continues at coordinate 1,375,361,073 of OY728158.1, read as the reverse complement.
AGATTTGAAATTACGTAAAATTTATATTGTGCATGGTGTAGGTAAGTGATTTTTCAAACCAAGCATAAACCATACACTGGTTCAATGGTAAAGGGTCTTACCACATGTTTATGTCACACAATAGTTCGAAACAGTGCACTAACCATGTGATATTGATATTATTGAAAATGAACACCATTATCACTGTTAGATCTTACAATGTAGCCTAAACGCATTGTTTACTATAACTGTGTGACATGCCAATTTCTTTTAAATGTTTGTTTCCTAGTATCTGATCAAGTCAAAAAATCACATGGGACCTTATCTAACTCACTTGGAATCAATATTAAGTCCAAAATAATAATAATAATATAATTTAATGTATATATACATAAGTAAACAATTCTGTTATTATAGTATCCATCCTAAAGGAACTCATCCATGAGTTATCCTTCTATTGGAGGTAAAACACACGCTGAGAATAACTCTGGCCATTACGCAAGTATGTCAGCCCACCACTCCCATGTCTCATTTTATACATTGTTGTTACACCACAAAACCCATACTAGTGGGACATGATAACCATGTAAATCCATTGTAATCTGTTAAATGAGGCATATTAGATACTCCCCATGGGTAGGAAACTATCTAACTAAATTCCCATAGAATCAATGTTATGAGACTTATCGATATGATATTTTTCAATTGTGGTTTATTGGTAACCTATGATATTTTGATTAAATATATCAAAATATAATAATCTAATTATTATTATTTTACTATAGTGAAATTTTATCACATTGCAGAATCTGAGAAGGAATCGTATTTTTTCCAAATATTTTGAGATACAACCCATGTTCTTTTCCTCTAATGAAAAATCCAGATTAAAACCCATTTTCTTCATCGACTCTAGTGATTTATCCACTTCCCAGGTATGTCATGATTCATTTTAATTTGTTACTAGTCCTCCAAAATATTCCCAACTTCAATAAAAAAATTCCCATTATACTAGGACATCATATATACCTCCTCTAGAAAATAGTTATTTATCCAATGTTTTTTGTATGATATCTTATAATTGTTGGGGGATGTGTTTCTAAGTAAGATTTTTTCCAAAAACCATAATAGAGATGAGGATAGTCACTACAATATTGATCGTGTTGTGGAACAGATTTAACCAATATAATTATCAATGGTATATTATATGAAACCTGAGATTTCATATTATATAAATTAAATAGAGTGTTATAATGGACATATTGGTGGACTGTAAGGTGATTTGATAAATATATAAGATCTCACATTTAGAAGGGGACACATTGTTAAACGTTTTCATTTTAGAACTTCTACATATAAATCATCACATCATCCTTCCATAGTATCTATTAATTAGGATATAATTATATGTTTAATTCATGGAAAAAAATAATTCCTACATTAGAAGGGATGTTTGAAAACATGTTCAATTATATATTTATTATGTTGGAGGAGAAAAATATTATTTTATTTCACTTATATCTATCAAAACATAAAATGATAAGAGTGTAATCAAGGGTGAAATACTATATTATATAATAAAGATTTAGTATAATGTAGACCGTAAAACTCAGTTTCATTAATTGTAATGTGATCATTAAATTATTCCCCTGATGTTAGACTTCAATGAAATTAAAGATAAGTAGTTAGTACGGAATTCTATGTTGAATTATTTTCTGATAAATAAGATTAAATCCTTTAGAGTATGGATCCTGGAACAATATATGTAATCAACATTACATAGATTATATAAAATTATATGTACTTTAAAAATTAAATAATCGTGGAAACCTTAATCTACATATACTATGATATTATTAATTTTGTGTTGGTGTCATAGTATCAGATTCAATATCGATTTCTATAGCATCATAAATTCCATCATTATCCTCACCTTTTATATATCCAACATTTTCTTTTGGAATATATTTTTCATAGTCTCTTAAATAGATCAAAAAATAGGAAGGTAATATCAACATTCCATGTGTTCTTGTAGTTCCTCGACAAACACCTCCTCCTCCATGTCACCTTGCTGAAGATAGGAATGAATAATCTAATATGTATATCCCTTTACACCTTAGATATTCATATTCTTAATATATTTTTTATTTTAAATTATAATCATTTTTTATAATTGTTACAGATCTCTTTAAAATTTTATATGTGTCTCATTATTATTCATTTATATTATTTCTCTTCGTTTAATTAAATATTTACTCAATCACCATTTATATATTATATTTTATAATCCCAATGTGTGAGTAAAAAAATTTAATTTCAAAAATATGCAATATTAAAATATGATTTTTTAATGGATTATACGATTTTATTTCTAAAAATTTCCTATTTCTATAGAATATAATATTAAATTAATCAACTCTAATCACATCGTGTGATATTTATGTTAGGATTTGCGATATTTAAAAGGATTATATTGTTTGATTGTTACAAAAATTCATTACATTAATAATCAAAATACATTTTTTATGTTGATTCTAGCACACAATGATTTTTATGAAATTTATCATTTTTTTGAATGTTTATTTAAAGTTTCCAACATATTGAATCGACTATGAATAATAGATACATTATCAATCATCTCTAAGTATGAGTAATGGAACATTTTCAACATACCAGATACACCACATAACCATTGAATCAGTCATAGATGATATATTTAAATGAAAAAAATTACATTTGATATATTATAGTGGAATTAAAATCTATATAAAAAGTTATTGTGACATGTTTTAGAAATGAATGAATCGACGAAAAAATAAATCTTTAGGTTGAGAAGCCAAATGATTGTTATGGGGTATATCACAAATATCTCAATGTGATGGATTGGACACCTGTAGATTTCAAAATGAACACCCATTGAATGAACCATAATTTCTAAAATATGGAATTTTTGAAATTTAAATATTCAAAAAAGTGATTAATATAGTTATCTTGGTGAGTAAATATTTTATTTTGAATTACCAGAAACACATTTAGTATATTTGATTGACCATACAAATAATCCATTGACCATAAGAATAAATTATCAACTTTAAGTACATGGGATAAACTATAAGTTCAATTGATTGACAATTAGTTGATGTGATTAACAATAAGTTCATGCGATCCACCATACATCTAGTAATTGAATTCGATCATAATTTATGGTAATTATTATAGTGACCATGAATGATTAAATGTAAAATATATACTAACCATATCATGAAGTTAATATTTTTATATTTATAATATTATTTCATCCAATTTTCTATAAAGAATTGAAATTTATTATGTAACTTATAATGATTTTTGATTTCATGCAAATGCACATAGATATCAAATGGTAATTCAAAATGACAACGTTTTTGTGAAATCTATTACAATTTATAAAAATGAAAACCAATTCATGAAACATAGAGTGGAATATAGATATTGATATTTTTCATGAATGATAGGATAATGACTATTGATATGTTAGGAATGTCAATAAAACTATGTTCTTTTCTAAACATCAAAAAATCATTAGAGAATATATATATATTTTCAAACATATTTTCTTAATAAAAATATGACATCTAGAAGATAATATCCACATAAGGAACAAAATAACTACATTATATATTACATCAAATTTATTAACTTCTAGTAAAATATTTTATTAATTTTTTTGTAGGGTTAACATGATAATGTGTATTTCTTAAAAACTAGCTATAACGTTATACCAGATAGTTCTAGACACACACTCCCAATATTCTAATTATCTATACTCCCATGAATAAATATGGGACATGATCAATATCATTACTTCTTATATGTCTTGATTTTTATTTATTATCCCAATTATATCAATTTATGAATCATTGTGTTCTGGGGACATCCGTTGCTGTTATTATGTATAAAACAATATAAAAGTTGTTGATCTATTTTTTCATTTAAATAAAATCTCAATAGTGTTTCAATTCAATGTATAGATTAATATGAATCATCTTGAGACTGAACCTCTTATTTTATTCCATTATGGGGTTTTCCTATTTTTTAAAATGTTTTTATAATAAATCAATTTTAGTTTTCAAAACTCAATAAAATAGACTAAATTTATATTTAAATTTAATTGGTTATTTATATAACATGTTGGATAAATGAAAATTTGTCTCAATATATTAAATGTTTTATTATTGTCAAAATGTAGTTTTCAAGGAACATCTGATAATATTTTTGAAGTATAAAATTATATACTTATAAAATATTGGTTACCTATATCAATTTATAAAATGGAGACATTATTTCATAAATTAAATTTAAAAATATTCTAATTTTACACTCAATTAACCTACTCCACTCTATGTTTTCTACCCTGAAAAATAAAAATAATTTTTTATTAGAGTGAATTGTAAAAAATAGATACATATTCTTTTAAAATTTTAGGTTAGAATGTGATTACCCTGGGGAATCCTCCAAGACATATGTGATTGATTTCCAACCACTCATATCTAATTTATATTCAATTAATATATTTAAATTGTATCTTATCCAAAATTATTATAATTTTAAATTTAGAGCCACCTTCCCAAATATAAATCTATATATAATTTAAATATTTTATGAAATTCCATGTGTTTTTCTCTCCTAAATTAAAAAAAGTTATCCTCTACAACACCCATATTCAAACAATTTGAGCTTTACAGATCACACTTGAAAAAAATCAAAACCATCCTACAATCCATCCATTCAACATAAATATTTTTTCCATAGACTATAAAGAATTATTTAAGACATAATTTCTATGAAAAATGATCTCTCTCAATGAATATGTATATATACTTACCAATATTTATATATGTTATTTTTTCATATACACACTATAGATATTTCATGAATATAATAAATTATTAATATAGTATCATATGTAAACTATGATGTCTTTATAGTTATGTCAATATCAATAACCCCCCCCCCTTTTTAAAAAAATGGGTGAAGAAGGTATCACTATTGTGTATGTGTGGACAATCGCAACTACATAATAATATAACCTGCTTTCACCACATTTAATAATGGGTGGATATTATTATATATTTAAGGTATATATATATATATATCATATTTATGATATAGAAGTTTATTTTATTTTAGTAATTAAAATTCAAATTTATATCATTACACCCATGTATGGATTGATATGTACCTTTTTCATATGTACAAACTACCATGTCTACATAGTTATGTAATTAATTTTCTCCACCCCTATATATAATGGTAGTAAATATTTATATTACTTCGATGTATGTAATATATATATCATAATACAAATAATATATATTAGTAAACAATGATAAAAAATAAGGGACCATAACTACTGATCAAAAACATACTTGAGAAATGAATTTTTGAACAAATGAAATGATAATGATAAATACATATTGTTAATGAACATGTGAAAAAATGTTATTAGTAAACATGGTATGGTATTATATAAATTAAAATGGATACAGTTTAAAATTATCATATTTTTTGATGACATATAAGTTAGAATAGATTTCATACAAACCAGTGTAGAAATTAGGTAACAGTCTTATGTTACAAACATATTTTTACAAATATTATTCTTATAAAAAAATTAATGATAAAATTATATGAACTATCACCCAAAAATATTTTTTAGTTTATTATCATATGGATAATTCTATTTATTAAGGGGTTTAAATTATATTTTGACTCTTGAGGTACCTACAAGATAAAATATATCTTTTTATGTAGAAATAAATTTTATTATTTTATTTAGGGAAAAATATTTTAATCCATTTAATTATTAACACAAAATTATTTCAAAAAATTATTTAAAATTTTAAAAATCATATTTTAAATTTTTTACTATTTTTTATAAATTATTAAATAAATTTTTCCTATTCATTTTAAATTTTCCAATCATTTTAGTATTAACCTTAATCAAATATATGAAATAATTTTTTTGTTTTAACATACACTTCATGAATATCTTTCCATGCCATCATGAATAATTTTTTATTTGAAACGACATTTTAATTAATTTTATATTCAAATAAAAAAAACATTAAAATTTAAGAATCATTAAAACTATAAATATTTGATTGAAAAATGAAAATAATATATCCCCCACGAAATGTTCAATTGATCATTTAAATAAATTCTCACCCTAAATTATCCATTAATAATTTATTTGATTTACTATGGGTGTGAAACAATGTTACCATATTACAGTATTTATATATGGGTTTTTATTAAGATAATGAAATATTTAGGAGACCCATTTCATAATTGTATGTAATAATGGATTTAATGATAAGTGGTTTCATGATTTTACAGAATAAATAGAAATAGATTATGATTAAGGGATTAGTTGTTCCATTCTAAAATAATGATGTTGGAATTCATATTAAACCAACGATGACTCGTTCCATTATAAAAAAATGACTAGTGGTTCCATTTTATAGAAATGGTGGCTATTTTCACTAAAACAATGTATTGGTGGTAATATTATAAACCAAGGACGGGTGGTTCTATTACAGTTATACAATGCATTGGTAAATTTTGAATGAGTTATGAAACTCCAATGAGATGTTTTATTTAATAAAATCATAAGGGACAATAGGTTTAATTGATTATTTGTTTTAAAAAAATAAAATATTTGATGTATATAAGATGAAATGTACATTAGGTCAATTTTTTGACAATGATAGTCTTAGGAGTGGACATTAACCAAGGAAGTCATTTTTAAACCTATGTGAATTACATATAAACATATGCCTTATTTTTATGTTATACTAAATTTACTAAAATTTAGAAATGGATATTTAAATATCATAATTTCATATAAATTTTGATTGAAAAAAATTATACCAATATTAATGATTAAAAATTAAATAATGATTAAGTAGTAATATTTTATGTTTTATTATGTACTCAAAATTTTAAAATTATCTAATTATGACTCATCATCACTGGTTCATTTATCGTAAGTTTTCCATTACTAAGAATCTAGGTTCTCCCATTATTATTATTTATTACACCAATTTATTAAAATTGGTTTTATTTATAATTTGTCTACGAAGGGTTATAGTTGTGAAAAACAAAATAAGAAAAGATGTTGATATTTTAACTACAAATTATTTATGAATCCATGTTTTTAATCACACATAAACATTAATAATCTAGAATCAATAATAATATTATTTAATAAATATACATATACATATATTTTATATATTTAATTGAAATGATTGGGTCACAATAGTATCTTCAATCCTCCATCACTTTTATCATCAACAATTTCAACTGAAAAAAGTTATCAAACAAGCACTTCAAGGATCATAACCCCTCATTCATATATGTATTTCAAATGTATTTTATACTAATTTTTTAAAAGAATCATTGGGCATAACATCAAATAATTCAATACTAATGATATGTAGAATGGAATAATTTATCCACTAACATTTATTCAGTAATAAAAATGTTGTTAAATTCCACTTTTATTAAAAATGATATTATTCTTTGTTTGTTCATCTCTAGATACTAATATATTGTAGTTGAATGTATCTACGTTCAATGTAATTTTCATGATGTGTTAATTAAATATTTAATTACATTTATGAATAATGGATTATATTTATATATTTACCTCTTTTAAATTAAAACATCATTCAATTTAATGTTTCTTATCAATTTCAATAAATTAGGCCCTTAGAAACTCAAAAAACACCAAAAAAATGACTACATATTTCTCATTATAATCTTGATGAAACATAGAAATATCATCAAAGTCCATGAAATAACATTAATTCCATTAAATTTTTAACCTCCCATACTAAAAAAATAAAATATAGTTGAGAAAATTTACTAATTTCAAAACATTAATTACTTGGATTATAAAAATAATTCTAATCATTATGGAATAATTTATTATCGTATGATAAGATAATTTTTATAATATGAATATGGTTAGTTTTTATTTATTTATAATATAGTTACTAGTAAAATGAATTACAACTTTTCTTGTACAATATACTATAACAATTTTTATTTTATTCTCTATATTAAATTGTACTACAATATATGAATAAATTTATTAACCGTTATCTATATCATTGATAATATTTCATATTATTAAAATAAATATTCATAATTATCCATAGTCCGTGTTTATTCAATTTATATTCATTATCATAGTGAGAAAATTTCATAGAGGATTTTTTGGAGCTAATGAATATGATATAAGATCAAATAATTAAGACTAATAAATTCATATGACTTCTATGATACTAAGCATTATAAGGACTCTTCCTAATAATATTTCTATTTATTGAATAATAATAAAACTATTTTTATTGTGATATCATTATTTTACATCATATAAATTATCATTGAAATTTTTAATAATGTTCCATCTCATTTATCAATGTAGTATTACATGCTAATGATATTTATTAATCATAAGTCGTTTTATTTATAATTTCATTCTAGAAAAAATTATCACATTGAAATTATTTCTTTTCATCAATTATATAAAACAAGATAGAATAATGTTTATATAAAAAAATTATATCAATATATATTAGTTTTCATGTGCCTATATAATTTCCAAAATAATAAAATAAGATCATAGGATGTTATTATTTTTCATCATCATGATATTTCTAGTTTTTTATGATATCACAAGTTAAAATTATTTCCCTATCTATAATATTGTCCTGTATATTTTCATGTAATAGCTAGTCACATTCATTCATCTACAACAAAATATAACAATAAAGGATTTAAAATTTAACATAAGATAAAAGTGATAGAAATTAAACCCACTATCAAAATTTTCTAGAATCATGAATATTTCACCAAAAATTGGGTAGATGGATACTAGAAAATATATGTTGTCAATTTAATTAGAAACAATGGATGAATTTTTAGGGGACACATAAGATCTTAAAGGTTAGATTTTATTTCTTATTCTTCATGAGGAAGATATATAATCAAACATAGGAATCAATATATGTATTTTTTGAATAGAATCCTTCCTTTTTATTAAATAACTTATCATTATATAGTATAAACCCCATGATCCTTTCATGTATAATTACTTTTAAGAAATTTATATAATACATTAAAACAGAAAAACTATTTCAATCAAAAGTAATGAAATATTCGTTGGTTCACTCTAGGAACCTTATACTGCAAATCATATCATAGAAATACATATCAAAGAAAAGGGTGAGACAAATTATTAATAAGGGAATAAATAAGAGAGATATATAATATGTCATCATGAGATATATCAATAAAAAGGGAAGGAATAAAAATAATTTACGAAGAAGATGCATAACAACAAAATAATAACATGATGGAAAACAAAGAAATGTGGATGCAAACATTAAATGAGATAATAATAAGAATACCACCGACAATAATCACAAAGGTCTTATAAATATAAATTACCTAGGTTATTCAACATGGTATCAAAACACACCTCATCTATAGATTAAATTCATAACCCAATGCATTGGTGCACTATCAAGGATCTCCCTTAATATATAATAATTAATGCGAGGAACATTAATCATATTATATCATTTAATGGATAATTTATATATAATATTGAAAGGGTTTCATATCAAAATCATGGCGTCAAAAAGTAATTGATGACACAGTCATTGCATCATTTCTAGCTTGTGAAAAATGAATGTGTGATGATTATTTGTAAATCAAAAAATAAAATAAATTATTTTATAATCTTGGTGGATACCCCTGAAAATAAATACATTTGGGTGTCCAGACAATGAAAATGGAAGATAATTTCATAAGTAGAAGAGACAAATATTGATTAGTAAATTGGGGATCAATACGGGAATAAAACCTGGTTTTAGAAAATTGTAAAATTTGAGGGGATTAGGGTATTCCATTCATAAAAGACAATTAATATATTAATGCTATAATATAAGATTTAAAACATAAATTTCATTGGAAATTGGAAGAAAAACCACAAAAGTAAACTTGAATAGAAATGGGAAGTAGATATTTCTCTGCCTGTGGTGAATTGTTCCTAATACATGAAGATGGAACCTTGAGGGATTGAGTACTAATAGGTGGATACATGTGAGAAATAATCAACAGAAATACATGGAGGACGATATGACTGTTAACTGAATTAAATAAATTGGTGGGTATTAATATACAATGTGGATAACATGTTTAATAATTTTCAAACATAGGTATTGGAAAACTACGATGATGACATTGAAAATTAATTGGCTTACCAACAATAATTTTTAATGGATTCGTAAATTTGGGTCACATTTCATGTTATTTTAATCCAATGGAATAGAGAACCATTTTTTTGAAACTTCTTTTTGAATGAAAAAGCGATGATTCCACAAATATATGTTTTAAAATAAAAAATACATTTTTAGGCAATGAAATGACAATAATATTTAAAAAAATTGTATAAATAACATAAAATATAGAAAATTAAAAAAAAATATTTTATTATTTTCAATAAATTATTTATTACATTATTATGAAATATATATGATGTTAGAAAATATACAGAAAAAATAGAACTGTAAATAGAACTGTATTTTTTACTATTCACAAAAAATAATGTATTTTAGATTTTTTCATAAACTCACCCCGATGTCTATTAAATGTGATGACTGAAAAATAATGCTAAGTTTTAGATAATATCTATATAACTGTTATAATTTATATATAAATATATTAAAATAATTATTTATATAAATAAAATTATTTTTGAAGGAACAATCAAATTTCTAGCTGACATGCCACTACTTCTATGAGAATGTTCTCACCCAAATCAAAATTTAATTCCCATTGACAATTTTCATCATATCTATTATACCATCTATTAGAATCATTTATATGTTGTTATATAGAATGTAACATTTATATATTCTCTTATACATGACCGAGTCAATGCGATTTCCTCTCATCAAAATCATCCTAACAAGCATGAGTTATATAACGCATTCTACATAGATCATTATATGGTGACATTTGAAAAACTAGGTGAATTTTTCCTTATATTATAATTGATATTATTATATATATTGATCCCATACACTATTAAATTCTATTGACCATGTTCAAAAAATTTCTTTATGTGTATGATTAGTATTTTTATATTTGACATTAGTATATGTGTGACTTTCCGTAATAAAATTAAATTCAATGTTTAAAGGGTCTTGTAATATTCACTGAAATTTATTTTTGAACCTTTTATCACAATAAGAAATGATTAGTAGTGTCACCCCATGAAATTCTAACAGTTCATTTATGTATATCATGGCATGTTGGTCAAAAGGGAAATCATCCTGAATAAATATTTAATGAGATATCATGGTGATATGATCCACTATAACCCATATTACCTTGTTTCTATGGTATATTCAAGGGAGAGAGTTGATAAAGTCAAAAGAGATATTTTCGAACATAATTTTTTTCACAGTTAGAGGTTGAATTAAACCTTTATAAATTAGTTGCATCAACTTCATTTTTGACACACTAATCATGGTGTAGTATTTTTGGAAATATATCAAGTCATATTATCCCTTCTATAATGATCAGGAAGGTGAGTGTAAATTTTTATACTTTCCTATTGTAAAATTAACGTAGAGCTTTGAGAATAACCCTTCAGATCCTTCTATATATATGAAATAGATTGTGCACATACCCTTGTACAAATGCTTTTTCCACCTATATGATCAATATTGAGCATATAAATGATCCCATTTTTTTATCACCAATCTTCCTTTATAAAAAAGGATATTCTCTTTGACTTCTGTTGATCTTATATAGTAACAATTTCTGAGAAATGTTTTTTGATAGGGATCATGATTTAAATTGTTGTACGATTTCAATGTCCATGTTTTCTAGGTCAATGATCAAAGGATCCTCTTATATCATTTCCATTTCATACACAATAAGGTCTTTATAGAAAAATGATTCATTGAATCTTTTCTCTTTAGAGGTTATATTGAATTGAAAATTCACCATCATTTATAAGTTCTATCCATCTCCATTATCTCATGTTCACTTAATTTCACATGAATATATACATCAATCAATTGTGATATATATATAACATTTCTCCTCATAATGATATTACATGAATAATATTCATACAAAACATAACTACTTATAACTGTAAGTCATAAGTATCATAATTATTCTCTTGAGGAAATAACAATCATGATGGATAAAGAATCACCTGGTCATTTTTCATGAATATGCACCAAATAACATTATGATATTCATCGAAAAAAAATTAAAAATCCTTCTTTGATTTATGATAGAGTTAAAATAGGTGAAATAACCAATCACTTCTATACATTAGGGAAACTGTCATTTTAGACTTTTTAACCGTTTAACATATCTCTTTTTCAATTAATCCTAGATAGTGGATTAGAATAGCGTGATATGATTTTCACAATCCTCATATAATATAATACAAAACCAAAAAATATTTGAATCCTAATTACCATTGTTGCATGAGGTAGCTCATATAAAACAACTCTCTTCACTAGGTTAACTGATATTCATCCATCAGTTAGAATGTGCCCCAATAATGAATCATTCTATAAACAGAATTCACATTTGATGAATTTTCCAAACAAAATCACTTTTTTAATAGTTCCAATGAAAAACCATACTTGACCCGCATTCCCTTCCCTAATTTTTTAGTATGTAATAATATCATAAATGAAAATAATCATTAATTTATCAATATATTCCTTAAATTATATATTCATAAATTCCATATATATTGTAAGAGAATTAGTTATGCTTAAGGGAATAAAAAACTAATAATGACTATATTTGTTTCGGAAGACAATAATTATAAAGTAATTTTTTTCTCCTTCAATTAAATATAACTATATCAATGATCAAAAATGGAAAATAATTGGGGGTCATGATGTTTTTAAAATATATCATTAATATGTGGTAGAGGGTACTTGTTATTCATTTTGATCTAATTAACTTTTTATTAATCAATTCATAGCCATATTTATCCATCATTGTTCTTCCCCTAGATAATATGTACTCCCCATTATGACACACATGGTTTTATCACTTATTTTTATTTAATGTCATAAATTTGTATTTATAATTCCTATAAAAATAATTTTTGAATCCCATAAAGGGACATCGATATTACATTGCATTTAGTTATGTGTATAATGAAAAAATCAACCTCTATTTCCAGAGGAGGTTTATGTTTCACTTGGTGAAATAAGACAAGGTATTCTTATATGATATGAAAATTATATTTCTTTATAATTTAATTTGATTATACCTATTAAGTGATCATCTATAGATAATCATATATGGTAGGTACTTCTAAGAAATTATGTGGCTGATATATCTCTCATATGAAAATTATTATAGGTTGTTCATTAAAAATAATGGAAATTTCCATGATTATGTGGTTGATTGTATAATTATACTTTGAGATCCAGTCCAACTATTGTATAATGCCAAATTCCACCATGGAAATTACAACTATATTCAGATGAGGCAACACATGTAAAATTTAATATCGGAGATTCCAATCACGAATGATGTAATTATAATTCATCTAGCTGTATTAAATAATAATATTAATTCTATAAGTTCCTTGTTTTATTATATATTTTGTTAAATAAAATTTGATATAAAGGATAGTGTACAACCATAATGAAGAAATTATATAGAAATATTTGATAGAAAAAGGTGTGCATCTTCCCCAATTCACTATGAGAATCAAAATTAGCTATTGTGATTGAAAATTCCTTGTCCTTTTTTGTGAGGATATTGGAGGTTCCCAATCAATATCTTCTATGTTGGTCATTGATTAGATACATGCCCTAGATTTCTACACTCGAACGATTGAACTTATTTCCAAGCCAACCCTATCCTCCATTATTAATTTGTGTTGGGAAGACAAGGTTTAAAAATTCTATGTCATATTTGATATATATAGAAATCTCTAACACAATTGTAGAACATTCCACTACTATGTAAAAAAGTTCCCTGAATGTTTATTACAACATTTTTTGTGCTATGTTGTGACTTTTTACTCCTCTTCCAGGATAAAAATTCTTCCATATTTTTTCTTCATTATTATATTATTATCATTATTCTTATGTGACCACTAAATCTCTCTAATCTCTAAATCAACCTTCATTGCAATCAGCACTATCACCTCATAGTTTACATTGTCCCAATTTTCTAGATTCTTTTATATTTTGGTGTTATTCCACCAAAGAATAATTCATATTTTCTCTTGGAATTGAAAATAATGAAATATGTTCATCGAGAAATCCATTTAGAGATCAATTCATAAACTCCCAATAATTCATTTTACATCTACAATAGTTATAAAAATTCCTTCTCCATATTTATCAGAAAAAATTGTGGAACTTTTATTGAAAATGATTCAGCTACAAACATCCCACACCATATCATTAATATCATTTATTGATTATATGTCTTTAATCACCATACACCACATATTAGCTTCTACATATATGAAGTATACTTATATGGTGACATTATATTTATCCAAATGATAGAGTACAAAAATATCTTTTCCATAGAGGTTATACATTGTTTATATATCAATGGTATGGTGGATCCACTAATAGAAGGTGGTCATTGATGAATGAATGAATCTAAAAAATATAGGTCACTTCAAGGTGAATCTTGTCTCCTGACATGATTCATGTTGTAGTTCGTTACTCGTGATTGTTGGATTTTCATCCTCATGATGTTTTCCATTCCAGATTCAATCAGAAATATGTCAGTACAACATATGTTCCACTAATCATTTATGAGGTTCCACGTATTTCACAATATTAATTCTTAATGGAAAAAATCGTAGTGAGAAATGATTCACTTTTATAAATCATATAATTATAAAGGTATTTTATGTCTTAAAATAATTATTTAATATGATATTAATCTATTATAATAGAAAATCAATTTTCTATATATTCAATATCATGGTTTATAAAAAGATAGTGACTAACCAAACATATCTATAGGGGGTTTAAAACCAAGATTTTTATGAGTTATGTTCTCATGCCCCAGTTCCCATTGGAGTCCATATCACGTTATGTTTTTTAGGTTTTACCCTTAAATAAATACTTTTCAAATCCACCTCCACCTGTTAATATCCATATAAGCATTTAATTGCTTGAAAATCACTTAATTTTTCATCTAAATATAATGATTTGTTTCATATAAATAGAATGGTTCCTTGGGTATTCCATAATATTTTCAAGTGCTATTTTTTGAAAATAACTAAATTTTCCATTGATACCAAATATTGAATATTGCCTTTCTATTACATTACATTTCATTACATGGTATAAAATAGAGAATATATTCAAGTTTATTTTCATGAAAAAATGAAACAAAAAACATGAATATGAAATATATTTTTCTAAAAAATGACATAAATATTAATGTGTCCACTCAATGTTACATTTCAGTCAATTCATTTTCTAGTGACCCATATCAATGGCGTTGGGTGATCATTAATTCCTTTAAGGGGGTAAAAAATATATACATATATTAGGTGTTCTTGAAATGTATCAATAATAACATCAAGAATAACTATAAATAATGAAAAAGATGTATCTCGTAATAAAAATATCATGAATAATAACATGGAAAATAGGCTACATACATTAAATGATACATTTATAATCATAACACTATCATTTATATCCAAAATTTAATAAAAAAATACCCATGTTATTCAACTATGAATATGAAAACATGTAATCTCTAGTTGGTAATTTTCTTACCAAATCCATTGGAGTTATATCAAGATGCAACCTTCATATGTCGGAATTATTTTGATCCATATATATATCATAACAAATCATTTCATTAATAACATATGGAGAATAGTTAATGGGTTTATAATCAACATAATGGATTATAAGTTTCATAAATACATGAACATTAAATCTTTTTTGGATAATGTAGATGGAATGTGGGATTATTATGTGTAAACTCATGAATAATATATATAATATTTACATCTCAGAGATTAACCGTGGAAATGATTTTTTTTTTAAATCTTCATAGAGTAAATAAAATTGAATTTCATAAGGATAAGGTATAAGTTTTGATAAGTAACTTTGACAACCTAATGTGTATAATACATGGTTTTATATAAAGGTAAAATGAGAGTGGATAATGGTATACGATTCATTGGAGACAATTAATACTGAAATTATATAATCTAATGTGTTAAATATGAATTTTCATGGAAATGGTAAGGCACATCACGAATGTACTCTCGAATAGAAAATATATGTGGAGATTTCACATACGATGAATAGTTGGTCCCAAAGAATTAGGATGGAACATTAGGGAAATGATGAATCCTTCGAGGAACTCCTCATGAAGAATATTCATCATACCCTCCTGGAGGATGGATTGGAATTGAATATAAATGGATAAATCATGGGGTATTTATAGAGAAATAGAAGTATTGTTTAATTTCTTTTTGAATATTGTTCATGGAAATCTAGGTTTGGGAAAATTCGTTAAAATTTTATTACATGTTTCTCAATGTTTTAGATATTTTTGTCACATATGTACTTATAATAATCTATTATAACTAAAAACCATTATTAATACTTCTTTTTGTGTGGAAATGATGTCTTTTCCCCAACTTAATTTTATTAAAATCAAGAAATAATTATTGAAATTAGATAATCACATATAGTTTAAAAATTAATGAAATCTATTAAAATAATTAATAACATCAATTAAAATATTTCCGTATTTTATTGTGTTAATTAATTGTTATATCATTATGACATGAATATTATATCATTAAAAAATATCAAAAACCAATGGATTTTTTTATTATTCGTGAAAAAATAATCTATTTTAGGCAATTCTAAAAAATTAAACACAACATAATTTTGACTAGATATTTGGAAAATTGAATCTTAATTACTAATAGTAATTGTATTTTAATGATAAGTTTTTCAGTAAATATCAAATAAATAATTTTAATATTAGCAATTATTAAGGAACATTAAAATGTTGATTCATAAAAAATTATAAGGCCATTATAAATTTATTTTATTGTTTATTATTAAAATAAAATATTTTTTAAAGATAATTTCATTAAAAAAATCACAATACCTTTGATTATTTAGAATTTAAATAAATAGTCAAGGAAAATAATATTATATTTTATTTACATCAAACAAAATACAAAATTACACTCTATTAAGGATATATTTTATCGAGAAAGCTATTATTAAGTGTAATTGATAGAAAAAAATTATTTTTCAATGAAAATTAGACCAATGTACATTCTACTAACTCTTTATTAAACCCATATACATGTTAAGGGTATAGTGTTCAATGCTGGTTGTTTTATGTGGTTTCATGGCCAACATCAATTCCGTTGTAATATCCACTGTTTTGAACATATCCTATATGAGATTTTATTAAACATTCACTTATGGAAGCACGAATTAGCTTTGGTGAATTGAGAAATCCATTAATGTAATGTCCCTAATATTTTCAGGAAAATTATATTCAAATAACAAGAACTTATAGGTTGAGGTTATTGATTATCCATTCCTTAAAATTATACATTCTCATTTATACATGTAAATAATAGTATAATAATTAAATTATCATCAAATGGAATATTATCCTATATTAAAATATCACAATGGATATATTAAACAACATATATATAATGGTTTAATCCCAATGGTCAAATTTCAATTTATACCACATAAATTAGACATCATTCTTTCACTATAATTTCAATGCAATTTATCTTAAGGTTATATTTTTTTCCATTAATATTATTATAACTATGATGAAATTTTGTTTCATTTATATTAATTATTCAGTGTAGAAATGAATATATTATATTGGGGTGATCAATAAAACACCATTTTAAATAGTAATTTTTAATTTTTTTGTTCATTTTCAATGTATGGAATTTAAATTTGTTTCTCATATAACTACTTAAATGAACACTTTTAATGAGAAAAAAATTATTGGATAATATTTTCTTGTTTTATTCATGATATTTTATATTATTTAGTAACAATTTATCACAAAAACAAATATCATTTAAAAATTCTGGTTCATTACATTTTGTTCAATAGGCCAATCAGATTTCTCTGATGAATTTTTTTATTTAATTAATATATTTTTTGTGTCCTATTATAATTCCTTCGTAGAACACTTTGTAGAGTCATATAATATTAGTATTCAAATATATTATTTATTAATAATTATATTATATTCAATTCAGGATCAATTTCATATATAATTTTCCCCTAGAGGATGTGGAAAAAAATCCGTGGATGAAAAATAGAATTTTCATAAATAAATCTCTATCTTTACATGATGCTGAACAATTGTGTAATGATAAAAAGGTATATCTTTTATGTTTATAATTACCCCTGTGGGGATATCGTCAAATGTGTAAAACCGTTAAGTGGTTGTGTTTTCCATGGCTTGCACATATATTTCGTAACACTTGAGCTATAACTATGATTGAAAAGACTTCTGCTACCATTAAACATGAAGAAGGAATTTTGTATTTAGATTATGTGACATGTGGTAAATTATAATTAAATTATTGAATCATTAAAAACCGGTGGTTTCCAACATGATATGGGTTGGGGATTATAAGGGTAGATAGAATAATTAAATTTCATTTAAAAAAATTTACATTACTATGATAAGGTTGTAATATAATTTTCAACACAATAAATCACATAGAAGACAAATTCAACCATATTTAAAGTAATAAAATAAATTCTTAGTCAATAATTTTGGAAATATTAATTAAATTAATGATTTAGAAAAAATTAGATTTATATTATTCTTATATCTCTCTATATACAACTCACCGTAGAATGAGAACAGAAGGCATAGGAAAAAAAGTAACCTACCTTTTATACCACTAATAAAATTAACATCCTTGATAATATAAAAATGTAATTTGAGATATATATAAAATAAATTGGATAATATAACTCGGTTAGATACCTCTCTAAGATATCTGGACATCAATAACAGAGCCAACACAACAGAGACTTAAGTTTTATAGTAACACAACATCACTAAACCACTATCCTAAGGTAGATACTGTTGAGAAAAACAAATTTCAACATTCCCACTATTCATTTTTATTTGGAAGTAAAAAATTACTTCTCATTTTAATATATATTTTATTCTCTTCAGTATCACATATATGGTTTTCATATATATTTTTTTATTATCATAACCACATAAATTGATTTTCAGTTGTATTCACAAATTTTGTTTTCAATCGTAACCACACATTTTGTTGTAATCATATGATGTTTTGTTTGTTTAAAATATCATATTTTGTATCACATTGTAACCAGATATGTTGTTTTATAGTCATGAAAACATTTGATGTTTTTGTTAGCATATGTATTTTAACCAGGATATACAGCGTATTCATGTTATAAATCGTAGGCACATGAATCGTCACCACATGCATCAAAACCTAATTATGTATCATTTTCATGTTATGAATCATAACCATATGCATTGTTACTTGTTTATACATTTTAATGCCATAATGAATTAAACCATGTTTTGTATCATAACTGGAATATTAATAGTATCCATGATAGGCATTTTATCGATGATCAGAATCATAAACATGTCATGTATCACAATCAAGATATGTACTGCAATCATGATATACATCGTAACCAAGTTATTCATCATACTAATTTAATGCATTATACTCTTGCCTAACTAAAATAAAACTTACACATTTGTCATTATACATAATCTTAATCTATTTTTCATAATTATGTACTTATTGTTTTC
Source organism: Viscum album (assembly GCA_963277665.1). Lineage (NCBI taxonomy): Eukaryota > Viridiplantae > Streptophyta > Magnoliopsida > Santalales > Viscaceae > Viscum > Viscum album. The sequence goes on along the minus strand of OY728158.1, from coordinate 1,375,341,165 downwards.
TAACAATAATGACGTGTCAAAATTATGTCTTGTATTCTGTTGGTATTGACAATTGTAATTCTAGGTGTCCAAGTACCTCTGAATTTCCTAAAAAAATAAGACCATTATGAGAAATATGATAATTAGAACATAAATCCTATAAATAAGAGGTCATTCAAACTAGAGTAAACAAAATTGGCATCTTTCATGTTCTAGTTAATGATTGTTCGACATCTCTCTTGCATTGTGTGAATGCCTTAAATATTTATGATGTGAATGAATCGTTTAATCATCTTGTATATCTATACATACATTTTTCTAATTTGTGTGACTAATGATTTTGATAATGATCGAGGGATTATGGGAATAGGTAGATAATTATAAAAATCATCGTATCAAGGACCTTCATGTGTTTGAATTACAAAGGTACAAATTAACATCTTAATCGAGGACCATAGGGGATATGAAGATAGATGTACCAATCATTATATCAAGTTCCTACCCATGTGTTGGATGTATAGGCCTTTTATCCTTGGTGAAAGTATACCCTACTCTTTCTAATAAAATTATTATAATATCTTTTCACTTCTAAAAATATTTTTATCATAAATGGAATCATTTTGTTTCTTCTTTCTATTCATAATCTTTTCTATTGTAATTGTTTCCATTGTGATTCATTCATTACATTTTTTAATAAGATATTTTAGACATTGTATGGTATAATCATTTATATTTATGTTACTGTGATCATTGAATTCTATTCAAATAAATTAGTTTTTAATTACTTGTGGTATTACATCTTGTCATATCCATCAGATCAAAGAACCACATGATCATTTGTATTTTGTGTGAATTGTATTATTATATGTTCTCTTAAAAATTGTTATCTCATTATATTTTTAATTTTTTTTATTAATCATATAATTAACCCCCCCACCCCCCTCTTGTGTTGTGCTATCTCATTTATATTTACTTATGCATGTTGATCAAACAATTGGTATCAAAGGAGCTTTCCAGTACTTTTTTACAATAATTATTTATTTATGTAAGGACAGTTTATTTCTTTTACAAATAATTTGTTCATATTTACATTCTACACTAACATGTGGAGTGGAAAAGTAATCTTTTATAATATGTAATTAATTAATATTGGATCAATAGATAATATGAACTCAAATAGACCACATATATTTAATGGAAATGATTATGTGTGCTATAGGGATTGAATGCTGACTTTTTTATATTAATATTGGAGTTGAAATTTTTTTAATGCTCACTGGAGATTACAAAATTATAGAAAATGAATTAATAACATTCACCAACAAATATAATCAAGAATATCAATTAAATTACAATGTACATAATACATTAATATATTCTATGAATAGGAATATATATAGTCATATATCATCATGTGAAGATCCAATTGTATATGGGTGAAATTGGAATTCACAAATTTTACTTTGTAAAATATTATAGAAACTAAAAGATACATGCTCCAAGATAAATATCAAGGTTTTTGTTTTTACTTATGGAGAACCTGTATGCATGATTCAACTTAGATTTATGAAAATCATATATAGTTATCAATAAATGGTAGAAAATGTCTTAATAATGAATTGCATGTGGACCAGATTATCGATATAATGCAATACGAGTCATAATAATATAGAATAGATGTCTATGAAAATAGTAAATCTACTCAAATTACTCTAGATGAATTATTTTGTACTCAATTAAAGCATGAGACAAGAATCAAAAGGGATGCATATTTTAATAAGAAGAAAAATGGTAATGGAAGATTACATTTTACTAATACATCTAAATCCAATAGTCTAGATATGGTAACCTGATCAAAAGCTAAGGAACATATTATTATATCAGAATCCAGTGAATGTGATCATTCGAAAAATGAATTATGGAATATAAATTGAATAATAAAGAAAATTGTTACAAAGAATGAATTTCAGTATAGATTTAAAATGAGAAATATAAAATATAATAAAGACACAGAAGAAACTTGTTATGAATGTAAAAGAGCATGTCATATTTTACAATATTTTCTATTGTGTAAATGGAATGAAATTATGGAGATACATTCTCAATGTAACAAGATTATGTAGTAAATGATTAAGACTAATAATTTTTTTAAAGAAAATTATACTTAGATTGAAACTAGTGGTGATTCCTCAGAATAATCATAATTATATGATTACTTTGGTCCGATGAATATAGAACTCATATGCTTACTACCTACTGAAAATAATTATCTCGTGTCTAATGTATACAATGCATAAAATCATAAAAATGTATCTATAAATTCCAATTAAACAGATGAGAAACATTCATACCCTTTTGATGGAGAATCTTCCTCAAAAAATAACAATTTACCATCTTTTGAAGTAGTATATATATTTTCCCTACTACTAGAGAATGAAAATTCCAATCTCATGAAAAATATTAATAAGATAAGTTGTTGAATAACTATTCTTATAAAATTGGATTCAATTCATTCAAAATATCATTATAATAAAACTCATTATTTTGAAAATATTGAAAAAAACATTATGGAAGGAAATTTTGAGAAGTAAAAAACTATCAATGGACATTGAACAACTAATTTTTAGGATATTTTATTTTTAGACATAAAAAAATTCCCAAAAAAATTCCTATGACAATGAAAATTTAGTCATTTGACTAAAATATGAAATTTTTAATCTTAAGATTCATTTATCAAATATCACATCTGAAAGAATGAATTTGATAAAATGTATTCACAACATCATCGTCTTGGGAATAGTTTTGTATTTGGTTATACTCATTAAAAACTGATTTTTGTAAAAATTATTTTGTTCCCCTAAGTGATCCTTTTTACACCAAATGTCAATGTGGTGGACATTGGGAGAAACATTTTTCAATTAATAAAACTCTATATTTATGATTTGATACAGCTCACATTGAAAATCAAAAGTGGATTGTTAAAATTATTTTATCTAATATTTCTATTTCCATACAACATTTGGTTCCGAAAAAGATATTGTTTCATTTTTAGGAAAAAAAAGGTGTACCATCAACAATTTTATTTCATAAATGGATAGTGGCTTTTCTCTACATATGACAGGGAACAAATATTTATTTGTAATGATTATTGAATTGAAAAGTGGAAAAGTGACCATTGGAGATAATTCTGTGGGAAATATCATTAGTATATGTAGTATTCTTCTTTTATGAATGTTCTTATTTCATATGTTTTTTGTTAAAGTTCTTAATCACACCCATATATGCATAAGTCAATTATGTGATGAAGTTTAATTTTAGAATTTATGGAATGATAAATAATTATTCCACAATTCCCTGGATGAATTCATTATTTCTTCCAATATGAATGAGAATTATTATGTTTATAACATATAAGAAAATTATTTCTAAAACATACCTTGAATAAGTGAATAGAAGACCAATCAGGGTTATGGAATATAAGGATAAGACATTGTAACCTTAGGATCCATTGTAAACTCTCAATGAAAAGACACTTTAAGGTTATACCAGATCAGATAATGATTTCTCAATAATATGTGGTCTTTTTCAATATGGAAATCAACATAAAACAAGCCTTAAATTAATTAATGAAATTTCAACTTTTAATGAATTATAATAAATCCACATGGATATTTTTGATCCTACATAAACAGAAATTATAGGATTAAAATATAATGTATTTGTTTTAGTTGATGACAACACCACAATTACACTGGTCAATTTTCTAACAATTAAATATGAATCCTTTTTATATTTCAAAACATTTAGATCCCATGTTAAAAATGAGAAAAATATACCACTTCTAATTATTCGAAGTGATCTTGATGGAGAATTGGAATATTCATATATTGAAACATTTTGATATAACAATTGTATTACATAGAACCTTTTAGCTCAATAACACCGAAAAATAATTATTTTGTTTAAAGAATAAATGGTATTCTTCACGAAATGGTCAGAACCATGTTGAGTTATTTCTCAATTTAAAAGAATTTCTAGGATAAAGTTGGAGGTACTGCATGTTATTCTATAAATATAGTTTTAACTAGACCAATTTTTAATAATAAAAAAAATTGAATTGTGGAATGTCTGAAAACATAATGTTTTGTTCTTCAGATTATTTGGGTGAAAATTATTCATATTAAATAGTAAAGATAATATAAATAAATTATCTCCCATATCCGATGAAGCAATCTTTCTTAGTTATTCCACTACTTCTAAGGAATATAGGGTTTTTAACAATAACTCATGTGCTATTGAGGAAATAGTACAAATTAAATTTGTTGAAAATGATCCTTTTTTGAAAGAGACCCTACCAGTACCAATAGATGTGTTTTCAAAAAAACATTATTATACATTGATTGAAAACTATTTTTTAGAGTTGAATACTCAAGAAAACGTTCCTTATAAATTTACCCTAGAAAACATTCTGCAATATGTTAATGAACAAGTTTTACAAAACCAAAATCAATTTTTTTCAGGAATCATCCTATTGATAGGATCATTAGTGATTATAGGCACCAAAATCATCCAAAGGTCTAAGACAAGCATTATTTGGAAAAAATAATGCATATTTCGATTCAGTGAACCATCCCAAGATAGATCAAAATGAATCATGTAAAATCCAAGTGGTTGAGCATACAACCACTCAACGTTGCACAAACATCTTGGACCAGTGGGTAATTTAGCACTGTGGCACTGAAATGTACCTTGCAGTTGACTGAAAGGTATGGTTTTTCATGTAGGCTGAATTCTGTGCCTCCTGCAACCATTGATCGCCTATAAATAGAAGCACACCCCCTATCTTATAGAACCTGATGAATTTAATCCATCCCCTTATGCATGTAATACATCCATTAAATGGGAAAAATATGGAATTTTGGTACATGATGTTCTATGGCATGTCTCCCAAGGGTCCAACTTTAGGCGGGACCACTAGTTATTTACCGTCACCTAGTTCCTTTATTTTTAAGATAGTCATGCACAAATCTCTTCCAATTGCACGCAACATCATTTAACCATGCAACCCGGGCATATTAAGTGCACACATCGCCTATTGCACACAATAATTTTCATTTGCGCACATATTGCATGAAAAAAACCATCCTATTATGCACAATCTTCCCCACTTTTGTGTGACCATAATAATGTATTAAATGTCACTTCCCCAGAGACCATCATTGGGTTCTTCCTCTGCACAACACACCTATCCTCTGGACCCTTTCCTGAATGACCATCCAATGCTTCTTCTCATATACATGATACAAACCATTTCTTCGTTTTATAACCATGATACAGTGAGCTCCTAAATTGATCACTCCATAACACCAGCTCACCATGGGATTTCTGGTGCCTTACCTTCACCATGGGTAAAAAGCTACCGGTCACGTATGACCTAGGTGTGAAGAGTGAACCTGCCACATCTGAGTTGTAGGACAATAAGATGCCAAGAATCATCATCTTTACACAGGGTGCCCCGTCTTAAAAATTTTCCAGACCCACTGCTCTCTACATGAGTGAAATCATCTTCACATTGAATGATATCAATTTTTATAAAGTGTACTGTTTCTAAGGGGAAGGGAAACTATCTTGGTGTAATCCCCTATACTTTCATGTGGGAGGTTTCATCTTTTACTCTCCAATCTTCATTGGTGCACAACGACTAGAGGAGATATGGTCACAATGACCTTCGTTACACCATCCCTCTACATCAGGGATTTATCACCATTGAGACTCCATACTAGAGTAAGTCCCATCCTCCATCTACCTGTGTCACTAACCATGCATAATCCCCACTACATTCCTCGACGATGCACCATTCTCAACGCAATATTCAGATCTATTGATACCTAAAGTTTCCCACATCAAGAAGGACTCACATTGGGTTGGAGTAAGCATCAACCATGATATCATTTATGGGATGCTAACCATGTGCAATCCCCATGCATCCCACTTTAGAACTATGTGTAAATTGATCTATACCTAAAACATAATGTGTCTAGAAATCCTCTATGAGGTTCAATCCGCGTCATCCATCATCACCCATCGTTCCCCAACACTTCACGTCGGTTCAACCTCATCTCACATGATGTTAAACTATATTCCCCTTTAGAACTACTTGAGTTTTTATCCCTTCTAGGTTTGTAGGATTCCCTTTTCAGGTTCAATATCCACCACTGGTAAACTCTAGTGATCCATCATACGGATGCACCCCCCGGAGGTGGCATCATCCATTTTGGGACACATCTCCAGAATCTGCCTCCCTGAGGTTTTTTGATCCATCCACTGAGGTTTTTGTCCAATGTGCACACCCCGATATAATACCCCATTATCGTACTACATTGAGTTTGATCATTTCCATTATCGAGGAATCTACCTAAGAAGCCTTCTTGAAGTTAAATCACATCATTCATGTCCAATCCTTGTCTCTCCCTCGATCAATTGTGTTTCAGAAATATCATGCCCTAAACCATTGATTCTATTTCTATATGGTCCCAACCTGGCATCTAATCTCACGATCTACCTCTTTAGTTGACTCATCACCCCATTCCATAACTACGTGGACTTTGATGCCCTTCCTCGGGGATACGTAGGAGACCTCATTGTGGTTTATCCCCATCACCATCACCAACATGATAGATTCAACCCAATATCATCCTCAAAACATCTTACATTCCCATACACATCATTTCTGATCCCAGTATCATTTGGGAACTTATCCATCCGTAATCCCAAACACATCTCTTAGTTTTTTTACTATGTGAAAACCCTAACTAATTACCCCTTCGAACTAAGTTGGTTTAGATCCATGTTGTCCATACATGATACATAGGAAGCCTCCCAGAGGTATAATCCCAGCCAATGACAAACAAAGTAGCCCCATTTATAAGTATCCAAGAATCCTTAGATCTGTCTTCATTATAGGTTTTGATCCACTAATCTAGTAAATTCCGGTTGTGCATCCTCTAGGGGATGAACCCATCTGAACCAATACCATAAATGTTTTGATCAGTTTGATTCATCTCTGATAGACGTTAAACTCACAGCATAGCCTATGTTAAACATGGGGATCTGACGAAAACCCTAGAGTCATGCCTGTGGAATATAATTACCCATGCATGTTGTGTGATTCCTCAAGCTTCCTTTCCCTAGAGAAGCCCTATCATAAGGGTAAGAAATTTAGATGCACTAGTGTTTTAGTGGTCATACACTTCGGTGATACCCAACATCACTACTCTCATATCCTAAGGATGCTACACTGACTTGGACTTCCTAGGAATTTCGTAATAGACGTCGTTTAATTAACCTCTATATAAAATGATATGGCACTGATAAGGGATTCATGAACAACATCGTAAATCTTTAAGGGAGACCCTGAATAGGCAACGTAACTAAAGGAGGAATCCATAGGAGGAGTGACTGACATGCCATTATCTTGTTATAATCAAGGAGAAAATATCCATGAATAAGAGATGAATTTCAAATACCTCTGAAAAGAAGGAATGAGGGGTAAAATTTGACTGTCTTCAAGAATCAATACACTATAGGAAGCGTGCTCTGGAGAAAAGATCATAAATAGAAATGGTGAACATGACATTAATTCCTCTCATCAACATGGGAATTAGTATTGATCGAGGATTCAGTAAATAAGTTCATCACTAGATCCAGTTATCTGGTGCCAAGACCCTCCACGAATATTGTGTTCCTAGCATGAAACTCACAAATAATATAGGATGTTAATCATTGGGAATCAGGGTCTGTGACATTGTCAGCATGGAAATTTCTATCCAGCATTGGGAGTCTGAATGGAACAAGAGCACCAGACAATGTTTTCATACACTCTATACTAATTGGTGTATCTCCTTACATTTTAGGATGCAATCTACAGTTATAAGGAATTTATTAACACCCTCCCACTGATTCAGGGTGAATAATACCCTCAGGGATTATTCAGAGGAGGGAGATTAGTACCCTTTTCAAAGATATGAATAGGAGGGGTTCATCCATACAAGAGAAATGTACCATCATGACCTGGAGGCCTTGGTGCCCCGCCGACGCATCCACCTCCAAGGCCCGTAAAAGGATCCAATCATTCCCAGATCAATTTCCCATAGCTTCGAGACCCTCTCCCTAGAGTGCTCTAATGAATCCCTTTATTACGATGATGAAGTATGGGTGGTCTAAGGCCTTTCGACTATGACTCCAATGAAGAGATTTCCAAAAAGGGAACCCATGCAGTAGGATACACTTTTCCACCTAGTCAACCAGATTGAAGAGCTATTAGCCTACGCCCCTGCACAACCAGTCCTTGTTCGGCTATCCCGATGTCAGCATCGTGTGCATGTTCAGAACTATGCCCATTCATGGGAACCATATTCCATAGCTTCAATGGCCCGATCCAGTACTAGAATGAAAAATTAACCACTTTTCACTGTATATTAGGGGAACCTACTTATTATAGAGTAGGAGTATATTCCAAATTGGCCAGTACTGAGGCACCAGTCACCTCATGAACAGAACGGATTGGCTCTCACTATTATCAGGGAAAGTGGTAGTTGTCACGTCACAACCCATTATAGTTACATTTGGTATAGAGGTCATCCTCATAAAATCATAAGTCATATCAATGTTCATCATCACTCTCACATATAACATAGAGGCCCTCCCCATTGAACAATTATTAGCTCATGTAGTGGTCCTCTACAAAATTTTGACACTCGACATGAGGTTACTCCCCATTACTCCAACCACGAGAATGGTAGTTATCCTCACATACATGGATTATGATGAGAGGGTCTCCCTCAAACAACTATTAAACATCATGGAGGTCATCCCCATGTACTTATTGATACCAGCAGCCTTCCTTCCCAAGAATGTAATCACAAAATATTAGGCCATCCCTACTTTATTGAATTATTATGTCCTTCCCCGGTCTAACATGACTTTTCTGAAGGTCCCTCACATACCACTAATACTAGGGCCAATCAGTGTAAAGGACCTCCTCATACCCCATACAATTTCCCGAATTTCCCTCCTTGTGTCTCATTCAATATTTTCCAAGGACTTACAAGAACCCTCGTTCTCCCAAGAATGAGTCCACCCCGCTCCCACATAAAATCATGTGGAGGTCCTCCCATTGTTTAAAACATACCCTTCCCTGATGAACCACCCCATGGAATAAGGTAGGTTCATCACCACCAGCGGAAGAATGATGATAAGCCTCATATCATAATCTATCTTATCATCATCTTATATTATGAACCAGAATATGATTCGAGGATGGAACCCTCACCCTACTCTACTTTTTTATAGACTAGGGCAAGGACCTGGTGTATTGACTTCATCCTCCAAGAAAATTCAGTACATTGCATCCATGAAAAATCTATAGGTCATCTATGGGGAAGAATATTGGACCCCTATCAGGGATATAACAATGAAAACATCTCTGTCATCACATGAATCATACTCTACATCAACACGAGATCCAGGTGAATTATTCTGGGGACCTCTATACCCAGATCACATATCAAATCCATCAAAAACAATTTTTTTCCTAGAAAAGGAAACAATCATAAGACCATTCTATAGGGAATTTTTGGACAAATCAATTTGGTCCCTGGGAGATAGTTTGATATGCGTCATTTTGTCTACCAGTGCACTATATTCACCACTAACCTTCTTTCCGCCATGATGGTCCATGTTTGTGTCTTTTTTCGGTACATCAAACACCTCTAGTTGATGAATGTAGAATTAATTGGCTAGATCCATATTTGAAGACAAGATGTCTCTGAGACATCCTCACTGCAGATAAAATCCCCTTGATGTTCTGGCCTACAGAATTGGAAAATATCAATACCCCAACATCCCTTACCCGGTACAAGATCATGTGCTTCTGTCAAACCCTCGATATGATGCACTATTGTATCTATATTCAATGGATTTCTTATTCAAATTTTCAGAAACACTACGATGATATTGAGTGCCTCATTGTTGTGTTAACATAACTTCAAACTACTCAACACCCTTTATCACCTTGAAATTATCAAGATCTCCATCAGCAATGAGTTCAAAGATTTATTGTGCTCTACAGATTTATCAGGAAGGAATCCAAATAAATCCAGATTCATCGCATGGGGAAATATTTAACCATTAATTCTATCCCAATCATGTGACAACCTACTATATAAGGTGTCATCAAGGATATGACTCCAGACATCATTATGGTAAACATGGTTGTCAGTGATATATTTATAGAAGGGGGCTTGACATCAAATTTTAAAGAAGATGAGTAGAATAATGGGAGCGAGCAAAGCTTGAAAGACCCTGGAGGCATCCATAACCCCCAAAATGACATATAATATATCTCTTTACACTTATCGAGTCATTGTCTCTTGCATAGGAACCTGGTAATGGGGAAAAACAAGTTGAGTTCATCAAAACATCTGACCTGTCTGGCTTAGTGACAATGACAGAATAAGTCTCAAAAAGGATACATTACCTCAGAAACTTGTGGAGCATAAAAATATGGTTGATTAGCTCTTTTCTGAATGAGCCATGGAATGATAACCAGATTATGGTGACCCTTGACTGGGATAATAGGGGAAATCACATCTTCAACTGGTGAGCTACCTCTTGTCAACATCAATAAACTCTTCCATCTAGATTGGGTAGAGGTCAGTTTGTATGGAAAGTGACCGTAATATGTTTTTCCTAATTCACCATAGTTGCACAATAAATTTCTCGGGGACCAAGCCTTGTAGGTTGTTCCCTTGTTCGCTCCGCAGGCTTTTCCCCCAGTGGCTCCTCAGGACATTCCACCAGTAGCTCCACAAGCTGTAGGGCCCGCCTAGCATGTTGAAAAACCATCCAATGCAGTGGCACTCATGGACCCTCTTTCTTTATAGGAATCCCCACTAGAATGGTCTAATGACCAACCTCATTGCTCTCCTCATGGTTATTGGAACCTGATAAGTTGTGATCCCACCTGATGGTAATCTGTATTCGTCATGTGTGGATGACATGTTAGCACCCCAAGGTTTCTAAAATCTATATTTTTTCCATGCCAATTGGACTGGAGACCCATGGAACTACCTTATTCAATTCATCTCGGAGTGCAGTACCATGCTGGGAACTCCATCACTGTAGAAAGCCTCCAAAAATTGGTGCTTCGTACGTACACTAGAAGGGGACACATTCATTTAGTACAACCAGTTACTCATTAGGTCTATAACTAGTTTATAGGATCTCCATAGAAAATTTCTCTAGGAGTTCAGTTCCACCAGTTGGAAGACGAGTATTGTGTACCTCTTTAAGTTCAAGCAAAGGCCAGATTAATGGGTTATAGACACCATTCCTAGTTGGAAGGGTCTAACAGACTCTCTTGATATGCCGCTAACTCAAGAATAGCTATTGATGATGTGTGTAGGGAATGGGATGACTAATCTGGTTCATTCACTCATCAAATAGAATTACTTGGGTGTGTTACAAAAGTTTATTGAAAATTCACAACATCAAGAATAATTCTTGCTTCAATAAAACAATAAACTTCCATTCCCTCCTACATCCCCAACATTAAGAGACACTGTTGTGGAATAGAGGGAAGCTCCCAGGATGTTGAACAACCCCCAAATCCTTTTCTAGGACCACTGCCTCAAGATCATGCTCTGGTTCAACCTATTTCCCATAATCACCCTCCACATAATCAAAAGGAACCATAACATATTGCACCACCTATGCCTCAGCGAGACAATTAGGATCACCTAAACATCAGGCTCTACCTCCTCAATTGGATCAAGCTCTGAGAACCCCCTTTCAAGATAGAACATACCCCATCTACACATTCAATAAGGCTCACATTCCATGATACTTCTGATGGTCCATAGGTCTTGGAATCCTACAGTTTCCCGACTGAAGGATACCCGATTAGGCAGATATTGTAGATCTCCCCAACTATTTCCCTTGTCACTAGTTCTCTTGAAAACTCCTAATTCAATGTTATGTGTTCAATGATTGGTTGTAGAACTAAGTCGATTATAGCATAGTTAGAATATGTACAACCCCGACTCAAGTGGTGTGCATCTCTCTAATGCATAACATCCACATCGAGGGTGGGTGGAATCATGTTTCTAGAAATGTGTCACTAAATGATGATGATAGAATGGCTCACAGAGCAGTCACACATGTCCATGGTATTATCTGTGCATTGTGGAATCTTCCTGATCAGGATGAGGCCATTATGTCACCACCAGCTACTACTTATGCGTCAACACGTCATGATTCTTCATCCACATAAGGTAAGAATTGACGATGTGATAGAAATTAATGTTCCACACTAATGCCGTCATCTTCCAATACTCTCAGTGATTTCATGCCCCTAGAAAAGGGAATTTCCCCCATTATCCTCTTAGTAGTGGAGTATTCATCATGTGATGATCAAGGGTATGCTTAGGTAAACATCATCGAGCTTGTAAATCCTTATATGGTTCCCAATGACTAAGCACACAAAAAAATGTCCTCTTAATACCCTGAGTTGATGCCTATAATGATAGAATCATTTATATGTGAATCGTATAAACACATTGTCCATCACATCCAGCTAATCCATTCATGAAACCAACACGAGACAACATTCCCATCATAGAGATCACCACAAACAACCCTCTAATCTCATCTTGTTAGATTCCACTCCATCTTCGTATGTATTTCATGATCAAGCAGAGCTTCAGTGACCAAGTTATTATCTATCCGGATCAGCTAAGGCTTGAACATTGTCATTTGTAACTTTTTCCACAACTGCATTTCATTTCCCAACTAGTGTGATTTGGGATACTTCTAGTACCATCTAGAACATGCCCGTGAAGCCTACAACAGTTCCCATCATAACTCCAATCATAGAAAAAAATCCTAGCGGAAGAAACATGCATCTAGAATGAATTTTTGATGGGATCAAGCACCTTCCCAACATTCATACAAGGATCTAAATTATTTAGTCCCTTCTCCTCTCAAAGTAAATGTGTGAATCACTAGCGGTGGATTTGAGATGCCCACTCCAGTTTCAAAAAGATGTGGTTGCAGCCGAATACATTCATGCTGAGGCATCCAAACATGTACGATGATAAATCATTGTCTCATTTTCATGAGAGGATGAGGGTTATCTAATCCATTGTAATATCTTACCATTGTATATTAAAGACAGATTTAATTGTGTTGAAGTCCATCATTGTCTCGTAGACACCAGTTCTAGGATCAATCTCATCCCGACCTGGACTCTTTATGATCTAGAAAATTACAATGAATAATTGGGTCCATCATACCATAAATTCAAATGGTATGACATGAAATAACTCTAAAAGGTATCCTTTTTCATTGGGTAATTCCTTTTAGTATTAAAAATTAAGGTGCCACATATCAACATGCCATGCACTGTATATTTATTCCAATCCTCAAGACATTGGTGCAATAATATCTGGAAATTTTTTTGGTCAAATACCATCAATTTCATGACCATATTGTGGATCATGAGAAAGTGTTTGGATTCATCTAATCCCTCCATCTGAATATGAACCCATTAATGTGTGCCTTTGGGGTTACCTATGGAATGTTTCCTAGCTTTGTTGTAAGATACAGAGGATTTGAGGTTTACCTGGAGAAGAAAAAGTCCATCAATAATATGTCCTCTCTGAGAAACCTCTGAGATCTCTCAGTAATTCAAGGATACTTAGACAACCTAATCCACTTTATCACAAAATTGGTCAAAAAGGGTTATACCGTTTCTTAGCTCTTGAAGAATGGAACTATCTTTCAGTTGGACAAGGAATGTTAGACCACCTTCAATGAAATCAAGATGTACCAACTCTAGCATCCAGTTTGGTCGCCATCCATCACTGAGATGTAATTGATTAATTATGTGACCGTTATGGAATGTTCCCTCAGTGCACTTCTCACCCAGATGAATAACGATGGGACTGAGAATAGTTTATACGATCTCAGCTGCATTCTCCATCGATTCAGATTCCAGATATTCCACTATGAGGAAGAGTTATCTTGCACTAGTATTTGTGGTACATAATCTATGATAGTCCTTGAAGCACAATGAGATATAGCAAGTGTCCCTTGTGGATATGTTGATGTATATCCTAAATCTCTCCATGTTGATAGGCTGCCTAGATAGCCGGGCAGTCATCCTTCAATAGATTGATATTTGGATTGTTCCTTAGATGAATACCATGGGTAAGGAACTGGATGAATTTATTTAAACCCCAAAAACTCTATTAGAGAAGTAAAGAGATTTAGGCTTCCTAGAAGAAGGAATCAGTTCAGTCAATCATGCCATACCGTGTTGCCAAATGGGTTTCGACGATTCCTCCCAGATCCCGACTAGAAGAGGATCAATGATCGAGGCTCAATATGGTAGCCTTGTGGATCTTCATTACTAATTTATCACAAACTATCGTTCCCTGTTAAGTAATATTGTCAGAAGGTTTTAGTAATAACTAGACAGGGTATCAGGCCCTCATCATTGGCCTCGATCTGGCTCTTTAGATTGATGTTCCCCACCTACTCGAGAATGGGGACTCAGAGTTGTTCATCATGCAAATCAACAGTAACTACATTGTTATGAATCACGAACTCCAACCTGTTGGATTTGGTGGCCAAGAACAAATTACATTGTACTTTATTCATTAATAAATACATTACCACGTGTTGATTTTTATTCAATGTAACAATGCATGTGATAATGTCTTATGGACAACTGTTGCATTAATGGGTCATATTTGATCCCTACTATGATGAGAACAAGGAAGTGACATAACACTAATATTGAATATATTTTCTATGGTTGAATGATGTTATTTGAGGGACACAAATAATATAGGCCATTAGGGGTGATGACTCATAAAATGTTGAGGAACATTCTCATGGTGTGTGCCCATGGTAATATCTAGGAAGATATTATGAGAATGATACCCGCCAGTAGGAAATACACATTTCATAGTTTCATTGGATGTTTCTATCATCAGACGTGTGTATTGGTCCTTACAAATTAAGAATATTATTAGTGGCTATTAAAACACATGCACATAGATGTATTGACAAAAACTATGACGACACACTATTCGTAGAAAGGTAGGATATGTTGGGTGAGAAATGAGTAATACTGCATTAATAGATAAAACAAGAAAGGATTTGTCTCTTTTGTTACACAAAGGAAGTATATATATCAGGACCTTTAATGGAATTGATATAGTCTAAGTAAATCAATGGCCATGGTAAGGAATGGGCATGATCAATTCGCGAATGTCAAAGAAAGAATACTCGAACACATGGGTTGATAGCACTAGCATGCAACCAGCTTGATTAGAGATATCAAGACGAAGGTAATATATTACACAGTAACTGTTCATATGATGTGACACATCCTTGCGGCATTAACTTATTTCTCTATTGGTGACTTGGCGTGTTGCAGGACGATATCCTTGGACTTTAGGCAGGTTCCACCAAATTCCACTAAGTAATAGGCCTAGAGGGTCACACAATAATTGTGTCCATGTATCTCATTTAAATATTAATTTAGCAAGTTAAATAAATATTATTCTCAACTTTGGTTTAATAATTATTTAAGGATTTATGATTGAAATATTTTCGACACTAGTTATTGGAGAGAATATATTGTGGATGAAATAATATATATATATTAACATGTAATGCAGTTACATTTATTTATGAAATAAATATCCATTACTCAAGGACTAATAAATGTGGTGGATATATAACGAAAAATGAAAAATAAAAGTACAATACATGTATATTAAATATACAAGCTGTGTAGTTTTATGGGAAACAAGTACATGTCGTGTATTAATGATTACATGGCATGTAGTTTTCTCAGTCCAGATTTTGAGGATATAATATTGTTTTACGAAATGATATTTATTATAATCAATGTGGGCACATGTCAATGAATTAATAATTCTACATGGTGGTTTTCAATAATAGTTAATGAAATAAATAAAATGTGTAATTCATTTATTTATTGTCATAATGCTATAAACTCAATCCTGATAAAAATATATTCACAACGCCAAAACATTTCCATATAAAATCATTGTGCACAAAAATTCTGGAGAATTCTTTCAAGGCTGAAAGAATTACTTCCTCCAAGAACTCTCTCAAGATCGAGAGAGATCGACCTCCACCGGATAAAGGCGATCGATGGCGGACAATGAAAGGAAAGGTTATTCCATGCTAGCACCCGGAGTTTCCGGCTGCGAAATCCCGAGATATGTGGAGCATGTGTGGAACACCACTAGAGGAATCCTACAATTTAATTGTATGATGACATGACAGATCAAAATGTATCATAACCGAAGACATCAATGAAGAAAGAATTCCACCATGGTAATTCTTGTGAATTAATTAAATTAATTATATCCAACATATTATGATCCTATCTCTATGGTTCAGGAACTTCCCCATTTGTTTTTAGTTCATTGTTCTATTTCTAAGATCAGGCATTTTATATCATGATGGATCTCGTTTTGAACGTTTTTAATGCTAAAATCAACATAGGGAAAACCCACCAAGGCGCTTCCGCTGCGCCCAGAACCTATAAGTGGTATCAGATCGATCATATCGTTGATTATAATTATTAATTTTTTGGTGGTGATTTACACATTTATTAATTTAGTTGTTTAAATTCATGTTAATAGTTATTTAAATATGAATCTTGAGATCTGTTCCTCCTCTATCTTTTCTCGTTCACCATACAGAAACAACAATTTATTTTAATTTTTGATTAAAATAAAATAGAGGATATCATCCAGAGGAGCCAAATGTTCCTAGACATTCAATACAAGAATACAAGACGTGTATTCTGATGTACATGTTGTGTAGTCTAGGTTTAGGCATCGGACTAGTCCTCCAATTCAGGTAGTGTATTTATCATATATAAGTCATTTATGACACCATGTGTTGACCAAGAAATTATGGAACACGGTTTCCGAATTACATACCGTGTGTTCCACTAAACACGACATGTAATCCCTTTGGGTCAGGATTAGACCGTGTACCCCGTACATGGCTTGACTAGCTAAAAACTGTATAGCGCATATACTAGACGGCGTGTTTCCAACTGAACATTTCATGTACTCTAAAAATTTCCAAAGTACATAAACACGCCATATCCCTTGGCGTCTACATTGGATGGACGGTGAAAAAAAATACGCCGCGTGTTGTCGGAACAACATGTCGTGTACTCACCCAAATTACACAGATTTAATAAATTCTTTGTTATATTATACAATCCCTTGAGACGTGTACCATGGTGAATGTGTAAAGATAAGGAACAACACCTGATAGGTGTTTTATATATATGTGTTTAATTTAACATCTATGTAATGAATGGGAATTCACTGGGTTTCCTGAGAGTTACAAGTTACATACAAGGATAATTTTAAATGAATTTATTTGTTTAATGTTATGAATTATAAGAATCACAAGGAAGTTCAAAAAAGGGTTTAAGATAAAAGAATCGATTAATTAAAGATAATTAATGGATTCGAGCGTCATTAATATTAAACATTAATGATTAATGAATTTAATGCTAGTATTATTTATGAGTAAATATCATTACATTTATGGATGATCATGAGGTAGAAAAAGACCTTTGTATGTGAACTATTTCATTAATTTATTTAAATTAAATTTTTTGGCATGCAAGCATTCTCCTCATTAATATGGATGGCATGCATGCCCAATGATTATTTTATATAAAACCCCCTTTTAACCCTCACCTGCATGTGAGATAAATGAATAGGTAATGGATGGAGCTCTCGAGATAGTGGAGGTAGCTCAAGTCAGGAGCCAGGGAAAAACCAATCCAAGGATATACGAAGGTGGACATGTGGAAAACTGTAAACATGAACTTGAAAGGTTCGACGTGTTTCTCCCCTAAGTCTTTGGTTATTTTATCAACTGCTAGATAAAATATCCAATATAACAAGCTCATTATCATTACATTTATTCTATTTCAATCAGTTGCATTGTTTATTTATTATTTGTTTGTTGACACGATCACACAATTAATGAATTAATCAAGAATGCAAGATGAAACTATGATAAAGATCGGCTTATGAGTAAATATTATCTTAAACATGGTTAATCACATAAATATATCCCACTTCATATTAAAAATCATGTAATCAATGATAATAAAATGGTAATTTATGTATAAGGATAAAATCCCTCAATGAAATATTCCGTCGGAATAATCTTCTATAATCATGGTTAGAATCAAACAATATTCCAAAGTGCATGAGCATCCCTAGTTGGAGTGCTTTCAATTATCAGGGAATTATAAATCAAGGTTTTGGGTTGACTTGACATGGTTCACATCAAGGGTTGACTGCCATAGTAGGACCTAGTGTGACCAAGAGGAAAAGGTTGAGGAAATCTAACAGAAAAGGATTTTAGGATTGGGTAATACACTCAGCAGATCAGGGAGCTGCGAGTTAATGTAGTTGGCATTTGAAAGACCTACCTAAAACCCTTCAATTTTCATGACCAACCCTAGTTGGGGTAATGCGAAGGGAAATATCGATCCTTTCCACTAGAATATTCAAGCAATAGAGTATTCCAATGTAAATGGCGTGGTCTATTGGATTTCGATAAAATAGTGGGAGTCTAATAAGGAAAAATTTATTGATTTGTCTAAATTTTATAATAAATTACTGAACCTTTACTCATCTTAATTTTTAGAAACGTCAAGAAAATGAATTCAAACATATCATTGTGAACCATTCTCGTGACGGTAAACCTTCTCACCTAGACCAATTTCCAAGAGTGGCAAAGGTGTTTACATGTCATCCTTCACCACAAAAAAAGTTGTATGTGATGGAAGAACCTATTCATGCTGCACCTGGAATGAGGCCCGTGATGATGAACTATCTCTCAACATGAAACACTTGGATGATGCCACATTTTTCCAGTTTTTCATGATCTTGTCCATGTCAATGAGCAATTGAAGCAACATGAAAACATGGACGCGTAAAGCATTATGTCTCACCTTAAGGATCTCTACCAAGAGAAGGTGATACAGGAGAGGTATGATATCTCCAATGATTTGTTTACAACTATGCGTGGAGAGTCTGTGCTCGCTGGGCGTCATGTAGTCAAGCTTATTGGCTACATTGAATGCCTGGAAATCTTAGGGATTAAATTCCCAGATGAGTTGCATACAGATCTCATCCAATCATCACTGCCCAAGACCTTCCCTAGCTTTATTATCAGCTACAACATGAGAAAAAATGAGAAGTGTCAATCGGAACATCTATCCTTTATTCTACAGGTAGATTTGAACATGGGGCATGGTAAACTTGCAGTCATTATGGTGAATAAGAAAACTAAGGGAAAGGCAAAGTGCCCAGAGACTTATAAATGATCTGAAGCCACCAAGATCCGTCCTTCAAAGAAGGGAAAGATCCAGAAGGAGGGTAAGGATTGGGAGGCAGTGTGTTTTTCATGTGGCATGCAAGGACACTAGAAGAGGAACTTCACATAAAAGCATGGGGATGCTAAAGGTTTGTTCCATATTGAGTGTATTAATTCTATTTCTACTCATTGGGTATTAGATACAGCTTGTGGGGCTCACATCTATATTCAAATGCAGGAACCATGTAGGTTTAGAAAGATTACCAGAGGATAGGTTGATCTTCCAGCTGCCAATGGCCCAAAGATAGATGCATTGGCTATTGGCGATTTCCACCACTCATTTCCAACTGGAATGATTTATATTTTTCATAACTGTTATTATGTTCCTTGTGTTACCTAGAACATAAGTTCTATATCTTGTTTGGATATAGATGGATTTATTTTCATGGTTGGAAATAAGGGTTGTCTTTTTTATAAGAACAACGTATGTTATGGTATAGTTCTTTTAAATAATGGTTTGAATGTATTAAATTATGAAAACCATGTGTTGAAAGCTGATAAAAAAAATACTCACATGACTCATACATCACCCAGTTGTGGAATCACTATCTCAGTCATGTAAGTGAGAAAAGTTTGACGAAGGTATGCCAAGATGGTTATTTGGACAATGCTGAGTTAAAAGTACTTGATAGAAGTCATGATTGTTTACAAGGAAAAATAACCCAGCTGCCCTTTGTTGGAAAAGGTGAAAGGGCCTCAAGGCTTCTAGGATTGGTGCACATGGATGTGTGTGGACCATTTCAAGTAGAAGCTCAAGGTGGATATTCTTACTTCATTACTTTTACTGATGATTTGAGTAGATATGGATATGTATAATTAATGAGTTATAAGTCAGAAGCCTTAGGGAAATTATAGGAATTCCATAATGAATTAGAGAATCATAATGGTAAGAAGATAAATAAACTTTGATCATATTGAGGTGGAGAATATCTGAAACAAGTTTTCATCAATCTTTTACCAGAGTATGGTATTCTATCTCAGTTCACTCCTCCTTATATACCACAATGGAGCAGTGTTAGTGAAATGAGGATCCAAAACATGTTGGACATGGTGAGGTCGATGATGAGTAATGTAGATATTCCATTATCCTTTTGAGTATATGAATTACAAACTACATCATACACATTAAATGGAGTACCAACTGAGGTTACAAATTGAATTGCATCCGTGTTATGGAATGTATGGAAACCCACTTTGTTGCACACACGTGTATGGGGATTCGAGGTTTTTGTTAATGCCTTTTCAGGAAACAAACTAGCACCATAGGGAATGAGTTGTATCTTTATAATATATCCTAAGGAAATGAAATGATATTACTTATACAACCCTTCAAACAAGAAAGTGACTATCGCTGGACAAGCCTTCTTTCTTTAGAGGGAGCACATCCTCAAGAAGGATAGTGGTAGCATGATTGTCTTTGATGATGGTGATGATATAGAAACAGAAGATTTGGTATAGAAACAAGTTCCACAAGTCCCTCTAGAAGTGGTTCCAGAAACACAAGTATTGCGTAGTAGATAATGATAGGTAAGGGAACCAGAGAGATTTGGTTTTCTTGTCACCGAGGATGGTGAATAATTATTGATGGACATTGATGAACCTATCTCCTATATGAAAGCAATATAAAGCTCAGAGGCTTCAAGATGGATAGAAGCTATGAATTATGATATGGATTCCATGTATTTGAACTAAGTCTGAGTTCTGGTCGATGAGCCAGTTGATTTAGAGATTGTTGGATGCAAATAGGTATTCAAGAGAAAACTGGACATGGATGGTCAGGTTAGAACCTGTAAAGCATAGCTAGTGGGTAAAGGATTCAGATAGAAGCAAATAATTGACTATAATGAAACCTTCTCACCAGCTTCCATGTTTAAACCCATAAGAATCATACATACCATAGAAGCTTACCATGACTATGAGATCTGGAAAATGGATTTCAAAATAGCATTCCTTAATGGGAACCTTCGAAAAGATGTCTATATGACACAACCAGTAGGGTTTGTGACAATAGGTGATGAAAAATGGTTTTTAAAGTTGTAGAAATCAATTTACGGATAAAAGAATGAATCCAGGTCATGGAACATTTGATTTGATGAAGCCATAAATGAATTTGGTTTCATTAGGAACGAATGTGAGACTTGTGTTTATAAGCAGTTTAATGGGAATGCTATTATTATCCTAGTAGTATATTTTGATGAAATATTACTTATTGGAAAAGTCATACCAATCTAACAGTCAATTAAGGAATGGTTTAACAATAGTTTCTCTATGAATGACTTGGGTGAAGCATCCTACATTCATAGGATCAATATCATTCGTGATAGATCCAAGAGGCTGCTTGGACTACGTCAGGGTATAAACATTGACCAGATACTAAAGAGATTTAGTATGGAACAATCCAAGAGGGGATTGGTTCCAATGTCACATGGCTTATATATTTCTATGAAAATGTGTCCCCAGACACAACATGAGAATTATAGAATAAGTAAGATACCATAGGCTTCGGCTATAGGATCCATCATGTTTGCCATGTTACATACCAGGCTTGATGTTTCCTATGCACTGAGCATGGTAGGCAGATATCAAGAAGATCCAGGAGAACAACACTGGACTGCTGTTAAGACTATCTTTATGTATAAGAGAAGAACGAAGGATATTATTCTCATGTATGGAGGACACGAGGAGCTTGTCATTAGATGGTATGCTGATTCTGGTTTTTAGACATATCGTAATGATCTGAAGTCGCAATATGGATATGTTTTCTATCACTATGGAGGAGCTATAAGATGGAAGAGTTCAAATCAGCCAGTTTTGGTCGATTCTACAGCGGATTCCAAATATAGAATGACTTCTGATGAATCCAAGGAAGATGTCTTGATTCAGAACATAGTCCAAGAGCATGATGTGGTGCCTAGTAGTAAAGACCCTGTAACATTTTATTGTGATTATACTGCATCAGTGGCTCTTTCAGAAGAACCGAGGTCACATCAACGGGCAAAGCACTTACTCCAGAAGTATCATCTCTTAAGGGATTTCTATCTGAGGGGTGAAGTTGCAGGGATAAGATTGTCACAGAAGAGAACGTGGTGGACCACATGACTAAAGGCCTATTTCAGTAGAAGCATGAATATCATTTGATAGCTAGAATGTTAAAGGTTTTTATAAGTTGGCTCAATTCCAATGGGGAGTCTTCTAGAATTTGTGGCCTACAATAAATTACATCATACTTTATTCATTAATAAATACATTATTACAACATGATTGTTCTTCTGCTTGACAATTCATGTGATAATGTCCTAAGGAAAACTATTTCATTAATGGTTTAAAGAGGATCCCTGCTATGATGAGAACTTGGAAGTTCCATAACACTGTTCATTAATATATGATCTATGGTCGGATGATTTTATTTGAGGGAATAAAATAATACATGCCATTAGGGGTGAGGACTCATAAAACAATGAGGAACCTTATCATGGTGTGCACCCTTGGTAATATCCAGGGGGATATTTTGAGAATGACTCCCGCCCATACGAAATCCACATTTCATAGTGTCATTGGATGTTTCTATCTACGGACGTGTGTATTGGTCCTTGACTATAACATTATTATTAATGGGTATTACATCTCATACACTTAGATGTATTGATGAAAATTGTGATGACACACTATTTACAGTGAGGTAGGATACGTTAAGTGCATCACGAGTATTATTGCATTAATAGATAATGAGATAAAGGATATGTCCATTCTGTTACATAAGAGATGTAGATATATCAGGCCCATTAATGGAATTGATATAGCCTAAGTAAATACATGGCCATGGTTAGGAATGGGCTTGTTCAATACCATAAAGTGAAAGAAAGAATAATCGAGCACATGGGTTGATGGCATTGGCATAAAACCCACATGATTATAGTTATCGAGACAAGGTGATTATATTACACGTTAAGCGTTCGTAAGAGGTGACATGTCATTGTGGCGTTAAATTTTTTCTCTATGGTTTCCTTGGTGTGTTTCTAGGTGCTAACCATGGAATATAGGCAGGCTCCACCTAATTGAACTGAGAAAGAGTCCCAAAGGGTCACACACTAAGTGTGTCCATATATTTGAGTTAAATACTAATTTAACGAGATAAATAATTATTATTCTTGACTGTGGTTTAATAATTATTTAAGAATTTTTTATCCGATTTATTTTGACACTAGTTATTCGAGAGAATATATTTTGGATGAAATAATTTCAATTTATTAGCGAGTAATGCAGTTTCATTTATTTAAGAAATAAATATCCATTACTCAATGACTAATAGATGTGGTAGAGGAAGTAATGAAAAATGGAAAATGAAAGTACATGTCATGTATATTAAATATACATGCCATATAGTTTTATGGAAAATGAGTACACTCATTGTATTAATGATTAAACGGAATTTAGCTTTTATAGTTGGGATATTGAGGATATAATATTGATTTATAAGAAATATTTATTATAATCAACGTGGGACGCATCAAGGAATTAATAATTCGACATGGGGTTTTTTAACATGAGTTAATGAAACAAAATAAAATGCATAACACATTTATTTATTATCATAACTCTATAACCTCAAACCTATTTATAAATATCCTCACAAACCCAACACTTTTCCATAGAGAATAGTTGTGCACAAAAATACTAGAGAATTATTTCAAGGTCGAAAGAACTACTTCCTCTAAGAATGATCTCAATACTGAGAGAGATCCACCACCACCGGATCAAGGAGAACATCTCATGCAAAGGTTAATTTGTGAAAGCACATGAAGATCCCTTAAATGACATCCATAGATACGTGGATCCCATTTGGATCACCGCTAGAGGAATCCTACACTTGGATTATAAGACGCAATGACAGATCACACAAGATCGTAACTGGAGACATCAACGAAGAAAGAATTACACCAAGGTAATTCTTGTGAATTAATTAAATTAATTGTAACCAACATATGATGATCTTATCTCTGTGGTTCCAGGACTCCCTCTTTTTTTAGTTCATCATTCTATTCTGAAAATCCAGCATTTTATATCATGATGGATATCGGTTTGAACATTGTTTACTACTAAAATAAATGTTCAGAAAACCCACCAACGTGCTTCTGTTATGCCCAGAACCCACACTACCCCTATTAGAACGCACCCATCTACTGATGGACCATTTATCCACTCCAATATCAGTCACTCATGCTCCCTGGTCCCTAAAAAAATAGCTGATGCCATGTCTAGTCTCGCCGCAACTCTTGCAGAACCAAACAAGGTCGATCAAAATATTCATGTGGCACATCAGAGGGTCGTCGTTCATGTTTCTACATACGATGATGATATCCAACATGTATGGCTTCTCATTGAATTTTCATCCACCCCTAAAAATTATGTTCCCCCTGATGTAGCAAAAGAGACCCATGATTGGAAAACTCTTGTTTGTTGAGTATATCCAATGTGGTTTTCTCCTTCCAGAGCGAGCATAGTGTGACTGGATATGTCAGCTTTATATAAAATTCACCCACTAGAGGCATAAAAGACTTGAGCATATCATCTATAAATGATATCTTATTGGGGTTCTTCATCTCGATATTTAAGGTAATGAGATATCTCTGGTTTTTTATGATGCTCATGCCGGTTCTTTCAGAGCTCATCAGGCTGGCCGAAATCACTATCATTACATCTGATCACAGGTCTATTTCTATCCCACCGTGATTCATGACTGTATTTACTTCACTAAAAAGTGATTCACTTGTCACATACCTTCCAATTTAGTGTGTCAACCTCTAGAGCCTATTCATACTAACAAATATTATATGCCATTTCATTTCTGGGGAATTCATGTTGTGGGACTATATCCACCAGCAACAACCAATAAATGAATGTTCATATTGACCATTATGGATTCTTTTTCCAATTGGGTAGGTAAAATTTTTCTCAAAGAGGTCATGTCCCATTCATTCATTAACTTTGTAAGCTCCAATATCAACCGTTAGATTTAAGACCCTCACGCTATCCTCACCGATAACGACACCATCTTCCAGGCATCCGAACAGATGAAATTTTATACCAATTATAATATTATTTCTAACCATACATCTTACTAACATGAGCATGAAAATGGTCTGATCAAGGCATTCAACAGATCCCTCTCCAAAATTTGGCCATAGATGGTTGGTAAAAATAAAAAACGTTTTCCAAAATAGAACTCCAGTGCACTCTGGTTTTATCAGATGACAACTTGTAAAACAACCTAGGTGACCCCATATTCTCTGGTACATGGAGAAGAGGCTGTTTTTTCCCTTGAGGTTCAGTTTCCATCACTTTGTATGACTGTATATGATCAGAAGACACCCGATATTGTAGTTGAAATCTTTTTTTCGAAACTGGACTCTCTATATGATAACTAACTGCATACCTTACAAAATCTATAGAGGCATAAAAATAATATATCTAGTGCATTCAACAAGAATGTGTGTATCCTCCCCTTATTTCAAGATGACGTGGTATTGGATCTCAGAACACGAATGATACCTGTTATGAAGCCACTAAAGCTGGTGCCCAAATGGGAGGGTCTTATTTAATCCACAAGGATTAAACCAATAGTGCATACTCTATGGTAACCTATGATGGTGAGCATATTACCCATCCCACCAATGCTAAATTCATTAATAATTACTTCACATAGGAGTACACAACAGTCTTAATCACACAACATTAAACTGTGTCCCCATCCTGTATGAAGGATGTAAAACCATTGAAAATTCATCCATCATGATGTTATATTGTAGGTTGTAGGCATGCCGCATAGTCTAAGCTATATAACCATACACTATGATATAATCCATCATTATGGAACATAAGAACTATTTATTGCTTGATTCACATCCACATGGGATATGTAGGATTTCCTGTATAGTCTATCCTTGGGTCCAACCACAATTTTCCCCATTTCTAGAATCATGGACTAGGGTCTCTATCTAGAGGATGCAGTGTGGAATCAACTCTTTTTTGGTCACTCATGTCAGTTTTGCAACAACCGCCCCATGTGCCTCCCTCATAAACACCCCCTTCCCATTTTTACCATCATCCTTAATTCCAGACGGTAAATAGTATGGCACCCATAGATATATGTATGTCTTGACTCTACTCCTTACGGGATACATAGGAACACCTGCACATGTTGTATGCCGGTCTAACCCCAAGTCCCTCGACCTTTTTGGACCCTTCGGCTGATCCCCATGATCTGAGTTCTACAACATTAAAACCAATATCAATTATTTCCTTCATGAATTTTAATAGCAAGGAGTTATGAGATCTATGACTCTAAACTAATATTTCGATCGTCAGCACCCTATGACTCTAAATAATGCTTTAAAGTCCCACATGACTTTAAACTACTTTTTCCTTGCCACACGATGTCAAAATGTATAGGATGGTCCTACAATATTAATTTAAACTAAGAAAATACAATCCAGGATGCATGATTATAAAATGGAACTGTATTGTGGTGTACCCTCATAAGAGATAACAAATCCCCGAATTGGACATTCATTGTGTTATTTTATTAATGGAAAACATACAACTTTATTTCTATTGCAACACCTGGACACCCCATCTAGGTTTTTTGCTTAAATGATAAAAGTGGTAAGAGAGGAACAAAAAAGATACATCTAATATCTCTTCATCCCATGCAAGGTCCTACCCTACATGGTGATTCAAGAACTATGTGTATCTTGACTCCCATCTTTCTTGGATAAATAGTAATGTCTAGAAATTTAATCTTCGAGTCAAGCCCCAATATCTGAATATTAATAATTTATTTTTTTCACCCTCCCAGTCCTAATAATTTGGGGATTCCATGGTGTTTTATGAGACCACCTTGGTCCTCATTCATTTATGGTATGCAATAACTGCACCATGCAACTCCTTTAAGAACTATCATCCACCATCTTTACTGAATGACGTTAAAATTCATGGAGCTTTAGAACTATGGGTAGCGTGATTCCAAGATTCACAGGATACATAATAATTCCCAAACATTTTTTCTATAAGTCCACCACCTTGTACATCTTTTCCTTACCACATTTTGTTAAACTACAAGGAAATTTTGAGCTATGTGTGTCATGATTCCCATCCGTATGGGATTAGATGGAATGCCTGAGCATTCCGCCTCAAGTCCAACCCTAGGTCCCATGATCATTTTTGCTTTATTGTCATGTGTGGTGTGGTATGAGACCACCTTGTTCCACATTCATTTCGAGTATGATTCATCATTAAATACGCTTTTCCCTTAGAGTATCACATTACGTCCTTACTGTCTAACATTAAACTGCATGACATTCATGAACTATGTAAGTAATTTCTCCTGACCTTACAGGATATGTAGTAATTTCCAGAATTTGTATCTCCATGTATAACCCAAATTTTATGTACCCTTTGGATTTATGGCCTGGGAGTCCTGCGGGCAGCACGTGGTGCCACATGACAACTTTTTTCCCATTTACATCGTGTATCTACCATATTTTGAACACCCATAGGGGACCTCCCTCATTGATTTCTGTTCACACTGCTTGACATTAAACTGCATGGTGCCTCTAGATCATTGAATGGATTGATTTAAATCCTTACAGGATACGTTCGAACCCCAATCCATTTTTTCCTTTGGGTTTTGTCCTGGGTTCATCAACCAATTCACCCCTTTCCTCTTCTTCTATAAGCAATTCATATAATATTAACTGGTCCCTCAAACCCTTTGTGTTTTACCAAAGTGTTTAGGCGAATTGAGTTTTAGGGAAGAGAGTTTTGGATTCCTTATGGACATGTATTCAAATCCATCTATCTACTTCATGTGTCCCTTTATATGGGTTTCAATCATCCTTCAATTCTGAAATATCCCCCTAATTGAATGGATGCTTGTAATTTTGGCTTAGCTACCATTTCAGGCCAATTTCCTTGTTGATTTCAGAAAAATAACTAATACAAGTCCCACATTTTGAATTCGGTCAGTTTTCAACCCTCAATTGTCTTATCCAATTTCAGTTCACACGTTATGGATGATGTGCTTCAAATATGGTCAATGATTATACTTCATTGTTAGATCATCCCAATTAATCCCTAAATATTGGTCTCATGATTCACATCATTTTCCACTTCAACTTGTATATGTAGATCATTGACACCATTTTTTATCCCAATGAGCACCTATGCACACTAAGAGGTCGAATCAGCATATTGGGGTCATTCTTGACTCAATGACATATTCTCCTATTATGTCTTCTAGGTGATTTGATGATTTTTTTTTGCACTTCTTTCTAATACTGAGCATGTATAACATGGGCTTATGGATTTGGTCATTATTTTTTTCACACATGAAATAATCACTCACTCAGTTCAAGATCTATGACCTTAAACAATGTTACCACTATCCTTACTAAATGACATTAAACTGGATGACATTTCAAAATCTATAAGCATATTTATTCTCCTCATTATTATATAGTTAGGAATGCCAGAACATTTTGTCTTCAAGCACAGTCCCATCCTCTACAGATTAACCATTTATTTTATTAAGCCTCTTGGCCCAAATTTTTTTATGATTACATGGTGTGGCATGTGGACTTTTGTTGTCCTCATTCACATCGGGTTTTTAATAGACAGACCATATAATCCACCCGTACATGATTCCCCCTTTCATTTATGTTCTCAACAAATGAATTTAAACACCAGGGATCATATAAAACAATGTATATATTTATTATCATCCTCACATGATACATAGGAATTCCCGGTCATGTCATTTTTGAGTCTAGCTCCAGGTCCCTAAACACTTTTTAGGCCCCCTTCACAGAGTGTGGGGTTTGATATGGAATTATTTTTTCCTTGTTAACGTACTGTTTGTTTTACCACACTACGTGCATCCCATTTGGGTCATCATACTCCCATAAATGTCTTTACCACATGGTCTTAAAAATCCATTTGAACGTTTATGCATTCTCCATCACATGTTAAGGCAACCTCATCTCTAATCACATTTGAAAGGCCCACCTGATGGTCTGGTCTCATTCAATGAAGGATCACCTACCTACTTGGACCAACATATTATATGATCTTGAACATCATCTGATACATGTCTTGCATCTAGAATTTGTTCATTGGTCGATCCTTAATTTTTTTTCCATCTCACCTCACAAGATAAGAACATTGTGTTTTGAATACAGTCAATATTAATCCTCCATTGTTTTTGTCGCCTCATTAAATATAATGTTTCAGGTTTATTCAATAATTCTTTTCAACCATACTAATCTATCCATACAACTTAAGTGCATCGGAAGGGGTTGTCCTTTTTGTTGAGGCTATCACATCAGACACACCCATTTTTATTATTGTTCACCCTCATATAAAAAGAAAATTAAAACATCATTCCTTGTTTCATAAAATGATCATGGTGTTTGTATGCATAGAGTTTTCATAAGGAAACTCTCACATTTAGGGATGCACAACCCCATCTTATAGTCTGAGCACTATAACCATAAAATATGATCATTATCATCTATACACAATGATGTTAAAATTAACGGCACTCTAGGACTACATAGAGATTGGTTCCAATTATTATAGGATATGTTGTGGTGCCTAGTAATTTTTTCCAATGGTCCAACCCCAAATATCCCTTCTTTAGTTTTTGAAACATATATTTATTCTAGGAACTCGCAGTGTGCAATGTACACTTTTGTCCTCACCCGCATCAGGTTTGCAAAAAAACACCATTTTCCCCCTATGGGGATCTTCTCTCTATCACTACCTCATCCCTATCTCCATGATGTAATTCTTCAGGGAATTATAGGTCCTCATCCGAGAGGTCCGGTCCAAACGTGGGTTTCATCTTGATTCAAAATAGTATGCCAACCCAAAGTGATTTTCTCTTGGTGACGTAACTCCTAGAGTGTTGGTCATCTTTCGAAAAGCCCAGCATTCCAACCCATTCTTTACATTTACCTTATTTGGATCTTCATACTCTTTGAAATATGAATGGACCCCCAAAAAATCATCGATTCTTTTAATTTCATATCACCTACCATTTTGGACCAATGTCCCATGATGATAATAGAAAAACAATTCTAGTTTGGCCCTTTCGTCTCAAATGCGTTCAATGGATGACCAAATTTTTTTTGTCCCCATTCTAGGGTAACGTGGTGTGGGTAATTTTTTTAATATAATCAATAGTTACCCTCATCATCATAGAACTATAATTGTGTTCATAATACAAGGAATAGTTATCCATTACATCAATATCCTATTGTTTAGATAGACTCTAACACCCTTGGTGTCATCCCTATCATGTACCATAATACATTATGGGAAAGCATTTCTACTATTTTGAGAACCCTATTCTCTAATCAATACCCAGCCATTGGCATGGACCTCTATGTGTTTTTGAAACCCCATGTATTCTAAGGACCAATCAAGAAACTCTCATACACTTAGTTAGTAATTATGTTGTCACCAATTGTTTATCACAATAGCAATGACCCATGTGGGCTTATGGTTTGACAGCTGGTTACTCCACCATTTTGATTGAAATGTGATAATTAAAATAAACAAGGGTGAAGATAATATGTCCTTTCCAACAATTCAAGATATGAAATCAAATACGGATATGATTATATGTGTAGAAAAACACAAACATTATTGATCAGCATCATTGATTGATTACTCTAGTACTACCACCTTATATCTTGTAGCCTCCAAGAACATTATCATGTTTATTGATCTCCTCCTCTTTTTTGGAGTTTTCGAGCGATGGTCATTAGCACTGATCTTCATTCATTCCTAGTTTTCTTTAAATTTATCCATATAATGGTTTTCATGCATTTATTTGTCATGGTCATTGACTAGTTGGGCCATAAATTATTCGATAATCTAAGATTGGTTTGCAATGAATATGGCTTTGTAATTTCGTTAATCTTCCAGATGGAAAGAATCTCACTCAACCCCAAGGAACATTATCATTTTCATATATTTTTTATGGCACTGGTTCATGGTGAAACATTGGCTACTCTCTAGCACCTTCTCAGCCATATAATCCTATATCACCATATGAAGATGATGAGATTCCACCCCACTAATGTATAGAAGGTGAAACTAGGTACACAATGATCCCTTGCAAAGAACCCATTGAGCTATTTCATGTTTTTGGATGCACCTAATACACATCCAACCCTTAAGCTATGTCATATGGTTCTCCTCAACTACTTCATGATCAAAATCATCTATCTCCTCTTAGTATATAAGAATGTATTTGGGAAAGTAATCCATAAGATCAGTAGTAGGGTCACTCTATGGCATTACTTCCAAGGGTTTTGTCTTTTATTTATGTGGGAAACCTTCCAAAATTGCCTCTATTTCAGAAACTTTTCCCCTTCCAACTTCAGACCCCACCCCAGCATTGAAATAACCGGTGGCCACAACCCTTTTCTCACCGGGTGTCGGGGCGAGATCAGTTTGAGATGCAGGTTCTGAGTGTGTTGGTGCGGTCACCAGTGGATTCTGTACATATGTTCTGGAATGAGTGGCATATAGAGCCTCCAATATCATGATTACTATGTAAACAATGAATGCCATGATCAACCAAGACTTACCATGGTGAATATGGGTATCAAAGGAATGAAACATACAAGATCTCATCGTGTTGACCTGTGATGTTTCAATAACTAAAGGAGCTACCACTACTGGAGATCCTTCTTCACTTATTAATTCAATAATGGTTGTTTTCCCCATAATTTTTTTTTGTTGTGGTTGGCTCTCCACCTTGTTCTATTGGTGCACTTTCACCCCCACAAGGGGGATTTTTTTGACCACCAGCGCCAATATCCTTCTGAACATTATTAATATTCTATTGGTGATTAAGAATGATGAAAAGTGGAATGGTTAAAATAATAATTGTGGAATACCATGAGTTTCTTAGCCATTTCCATGTCAGATCCAATAATCTTACTTCTCTCTTGAGGACTCCCTTGGTGTTCCATTCATTGAGACCCTTCACCTTCATGCTCTGCTTCATCATTCCCTATTCCTTTTTATTCTTCTTCTTCTTCTACTTATGATTCACATTCATTTTTCACCTCATCACTGTTTTCCACTTCAGATGACAATATTTATAGACCATTATTCTTGACAAACATTACATTCACCAGGAGTTGTGGTTCCCCATGCTTCCCCATACGGCATTCATACACTTTCATGGCCATCAAACACGAATTTCGATGATGGAAGAACACCTTTTCAACAATCCAAATGATCCCAATTTATGGAATCTAGATCCCTTCTAACATCATTTTATTCAAAATAACTTCATGGTTCACAGACTGTCATAGTGTCAATGAGGTTGACAACAATTTAGGGAAGATGGAATCCATAGCAGGCTAATGATGATACCTTGTCTTTATCCTAGGAAGTTCCCTGGATCCCCATGAGACATTTCACGATCCATATCCCACCATATGTTGGGGGTATGGACACACCATGTGACATTCCCTCCACTGAGGTCTCGGCTTTTATTAACCCAACTTCCTGACGTATTCTTAACTTCTTCTCCCCTGTAGCAGCTTTGGTATATTCTCTCACCATCCAGATTCCAAACTATCATATCTCAACTGTCTAACTCACTTCTGCATGATTCGTTCAGGATATCCCACCACCCAATGTTATTATTACATTGTTGAGAATCCAACATAAACTCCAAATGGGGGAAATTTAATTACCTCTCCAGATCCATATGTTATGAACATCATCCAAATTTGACGAATAATACAAGGATGTTTCTCTCCCCATACATCTTTATATTCCTTCATTGAAATCCATTTAATGCATCCAAACATCCTAGAAAAAAATGACGGCATGTAAGTCACAAAAACGATCTTCTCATCAACTCGGGAAACAAGCACCCCACCTATAATGCCTTCAAAATACACTCTCTACTCCAGTGATTCTTTCCTATTATCTACCAACTGGACATCTAGAGTGGGTAATGGACTAAAATATACTTTGTGTTGATAATTGATCTTGATCTTTATCCCCTCTTCATTAATATTCAATTGTGTGATCCCAATAATATTTAACAAATAGTGTAACAATCCCTTACCATGGGGACCAATGGCATTTTGATACGCATACCTTCCATAGTGATCTGCGACTCAGCCATGATGTATTTTTAATGGGCCACAAATCCACCTCTTCGTTCCTCCTCTCGAAATATACCCCAGAATGGAGTATAGCAAGGCCATCACATGAACCCCTAGGTTAAATCATTGATTGGTATCCATGATGTCGAAATTCAAAAATGTTTCTCGGGAGGACCCTATCCTAGTATCCCTTACTGGCAATAGCTACCCACTCAAGAAGGTTGCATGAAATATGGCATAACAGACATTTTGGTCATAGATTTCCTTAATACCAAAATCCCTTGGATTGATATTCCCCAATCTCCAAGATCATCAAATATTACATGCTCTTTCCCCTCTGCTCCATGGTCAGACACTACTTTCCTTGCCCTGAGATATTTATATTTGGGTATTTCTTATGAATCAATCATAAACACATTGAATGGGTGATGTATTTTAAAAATTCATCGACCAACAACCTCTACATGGCCAGCTCTAACAAATGTCATCATAGAATGGGAGTTGGCTACCTTTCCTCCAAGATATTCTTTATTAGTAAATACTCTTAGTAATAACGCTCATCCAAATTAATAACCTCAATGAAATGAACATCCTAATGATGTATGCCAACCACCACGTCATGCAGAAATAAGCTGTTGATATTATGGGACCACTAGAATGAAAACTGCAACCCAATATCTTACTGGCGGTAAAAATGGAATTGTGATGTCCAAACCGCCTTGAATATCTCAATGTGAAAAAATATAGTCTGAACTAATTTCATGATTAGAAAACCCATTACGTATAATCCCACTCACTGGAGAAATTTCCTACAGTACTCAGGTCCCATTCCTGCAGCCAACCCTTATTCTCATCAGTGATGCTATGAAAGAAGCTACATGTATAATGAACCATAGAATCCCTGGCAACCGGCACACTTCGTGAGGTTGTTCTAGACACAGGATTCAGGGAATAAATGGCCATGTGACATGTTTCTCTATTGGGATGAGCAATGTTTATAATATTGTATCATGTAAGATCATCCTCACATGTCACCCATGACCAAAATGTATAGATATCAAATCCTAGAACCAGTAATTCCTCTAATACCCTGATTCCCATATTGGTAGGTCTTTAGGAATCACATAATCTGTCAAGGATTGTGTCAACATATTGAAGAGATCTTGGTTATCAGATAAATCATTCCATTCTCCATAAACCTGAGTGTTCATAATAATCTCATCCCTCTGAGTAGAATTGATAGATATTCTCCATGAGTCACTCTGATCAACAGAAATTTTGTGTTAATGTCTGGAGTGAACTAGGGGGATTCCTAAAAAAGGAAATATACATGAAAAATTGTCTTTTCAAGAAATATAGAGACCAAATTTTAGTGATTTCCATACAAAATAGAATGGATTCCGTTCAAATCCAGTGATATTAAGATGCACGATAGTACTAAATCTTAACGTGTGTGAAATACTGTATAGATGATGGGACCCTTGGGGTATTTATGGGTGCAGATAATGAATTTAACATTTCAAAAATAATTTCTACACAGAATGTAGCATTTTCACACATCCCCTTCAATGTAGTCAGACATCTTGTTGTTTCTCTGGGAATACAACCTCTATGCCCCGTCGCAATTCAAATTCTGATGGGGGAATTTGTATGTGATAAAATCATCCAAAGGACTTAGATATGCATTATTGGGAAAAACCAAGGCATATTTTGACTCAATGAACCATCCCAAGATGGGTCGAATGGGTGCTCATGAAACCCAAGGGGTTGGGTGTAAAACCAATCAACAATCTGTAAACATGCTGACCAGTGAAAAATTTTGTTCACCGGTATTGAAAACACCTGTGCGGTCGACTGGAGGGTACCATCATTCAATTTGGCTGAATTCCATGCCCACTGGTGCTTTTGATTGCCAATTAATAGAAGATCACCTCGCCCAATCTAGAGAGTAAAAAATTTGAACCATCTCTTGTGCATATAATACATCCCTTCTACACAATAAATGATGGCATTCGTGTATATGATTTTCTATGATAGGTCTCCCAGCTGTCCCCTTTGGCCAGGACCACTATGGCTTGACCCTCACCCAGTTCCTTTATTGTTAATCCATTTTAATAAAAAACTAATCCAATTGCATGTGAAATCCTTTATCTGCACAACACCATTTTATTGGATGAACATATATCTTATTACATGAAACAATTCTCATTTTCCGGCATATTTCATGCCAAACCCTACTTTTTCACTCAATACTCCCACCATGTGAGCACCCATAATCATGTCTTTTGTGTTGCTTCCCCAGACTCCATCATCTGTCTCTTCTTATGCAGAACACACCTCTCCTGGGCACCCTTCTCCCATACAATCGTACATGTTTGTACCATGTGATTTCGAGGTCCCTCGGGTAGTGGTTCACGATGAAATTCTTAGATTCATTCTCTTTCACAAAGGCATGCTAATGAAACTTGCTTCTTCACATAGACATTCTAACATGAGCTACTTAGTGGATCACTATATAACATTGCCACATGCTGGAATTGTTGGGGCCTTCCCTTCACCATAGTTCAAAGGGTACTGGTTATGTAAGGAATATCAGTGCATAGTGAACCATCCTTATCCAAGTGGCAGGATGTTAAACTGACAAGCATCATCATCCTCAGCACATTACATTAAATTATAGCCTCACCCCATTCAATATAAATTGGGATATACATCTCATTAATTTTCTACAACAACTGGTTTCCATAGGAGTGAGATCTTCCTCACAAGGAATGAGATCATTTTTTTGGATCCCTACTCTCTTCTTTGGTGAAAAAACACCATAAGAGATATGGGCACAAGGGCCTTTGTTACCCCATCCCTCTCCCTTGGGGTTTTATCTTCCACGGGCATCCATCCTGGAGTATGTCCCAATCTCCATCTCCCTAGTCCACTTACAATACACAATCCTCATTGCATTCCTCGACGATACACCATTCACAATGCGGTCATATGATATATTGCTACCTATTTTTTCTCACACCGAGAAGGAATCAAGTGGGATAAGAGTAAGCATCCAAAATGACATCCTCTATAACATCTAACAAGGTGTAATCCTAATGCCTCCTACATAAGATCTATGTGACATTGATATCCACCTCTAATGTAAGGCACAAATGCAGCCTCTTTGTGGTTCAAACACTATAATCCATCATCACCCATCTGTCTTGAAATATCCCTGTCAGTTCACCCACATCCTGTGTGGGGTTAAACTATATGCCCCTCATCCCTTCTGGGTAAAATTAATGCCTCTTTCAGGTTCAATCCCATGCACCGGTAAAATTTTGTGCTCCCTCCTAAGGATTCACCCTCAAATGTGACATCTTACCTTTTGAGATACATCACCCAGATCTGCCACCCTTCAGTTTTTTGATCCTTCCCCTCACATTGATGTCCTTTCAGTACATCTAGATTCTAGGCCCCATTACTAATCTATGTGGACCTTGGTCATTTCCATTCTTTAGAAAAGTACATAGGAAGCCTCCATGAGGAACATTCCCATCATTCATATCCCATATTTGTCTCTCCCTTGATCCACTGTATTTCAAGAAGAACATTACCTAACCCATTGGTTCTATTTCGTTTTTGTCCCAACCACATTCCAATTCTCATGAGCAGCCACCTCAGTTGACTCATTTCCCCATTCCAGAACTATGTGGACTTTGATTCCTTGACATGGGGATACATATGGAACCTCTTGAGGATCAAGACCATCACAATCTACCACACGCCGGTTCCACCCCATTTTCATCCTCAACACTTCTTCCATACCCCATCCATATCATTTCTACTCCCAGTATCATTTGGGCGGTTATCCATGCATAAACCCAAACATGTCTCTGTATTGCTGTCCTCCGTGTACACCCTGATTCATTACCCTTTGAACTATGTGGGTTTTGATCCTTATTGTCCATATAACGTACGTAGGAAACCTACCGGAGGTTCCATAACAAACAATGATAAAACATGGATTCCCCTTTATAGAGACCCAATCATCCACATATATTTCTTCATTATAATTTTTGATCACTCATCAATTTAATTCCCACAGTTCTCCCACTCCGGGATGAACCCATATGATCCCCAATTTTCAGTTTTTTGATTAGTCTGATTCAACTCGGTTATATTTTAAACTCATGGCATACCCTTTTGATAGCATGGGAAGATGAGTAAAACCATATAAACATCCCTATAGAATATAATTCCCCATTCATGATGTGGGATGCCTTGGGCTCCAATCCCTCGAGAAGCCCTATCATAAGAGATAAAAATTAAAATTCCCCAGTGTTTCAGTGACCATAAAATCCAGTGATGAACAATTTGACTACTCCCATAACTGAAGGTTGCTGCCACTGACATGGCCCTCTTGGAAATTTACTAACAGATGAAGCATAATTAAACGTTGTCCACAATGATATGGAATTGGGAAGGGATTCACGAAAAATGTATTATATATATTTTGGATTCCCAGACTAGGAAACAACTTTCAAGGAGAAATTAATGGGAGGAGAGACCGATAACACATCATTCCATTTTGATGATGGAAAAAATGACGACGAATAAGTGGAGGATGTTGCATGCCGTTAGAAAGTAGGAATGAGGAGTACAAATACAGTAGTTCTCAAGAATCAACATGCTTCATGTAGCATGCAATGACGAAAGCATCGAAAATAGTGATGTAAATCAACCTGTATGGACAAAAAATTTCATGTGAAATGCAATATAACATATTTCATTTCTATCACATTTTGAACCTAAGACAAATAATGATGCATTAGGGGATGAGTATTGGATTAATGCAATAGAAGATAAACTAAATTAAATTAAAAGGAATATGGCCTGGACCTTATTTGAAATAACTAAAGAAACAACTATAACTAGAGTAAAATAGGTTTTCAAAAACATGTGTGATGAAAATGGAGTCATTATATGAAATAAAAAATAATTGTTCCTAAATGATATAATCTACAAGAGGGAATAAACTATCTGGAAACATATTATCTGGTTTTTATACTTGAATCTATTTGTATTATATTATCATTTGCAACTTTATTTAACTTTTAACTTTTTAGAATGGATGTAAAATGTTCTTTCCTTAATGGTTTTGTAAAATAAATTTTTTTTGTTGAAAAACCTTTTGTCTTTGTAGATTAAAAACGTCCGGATCATGTTTTTACACATAAAAAAGCATTGTATGGCCTTAAAAAATACACTAGATATTCGTATGAAATACTCAACATATTTCTTTTATAATACAATTATTATATAGGAAATGAAGATCTAACACTTTTTATTAAAATCGAAAAAAATATATTTTCTTTTAGATCAAATCTATGTCGATGAAAATATATTTAGATCCACTCATCAATCCCTAACAGATTATTTTACAAATCTATTGAAATATGAGTTATAAAAGAGTATGATGGGTGAATTGAAAATATTTTTTGGTTTAAAAATCTCTCAAAACCCAGAAAGAACCTATATATCCCAACATAAGTATATAAAATATCTACTTAAAAAATATGGATATTGAAAAACTAAGTGTATAAGAACTCTAATAGGTACCTCAAATACATTTGATCTTTATGATGTTGGGAAACCAGTAGATCAAATATCATTTATAGGTATGACAGAAAGTTTGTTATAATTAACATCTAGTTATACAAACATAATGTTTTTAGTTTGAATATTTTTAATATATCAATCTAAAACAAATAAATATCATTTCAATCTAGTGAAATTGATATTTCACAACTGAAAGGAAACATGGATTTAACACTGTTTTATTCTTCTAGAAATGATTTTGTTTTAAATTTTTTTTCAGATGCTGAATTTTGTAGTTGTAGAATGTATAGAAATTACAGATCTAGAACATGTAATTTATTAGGATATTCAACAGTTTCATGTTCTAAATGAATCAAAAGTCAGTAGCACTTTCCACTACTAAAGCTGAATATGTTGTGGCTGAAAGTTGTTGTGCTCAAGTGTTCTGGATGCAACACACACTCACTGACTATCATATGAGTTTTTCCAGTACTCAAATACTATTTTATAAGACTACTTACATTGATCTTAGTAAAAACCCCACACTTTACTCACCTGAAAATTACGTAGATATTATGAATCACATTCTTTGAGATAACACACAAAAATGAGATATTTTTTTACAATTTATCAGAACCGAAGAATAGCTTGAAGGAATTTTCACAAAACCATTACCTTCTAATAGATTTTAATATATTAAATAAAATATAGGAATGACCATTGTAATGTAATTAATCACAATTAATTCTTTATTAAACCATCTCTTTATATTTATTTACTCTTCTTCAAAGGGGGAGTATATATGCCTTCTATGGTTTCACTATTATCAGTTTCATTTTAATCAATTTAACTTTAATCGATTTTAAATTTTAATCAATTTTTCTTTTATTTCTTTAACATTTTAATTTATTTCACTGTTATTGGGTTTAATTTTTTTACCAATTTCATTGTTATCGGTTACATATTATCAGTACTAGATTATCATTGTTGGATTATTTTATCATTATATGGTTATCGGAAATAGATTATACTATCGGTACTATATTAATGGTTTTGGATTATTCATTTAGTACATAATTATTGATATTATTTTTCTCTATTAGTAATATGTTATCATTATTAAAATATTTTATCGATACATAATTATTTTTATTTGTTTTTTAATTCTAATCAGTATTATATTTATTACAGTTTTGTTTGTATTATTATCATATGAAAAATATAATTAAACGAATACATATGTGCTTATACTACAACAAGTACCATTTCTAAAACAAGATTTTTGTCATTCAAATAGTTTGTATCAATTATTTCTTTTAACTCATAATCAAATTCAATCTAAATAAGATTTTTTTTATGAAAATACTCAAGACATCGAAG
This sequence comes from Viscum album, assembly GCA_963277665.1. Taxonomy (NCBI): domain Eukaryota; kingdom Viridiplantae; phylum Streptophyta; class Magnoliopsida; order Santalales; family Viscaceae; genus Viscum; species Viscum album. The sequence goes on along the minus strand of OY728158.1, from coordinate 1,375,300,498 downwards.
TCATTCTATACCATTGGATTTCTAGATATTATCTGGACCATTTATTTCCTTTTATATATAACCCCTCCCTACCCTTCTAACATCTAATCACTCTGATTTTGTCTCATGTCCTGATGCTTGATATTTAATCAGCACCACTCGAAATTAGAATTTACTTCAGTTTTGGTAATCATATATATCCTCATCTCTCCAGTTTGAGATAGGAATTCCTGTCTCAATCAAATGAATTATCTCCAAGTCAAATGTATCCAAAATATTTCTCATCTATGACGTATATAGGTGAGTTTTTAGTCTCTATACACTTTTTTGTGACTTTTTATTTCTCATGGAAAAGGTTGATAAGATTCCAATTGTGGGAATGTATTTTGGTTGAAAGAACAGATTTAGATCATGATTTTTTATATTATGACGATGTTTTGAAATTCTAAAAAAAACAATGGAGACGGACAATGGTCTGATGATTTCTTTTATGATATATGATAAGAAGTACACAACCTCTATGAAACAATAAGACACCTTTCTAGGAGTTTATTGTGGTGAATATGTTCTTTTTTCACCACATAAATTACTAGAACTTAATGGAAGCTTTAATGAGAGAAAATCTCAAGATACTATTTTGGAAATTCATGTAGAAAAGAGAATGGAAAGGCATTTATAATTGGATAATTGACTCATATATGTCTATATCCAAGGATTTTTAGTACTTATAATGTGTGTAAGGAAATAATGAATGTTCAATATGTTTATGTTCTAGATTATCTGTAAAATATGAGGAAGTTCAATCTAATGAGACACATTTTCTTGACAATTATGTAGCTTAAATATTGTTTCATAAAATCTCATTTAATCATGTTTACCACCATTCTTTATATGTTTTTGATGGAATGATTATGGTTTTAACTATTTCAATCATGTAGGATCTGAAATCATCCAAGTATCCTCTCATCAGTAACGATGCGACAAGGAGACTTACGCTATGAATCATTCCTAAATCAAAAAAAAGTTTGAGAATGACCTGGAAGCTGAATAAAGAAATTATGTAGCTAAATGAATAGAAAACCCCTCCAAGCCTCCCAAATAAACATCAATAAAAATATTGGTAGTTAAGATAAAAAATCCGGGGAAATCAATAAAACAAAATTCTATATTCGATTAATTTTCGACTGAGTGGAGGAAGAAAAAGGATGAAATAAAATAATGGGATACTCAATTTGGTTTGGTTCTAGATAAATACATGGCACTAAAAATAAGATCAGAAGAAACATTAATAGTAGAAAAAAGGAGGAAGGGATTGAAGCAGATAAAGTCCCGTGCAATGGAAATTTATTTTATTATCAAAAATATATGAGCATGAAAAAACCATAATTGAAAAAAGGGATCCCCCAGTTTAGACTCAATCAGATGTAGCTGAGAAAGGAAAAGTGAAATATGAAACTGAAAAATCGTCTACACATAGTCTTATTCATGAATCTGATCAAGAGGAAAAATAAAATGGAGAATAAGAACCAAGACAAGATGAAGTTGAAGTGGAAGATAATTTGGATTAAAACAAGAAAAATCTTTTAGTAGAATCACTAAAAGATACAACCTTGAAATTTCCATCTCCTGGTCCCCAGTAGTCCATGTATGTTTATCAATGGGTTTCTTCCAATAAATTTATTCCGATTTCTGATAAAGTAGAATGATAAGTGTCTGATAGGAATAAGAATCTTTCTTCTCATCATATTTCGTCACTGACACTCCTTTTGGTGATCTCCCAGAATACAAATAATATAATGATTTTGAAAGTACAACCAAAGTGAAGGAAATCCAGTACATCAAACAAGATTTGAATATATTAGATAGGATGATACCTATTATTCCCAAAAATAATTTTCCATGATAGAGATAATTTTGAATAGTCACAATGAAATAATGGACTCTATTAAGATTATGATAGAATAGTTTCTATATCGTTAATCCATTATCAAAATGTTCTTGGAATGTGTTCCTGATAACAACAAGGCTTATAACATGGTTTTCTAGTTTACATACAACACTGATGATAGTAAAAATAGTTATATATATAATGTGGATAAATTGGTGAACTAGGTAAATTGCCTCAATTATATCTTTCAAAATTTAGTCATTGATTTGGATGAAAAACTTTAAGTCTTTCAATGATTGGGTACCTCAAAAGTAATATAATCTAAAGAATCTAAAAATTTTAATGAAAAATTGGAAGATGGTTGTAATGAAATTTTTTCACTCTCGAATAGGGTTGTAATATTAGAGAAGTAATGCAGAGTTAGATTTGAGGATTTAAATTCACAAGAATCATTGATTAAGTCTCAAGAAGCAATTAGTCTGCTTCTAGAACAAAGGATATGTATGTAAGAAAGAATTATTGAAGAACATGATGTGAATTTGAAGGCTCAATAAGAATCTATTAATAAATTAATGGAGGATATAAAATAATTCTATATGATTAATCTTTCGATGATAAAATCAGTGAAAAACAAGATGGGAATGAATGAACTACTGATTTCTTGCTATAATAAAATATTATTTAATTCCATGAAATGTCTATTTTTTGTAATATGGTTCTCTAACTCATTGCAGGAAATGATTTTTTTTTCTCTTAGAATTTTTTAAAATCACAAAGGAGGATAACAGTGTGTAATATAATAAATTTAATTCATAAAAATAAAAAGTGTGAATAACTTACTATGTGGGATATATCATAAGTTATAATAAATAAAATATGATCCATAGTGATATTTGTACCCATTGTGGAATTGGTCATACTATGTATTACTTTTAAAAGAGTTTCTAAACTCTGGGGGATATCAATCTTTATTATTTGTTTGCTTTATGCATTCAAAAAGGTGGGAGACTGTTGAGTCAACATGTGTTTTGAAATTCCCACTGAACATTTTGTTTTGAAAATCACAAATTACATCTAATTTTCATATATGATGTATCATCTTTCTAATGATGCATATTGTTCTCATATATGTAGTTTTCTTATTGTAACCACATTTTCTTCAAAATTATTAACATATTTGACATTACCTCATATCAATACACGATTTAGTAATCTAATGATGTTTGTTTTCAATCATAATTACATATTTTATTTCTCATCATAACCAGATATGTTGTTTTACAATCATAACAACAATTGATATTTTCATAACCATTTGTATCATAACCAAGAGATAGACCATATTCATTTTATACATCATTACAACATGTAAAATAATCATATGCATCATAAACACATGCATCCTAACTAGGTTATGTGTCGTATTTATATTATGCATCATAATAATATGAATCGTAACAATGTTATACATTTTAATCACATTGTGCATCGTAATCATGTTATGTATCATAACCATAATATGTATAGTAACCACGATATACACTTATCAGTGATAAGAATTGTAATCATGTCATGTATTGTAACCACGATATTAATCTTAATCACCGTATACATCGTAACCATGTTATGCATCGTACTTAGGTATTTGAATGAACTCATGTCATACTACAATATTTCTTACATGTTTGTCATTATATTTCATCATAATATTTTATTCATATTTAGTTTGTTATTATTTTCTAACAAAAATGATGTCATTTTGTTATTTATATACAAATGAAAACGGTTTTGTGTAATCTATTTTATTACCGATGTAGTGCCTAGTGTCCATGTCCATTAGAATTTTCCTTAGAAATTTTATTGTTGGAGGATATATGACTGTTGGAACCCGAGGCCAATAAAAAGGCGATCATTTAAACAATAGTGCACAACATTTTCATCAAAAATTTTGTAAATATAGACTGTGTGACATCTCTCTTTCTTCATGCGAAACCGTTGAATAAACAACTCATGAATGACTTGTTCCATGTTCTTTCATTCCAATAAGTACTTTTTTTTCATTTTGTGACCAGTCATTGTGATAACGATTGTGGGATTTTTAGGATTAGAATATGATTCTACAGATCATCATATCCATCGATTTTAAGAGTTTAAAATACAGTGGTGTTGATTAACGTCTTAATCAAGGGTTCTCATGGATATGAAGATAGACTTGTCGATCATCGCATCGAGGGATTAGAAGGGTTGTGGTAAGATAGAACATTTATCCAAGGTGAATGGATACCCAACTATTTTGGATAAATGTTTTATAATACCTTTACATTTCTATTGACATTTTTAATAGAAAGGGAATTATTTTTTTCTTATTTCTATTAATATTCTTTTCTATTGTAATTTTTTAAATTATTGTTCATTTATTATATTTTTTATTAATAGATTATATATGTTTTATTCTCGAATCATTTACATTTGTGTTAATATGATCATTGAATTCAATTAAAAAACAATTGTATTTCATTAATTGTTGTAAAACATCTAATTATATCCATCATATCCAAGAATTGTATGATCATTTGTATTGGTTGGAAATTATATTAGTTTAAGACCTCTTAAACTATGTTAATTCTTATGAGTTTAAAATCAGAGTCTTTAAACATACAATTCACAGCAGCATGTATTGTTCCACCTCATATATATATAAATATTTATTTTGATCCAAAATATACCACTCTAATATAATTAATTTTTTTGGTGGATCATTAAATATTAGAATGGAAAAAAACCAAATTGAATAGAATCATGTAGTCAATATTGAATCTAAGACAATAAGTCATATAATATCAAGGGATAACAACTATGATTATGTGATACTAATAGTCAATTAATGACTTAAAATATAAATATTGGTCAATATTAATGTTAAATAAAATGAAATAGAGAGTGAATATACATTGATAAACATACAAAAAATCAAGCCATGTAATCACAATACCACTAAAAATTGGTAATGAATTTAAACTTATTAAATAGTTATATAGAATTTCACATTGATGAAATTATTTTAAGTGTCACAATATAAATTGTACATTGGTCAACTATAATATAAAAGCATCAATCAGATTACCTTGTTCAAATCAAATTAATATCAATATTGTACTCTATTTAATAATGTTTTAGCATAGTCATAATTTATGACATAAGAGAAAAAACACATTTCATAATAAATACACCATCATATTTAATTATACTTATATTTAATAGAGAATTATTAACAGTTCAGGAATATATTAGGTTGGAATGCATGCAAAACATATTACATAAATTATCAGACATGATACTTAAAATATTATATTATTTCATGAAGTTAAAAATTTTAACACACATTTTTAAAAAAGTTTATAATTTTATTTCTAATCCATCTTGTTGGAAGGATATTATTTTAGAACCCATTAACATTTCTTTACAAAAATATTACTTCAATATGAATTTTGGTAAAACATCCCCACATTGTTTTAAAAATAACTTTTTAAATATAAAGAAATAATGATGGAAAATAACTCTTATATACTAAAGAAAACATGTTACAAGGAAAATATATTTCGAAAATATTTCATTACTATGTATATATCCAATATGGACAAAAAATTAATTAGTTCAATATACATTTATTCAATGTATTTCTATAGTCGACCAATTTTTTGTAATATTAAAATTAAAACCGTTAAAGATAAACCATCCAATTACTATAAGATAACTTAAACACTCAATACGGGATTTATAAATTCCTTATTTATCATATTATACATATATAGTAATTATTAACAAAAAATATTTAAGAAATATAAAATAAAAATTATTATATCACTTAAATCATTAAAAATTTGACGTTGAAACATTATATTTTATTGAGATTAATTTTTTTATTTTTTCTTAACAAATCATCATTAACTAATAAAAAACTAACAAAATCACAAAACAATTAATGATTTTGTTTCCCATTCATTGAATGTGAATTTAATTATGTCAAATAATTGTAATTATATAATAAAAAATATGTCTTTATAAATAGATGAAATTAAATAAATCTAATTTTGTATGTCACAAAAAATAAAATAAAATAATCCAATCCCCATGACATTATATTGTCAGATTTACGATTTACTAACATTCCCTCATGAATTTTAAAGTAATTATAATAATTATAAATCCTGATGGGTGATGATCCCCCAAATTTATATATTTGTTTCCATAATATATGTTATCATTATAATAGATATGTAATAAAATAAAATAAAAATATTTTTCAAAATATAAAATATAAACATTCCTTATATCGTTTCACATATCACATATATTGAGAGAATGAAATATTAATTCAAATATAGGAACCCACAAAAATTTATCTATTACTAAAATAAATGTCAACAATACTAGGTATGAGAGTAGATTCTATGTTGTAGATGATTATAGGAACCACCATAGTCATAACATATCATCCTAATAATGAAAATTTGGTCATGATATGGATTGATTTGGACATGTTCGGAAAGAATCATTCCACAATCCATATCTCAATATCCACTCCAGACCATACGAATGAGTTACACATATCATATCTGAATGTAAAATAGTATAGTTTGTTTTAAAATGGATGGAATGGTAAAAAAGAGCATATGAGATTAAAATTGTGTGTTTCATTAGATATAATGATAGAACATCCAATCATTAATGAAAAATGACTTCAAATTGAAAAATTAAATTTTTTATTATTGTTCACTTCAAGGGGATAATAATAAAATTTTTCTAGGATAACCAATGTCATTAATGTAATCTTATAAATACATGGGAAGAACTCTAAAATCATTAACTAAAATTTCAAATTTCAATAGATGTTAACCTTCCATCATGGGGAATGAAGGAAAGTCCTCCTGATTCTATTCATAAAATATTTACTTTTTATTTATAAGAATCCCTATGAAATAGAATGAAAAATACATATCTATCATTATATTTCATCATTTCATATAATTAATTCTATTTCATACACTATGAAAAAAATAGAAGGATATATCAAATTCCTTTGAAAAAAATAAAGCCTCGTAATTTTGAATGGATCCCACATAAGCATATAGATTCTACAAATAAAGCAATCCATTAATTTCCCTCTAATATGATCCCTCAACGGACTACACTATATTTTTATTTTTTTTGGATCATCATATTGAAAATATTTAGGGAAAACATAATGGGGCATTAGAGAAGATGAATTCCACCAAAATAAAAAATGTTAAAGAATCCTATATCGTGATAGAAATTTATTTAGTTAATTTATTACATAATTAATTTTATCTTAAGTCAAATAGTATTCCCAATTCAATAACATGATGATAAAATCCTGATTTATTATTAATTCCTTATTATCTACCCCCCAAATTATAAAATAACATAGATTGATATGTGAGCCAGATGTTATTTATGTTGAATCATATTGAAAACTAAAATCCAATGTCATAGTTATTATATATTATTAATAGTGTGTAAAAAGAGAAGATGACATGGTTACCTTACTAACCACTTAGTTAGAGTGGATTACATAAGGGTGTGGTTAATTTAGTATCCAATACAATTCAATTATAATAACATATTATTAAAAATACTACAATTGGAAGAATATACCAATTAACTGAAACTATAAGGATATAATATTTGGTTCTTTTGACTGAATACATAGATTATTGATAGTAATTTAAAAATATTAATGTTATGATTACTATAATTATTTTAAAATTTTATACCAATACTAAATTGTGTAAATATAACATTTCTCAGCTAATTGATAGGGTATTATTGAATAATGAATATCTGAATAGATTTTTGAATAAATTATTAAAAATAATTAAAAAAATTGATTATAAAAATAAATATGGTCTAGTCTCAAATATATATCTAATCTTCTGCACATATAAATCACCCACTACTATAAAAATGTGTTGGGAAATAAAAATATCTACAACAAATATCTATATTTTACACACAATAGTACACATACAGTTCAGGCTACACAGAGCCTCTAGCGTAGTTCACTATGAAAAAATAGATATATATGAATGTTGGGGGGAGTATTTGAGTAATATCAAATATGTTACGATATTTTTTTCTCTTCAAAACACAAATTAGAACATTTTAACAATAAAATAGAGACAGTTAAGAGTGTAATGAATTCCCATGATTTAAAAAATATTGATTATTTGTAATGTATAAAATTTTTCTATAATCTGTGTTCATAATTATATTTGGAAATTGATATACAAATAAATGACGGTGTTATAATATATCACCATTATGTATTGATTAAAATAGTGAATAGTTTTTCCACATTCTAAAACATCACTTTTTTCATGCATATGTCTCTCTATTTTTCACTATCTGTAGTTTTCAATAATATTAATACGTAATTTTAATGATATACTAAATAACTTTCATTTGAGATCATTAATCTATGCATAAAATAATAGGATGCTAACTGATTATAATAAAAATTTAATTCTATGCTGATAAAGATTCTAGAATATTATATTTAATATATAATATATATAATAATATATGGTCCCTTTAAAGAGTTCCAAACTAGCTTCCATAATCAGTTGAACACTTTGGGAGAAATATTAATGGATTTTTTAAAAAAAATTCAATTTTCAATCACCTTGAAAATGTGGTCAATAGGTCACCTTTTTCAAATTTATAATATATGACATATTATCCTTAATTGATAGTGGGTTTCTTTATTAAACTTATAAAACTAACATTTCCCTATATGATAACATTACATGTACTTGTGGTATATTTTAAATTTTATTTAATCATTGTCAATAAAAATATGAATTAATATAAAATATATCTTTGAATTCATCATGTGGTCAATTCAATTATTTGATAGGTTTTTAGAAAGTGTTAGGTCACTTCAAATTATATTATTAATACTATGTTTTTTATGCATTGGATACAAAAATTAAAAACAAATTTAAAATAATCAGTGAGACAAATAGACAGTAGATCCACATTTCATGAGGTTAATTCATACCTTTTTGTAACCCTTGGTCTTTATAATATCTTGATATATAATGTAAAATCTGTTTTTTATTGGTGGAAAAGGTTTATTGTAATTTCTATCAATGTCATTACATCTTCCATGTAGATGGTATGATAATTTTTTAAATTTTCCTATCACATGGTTAGTAGACACTTCATGCAATTGATAGACTAGAGTTATATGCTTTTTTGACTCTAGATATAGATAAGTTTCCAATTAATTATATGAAAATTATTTATCTTTCATAAAATATATAATTTATTTGAAACTACATGATCATTATTTTGTTATTAAAACATTTAATTTTTTCTACTAAAAGGATAACCTCTACCTGTTTTATAATCAAAAGTCATGGAATATACTTTAATTCATAATTACTAAGAAATAATATTTTTTATAATCCAGTAAGACATGCAATGTTCTATGTATCATGATATTCCCTACATTAATTAATAAATATACTTAAATTATATACATTCTCCCACTTCAAATATTCAAAAAAAGAGACACTATAAAGGGGGGATATTAATGTGAATATTAATAAGTAATGTAAGGTGAGGTAAATGATGAGCTAGAAATAACAATAAAGACATATTTAATAAACCAAAAAAAGATACATTGGAAAAATCCAAATCTCTAATAAAAATCTAAATCACCAATGTTTAGATGGTTATGTTATTTAATTAACTGTTTTCCATTCACAAAAATATTATCATTATTATGAGATATTATACTAGTTTTAGTGGCTCATATAATGGAGATATTATTTTAATCGTGTCATATCTAGTCCATAGGTTCTGAAAAATTCTTCTTGAGAGATCCATAGATTGTATAATAGGAGGGTTTGTGGTTGGAATATAGGTAGCTTTTGAAGCTAATGCTAAAATATATTTTCAAACAAGGGATGGATTAGGGGATATTATTGGAGTAGGTAAATTAGGAGTTTTATGGACTATAGAAATTTTAACATTCATATACATCTCTAATAACAAAGTAATATATATCACATCTCAATATTCAAGTTCCATAATTTGAAGAAATTCATCCATCTCTAAAATGAACAATTCGAGATGGGGTTCTATATTAGAATATTTTTCAATCATAAAATTGAATTATGTTTAAAAATTATTTATTCTAATATAATTTAAAAAATATATAAAATTTATTCTTCATTTTTTATTTAATGTAAATTTTATTGATATAGTACATGACAGTTCCCTTTATGACACACTTTTCCATGCCATTTTTGAAAAAATAAATATTAATCCTATTAAAATCATTAAATTCATGTGATGTAATATCAATATTCACATGAATCCCAAAATATTTAATTTATTCATTCATACTGTGTATTTAATGATGATGGAGTCATCTAAAAAAACCAACCCATTAAAGACTGAGGCATGAAGAATAGATTCGGAGGTAAAGGGGATAGATGGATTGGTATTCACTATATGGTACCTTCCATATAAATATTCCAAAATATCTATTAATATTATATGAATGAATCCCATATAACCTATGAAATATTTAATATGATTTATAAATATCAATATCTAATGTAATATATGATCTAAATTATGCAACAACATTGGAATTATATAAATAACTACACTTTGAACAACATTGGACACATCCAGTTGTCCATATTATTAATTTGAATAATTAATCTTTAGAAATACATTATTTTGAAATTGAAGAAGCACATTATTAAATTGGATGGATTTTGATGAAGTTATTAATGAACATGGAGGAGAATTTGTTACATCATGTTGACTAAGGAAACCAATGGACCATAAGTAGACTTAGGTAACATCAGATATATAGTGTCACTATACACATTATTTGATGGTCTCATACAAGATACATAAATTTTAAAATAAATTTTAGGATTTTTCTCAATATATACAAATGATATATCATATTCTTCTCATTATCCTTCCATAACCATAAATTTTTTACATAGTGAAAAATCATAAACTGGTTCTCCTAGAAAATGACTTTTTGAGGCAGGTCTTTTAGATGAAGTTGTGTCCATGAGTGTCATTAGATTTCTTCATTTTTCATGTCTTATTAGATCTTTTGCAACTAGAGATAATATACTTGTAATATCATTTTCATTTTCTATAGATCTTTATGAGACTACAACTAAATCAAATTTTTTCAAATATGGACTACCATTTTAATCATTAACAATGGTACCACCATGGTCAGGAGAAGTTAGAACCATGTCAAAGAATAAATTATCAAGAGGGGATTCATATATAGAAGGCAGGGAATCAATTATGGGATATTCAAATATTAAAAACATGAGATGAATATCATCAATAAAAACATCACACTTTTCGATATTTGAATAATTGATAATAAGTCCAGAAAATGTTGACATAGGAGTTATATAGCCCTCTTGAGATAATTTTTATTATATTGGTTTTTACTGAATAAAAAACCCAAATTAATTTGTAATTTCATGAACCATAGATCCATCCAATCTATATTATTATGAAAATCTAGTTCTATCAGATACATCAACTTGAGCATGAGATCAATCTACCTTAGAATAGTAATTTACTTATACAATCTTATATATTTTCATGTCTTCACCAATAAAATCATTTTGTATGGAATGATTATTATATGGTCTTAGTCACTCAGACACCCATTCCCAATCATATACCCACATCATGTTCCTAGTATTATAATAAGTAGTCAATCATTCCATGTTGTTTTTTTTTAAAATATCATTAGAGAACACTGATTTCTCAACTCCTATTGGATTAACCTTTTCTACTATAGAATAATTGATATGACCATTTGGTATAAATAAGTATACCATCTGGAAGAAGGTTTATATATCTCTTTAATATAATAATTTACAAATCTACACATACATATGTAGACTCATTGAAAAATTTAATATAGCTTGAAAATATCTTTGCTACTAAATTATTTTGATATATCCTTTTCTATGATAGATAGTTTATTGAATGATAGTTAGAAGGATCCTACATTAGGAAATGGCTAATTAGAAATCATATACATATGGGTTATATTATTTTTATTTTCTTTTTGGGTATTTCATTTTTTTAAATGTGGATGGTTAAGAGTATGTGATTTACAATATTCCCCATAGTCATCCACATCTGTAACTATTGTTAAACCAACCAAATAGAAAAAAGATAACTCATATTCATGAACATAAAAAAATATTTCTTAATCTGTTCCCATGATATAAATAATTATAATTCATATTATATAAATCAAAATTACAAAATGTTATTATAATGGATTATCATCAACAAATAACAAACTAGTCTGACCATTAAGAAGAATATATCTCAAGATTTCTGAATGTATAATTATGATACATTGACCAAGAATTTAATTTGTGGCATAATAATATAGTTCAAGAATCTTAATAAACATTAAAGTTCCATTATTACAATATATAGATATCCTGGGAATGTTATAGGATTCCATAATATATTTCTCAAACAGTCACTTTCTCTTGAGAATGTACATGAAAAATCATGGATTCCAAAGTCTGGGGTATTTGAGAAAAATGTTTCAAAATATTGTTTTCTTTGAGTTATAAATGGGATGTAAATATATTTATTCCACTTTTCATTTATTATAATAATTTACATCTTGGATTCTACAAATGTCACAATTGGGAACATATAGTATACAGTACCTTGGGATAGTTCCTCAGACACTTGCTATATGAACCAAGGTTATCCCAATCTTGTAGTAAGGCTCAGGGTGATGTCTCAAATGGTAATGATCCCATTGGAATAGATTCGTTCTATTCCATTATTTTTACTAAGTGATTAGAACATACATGGATAGATAATGGTTTAATCTCAAAACAGTACAAATAGTTGAGTATGGGATCCTTTGTGAATGTCACTATATTAGAAAAAAAATTGGAAGGTGTTGTATAACTATTTAATATTTCTCTAGAAATCCATGTCTTGAATATTTTTATGAATTAGCAATTAGTGTTTATACATTTTCCGTATCACATTATTTATTTGGTTTTATGGAATTTTTTAATGCCATATCCCCATTTTATGGCGAGTGTTGTGTAAACGTCGACATTGTATTCCTAGAAATCTCATGGTATTTTTCTATTTGGTTGATCAATATTTGAGAGTTTCTGTTAAGTTAGGTCTCTAAAACAACATCAAATGTATTTGAGTTCACCTAGTTAAACATATAAAGTGAGAATCATCATTAGAATCATTAAGATGTACACTCTAAGGCAATTCCAATGATTGAGGAGTTGTGGGTTGGAATTTTCTATTAAATGTTATGATCCTTAGTGGGGAGAAAAATGAGAATATTTTTAAATATATGACTATGTGATCATTTATATAGTTAATAGGGCACATTTAATCACTACATTGATGTTATTTTTGAAAATTTACCATTGGATGAAATTCTGACAATAAGAGTTCTATATGATAAAAAAACATAGTGTGCATAGAATTTGGAAATGTAACAACGCCATTTGATTGGCACCTCACAACTCTCGTAGGATGGGTGATTTATTTTATGTTTCCCCAAGGAATATCATGGTGGATATTTTCTATGGTGGGGAGTTTTTAATGTCCTTTATTTATAAACCAAATTTAAATACATGGGAATTTAAATTTTACTGATTTCTGGATGGGATATTTTGTTAAAAAATCATCAAAATATAATATGGAGATTGGTAACTCTTCAATGTGTGGTTTTATGGATTCGGTAATTTTTTTAGTGGTCTATTGACCATATTGTTGATTTTTAGGATAACTAGGGATTGTAAATCCATTGTTTTTAGGGTTTTCTTTGGGTGCACGGTTTCATAGAAATTGTTTATCCCCAATAAGAAATCCAGCAACCATGATCTATGGAGCATGTGTTACCATAATAAATTATGCATGGTTTTACAAAAGGGTTAACTTAGAATACATGGTTAGTTATATATTGTTAATAAACTCATACTACTCATCACATGGTTTTCATGAATCCTTGTTAATAGTGCGAGAAAAACCATGTGAGGTGACTTCATAATGAATGGTTGTTGTATAGAGGCACATGGATTGGAAAATATGTGTGGCCTATATATTTTAGGTAAAACATCCATATTTCCCTTTAATTTCATTAAATTTTTAGACTTTACTCTCTTTCTATCCCATACATCAACCACACCTCTTTGATGCTCCCCATGACCAATATTATTGGAATTGAGATAAACTGTCCACACATCATCTAAATCAAGATCCATAAGTCTTTATGAAACAATATAGGAAAGATATACATTAATTTCAGTCATTTATCATTTTTTTATTAATTACGCAATTTTGGTTATATATATTTTCACCCATTTCACGCTCTGTATTTGTTCTTCATTTTTTATAGTATGATTCAAATAAGGATATGATATCATATATGATATCTACTATGGACCTATGTTAGGGGGACTCTTGATTTTTTTGCTTGTGGGGTTATACATATTGGTGAAGTGTCAATCTCCCCTTTATTAGGAATCACCTTAAAGAGAGTTAAAATTAATGAAATTATTTTTTTAGTAAGGTTTATCTGATTTAAGAATATTATTTATGTTTTTTTATAGGTTGAGAACATTTAATTAAATGGAATAAACAACATTGTCATGTTTGTTATATGTAAGAACCACCACAGTTGGCCTTTGGCTGTGATACCTTATGGTGTACCCTTTTTACACATTCCGTGGTATGTGAAATATGAAATGAATTTTAAATGAAATTTATTTGTTGTTTTATAAATTTAATTGATAATTGAAATTAAATATGATTTGATTAATGAGAAGGGATAGATTAAATTCGACCATGGCCCATGATATGTAAATTTTTGAGTATGTATGAATTATTAAATTTATATATATGCCCAAATATGTAAAGTGGAGTCAACTAAATGTAATATTTTTTATGAATGAGACACTAAATATAATAATCTAACAATGTGAGTATTAAAGTGTACATCTATCCAAACATGGCTAAATTATTATCTCGTCTCTAGATGTGAGATTGAAATGTATTTCCTTGGTGTTGACCATGGAATATCAAATGAATTTGACTATATATTATTTAATTGGTATAAATTGGTTGAAATTAATTTTAAAGTGTATTTTTATGTTAATTGTGAATTGATGTGTTACATAATAGGTAATGGATACCTTGAACCTAGACCATTGCCTTGTAATGTATTTTTTTTTTTGGAATGATACTCTATTGTATTTAAAATCCCACATGAGTTGTTTAGAGGTAAGACTCAAATGCTTGTTCAATGAGTTTAGTCACCATTTGATGTGAGATTAGTTAGTTTTTGGTAGGGTGATGACACATGGTATAATGAAATCAGTATTGACTCTTATATGACATGGGTGGGACAAGGATCCAAATGACGAATTCCATGGATGGTCTCATTTTAAATTTATGATGTTATTTCCTTAAAGTTACTTCGAAACCTAATATGGAGTATCATGGAAAGCCTCATCTGTGGCCTAGAATATTAGATATCAATTTATATATATATTCATAAGGGAATGTAATGAATAGAATCAATAGAAATTTATCTTATCACCATTGGGGATACATAGGCTCCCTTAGTGGACCGCCTGGGATAATATTAATTTGTATGGATGTTATAACACACCTAGAAATATAAGTAGGGTCCCGAGAGGTTTTCCATAGATGGTCTTATAGGTTGTTTCTCATGACCCGTCCCGGTGGGTCCCGCACTGCAACTCCCCAAGCCCACCTCCAATAGGCCAGGGGCTAGTGACTTGCACCGAAGTGGAATATTATAGACATGGGATGCATTGACTATGTACCTATACAAATGAAAAAATATATGAGAACACAATTATTAAATGAAAAAAGAACAATGGAAAATAATTCAGGCATATAAGTAATCACAACCAATAGAGTACGATAGAATGTAATGTCCTGAATGTAAATGGGGCGAGAATACAAGCCCACTAAATAAAAGAGTCTGAAAACTACAAAGTCCAACCTGTAAACACAAAATTGTACCGGGACTATTGCTTAGAGCCATAAGATCTCCTTGACCAGTAGGGAACATTGAAATCTCGGTCCTATCCTGGTCCTCCCGGGACTCGGTCAAAAGGCTGGTCGTCTACACAAGACACGGGACTTGCTCGAAAATCCCATGTATGGGTGAGTAAAATAATACTCAGTAGAGGACCCCAAAACCACAAAGCAACAAAAAATGGAAGGGCACACCCATCTCTTCAAAATATATGTCTACAGAACATATAATTGGAGAACACAATCCAGATATACTAAAATCTTAAACCCATACTCTATGGACATGTCACACAATAGAATACACCCACTATGGATTCAGTTCAATGATCCCACAAAGCACATTTTTGGGATAACTCACTCCATGAGTATAATAGCTCTGATGATGTCCATCCAAGAAGTACTGTCTGTCAGGAAATGTCATGAGAGACAGATACACTAATTTCAGTTGAACACAATCATGAGTGGGAAAGGTAAAGATAAAGAGATGAGGATCACATCCATGGACGTGGTGGATACACTCATCTGGAATTATACTTCTAGGTAGATGATTGGAACACTGTAGATTTTGTCACATCGATTACAGACTCAACCTAGGGTCATTAATGGAAGAGGATCTTACTATGGGCCTTTTGGAGGGATACCTGACTCTATCCCGGAATGTCCTACTAAAGGGATCATACTCGTGTAGTAGGAAATTATACCTGACCTTCATGGGAATGAGAAAAAGGGGCACTAACCCAAAAAAATGTCGAAGATATGGTGGAAAAAAATTTCAATCCACATACTGAAAATTAAATGGTGTGTGGAACTGTTACATGCCTTGTATTATGACCCCAGGTATATCTCATGTACAAAGGCCCGCATCCCAAGGCTGGTCATATAGAAAACTCTGTACACGACATGTAGTACAGATCACATGTCGTGTCTGAGTAACTGGGGTCAGATCTATGTACACGGCCATGTGCCCCTACATGGGATTATCTCGTGTCTATCTATATCCTGAGATACACATCGTGTCCCACTTAATTTCCTTTTCCATGCAATGTAGGGTCAACATGCCCTATCTCTAAGATGTGTAGTTCATCTCGTGTCTGTGTACTTCCCAAAATACATGCCCAGCTTTAGGTAAGGTCCAACATGCCATGTGTCTAAGGTCACCCTCCGTGAGATACCCGTCTAACAACCCAAACACTACCCGCTGATGCCTCTTACCCATGGATTGTCAATTAAATTACACGACGTCTATTCTGGATTTCTCCTGAATCGTGAACCTGCATCACCACAACTTGGGGATGCTTAAATCTTCATTATTACGATCCAGTCACCTAGAAAATCCATTGTTTAGGTTGCCTCACCCTTATGGGGCTGATTTTTTCAGTTTCGGGGCTTCAATCATCCTTGAATATGTGTTTTGATCATTTGGGAGAAGAACGGTCAAAGAAGGATCATTCTTGAATGGTGTCGATTCATCCACCGCCATCACTATCGCATCTCTGCTTGGTCCCTATGAGGACAGATCTCCAACTTCAGATCGTTGCATCACAAAATAGATTTGCAATGATCCATTGTTCATTAGACCACAAAAAATGTGAAGAACACAAGAGAAATGATAGGGGAAAGAAATCAAAAAAACAATTCAATGAATGAAACTATGTCCTCATTCTTCATAGCATAGATCATCACATGTTAGTAGGATAAAATGGAGTAGAATCAAAAATAATTAATCTATCATGGATTAATTCCCCATGATCAACCCAATAAAAAAACACCCGCAAGAACGTATGAATTTGTGGATCGACCATATTCGTGGGTTGATCTGAGTTCGCCGCTTAATCCAACAACAAGATGGAAGAATTGAATTAAAACCCCCTAACTCAATATGGTTGAAGAACAATCACCTTGTTGTGTTCGTTGGCAAGGCTCGTCAAATCCAATATGCGTCGTCATCATCTGCCAACGGGTTATTCTCCAATTCTCCATGATTCTCTCTCCAAATTTCATAGAATTATGAGGCTAACCGTGTGAACATGACATTAGCAGGTATTAAAAAATGGAATAATTAGGTTTCTGTGCAAAAAGGACAATTTAAAAAAACAAATTATTATTTTATTTTATTTTGATTAAACGTCAAATAAATTACTCTCGTAGCTAACCTGTGCCGATAGAAGTTATAACTTCCCCCCTAAGGGAATGTCACTACTTTGAATGCAACGGTGCCCTCAGATTTTAATATAGGCACCCGTTTAAAGGATATTCCAAATTTTCAAGAAAACCACTCGCATGTGTTATCTAAATGTTTAATTTATTTCTAAAAAAATTCTAGGTACTCCGGGACTCTGAACTCACGCCATCAGAAGTTCTTCTATTGTAATAATTCTATATAATATTTTAAAAAATAATACACATAAAATAGGTGACATTAAATTATCTCTAACATGGGGATTTGCATCACAGAAAAGCCAAAACAATGGCTACTCCAAAAGATGTGGGTACTGGTCATAGATCTGAGCCTTCCACTCCCACATTCTCTCATGAAGATTGAAGTGCTACCACCAGGTGTGAACCAAAGGAATTGATAGCACATGAAGTATCCTCTCTTGACTATCCTCGATCTCTTCTAGGTACTCAGCAATGGTCACCCCATCCTCGATGTCCATCTCGCCCAGGTCGATGATGTGCGATGGGTCATGAACATACCTACTCAGTTGTGACACATGGAAGAAATCAGGTACTCGAAGAAAATTTGGCAGTAGAGCATGGTAGTACACCATCTCTCCAACTCTGTGCAGTATTTGGATTGGTCTGATGAACCTTGGAGATAGCTTACCACCTCGGCCAAATCTCTGCAATCCTCATCGACGTGATACTCAAAGAAAGACATGGAATCCCTCCTTAAACTCCATAGGTATATGTTGTAAGTCATCATAAGACATATTCTTGCTCTATGTAGTCTTCATCTGCATCCGGTTGATCTACACCTTCTCGGTGGTATCTCGCACCAACTTTGGACCCATGAGTGCTGACTCTCTGGGGTCGCTCCAGCAAAGCGGTGACCCGTAGGGTCTCCCATATGACGCCTCAAAAGGTTCCATACCAATGGTTGTGTGGTAGCTGTTGTTGTACACAATCTCCAAAAGTGGTAGTTGGTTCTCCCAAATGTGACCATAGTCCATGATATAGCCCCAACACATATACAATCGAAACTGGATGATCCTGTCCATCTGACCGTTGTTCTGGGAATGAAACACAGTGCTCAAGATTTGATGAGTCCCAAAAGCCACTTTCAACCCCATCCGCCACTAGGATGTGAATCGGTCATCTCGATATGAGATTATAGTCCAAGGGACGCCATGAAGCAGAACTATCTCTTGCACATAGTGGCATCTTATGCTATATATGAAACTCTACTCCAAAATAGCTAAGTAGTAGGCCAACTTGTTGAAGTCGGTCAACGATCACCCAGGTGGAATCATGCCTCTTGGATTCCTAAGGTAAGATTTCAAGAATTCCATCGATATTCCATCCCACTTCCACTCTGGAACATCTTGATGGTGAGCTAATCCGGCTGAAACTTGGTTATCATCCTTCACCTGCTGGTATGTAAGGCATCGAGAAACAAAATCTGCTACTGTCTTCTTCTTTCCTGTCGACTAGAACAACAGTCAGCGATCCTGAAACATCTTTTCCACTACCAGTTTTACCACAAAAGGGGACGTATGAAAATTCTTGAAGACCTCCACCTATGATTCCCCTAGTAAAATAGTGTATCCATTGAAAATAAGTACATTCTCCCCACCTTTCGAATATCCATAAGGGGTCTATCACGTGGATAACTGAGCAAGTAAATCCTCATAGTTGACATCCCCAATATGTGCCTCCCTAACACGCTGTATCAGTGGAGGGGTGACAACCAAATACTAATGTAATGTTACATACTTACTTTCCATGAAGGATAACAATAATGTGGCTAACTGCTCTGTCGCCTCACACTACTGCTTCGAGCTAGACCTTCTTCTAAGAGTGTATGCCACCTTGTTCCCCTTACCTTGAGTATAGATGAAGTCACTATCATAATCCTGGAGGAACACTATCCATTTTCTATTTCATTGATTCAGATCCTTTTGCAAGAAAATATTCGTGAGGCTCTTGTAGTCAGAGTAGATGATAATTCCCATGCACATCAGGGAGTGTCACCACATCTTCATTGAAAAGACTACCACTACCATCTCGATATTGTGGGTTTCATAGTTATGCTCATGTCACATAATCTGTCGTGAACCATAAAATATCACCGCATGTCCCTTCATTAAAACACATCCATGCCCTGTACATGACGCATTGCTAAAAACAATGTACCCTACACCCTCCATCGATAATCTCAAGATCGGCCCCTCATCAAACTCTGCCTCAACTACTCAAAAGAAAATTGGGACTACTCTGTCTATAAAAACAGTTGTCATTTCATGGTCTCAGCTGTAATCGGTACTGATATTCCAGAGACCCAGGAATGAATCATCAGTAATATCCTTCCAACCCAATGATTCTCTCCACCTCTGTCATGCTCTGATGAGGATCCCATGCTAACACTGCCTCCACCGTGGCTGTGTCTACAGCTACACCATCTGGTGAGATGACTTGTCCCAAAATTTGAACCTCTTGAATAAAAAAATTTCACATCTAGAGCTTTCCATAATTTCGGTGCTCTCAGAGTATGTCTAGAACCATCCAAAGGTGTATCACGTTCTCCTCCTTTGATGACGAGTACCCCAAGGATTTTGTTTACGATGACCACTATGAACCGGTCTACGTACGGCTAGATGATTCGATTCATCAGTATCATGAACACTACGGGGTCATGTTTTATGCCGAAAGGCATCACCATGTAATCATAGTGGATATTGAGGCATTTGAATTTCATCTTTGGTATAACGCCATCCCTTACTTGTGACTGATGATAACCTGATCGAATGTCAACATTTGAGAACAACTATGCCACCCTCAACTGATCGAAGAGGTCATCGATCCACAATAGTGGATAATTGTTCTTCACTTATATCTAATTCAGGTGATGGTAATCCATGCACAACCTCAAAACCTCATCCGCCTTTTGGCCAACAAGACTGGGTCCACCAAGGCTCAAACACTATGGCTTATGAAACACTTTCTCTACAAATCCATCAATTGCAACCTTAGCTCGTGAATCTATACGGGAGCCATCCAATATTCTTATGATGAAATTAAGTTCCATCTGAGGGGGTAAGTCGATGGATAAGTCAATTTACTAGTGGGGAGGTTGTAGAGACCCGAAGCTTAATGTACAAGGACATTACATTACTTTTGCGGAATACTTAGTACATTACAAAAACACACACACAAGGACCATAATAGTTTAGTGTCTTTGGAAACTCGAAATATAATCTTCTAATTGTGGTGAAAGATCTTCAACATCTCCCATAAGGATCTTCTGTTTTTTTCATACCTAAAACCTTTCTTTATATCCTGGGGAAACGAAAAATTAAAAGGGTGAGCTCAAATGTCCAGTAAGGTTAAACAAAATAAATATCAATCACATCATATTCATAAGAACATAACTTTTGGTAATCTTAACCTGCAAAAGAGATCATAATTTCATAACAGAGAATAAATCATAGTAGTGAAATGTAATCCCAATAATCATAACTTAAAACATGAAACTTTGTGGCATACACACATAATCATATAGAATCACATCTTATTAGTCAAGACTCATTTCCATGAATATATTAGTGGACAAAGTCCATTTCTGAACCGAGTTACCCTCGTTTCAGTCCTGTTTCACTGAACCGGTATAAACTACCATTCCAGCCATATCTATCACATGAGATATAAAATCTTTACCCAATGCATTGGAGGGAGATATAGGTCCCACCCATATCATAATGATACCATTCTTATGTGTGCCACAAAATCATAAATCATACATCATTGCAAAACCCATGTAATTAAAATGAGATTCTTAAACATCATGACATCATAAAAAAATTCATATAAAATAAAGGAATTCATAAAAATAATTCCATCACAACATAATCAAATCAATGTTATAATAGGGATAAAAACAGAACCCTTTATTATCTTAGATGGAAAATAATTTTGATAAAACACATGAACTTCATTCTTGAGGATAATATCCTTTCTACTTCAAAAACACATTTCCTTTCTTAACATGTCGTAAAATTATAAACTAAATGAAGTTGATTAAAAATAAACATGAAAAGTTTTAAAAGGAAGCTTATTGGAAATAATGTTTTAAAAATCCATTCATGCCGTATAAGTTCAAAAAACATTCTTCTCGTACTTTTGTCCGAAAAGTCAAAAAGTACCTCGTATGAAAAACGATAAAAGATTCCTTTCATATCTTTTACTAAAAACTCACCAGAGGGTAAAATAGGATTTAAAAAATTTTACGTGAATGGAAATAATATTACATACTGAGGAAATGTGGATGTGGATGATAAAATACACCCCAGTAAATACTAAAGTATAAACAATCTCAGATAAAAATGATATTGTGATATTTTCCCTTACATTATGTCTGATGTGCTTTGTACATATCCGAACCTCCTGTATAATGATTTAAATAATGTCATTAACTTATTACATAATCATATTCATTTTTATGATATCATATATGGATCACTTATGACTTTATATTACCCGTTCTTTTGTAAATTCCATGTTAAAGAAGCGTTTTGGGTAAAATCGTTTCATTTATCGTAGGTGTTTGGACTTGTTGTTCTTGAAATTATTATTACTTATATAATGATTTATTTACTTGAATAATATAAAACATGATTTATATATCATATATATTCAGTATATATATATAATAGATGGATAAATGAAATGAAACACACCGTTAATGGAGAGGGTAGTCCGTACGTACGCATGAACGCGGTTTTCCATTCCTTATTGTCTTGAATGGAAGTAAGTAGATGACATACATATATATATATACATAAATCCAGTAGATTTAACATGTCATATATTTCATTATTATATATACTTTATAATCATTCATGAATGGTTAATGTGGAGAATGAATCTAATCGCGTCGTGGAGACGGTAGTCCGTATGTACGCACAAGCGATGATATCGTTTCCATGGTCGTGGAATTGTGTTTAATTGTATGCATACTGTTTAATTATCAATATCACTTTATAATAATCATATATAGTTACTCATTACACCATTATACCCATCCAATTAAGGTGGTGGCGGAAAATAGATTACACCACGGTGTGGAGACGGTATTCCGTACGTACGCACGCGCGGTGATTTCCTTTTTCTATAGGATAAATAAAAGGTTAATTAGAGTTGTTTAATATTTATAATAACATATCAGTATATAGTAAATACTGATGTTGTTACTTTATCATGATACAACTAAAGAAGAAGAAGTTGAAGAGGAAAGAAATTGAAAAAGATCGGTAATGGATATTACCTCTTTTTGACGCGCTTCACTTAACTTCCACTTAAAGAACTATGTATGGTCTTTGAAGAAACCAGGACCTCTAGGATGATACTAGGGAAGTGGAGAAGAGATTTGGCAGGGGTTGGCCGAGCTTGAATGCTCAAATTGGTGTGAGGAGGAGAGGGAGGAGGTTCCCTTTTATTAGGGACAAGAGGGGCACCTTAGGTAAATCTGAAAATATTATTTTATATTAAGGAAAAATTCGGTTTATAATGCTTCAAAAGGGTCTTATTTCGAATCTAATGTCAGGATGGGTCTAAATACTCTCACCCAATAGGATTTAGACAAGTTTAGGTTATTATTGTAACCTTACCAATTAGATTTAACTCTATGTTAAATAATTTTACTTTTACCTTGTCTTTTTGTTTTCTTACATTATATGGTTAATAAAAATACCATAACAAGCAAAAATAACCCCAACTTGTTTATTATTAATATATATATCCTTATCTAAGTCATTTGGCAGATCCTTAGTTTTTTAGGAATTAAATAACAATTAATAATATAATATTTATTTTAAAAAACTAAATTATGTCAATTTTGACACTATTTGGTACATGACTTTTATGAAATTCATAACAGAATGATAAGTTCTAAAAAAGTTACTTATATCAACAATGACATGTCATATTAACCTAGAAAATTAATTTAAGTCATAAAAAGTCTCAAATTACATTTATTTGGGCATTTATAACATCAATTATGTCAATATTTCATTAATAAGACAATTACTGCATCATCTTTGTGTCATAATAAATGTTAATTATTTAATCCCTAAAAATTATAAATAAATTCTTATGATGTATATAATTTTATTATATTTCTGTAGACTATTTATGGTTGAAGTTTCATGACGTTTATAACTAAATTAAAATTATTATACTTATAAGATTTAAGAAAGTGACATGTTGTCACATTCTTTGGTTTTAATAATAATTAAATTATTTTCATGGACAAAAGTCCATAAAATGAATCTAATCCGACCCTTAGTTTATATGGGTACACTTCTAGCCATCCAATAGGATTTTTCCAAGTGTTTGGGTAATTTTATAATATTATATTTACCCTTAATTAACAGATTTACCTTTAACTATAGTAAATAAAATTTACCATAGTTACTATTAACAATGCCCAAAAATAAAAATTAGCTTATTAACATAATTTTCACCCACTGATTCAAAATATGGAATAAAGTTTTCGAAATTAAACACACAAAAGATGCAGGAATTAAATTAAAATTAATCCCGTTGTGGAAAGAAAACAGGGTTTTCTTTAAAACATTGCAAAAGATTGAATTGATTTAGCCTACGAATTCGTGGTAAAATCAATGCTAATGGCATACATTATATTAAATGGTAAAAATATATTCTATTTATACTTTAAAACCATTCAATATTATAATTTAACTACCTAATATATTACGATGAAAAAAATTGTTTTTAATTAAAATATAGCGTGTTTTTACTATTCATTAAAATATGAAAGTTATCGGAAAAATATCAAAACTTTATCTAAAGTAAATTTTTATATCCTGATTCAAAAGAACAATTTTATTTTGTCAAATTGAACTTATAAACATGTTAAAAACTAGATCTCAAGTGGGTGCGCCATCAAAAGGCGGCAAAACTGCTTTTTTTTAAAATACTTATTTTACCCGAAAAATATATTTTGTTCTTATACCATGTTCTAGAAATGTGTAAGATGAATAATAATGTTATAAAATTTAAAATTTAGTTAACAATATTCATAACGGCTAGTTAATAACAATATTATAATAATATATCGTTGTTTATTAAAATCTGGTATTGCGTACAACACACGCTATCGAGGAAGGTTGTGATTGTGTGTAAGGCAAGTCAAGGATGCATGTTGTGAAAGATTACTTCGTTGTTTCGTATAACAAAATCCAACCATATTTCATTTATACATTGAATATATATATATATATATATATACTCAATGTTGCGTAGAATAACTATTACCAAAATTGTGTGTAACACGATCCAAGAATAGTGTTGCGTATACTGCAAGCTAATACGGTGTTGCGTATAGAGCATGTTAATCTTGGTGTAGAATACAACACAAGACATTAATGAAATTAAAAGAATATTTTTCATGAAATCTCGGGGTGTTACATTCTACCCCCCTTAAAATGAATTTCTCCCTCGAAATTCGTCGGGGTTATAAATGGTTTACTACTCGAAAGTTTCTTTAATAGAAACCCACATCGTAAAAACTAATACCAAAACGTGGCTTCAAAAACTAAAGTATGAAATGTAACGGTTACACAAATTAACTCATCACTGGGTTTTCACGTAGGAGAACATAGTTGAAAATATGGATATGGAATAAAAATCTAACCATCAAGTTCTGATGGAGAGTGGTAGAGAACATGGCTATGAAAAAGCCAACAATCGCAAAGCAATAAATTTGCGATGATCAAGGGTACCATCTGATTCATCAGATATAAGATCACTAGGACAACATTTTTTGTTTTCAATATCATTTCTCTAAAGTTGAAAATTTTGAATTAGAATAAATACTTACTTGATTTTGGTACAATCTCACTGTTGTTCGTTCTTTGAACAATTTCCACTTCATCTCTTAAAGAAATGAAGTTGAATTTTTTATTCGTGAAGTTTTAACAGATCATGTGATAGAATGATGGGTCATTCCATCTGTCTCAAACAAAAGGTTAGAAATGTTATCAAAAAATACATAAGTCCATCAATAGTGAGATTAATCATATATGGTTCCTAAAATGGATGTATACTTCATATATCATACTTCTTAATATTATAAAACTAGTTTCTACTAAACAGGGACTTCCTGTAGGCCAGTGGTAGGCGATAAAGGCCAGTCTCACTTCAGTTGTGGGTTCTATTCCCACAGCCTTGTCCGACACGATGGGTTGTCACCCGTCCTGCAGGTTGTCCTTTTTCTAAAACTACATTACTATATCATCCCATCAATAATATCAAAAAAAGGTTCTATCCTTAAAAAATACTAACTTATGTCCAACATAATCCATTCCATTCTTTAGGCTTATCCAAAATACTTCGGTCCAAGCTCATAGTATAGAGAAAATGAACACGTGAATGCCACCATTTGTCCCTCATATATCTTGTTCGTCACATTCCAATCATGTGAATACCATAATCATTAATCTCTTGAAAAATGAATACCCATTGAATCTTAGTAAAAACATGAGTGCTGTCAAAAGTTAACTCATTCCACATACCAAAACCCAAAATTATATATACTCAAACCATGATATAACTATTTCCTTATATCAGTCATGAGCTCATGAATACTATCAAACATTTAATTTTATCCTTATCCCTTAATTATGCGCATATCATCTACATTCCAAAAATATCTGAATAACCTTTCATGGATACCGGTACCATTAATCATACACTTTCAAAACTCAAGGAAAGAAAACAGTGTAACAATCCTTAGATGTCATTTTATTCCATATTACCATGAGATTACTTATACAACATTACACATGATAAACATGTAATCATTCCACCACGTTCTTAAACCATTGACTGAGCTTTAACAATTATTTCATCTCACATATCATTTGTAGTCTCTTCATCATCATCAACATAAATCCTACCCATATGACCATACTAATTCTCTTCATGAGACTTTACCTTAGGGAATTGGTTTTCATAATTACCTTACATTCCACATTTAAAACATTTAACCATTGTTGATGTCGTAGCAAAACCATTATCCTCATCCCTGGTGTTAACTGAACCTTTTCCTTTGCACTTACTGGATTTGTGTCATTCTTTTCCACACCCAAAGCATCTTCCAGTTCATTTGAAACATTCTCATTGATGCCTATTCCCACGTGATTTACATAGGGAAAATTGAACTTTCTTTCCTCTACGATCATCATGAAACTCCATCTTTCTTTTATTAGCCGAGTCAGGAAACTTACCCAATATTACTTTATTGATCATATTATGAGATTGCTGATTCGGCATAATAATGATGTTTGGACTTCCAAATCCCATTTCATTTGGTTGCTCATGAAGAATATCATTCCATTATCCATCATATCCTCCATTATAGTGAGTCATCTTGTTTCCAGCCATTTTCTAAAAACTAAAAAGAATAGTGTGAGAGGAAAAAATCATAATAAAGGGGCAGTAACTTCAATATCTAACATCTTAGGTTAAATTTTAAGATCGTTACCATAGTTCTAGGACTATATCCTATACATATACTTATCCTTAGGGACATCCCTAGACATACCTTAGAAATATCTCTAGGGATCTCACTAATGTTCTCGCATCCTAGTTTCCAAAGGCTGACTAAACCTTTCCTCTGATACCAACTGTAGAGACCCGAAGCTTAAGGTTCAAGGACATTACATTACTTTTGCGGAATACTTAGTAAATTACAAAAACACACACACAAGGACCGTAATAGTTTAGTGTCTTTGGAAACTCGGAATATATTCTTCTAATCATGGTGAAATATCTTCAAAATCTCCCATAAAGATCTTCCCTATTTTTTATTACCTAAAACATTTCTTTATATCCTGGGGAAAAGAAAACTTAAAAGGGAGAGCTCAAATACCCAGTATGGGTAAACAAAATAAATATCAATCACATCATATTCATAAGAACATATCTTTTGGAAATCTTAACCTGCAAAAGAGATCATAATTTCATAACATGGGATATATCATAGTAGTGAAATGTAATCCCAATAATCATAACTTAAAACATGAAACTTTGTGTCACACACACATAATCATAGAGAATCATGTCTTATTAGTCAAGACTCATTTCCATGACTATCTTAGTGGACAAAGTCCATTTCTGAATCGAGTTACCCTCGTTTCAGTCCTGTTCCACTAAACCGGTATAACCTACCGTTCCAGCCATGTCTATCTCATGAGATATAAAATCTTTACCCAATTCATTGGAGAGAGATATATGTCCCACCCATCTCATAATGATACCATTCTTCTGTGTGCCACAAAAACATAAATCATACATCATTGCATAACCCATGTAATAAAAATGGGATTCTTAAACATCATGACATCATAAAACAATTCATATACGATAATGGAATTCATAAAAATAATTCCATCACAACATAATCAAATTAATTTAATAATAGGGATAAAAACCAAACCCTTTATTATCTTAGATGGAAAATAATTTTGATAAAACAATTGAACTTCATTCTTGAGGAAAATATCCTTTCTACTTCAAAAACACATTTCCTTTCTTAACATGTCGTAAAATTATAAACTAAAGTAAGTTTATTAAAAATAAACTTGAAAACATTTAAAGGAAGCTTCTTGGAAATAATGTTTTAAAAATCCATTCATGCCGTATATGTTAGAAAAACATTCTTCTTGTACTTTTTTCGGAAAAGTCAAAAAGTACCTCGTATGAAAAACGACAAAAGATTCCTTTCATATCTTTTACTAAAAACTCACCGAAGTGTAAAATAGGATTTAAAAAATTTTATTTGAATGGAAATAATATTACATATTGAGGAAACATGGAAGTTGATGATAAAATACACCCCAGTAAATACTAAAGTATAAACAGTCTCGGATAAAAATGAGATTGTGATATTTTCCCTTACCTTATGTCTGATATGCTTTGTACGTATCCGAACCTCCTATATAATGATTTAAATAATGACATTAACTTATTAAAGAATCATATTCATTGTTATGATATCATATATGGTTCACCTATGACTTTATATTACCCGTTCTTTTGTAAATTCCATGTTAAAGAAGCGTTTTGGGTAAAATCGTTTCATTTATCGTAGGTGTTTGGACTTGTTGTTCTTGACATTATTATTACATAAATCATGATTTACTTATTTACAGAATATAAAACATGATTTATATATCATATATATTCAGTATATCTATATATATAATATATAGATAAATGAAATGAAACACACCGTTCTTGGAGACGGTAGTCCGTACGTACGCATGAACGCTGTTTTCCTTTCCTTATTGTCTTGAATGGAAGTAAGTAGATGACATACATATATGTATATATACATAAATCCAGTATATTTAACATGTCATATATTTCATAATTATATATACTTTATAATCATCCAGGAATGGTTAATGTGGAGAATGAATCTCATCGCGTCGTGGAGACGGTAGTCCGTACGTACGCACGAGCGATGATATCGTTCCCATGGTCGTGGAATTGTGTTGAAGTGTATGTATAATATTTCAGTATCAACATCACTTTATAATAATCCTATATAGTTACTCATTACACTATTATACAAATCCAATTAAGGTGGTGGCGGAAAATAGATTACACCACGTCGTGGAGACAGTATTCGGTACGTACGCACGTGCGGTGATTTTCTTTTTCCATAGGATGGATAGAAGGATAATTAGAGTTGTTTCATATTTATAATAACATATCAGTATATAATAAATTCTGATGTTATTACTTTATCATGAAACAACTGAAGAAGAAGAAGTTGAAGAGGAAAGAAATTGAAAAAGATCGGTAATGGATATTACCTCTTTTTGATGCGCCTTCACTTAACCTCCACTTAAAGAACTAAGGATGGTCTTTGAAGAAGATCAGGACCTCTAGGATGATACTAGGGAAGTGTAGAAGAGATTTTGGCAGGGTTTGGTCGAGATTGAATTCTCAAATTGGTGTGAGGAGGAGAGGGAGGAGGCGCCCTTTTATAAGGGAGGAGAGGGGCACCTTAGGAAAATCTCAAAATATTATTTTATATTAAGGTCAAATTCGTGTTATAATGGTTTCAAAAGGGCTTATTTCTAAGATAAAGTGTGTATGGGTCTAAATACTCTAACCCAATAGGATTTAGACATGTTTAGGGTATTATTGTAACCTTATCAATTAGATTTAACTCTAAGTTAAATAATTTAACTTTTACCATGTATTTTTGTTTTCTTACACTATATGGTTAATAAACATACCATAACAAGCCAAACAAACCCCAGCTTGTTTGTTATTAATATATATATCCGTATCTAAGTCATTTTTCTGAACCATAGATTTTTAGGAATTAAATAAAAATTAATAATATAATATTTTATTTAGAAAACAAATTTATGTCAATTTTGACACTATTTGGTACAAGATTTTTATGAAATTTATAACAGAATGATAAGTTCGAACCAAGTTACATATATCAACAATAACATGTCATATTGACCTAGAAAATTAATTTAAGTAATAAAAAGTCTCAAATTACATTTATTTGGGCATTTATAACATCAATTATGTCAATATTTCATTAATAGGACAATTACTGCATCATCTTTGTGTCATAATAAATGTAAATTATTTAATACCTAAAAATTATAAATAAATTCCTATGATGTAGATAATTGTATTAGATTTCGGGAGACTATTTATGTTAGAAGTTTCATGAAGTTTATCACTAAATTAAAATTATTATACTTATAAGATTTATGAAAGTGACATGTTGTCACATTCTTTGGTTTTAATAATAATTAAATTATTTTCATGGAAAAAAGTCCATAAAATGAATCTAATCTGACCCTTAGATTATATGGGTCTACTTTTATCTATCCAATAGGATTTTTCTAAGTGTTAGGGTAATTTTTTTAATCTTATATTTACCCTTAATTACCCGATTTACCTTTAACTATAGTAAATAAAATTTACCGTAGTTACTATTCACAATGACCAAAAATAAAAAGATGCTTATTAACATAATTTTGACCCACTGATTCAAAATATGGAATCCATTTTTCCAGATTCAATACACAAAATATGTAGAAATTAAATTAAAATTAATCTCATTTTCGAAAGAAAACGGGTTTTTCTTTAAAACATTGCAAAAGATTGAATTGATTTACCCTACGAATTCAAGGTAAAATCAATACTAATGACATACATTATATTAAATGGTAAAAATATATTCTATTTATACTTTAAAACCATTAAATATTATAATTTAACCACATAAGATATTACGATGGAAAAAAGTTGTTTTTAATTAAAATATAGCGTGTTTTTACTATTCATTAAAATATGAAAGTTATCGGAAAAATATCAAAACATTATCTAATGTAAATTTCTATATCCTGATTCAAAAGAAGAATTTTTGTTTTCAAATTTAACTTATAAACATGTCAAAAACAAGATCTAATGTGGGTGCGCCATCAAAAGGCGGCAAAACTGCATTTTTTGAAAATTACTTATTTTACCCGAAAAAATTATTTTGTTCTTATACCATGTTCTAGAAATGTGTAAGATGAATAATAATGTTATAAAATTTAAATTTTATTTAACACTATTCATAAAGGCTAGTTCATCACAATATTATAATAATACATCGTTGTTTAAAAAAATATGGTATTGCGTACAACACACACTATCGAGGAAGGTTGTGATTGCGTGAAGGCAAGTCAAGGATGCGTGTTGTGAAAGAATCCTTCGTTGTTTCATATAAAAGAATCCAAACATATTTCATTTATACATTGAATATATATATATATATACTCAATGTTGCGTCGAATAACTATTATCAAAATTGTGTGTAACACGATCCAAAAATAGTGTTGCGTATACTGCAAGCTAATACGGTGTTGCGTATAGCGCAAGGTAATATTGGTGTAAAATACAACACAACACATTAATGAAATTAAAAGAATATTTTTCATAAAATCTCATGGTGTTACAGAGGTTGTCCAGGAACATCTTCCAGAATGATTTCCTCGCACTCCACCACTACTGCATGGAACTATGATCTCACAACATCCACTGTAGGGAGGGTCAGGCAAGACAACTCATGAGTGATCAACTTCACCCTCCTATGCATGAGCCCATTTTGTGCTGCATGGGTATCCTTTTACCCAACCAAAAATATCATGTCTCATCACTCTAGACACACCACACTGTTTGCAGAAAATATTCATGTTGGGCATGGACCAAAGATAACAAATCCATACTGAGAATTTCATCTTAAGGCCTCGACTCTACCACATAGAGGATCCAACCAAAACACTCTCCTTCAAGGGTATGATCACACTACCTTAAAAGGCATGTGATCATCAAGTCTCCAACCGTAAGTGTCTACAAGTTTAAGGATCGATTCAATAACTCTAAAATAATATCAAGGATTCACACAAGATTTGTGGAGATGAAGAAATGATGGGAACCTATGTCTATAAGTATGGAAAATAAGGTAGAGAAGACACATATCATAACACAGATCATCCCTAGATTCCCTGGGTCATACACCTCGACCACGTGAAGCTATCTCCACCCATATCCCCTAGCTCGATGGGCCTGGTGCAAACCTCTTAGGGGTGGTGGTGGTAGTATGTTTAAGTGATTACCACCACTTGAAGATCTTGTTTCTCCTCTGCCACTTCTGCTGCTAGGAGGGTCTACTAACTCCACTATATGACTCTCCCTCGATGGTCCATCAACCACCTCACTGTCAGCAGTTTGACAGGTCTGTCAATATCTAGTGAGATATCCCCTATAGTCGTATATGTATCATCGCTTCTCCCTTGGATGACTGGACCCAGCCTAAGTGCCATTGACAGTCAATCCCCTATATTGGGTCCTCCTATGACGTCTCCTATGTCCTGATCGCTGAACCTGACATCGGCTCCGGGCTGCCGAGGTCTCTGCACCCGTCTGCCTACATTTTACTATCACCAAGTGTCTCTACTCTTCTAAGAAGCTCTCGGTCAGCAAGTCTCACTCGAGCACTCGAGAAAATGTCAAAATTAATTGAGGCTTGTCACTATCTCAGATTTCCAATCGTAGACCATTCTCGAAGGTCCTAGAGCTGAAGTACTGATCCCTGACCATATCCATTGAGTACCTGGCAAGGTTGGTGAACCTTAATGAATAGTCAGTTGTTGTCAAACTGCCCTTCTAGAGCTAAAGAAGATCCTGGATGCATATTTCATCCAGTGTAACTAGAGAGATCTCCTCCCTGAAGAGTCTCTCAAACCCATTCCACAAAAGAGTATCCTCACCATGAGTCTATGTGGTCAGACTCCACCATTATCTTGAAGAACCCTGAATAAGGATCGTTCCTAGGATCACCACTTGGTACACAGTTTTCCTCACGATACAGAAGACTCTGGTCACCACCTCAAGCCAGTCCTTAGCCTCCTGAGGGTAGGACTCACATCAGAACCTAAGGGGTCTCTGAATCTGGAACTCATGGAGCGCGCTCAGCCTGTGCTCCTCATCGGTCGGTACTACAGGTAACACAGGCTGCTCCACTGTGGTGGTATAGCAGGTGCTCCACCTGGTGGAAACACTTAGGGAACTGGTCCCTTTATCGAAGCCTCATCACTGATGGGGTCATCCTCATGATCATGCTACTGAATCCTAGCAGGTAAGAATTGCAAAGGCATCATGTATGGTAATAAGATGTATTATGGTTAATGATTATATCTGGATAACTAGCACAAAAGACAAAGAAAACACAACCAAATCCAATATGATGCATGTAACATTATATTATTCCCCCAAAACAAGTGTTTTCATTTACCGAGTCAAAAATACGGTAATCATTGTCCCGATGTAAGGATACATCACCGCCCACACCAACACTAGAGTTTTTGGCCTGAAAGTCGTGTATGAAACACATAACACTATTTCCCCAAACAAATCTCACAGACTCTTGGTTTTAAGGTAGAACTGACCACCTATAATACCACATTATCATGACCCTACCCATTGGGGCCCACACCACTACTCCCCATGCCTGCCTAATATTGGAGAGGGGCTGGTGACTAGCACCGAGTGTGCATAGGGTCAAGAATGGACCACATTGTCATGACCCGACCCATTGTGGCCCATGCCGCTATTCGCCAAAAAATTCACCTGACTCATCCGTAATTCACCTTCTAGGTAGAGGATCAGCACCCTATGGAAGTGTTCACATTGATACCTGATTCCACCTAGGGTCAAGAATGGAAATTGGATCTCACTCCAGGACTCTCGAAGGGATACCTGACTCTATCATGGAATGTCTTGTTCAATGGATCATACTCCTGTAGTAGGAAATGATAACTGACCTTCAGGGTAAAAATAAAAAGGGACACTAACCCAAACGAGACATGTCAATGATATGGTGGATAGGAAGATGAAGCCATGTACTGAAAAGTACACGACGTGTAGAAGTGGTACACGCCATGTCTTATGACCCTGAGTAATGCCCATGTACAATGGCATGTGCTACAAGGTCGGTCATGTAGGAAAGTCTGTACATGATGTGTAGTACAGATCACACGCCGTGTCCGAGTAAATGGGGTCAGCTCCATGTACACAACCAATTGCCCGAACCCAGATTTATCATGTTTGCATGTATCACATGAGATACACGGCGTGTCCTCCGTAATTGCCTCTTCCACGCCACATGGGGTCTACACACCATGTCATCGAAGCTGTATAGTTCATCCCATGTTCATTTACTTCCCATAATACATGTTGAGCTTTGGGGAAGGTCCAAAATTCTGTGTGACGGTGTCACATGCTATGTGACACCCTTGTAACACTATAATCCATAACCTACACCGCCTCTACCACATGATGTGTTCATTGGAATTACATGTCATGTATTCTAGTGTTTTCCACAATTATGATCCAACTCTACCACACCTCGGTGATGCTACAATACTCATTCTGGCTATCTAATCACCCTTGAACTCCATGGTTTAGGTCTCCCTAACATTATGGGACTGACGCCATTAGTTTTGGGACTCCGAACTACCTTGAATATGAGTTTTTATCATCCGTGCGAAGAACAATCTAAGAACGATCACTCTTGAACCTTGTCGATTCATCATCTAACATCATCGTTGCACCTCCACTAGGTCACCACGAGGTCAGATATTTTATTTGAGATCGTTAAAATGAAAAACAGATTCACAATGATCCATTGTGCATTTCCCCATGAAGATCCCGAAGAACGAGAAAATAATTAATGTGGAAAGACATAAGAAAACAAATTGAGGAACGATCCTCCGACTTCATTCCCCACAACATTGATCTTCTCCTGTTAGTAGGATTAAATGTTGTTGAATCAAAACATTAATATAACATGGATTAATTCCACAAGATCAAACCAATATAAACCCTCCCCCAAGAACGTACAAATCCACGGATCAACCATGATCATGGGTTGATCCGCATTCGTTGTTTAATCCAGAAATAATGAGGAAGTGATAAAATAACAAACCCTATCTTGATCCAGTTGAAGAATGATCTCCAGGTCGCATTTCTTAATGAGGATCATCGGATCGGAGATGCATTGTCGTCATCCGTGAATGGGTTCTCCTCCAAGGCTCTAAGTGTAAATCTCCCAATTTCATAAGGTTATGTGGCTAACCCTGGGAAAATTCCATAATCAGTTATATAAATTGTGTGGATTTAGGTTTCTATGAAAAAAGGAACCCTTAAAATAAAATAAATTATTATTTAATTTTATTTCTATTAAACATCCAAAAACTATCTCTCACAGTTGACCCACGCCAATCAAAGATATACACCACATAAGGTAAAGTCACTACTCTAAACGCAATGATTCCCTCAGATTTCTGATCCGGGAACCAATTTAAAAGATATTCCTCTTTTATAGGAATACCAATCACGTTCACTTTTTAAAGGTTTAATTTAAAATGAAAATTTATTTCCAGAACTCCGGGCCTCGGAATAGCACATCGAAAAATGTTCTGGTCTCATTATAATTCGATATAATATTTTAAAAAAATATAACAGAGAAAATACGAGACATTATAGTGTTGGTTTATTTTATACCTAGACTGATATCCAGATTCCAAAATAAGAATTCTATGGATTTTTCCATTTCATTAAAATATAATGAATGGGATAAATTAAGAATTTTGTTCTAGGAAAAAGCACAATATTTTATTATCTCTTAGATATCACCATTTAGAAACCATGTTTAGGAATTTGTTATGAACATTTTTGTAGGAGGAATGTCAGGCTTGTTCTGGGTCTCAAGACATATAAATTAAATGACCTTGAATTTTTGATGAAATAGATTAGTTAAGAAATAGCTAAAAATTAAATTAGATACTTATTTATTAAATTAAATAATTTTAATTAATTGGTTATAAATGATAAATTGAGATTTATAGGTTGATTCCATTTGTGAACCTCTTATAATTATTAATCTTCTTATGGAAAATTATTGGATATATATTCACTAACAAGATGACACGGACCATAGCATGTTGCCCACAGAGATTATATATTACAACCAACATGTTTATCCATTTCATTTGGGTACCTAACAATACATTTTGTTTGAATGGCCATTGAATATTTATTGTTATCTATTACTATTACTACGGTGTTAGAAGCACATGACCGATCTAGGGATCTAAATTGTCATGTATATTACCTTTAATGTTATTGTTACATTTTTCATTGGATTAATATATTGAATCATGTACATTCTATATATCTACTATTTAGCTCGTATAATTATATGTATATGTATACACTTATTTATTATTATTTATATCCGTTAACATTAGTTTTTATTTTTATGTTTCTCTCCTTTCAATGGATTCTTATATATAATACTTCTATGCTACAGTGACATGATGGTAAAGTCTCCCCACTATCACATTTTTAAACCCTTGAATAATGTCGATAGTCTCCAGAGTCCCGGGTGACGTGATTTATTTCATGTGTCCAACCATGCTAGATGAATAGTTATGTTGAATCTAGGTCTGGGACGTTACAATGTGGTATAAGTGCCTATATTCCATGTTTTATTTATTTGGATTGGATATAAGGGAATATGAACATATCGAGGATTGGAAAATAAAAATGCTTAATACTGATCACATGCCCATGGAGAATTGGCAATGATTCCATGGATTAAATTGTTGTTTTTATTGTTCAATATTAAAGGTGAATGGGATTCCACCTAGTCTGACTAGTGCATATTACCCTACATATTGATTTTATGTAATTATACCCTTGTTCTCGTATGGAAAGGAAGTATCATTTTATGAATTATATATATAGGAATAGATGAAATCAAATGTCATTCATATATGAGGCCATGTATTTTCATTAATATGTATCCTCCTAATTTGAATCTATTTTGTGAGTGTTAATCCATGCTTTTGGATTTCTATATCCCTCCCGATAATGTTACTTTCTTGGTTTTTTTATTTATCATGTTATGTTGCTTACTTTTTTTAGCTAGTAATATTAAATGTTTTCTTTCTATTAGTCACATTTCTCTCTGTGAATACATTGGGTAACATGATAATATTTTTGATATTTGTAAATGATTTCATTGGATAAACATATTAGTTCGTATTTATAAGGGATCCAATTTTCAATTATATGTTGTATGGGATCCATAGAATTTTGAAAGGGTGTCCCATATACTCGAACCACTTATGGATCATTATCAATTTTTATATAATATCATAAAAATGTAAAATATTTCTATATATCATTTGTTAATGTGAATTAATTTGATTAAAATGGTAAGAATTTCAACATATAGATAGTGTGGGAACATTATGCATTGGTAGAAGGCCACCCAAATAATTAATCCATAATATATATGACTATATTGTATAAGTTTTATGGGGTTTTTTGGGTATGTTTCTAAAATATAAATTTAATGAATAGGTACTTTTATAATGGATTGTGGTTAATTATTAAATTTACAACTAGACCCAAGATGTTGACTTGAGTAATTTTTAATGAGATAACCAGATCAGGGTTCTTTAATGATTTTTAAATTTATCATATTCTATTGTGTATCTTCTTAAAGAACCCATGTAGGTTTAATAGGGTGCTCATTGGTCACTATATCATTAATTTTTTTAAAATAATTTATCTTATAAGTTTCCTAATTATGATGAGAGGTATAATAATTTTTAAATTTTCTAAAGAGGAATTTTGATAAGAAATTTTTATTAGTCATTTAGATATTTAATAAAAAATGAACCTAATAATTTTTCATTATGAAATTTTATGGTTATTTAAAAATAATTTAAAAGATTTAATGTTAAATGCATATCAATTTAATGACATTAAAAATGGAAGTTGTTGTATTATCCATTGTCCAAACCATCATGCATGGAGAGTCTATATGTTTTTTTGATGTATGACTTGGAAGCGAGATGTGAGCGTTTATCCATAGGCTGAGTATTTTTACCAACTAATGTAATTAATGGCCATTAAGAATTATGAAATATGTTTTTCATGACTTAGTGACAGGGTTGATTATTATTATTCCTAAGGTTATCGCTAATTGTAGTTACCAACATTAGATCAATAAATTCCAAGCTAATACCTTTAGTCTTATGATGTTTAGTGACTTTTGGTTGCTTTTATTTCTTGTAGGACCCTTGAACATAAATTACACCCATTTTTGGATGGTTGTTCTTTTATATTATACCCATTTTACAGTTGTGATCATTGAGTGATGCTCGTTTTTATCATTTTATACATTCCTCATGGACGCTTGGTTTCTCTTTAGGTCTTGTTACAATGTTTTGTTACTTGGGAGACTTAGGATATTTTCAGTTTATTTACAAACATATGATGATGTGAATTGATTCATTTCCCATTATGAACCACCTTTATATATTAATCCATATGGAAAAAAACCTATGGATAGTATTGAGGTAGTTTGTCCAAAATCCTAAATCTTAGGGAAGTTTGGATTAATATATGTGGTACTTATATAGATTCTAAATGATAAAATGAACTGGTGTGGTAAGGTGAAATTGTTTACTCTTGCACTATTGGTGGAACTATCAGGTCAACACCATAGTATAATGGCATGGGAGATAAAAAATAAATTCTGTCACTATTCATGTGTAACACCCTGAGAGTTTATGAAAAATATTATTTTTAATTTCAATGATGTCTTGTGTTGTACGCTACACCAAAATTAGCTTGCACTATATGCAACACCATATTACCTTACAGTATATGCAACACTATTCTTGGCTCGTGTTACACACAATTTCAAGTTCGTTTTGTGGAAATTATTTTACGCAACATTATGTATAGATTTTGTTTAATGTATAAATGAAATATGGTTTGATTATGTAATACGCAACACCAAATAGAGCTTTCATTAAATGCATCCCTAACTTGGATTGCATTACACGCAATTAAGACCTTCCTCGGTAGCATGTGTAGTATGCAATACCGAGTTTCACTAAACGATATATTATGATATTATTATTATGAACTAGATGTTATGAATAGTAATACCCACTTTTTGAAATTGTATAAATTTTATTTTTCAAAATGTAATTCATTTTTTTATTTGGAATATCGAAATTATCCTAGGGTGAAATTTTAGTATTTATCTGAAAACTGTCAATTTTTTATGAATAGTGAAAACACATGGTTGCTATTTAAAAACCAACTTTTTATATAAATAATTATTTATTTTATTTAAATTTATTTTAGGCCAAAATTGATACATAATACCTATATCAGTTCAATGTAATTCATTGGAGTTATTTTACAATAAGTTTAGACATATAAATATTTTTTGAACTTTTCACTGTGTTTTACCTACCTCCTATGAGAATTTGCAAGTTTACATAAAACATAATTCTACAACTTCTGTGAGTGGAATTTCAGAAATCCGAGAGACTTAGTTGATATCAGTACGTAAAATGTTGTTCATTAAGATAAAATTAATTTTTGATGAATAGTTACTTTTTACTTTTTTTTACCATGATTAAAAGTAAATAGGGAAATTATGGGTAAAAATGATATTATTATTACCATAACACATGTCCTAATTCTATTTTATAGGTTTAATTCGACCAAAAACAACCTTCGGAATAAGATATGACCGTTTAGGTCCACTTGGATTAGATTAGGACATTTATTAATATTTTATTTAAAGAAGAGTTAAAATAGTAAAAGTAAAATTTCTTTAACTAAAACATTTTTAATATAAGGTTATAAATAAGATAAATTCAACTATAAATATTCATTAGAAATATAAAAATATTTCCTATATAATGGTTTTTTATTTATAATTTTGGGACATTATATAATTTAATTTATGTATAACACAATGATGAGGCAGTAATTACCTTATTAATGAAATATTAACATAATTGATGTTATAAATACCAAAATAAATGTAATTTTAGACATTTTATGAATTATACTAATTTTATAGGTTAATATGACATTTTATTATTGATTTAAGTATATTTTTTTGAACTAATAATGCTGTTATAATTTTCAAAAAAATCATGTACTAAATAGTGTCATAATTGACTTAAAATAGTTTTTTTAAAAATCTTATATTATTAATTGTTATTTTATTACTAAAAATATAAGGTTCAGCCAAATAAATTATATAAGGATATATATATATATATATATTAATAATTAACCACTTGGGGTTCGTTTGGCTTTTTATAGTAAGTTTATTAACCATATATTGTATGAAAACAAAAAGACACGGTAAATGATAAATTATTTAACATAGAGTTAAATCTAAATGATATGGATAAAATAGTAACCTAAACATGTCTAAAATCTATTTTTTGAGATAAAAACGACTGATCCCCACTTTAGCTTCGAAATATGTCTCTTTGGATCCATTATAAACTGAATATAACTTTATTAATAAATAATATTTTAAGTTTTTTCAAAGGTGCCCCTCTCCTCCCTTATAAGAAGGGCACCCCTTCCCTCTTCTCTTCACACCCTTTTAAGTCTTGAATATCTGAAAACCACTGACAATTCCTCTTCTAAACCTCTATAGTCATATAATAGAGGTTATATACTTCTCAAAAGACCAACTCTTGTACCCTATGAAGAAGTTTAAAAGATGTGCGTCGAGGAAGAGGTAATCTCTTCTACCGACTCTTTCAAGTTTCTTTCTTCTTCTACTTCCTCTTATTTAGTTGTTTCATTATAAAGTAAAAACATAAGTATTACTTATATATTTATATGTTATTATAAATATGAAACAACATTATTTCACCTTATATCCATCTTATAGAAAACGAAATCACCGCGCGTGCGTACGTACGGAATACCGTCTCCACGCTGTGGTGTTATCTGTTTTCGACCACCACCTTACTTGGAAGGGTATAATGGTGTAAATAAATAACTATATATGATTATAGTAATGTTATATTTATTCGGAAATATTATACATTCACTTCAATACAATTCGATGATCATGGGAATGATATCATCGCTCGTGCGTACGTACGGACTACCGTCTCCACGACGCAACGAGATTCATTCTCCATGTTAACCACTCATGAATGATTATAAAGTATATATAATGAATAATAATTAAATATATGACCTAATAATGTTACTGGATTTATGTATATATATAAATGTACGGCATCTACTTAATTCCATTCAATTTAATAAGGAAACAAAAATATCATTCATGCGTACGTACGACCTACCGTCTCCATGAACGTTGTATTTCATTCCATTTATCGATCTATCATATATATATATATGATGAATATATATAAATCATGATTTAAATTCTGTATTTAATTAAATCTGGATATATGTAATAATATCAAGAACAACATGTCGAAAAACGTACGAAAAATGAAACGATTTTACCTGAAACGCGGCTTTAACATGGAATTTACAAAAGAATGGGTAATATAATGTCATAATTGAACCATATATGATATAATAACTTTGTGAATGATTTTTTAATAAGTCAATATAATTATTTAAATCATTATATAGGAGTTTTGTATACGTATGAAGCATATCGGACCTAAGGTAAGGGATAACTAATCCAATCTCGTTCTTATCCGAGATTGTTATTCCTAAGTATTTATTGTGGTTATTGTTATCATCAATGCCCATGTTTTATAAAAATATTTTCATGTATTTTTAATGTAATTTTTAACCATTTTTGAAGTTTACCACATGTTATGAAAGCAATCTTACTTTTGTTTTCCATATGGGGAACGTTTTAACTTTTTCGAAAAAAGTACAAGAAGAATGTTATTTTTAACATATAAGGCGCGAATGGATTTTTAAGGTTTCATAATGCCTCATTTACATGAAACTTACTCTACAAGATTTTATGAATATTTTAAATAAAATACTTTTCTTTTAAAATTTCATGGCATTTTGTGAATAGGAAATGATTTTGAAGAAGAATGGATATTTTCATCAAAAATTCATTTCAAGTATTTTATCAAAACCATTTTCCATCTAAGATGTCATTATTTAATATGTGTAAGTATCAAGTATAATGTCTCTATGATTTACAAGGTTTCAATTTTATTATGATGAAATATCCATTTGTTTTATATGGATTATGTGATGATGGGATGATGTTTATGAAACCCATTTTATTCTTTGGGTTATGATGAATGATTTATGGTTATTTTTTGGCTCATGTAAGAATGATTTCAATATGAGATGGGTGGGACATATATCTCCCTCCAATGAATTGGGTAAATATTTATATCTCATTAGATAGACATGGCTGAAATGGTATGTTAATCTGGTTCAGTGTTACAGGATGGAAACAAGGAGTGAACTCGATTCAGAAAGAGGCTTTGTC
This sequence comes from Viscum album, assembly GCA_963277665.1. Taxonomy (NCBI): domain Eukaryota; kingdom Viridiplantae; phylum Streptophyta; class Magnoliopsida; order Santalales; family Viscaceae; genus Viscum; species Viscum album. The sequence goes on along the minus strand of OY728158.1, from coordinate 1,375,257,341 downwards.
CACCAAGATGGCCTTTGCAGCTATGCCTTGGCAACTATGAAAATCATATCAAGTGCATAATGGTTTGCCACAATTAAATGTTTTCTTCTTAGGATATTTTATCAAGATTGATGTTCCATTATGATATATGTCGTACGTACTTCCAAGATTTATTTCTTTGCTCATGATTTTGATGTTTAGATTTTATGTTCAAGTTTTTGTATTCAAATTTTTATGGATTGGTTTATATTATCTATGTTTACCCTTACTGAGAATTTGAGCTCACCATTTTTATGTGTTATTTTCCCAAGGATATAAATAATGGTTGTAGGTAAAAAAGGAAAGATCTTTATGGGAGATGTTGAAGATCTTTCACCACGAATAGAATATTTTGATCCGAGTTTCCAAAGACACTAAACTATTACTATCCCTTTATGTTTGTTTTTGTTATGTATTAAGTATTCCAACAAATTAATGTAATGTCATTGTACGTAAATCATTGGGATTCTATAGTTGGTATCAGAGAAAAGGTTTAGTTAACCTTTGAAACTAGGATGCGAAAACTTTAGTGAAATCCCTATAGATATTTCTAAGGTATGTCTAGGGTTGTCCCTAAGGATAAGTATACATATAGTTTATAGTCCTACAATTAAGGTAAAGATATAAAAATTAAACCTAAGATGTTATATATTGATGTTACTCCCCCTTGAATATGATTTTGGCATCTCACACTATTTTTTTTGGGTTTTAGAAAATGGCTGGAAACAAGAAGATTCATGATAATGGAGGATATGATGGACAATGGATTGATATTATTCATGAGAAACTAAATGAAATTAGATCTGGAAGTCCACATATCGTTATTATGCCTAATCTGTAATCTCATAATATGATCAATAATCTCAAATTTCGTATGTTTCCCGACTCAGCTAATAAAAGAAAGATGGAGTTTCATGATGATCATATGGGAAAGAAAGTTCAATTTCATTCATGTAAATCACGTGGGAACATGCGTCATGGAGAATGTTTTAAAGGAACAATAATATGCATTGGGTGTGGAAAAGACGGGAAAAAATCTAGTAATTATAAATGAAAATGTTCATTTCACACTATGGACAAGGATATTGGTATTGCGAAGATATCAACAATGGTTAAGTGTTTTAAATTTGGAATGTACGGGCATTATGCAAACCAATGACTTAAAAGAAAATCTCAAAAAGAGAATCAGGTTGGTCATATGGGTAGTATTTATGTGGATGATGATGAAGAGACAACAAATGATATATGATATGGAAGAAATGATGATGCTCAGTCAGTGTTTTAAGAAGGTAGTGTAATGATTGTATGTTTATCAATAATAATGTATGGTACTATGGAATAATGACACATCTATGGATTGTTACAATATAGTTTTTCCTAAATTATTTGAAAGTATATGTTGAATGGTACAGGTAACCATGAAAGGATAATTCATATATTTTGGAAAGTAGAAGATATTTGCATAATTAAGGGATATGCATATAATGAGATTTTTTATAGTATTCAGGATCTCATGACTGATATAAGGACATGTTTATATCATGGTTTGAGTATATAGAATTTTTGACTGTTGGTATGTGGAAAGAGTTAACTTTTAACAACATTCATGTTTTCACTAAGGTTCAATGGGTATTCATTTTTCATGAGAATACATGATTATGGTATTCACATGATTGGAATATGGCCAACAAGATATATGAGGGATAAATTTTGGTATTAACATGATCGGTAGATAACATTTCTAGTAATTTTTTTCTTTATACTAGGAGCATATATAGAAGTATTTTAGATAATCTGAATGACTGGAATAAATTAAGATAGAAATAATATAGTATTGTTTAAGAATAGAAATTTTTTCTATTTTATTGCAGGAATGTTATTATAATGTAGTTCTAGAAAAAAAGGATATTCTGTAGGATGGGTGACAACCCGTCGCTTCGGAAAAGGCTGTGGGAATTGAACCCACAACTGAACTGTGACATGCCATTATCACATTCCACTGGCCTACAGGAAGTCCCTGGTTAGTAGAAACTAGTTTTATTTTATTAATAAGTATGATATATGAAGTATAAGTCGATTGTTGGAACCATATATGATTAATCTCACTATATATGGACTTATGTATTTTTGATAACTTTTGCAAAACTTTTGTTTGAGACAGAAGGAATGACCCATCATTCTATCACATGATCTTCTAACACTTCACAAATGACAAATTCAACTTAATTTCTTTAAGAGATGAAGTGGATATTATCTAAGGAATGACCAATGGGGAGATTATACCAAAATCAAGAAAGTATTTTTCGTAATTCAAATTTCTTCAACATTAGAGAAATAATCTTGAAAACCAAAAATGTTGTCCTAGTGCCCATATATCTGATTAATTATATGGTACCTTAGATCATCACAAATTTATGGCTTTGTGATTGTTGGATTTTTCATAGCCATGACCTCTACTACTCTTCATCAGAAGATGATGGTTATATTTCTCTTCCATATCCATATTTTCACCTATGTTTTCCTATGTGGAAACCTAGTGCTGAGTTACATTGGGTGACTGTTATGATTCTAACCTCCCTTTTTAAAATGAAGTTTTAGTATTCCTTTTTACGATGTGGGTTTCAAATAAAGATACTTTATAGTGGTAAACCATGTATAACCTTGATGAATTTTGCGGGAGAAATTCATTTTAAGGGGGTAGAATGTAACATCCCAATATTTTATGAAAAATATTTTTTTTAATTTCATTGATGTCTTGTGTTGTACGTCACACCAAAATTAGATTTCACTATACACAAAAACATATTAGCTTGCAGTATATGTGATATTATTCTTGGCTAGTGTTACACATAATTTCAAGTTCTTTTTATGGAAATTATTTTACGCAACATTAAGTAGAGATTTTGTTTAATGTATAAATGAAATATGTTTTGACTATGTTATACGCAACACTAAACGGATCTTTCACTACATGAATCCCTGAATTGGCTTTCATTACACACAATCAAGACCTTCCTCGATAGCGTCTGTAGTACGCAATACCGAGTTTCACTAAACGATATAATATTAACATATTATTATGAACTAGCCGCTATGATTTGTAATACCCACTTTTTGAAATTTTACAAATTTCATCATTCAAAATGGAATTCATTTTTGGATTTGGAATATCGAAATTATCCTACGGTGAAATTTTGGTATTTTTCTGAAAACATTTAATTTTTTATGAATAGTGAAAACATTGGGTTACTATTTAAAAACCACATTTTATAAAAATAATTATTTGTTTTATATTAATTTATATTAGGTAAAAATTTATAAATAATACCTATATAAGTTCAATTTAATTCATTACAGTCATTTTATAATAATTATAGACATATAAAAAATTTGTTGAACTTTTCACCGTCTTTTACATACCTCCTAGAATAATTTTCAAATTTACATAAAACCTAATTTTACTGCTTCTTTGAGTGGAATTTTAAAAATCCAAGAGACATGGTTTATATCAGTAAGTAAAATGTGTTTCAATAGGATAAAAATAATTTTTTGTGAGGAGTAATTTCTTACATTTTTTTACCATGGTTAAAAGTTAATAGGGTAATTATGGATAAAAATTATATTATTTTTACCCTAACACGTGTCCTAATTCTATTGGATAAGTTAAATTCTACCAAAAACAAATTTATGAATAAAATACGACCATTTAGGTTCACTTGTATTAGATTAATAAATTTATTATTATTTTATTTAAAGAATAGATAAAATAGTTAAAATACATGTTTAATAACTAAAACATTTTTCATATGGAGTTATAAACAAGATAAATTATAATATAAATATTCATTATAAAAATAAAATTATTTCCAACATAATGGGATTTTGTTTATAATTTTTAGACATTAAATAAATTATTTTATTTATAACACAATGATGATGCAGTAATTACCTTATTAATGAAATATTAACATAATTGATGTTATAAATACCCAAATAAATGTAATTTTAGACATTTTATGAATTAAACTAATTTTTGAAGTTACTATGACATGTTAGTATGGATTTAATTAACTTTTATCAAAATAATCATGTTATTATGTTTTTCACATAAATCATGTACCAAATAGTGTCACAATTGACATAAAATAGTTTTTAAAACATATATTATATTATTAATTGTTATTTTATTCAAATAAATCTAATTATCAGAAACATAATGTAGATAAGGATATATATATTAATAATTAACCACTTGGGGTTCTTTTGGAATTTTATAGTATGTTTATTAACCATATAGTGTAAGAAAACAAAAAGACACAATAAAAGTTAAATTATTTAACTTAGAGTTAAATCTAAATGATAAGGATAAAATAGTAACCTAATCTTTTCTAAAAACTATTGGTTGAGAGGATTTCGACCCATCCCCTCTTTATCTACGAAATAAGTCACTTTGGAGCCATTATAAACTGAATATGACTTTATTATAAAATAATATTTTATGTTTTTCCCAAGGTGCCCCTCTCCTCCCTTATGAAAAGGGCACCCCTTCCCTCTTCTCTTCACTCCCTTTTAAGCATTGAAGCTCGGACAAACCCTTCCAATTCCACTTCTCAACCTCTATTGTTATATTATAGAGGTTTTGGTCTTCTCAAAAGACCAACTCTAGTGCTCTAAGAAGAAGTTTAAACGAGGTGCATCGAGGTAGAGGTAATCTCTTCTACCGACTGTTTCAAGATTCTTTCTTCTTATACCTCATATTATTTTGTTGTTTCATTATAAAGTAATGAAATATGTATTAATTATATAATTATATGTTATTATAAATATGAAACAAATGTATTTCACCTTCTATCCATCCTATGGAAAATTAAATCACCATGTGTTCGTACGTATGGAATATCGTCTCCACGCTATGGTGTAATCTATTTTCGAACACCACCATACTTGGATGGGTATAATGGTTTAAATAAATAACTATATTTTATTATTGTAATTTTATATTGATTCTGAAATATGATACATACACTTAAATACAATTCAACAATCATGGTAATGATATCATCGCTCTTGCGTATGCACGGACTACGGTCTCCATGACGTGATGAGATTCATTCTCCATGTTAACCATTCATGAATGATTATAAATTATATATAACGAATAATAATGAAATATATGAAATAATAATTATACTTTATTTATGTATATATATATATGTATTTCATATACTTAATTCTATTCAATTCAACAAGGAAACGAAAACAGTGTTCATGCGTATATACGGCCTACCGTCTACATGAAACATGAATTTCATTCCATTTATCGATTTATCATATATATATATATGTATATGATGATTATGTATTATATATAAATCAAGTTTTACATTATTTAATTATGTAAATCCTGATATAAGTAATAATATAAAGAATAACAAGTCTAAACCTGTATGATAAATGAAACGATTTAACCCAAAATGCGTCTTTATCATGAAATTTACAAAAGAAGAGGTAATATAAAGTCACAAGTGAAAAATATATGATATCATAACAATGAATATGATTCTATAAAAAGTCAATGACAATATTTTAATCATTATACAGGAGGTTTGGATCCATAAAAAGCATATTGGACCTAAGGTAAGGGATAACTATTCCAATCTCGTTCTTATCTGAGATTGTTATTCGCAAGTATTTACTGGGGTTATTGTTATCATCCATTTCCCATTTTTCCTAAAAATGTTATCAATTTTTAAAATTTACCACATGTTATGAACGGAATCTTATTTTGTTTTCCACACTGAGTACTTTTCAAATTTTTCGACAAAGTACGAGAAGAATGTTATTTTTATCTTATAAGGCGTGAATGGATTTTTACAGTTTCATAACGCCTCATTTCCATGAATCTTACTCTATAATATTTTATGAATATTTTCAAAAAAAATACTTTTCATGTAAAATTTCATCTAATTTTGTGAAAATAAAATTATTTTTAAGAAGAAATGATATTTTCCTCAAAAATTCATTTCAAGTGTTTTATGAAAACCATTTTCCATCTAAGATGACATTATTTTATATGTTTATGTTTCAAGTATAATGTCTCTATTATTTACATGGTTTCAATTTTCTTATAATGAAAATCCATTTGATTTATATGGATTATGTGATGATGTGATGATGTTTATGAAACCCATTTATTCATTGGGTTATGATGAATGATTTATGTCTATTTTGTGGCACAAGTAAGAATGATTACAAAATTAGATGGGTTGGACAAATATATCCCTCCAATGAATTTGGTAAATATTTATATCTCATGAGATAGACATGGCTGGAATGGTAAGTTAATTTGGTTCAGTGTTACAGGACTGAAACTAGGAGTGAACTCGATTCAGAAAGGGACTTTGTCCACTAAGATGGTCTTGGCAGTAATGCCTCGGCTACTATGGAAATCATATAAATTGGTTAATGGTTTGCCGCATTTAAATGTTTTCTTCCCATACTATTTTATCAATATTGAAGTACCATTTTGATATATGCATTACGTACTTCCATGATTTATGTCTTTGCTAAATGTTTTGATGTTTACATTTTATGTTCATGTTTTCGCATTCATATGTTTATGGATTGTTTTTTGTTCTTCATGTTTACCCTTAATGAGCATTTTAGCTCCCCCTTTTTATGTTTTCATTTCTCCAGGATGTAATGAAAAGTTTTAGGTTAAAAAAGTAATGATATTTATGGGATATGATGAAGATCTTTCACAACGAATAGAAGATTTTTTTACGAGTTTCCAAAGACACTAAACTATTACGGTCCATCATTGTTTGTTTTTGTTATGTATTAAGTATTCCGCTAATATAATTTAATGTCGATGTATGTTAAGCTTTTTGTCTCTACAGTTGGTACCAGAGGAAAGGATTAGTTAACCTTTAGAGACTAGGATTCCAAATCATTAGTGAAATCCCTATATATATTTCTAATGTATGTATAGGGATGTCCCTAAAGATATGTATACGTATATGTTATAGCCATTGAATTATGGTAACGATATTATAATTAAACCTAAGATGTTAGATATTGAAGTTACTCCCCCTTTATTATGATATTGGCATCTCATACTATTATTTTTGGGTTTTAGAAAATTGGTGGAAACAGGAAGATTCACGATAAAGGAGGATATGATAGACAATGGAATTATATTCTTCAAGAGCAGGCAAATGAAATTATATCTAGAATTCCACATGTAATTATTATTCCTAATCAGAAATATCATTATATGACCAATAATATCTACTTTGGTAAGTTTCCCTACTCAGCAAATAAGAGTAAGATTGAGTTTCATGATGATCATAGAGGAAAGAGAGTTCAATTTCCCTCATGTAAATCATGTGGTAAGAGTTATCAGGGAGAATGTTTCAAAGGAACTGGAAGATACATTGGGTTTGAAAAAAAAGGACACAAATCTATTAATTGTAATGGAAAAGGTCCAGTTAACACCATGGACAAGGATAATGGTATTGCTATGACATCAACAATGGTTAGGTGTTCTAAATGTGGAATGTACGAGCATTATTCAAACCAATTCCCTAAGGGAAAGTCTCAAAAAGAGAATCAGCATGGTCACATGGGTGTATTTATGTGGATGATGATGAAGACACTACAAATGATATATGAGATGGAAGAAACGATGAAGCTCAGTAAGTGGTTTAAGAAGGTTGTGTAATGATTGTATGTTTATATAGAATAATGTATGGTACTATGGAATAAATACACATCTAAGGAGTGACACACTATTGTTTTTCTTAAAGAATTTTAATGGAAATGGTGAATTGTACTGGTAACCTTGAAAGGTTAATTCATTTATTTTGGAAAGTAGATGATATGTCCATAATGAAGGGATAAGCCAATAATGAGATGTATTATAGTATTCATGATATCATGATTGATATAAGGACAAGGTTATATCATGGTTTGAGTATATAGAATTTTTGAATTTTGGATGTGGAAAGAGTTAACTTTTGACAGCATTCATGTTTTCACTATGGTTCAATGGGTATACATTTTTAATGAAAATACATGATTAAGGTATTCACATGATTGGAATTTGACCAATAAGATATATGAGAGATAAATGATGGTATTCATATCGTTGGTAGATAACATTTCTAGAAATTGTTTTCTTTATACTAAGAGCATGGACAGAATTATATTGGATAAGCCTAATGATGGGAATGAATTAAGTTAGAAACAAGATAGTATTGTTTATGGATATAACTTTTTCTATTTTATTGCAGGAATGTTATTATAATGTAGTTTTAGAAAAATGACATCCTGCAGGATGAGCGACAACTCGACGCGTCAGACAAGGCTATGGGAATCGAACGAACAAATGAAGTGTGACATGCCTTTATCACATACAACTGGCCTATAAGAAGTCCTTGGTAAGTAGAATCTAGTTTTATTATATTAATAATTATGATATATTATGTATATTTCAATTTTAAGAACCATATATGATTCATCTCACTATATATGGACTTATGTATTTTTGATAACTTCTTCTAACCTTTTGTTTGAGAAATATGCAATGACCTTTCATACTATCGCATGATATTCTAACACTTTAAGAATGAAAAATTCAACGTCATTTCATTATGAGATGAAGTGGAAATTGTCCAAGGAACAACCAATTGTGAGATTGTACCAAAATCAAGAAAGTAGTTCTCCTAATTCCAATTTCTTCAACTTTAGGGAAATGATCTTGAAAAACAAAAATGTTTTCCTAGTGTCCTTATATCTAATGAATTATATGGTATATTAAATCATCACAAATATATGGCTTTGTGATTGTTGTTTTTTATAGCCATTTCTTATACCACTATTCCTCAGAAGATGATACTTATATTAATCTTCCATATCAATATTTTCACCTAGGTTTTCCTATGTGAAAACCGAGTGCTGAGTTACTTTGGGTGAATTTTATGATTCTAACCTCATTTTTTAAAATGAAGTTTTAGTATTCCTTTTTACAATGTGGGATTTGATTAATGAATATTTCAAGTAGTAAACCATTATAACCCCAACGAATTTCAAGGGTGAAATTAATTTTAAGTGGGTAGAATGTAACACCCCGATATTTTATGAAAAATATTATTTTTAATTTCATTGATGTCTTGTGTTATACATTACACCAAAATTAGCTTGCACTATACGCAACAACGTATTAGCTTGCAGTATATACGACACTATTCTTGGCTCGTGTTACACAAAATTTCAAGTTCTTTTTATGGAAATTATTTTACGCAACATTAAGTATAGATTATGTATAATGTAAAAATGAAATATGTTTTAAGTATGTTATACGCAACACTAAACAAAGCTTTCACTACACGCATCTCGGACTTGGATTTAATTACACGCAATCAAGACCTTCTACGATAGCATGTGTTGTACGCAATACCGAGTTTCACTAAACGATATATTATTATAATATTATTATGAACTAGCCATTATGAATATTAATACCCACTTTTTGAAATTTTATAATTTTTATTTTTCAAAATGTATTTCATTTTTGGATTCGGAATATTGAAATTATCCTAGGGTGAAATTTTTGTATTTTTCTGAAGACATTCAATTTGTGATGAATAGTGAAAACACTAGGTTACTATTTAAAACCGAATTTTTTATAAATAATTATTTATTTTATTTAAATTTATTTTAAGTCCAATTTTATACTTAATACCTATATAAGTTAAATGTTTTTCATTGGAGTAATTTTATAATAATTTTAGACATATTAAATTTTTTTTGAACTTTTCACCGTCTTTTACCTACATCCTAGGAGAATTTTCAAATTTACATAAAACATAATTTTACCTCTTCTGTGAGTGGAATTTCAAAACTTTTAGAGACATGGTTGATATCATTAAGTAAAATTTTGTTCAATAAGTTAAAAATAATTTTTGGTAAAGAGTAACTTTTTACATTTTTTACCATGGTTAAATGTAAATAGGGTAATTAAGGGTAAAAATGATATTATTATTACCTTAACACATGTCCTAATTCTATTGTATAAGTTTAATTCGACCAAAAAGCACCTTAGGAATAAAATATTAACATTTAGGTCCACTTGGATTAGATTAGGAAATTTAATATTATTTTTTTAAGAAGAGTTAAAATAATTAAAATCAAAGTTTAATTACTAAAAAAAATTTAATATAGGGTTATACATAATATAAATTCTACTATAAATATTAATTATAAAGAAAAAAAGATTTCATACATAAATATATTTTATTTATAATTTTTAGACATTATATAACTTAATTTATTTATAACACAATGATGACGGAGTAATTACCTTATTAATGAAATATTAACATAATTGCTGTTATAAATACACAAATAAATTTATTTTTAGACTTTTTATTAATTAAACTAATTTTATAGGTCAATATGACATCTTAGTATTGATTTAATTAATTTTTTTCGAACTAATCATGTGGTTATGATTTTCCCAAAAATCAAGTACCTAATAGTGTCAAAATTGACATAAAATTGTTTTTAAAGAAAATATTATATTATTCATTGTTATTTTATTCCTAAAAATCTATGGTTTGGAAAAATGACTTAGATAAGGATATATATATTAATAATTAACCACTTGGTATTATTTTGGATTTTTATAGTATGTTTATTAACCATATAGTGTAAGAAAACAAAAAGACACGATAAAAGTTAAATTATTTAACATAGAGTTAAATCTAAATGATAAGGATAAAATAGTAACATAAACTTGTCTAAAACCTATTGGTTGAGAGGATTTAGATCCATACCGACATTATCTTATAAATAAGTCACTATAGAGAAATTATTAACCGAATATAACTTTATTATAAAATAATATTTTATGTTATTCCAAAGGTGCCCCTCTCCTCCATTATAAAAAGGGCACCCATTCCCTCGTCTCTTGACCCCCTTTTAAGCCTTTAATCAAGGACAACCCCTGCCAATTACTCTACTAAACCTCTCTAGTTATATAATAGATGTTATGGTTTTATTAAAAGACCAACTTTAGTGTCCTAAGAAGTTGTTTAAAGGAGGTGTGTCGAGGAAGAGGTAATCTCTTCTAGTGACTCTTTAATGTTTCTTTCTTTTTCTACTTACTCTTCATTAGTTGTTTAAATATAATGTAATAAAATCATTATTAATTATAAAATGATATGTTATTATAAATATGAAACAACTTTATTTCACCTTCAATCCATCCTACGGAAAACAAAATCACCACGCGTGTGTACGTACGGAATATCATCTCCACACCGTGGTGTAATCTGTTTTCGACCACCACATTACATGGATGGGTATAATGGTGTAAATAAATAACTATATATGATTATTGTAAAGTTATATTGATTCTGAAATATTATGCATACATGTCAATACAATTCCACGATTATGCGAATGATATCATCCCTCGTGCGTACGTACGAACTACCGCCTCCACGACAAGATGTGATTCATTCTCCATGTTAACAATTCATGAGTGATTATAAAGTATATATAAAGAATAATAATGAAATATATGACATAATAATGATACTAGAAATATATATATATATGTATGTATGTCATCTACTTAATTCCATTCAATTCAATAAGTAAACGAAAACAGTGTTCAAGCATACGTACGACTTACTATCTCCATGAACGGTGAATTTTATTCAATTTATCGATCTATCATATATATATGAATATTATGAATATATATTATATATATAAAGCATGTTTTGAATTCTGAAATTAATAAAATTAGGATATAAGTAATAATATCACGAACAACATGTCGAAACACGTACGATAAATGAAACGATTTTACCCATAACGAATCATTAACATTGAATTTACAAAAGAAATGGTAATATAAAGTCAGAAGTGGACCATATATGATATCTGAACATTGAATATGATTCGGTAATAAGTCAATGAAATTATTTAAATCATTTTACAAGAGGATTAGATATGTATGAATCATATCATACGTAAGATAAGGGAAAACTATTCCAATCTCATTCTTATCCGAGATTGTTATTCGTAAGTATTTTCTGGGGTTATTGTTATCAGCCAAGCCCATGTTTTCTAAAAATGATTTCATGTATTTTTAAAGTCACTTTTAACCATTTTTGAAATTTACCACATGTTATAAAAGAAATCTTACTTTTTATTACCACACGGGGAACTTTTTGACTTTTTCGACAAAAGTATGAGAAGAATGTTATTTTTAACTTATACGGCGTGAACGGATTTTTACGTTTTCATAACGCCTAATTTTCATGAAGGTTACTCTACAGGATTTTATGACTATTTTAATCAAAATAATTTTATTTAAAAATTTAATGGCATTTTTTGAAAAGAAAAATATTTTGAAGAAGAAAGGATATTTTCATGAAAAAATCATTTCAAGTGTTTTATCAAAACCATTTTCCATCTAAGATGACATTATATAATATGTGTATGTTTCAAGTATAATGTCTCTATGATTTACATGGTTTAACTTTTCTTATGATGAAATATCCATTTGTTTTATATGTATTATGTGATGATGGGATGATGTTTATGAAACCCATTTTATTCTTTGGGTTATGAAGAATGATTTATTTTTATTTTGTGGAAGAAGTAAAAATGATTTCAATATGATATGGGTGGGACCTATATCTCCCTAAAATTCATTGGGTAATGATCTATATCTCATTAGATAGACATGGCTGGATTGGTATATTAATCTAGTTCAGTGTTACAAGACTAAATCGAGGAGTGAAATCGATTCAGAAAGGGACTTTGTCCACTAAGATGGTCTTGGCAGCAATGACTTGGCTACTATGAAAATCATATCAAGTTCTTAATGTTTTGCCACAATTACATGTTTTTGTCCTAGGATATTTTATCATGATTGATGTTCCATTATGATATATGCCTTACATACTTCCATGATTTATGTCTTTGCTTAAGATTTTGAGGTTTAGATTTTATGTTCAAGTTTTCCCATTTAAATGTTTATGGATTGTTTTATGTTTTATATTTTTACCCATATTGAGCATTTGAGCTCACCCTTTTTATGTTTTCTTTTCCCCAGGATATAAAGAAAGGTTTTAGGTCAAAAAAGTAAAGATATTTATGGGAAATGTTGAAGATCTTTCACAACGAATAGAAGATTTTGTTCTGAGTTTCCAAAGACACTAAACTATTACGGTCCTTCAATGATTTTTTTATGTATTAAGTATTCCACCAATTTAATGTAATACCCATGTAAGTCAAGATATGGGTCTCTAAATCATGGGAGTAATTTCAAATGTCATGATTGTTTTTACAAACCAGGCAGATTGGTTTTGGTTTTCAAGATAATAGTTTTGACATTATTATTGTGATAAGGAGGGTCATTAGAAATTTGTTTTTGGATTTCATGATCTAGTGAGCTTGTGAGTTACAGGTCCCTTATTATTTTATATTTCATGGAAAATTCTATTTTAGGGATAATATTTTTGTTTATAATGAAAATTTTCCTTTTTAAGTCTGATATTCACAACGTAGGTGGACCATTTGGGAATGGTCATTGTAGTCTTAAATGATTGCGAGAGTCATCATGTTGAAAAATGTTGGTTTTTCCTCAGTGGCATGACATTGATGTAGTTTTTTGTATATGAATCATTTGAGAAAACTGTTGATCAAGATTAAATTTTGGTTCTAATGTTTGAATGATCATGAAATCCAAGTGTGGTATGGGAATTGTGGGTTGTTTGATGATTTTTTAGCATGTGAAATCAAGATTTTTCTAAAGATGTTGACCTGTACTATTTCAACTGATCTTCATGATTATATTTGATATCAATTTAGTGTAATTTTTTAAAAGATATGGGAATTTAACTCATCATAATATAAACCATAATCCCTCATATACCTTCGTTCTTACACAATGCTAATGTTTTAAATGTTTTGGGGCTGTTTTGATATCTCAATTTTCATTGTATGTTTGATCCGTGATTCTTTTGAGAGTTGGTTACTTCTATGTGACACACGGTTTCCAATATCGGAACACTGTATATGGAATCATGAAAACCCATAACTTCCTTTGATGGGATTTCTTGAAAGATTTTGGTCAAGGCTTGGTCAATGTTTGGATGTTGATGTATTTTCTTGTAAAAACGTCTATCATGGAACCTTGGAGTAATTTATAACTTGGGATTTCTCCACAGACACTAGCTAAATGAAACAATGTTATACCAAAATTTTTGTTAGGGTCATGGTAATAATTTCAATAGTTTGGATTCTAATGTTATATATTTAAACATCACATTTAGATGTTATGATACATGATAGTTTACAAGGACATGTGATAGTTTAATCTCAAAAAATCTTTGGGATTTTTACATGGGATTAGATTATAATGTTGGTTTTTATTGCAAAATTACTTTCACGAATTAATCGATGATTTGTGGAAGCTTTCATAGGCCAACCAGGATTGGAATCTTGGTAAGGATCAACTAGTAGTGGCTAGACTTATTCCTTCATTCTCAATGTATATGGTAAGATTTAATCATTTTATGGAATTTTTCATATTTAATGTTATTGTATTGTAATGGTAATTGTTGCCTTACTGAACATATCATAGTCAGTTATTATTTGGTTGATCAAGATTCTACCAATCCCCTATATTGAGACCCCTAATAAGAACTTAAGTATAATCGGGTTCACATAGTTACATAAATCATTATGGAAGTGTCACATGAATTCATAGAATGTGCACTCTATGGAAATTCTAATCGTTGTTGAGTCATGGTTTGGAATTGGATGTTAAATGATAAGACACTTTTTGGGGATCACTAATGGAATGATGTTTCCAGAGACCATAATGTGGAAATATTTTTAGTTTAGTGGTCTTATGCTAGAATCACATTAATGATTTAGTTATAAATTCAGTGTTGGACTGGGTTTTGATAGCTTCTATTCCATAGGCTTATGAATCGGTTTGAGTTGTGTTGGGTGTTTGGAAACTCAACCTAACCATTTTATGATAATTTAAATCCATTTAATGCTGGATAATGATTTCTATTTTAATTAAGGATTCATGGGGTTGATATGTTCTAAGGTGGGTTATTTGTAAGTTCACATATTTCATAAATGGATATAATTACAATGGAATTTTAGTTTTCCTGATTAATAGATTGTATTTTTTGTAAATTATGCATTGGGTCATAATTCTATGAGTTGTAATTCCAAACCTGTATTTTCAATTTCAATCATTTTTTTCAAAACCACTTTGGGATCTTGGTTTTCTCTGGACCTCCAGGTGTTCAAGGACTATATTTGGTGTCACGAGTGTTCTAGATCTATTTAATTATTCATGGATGTTATGGAAGGTATTTTGTATTTTCATTTTATTAATTATTGGAATAAGGAAGAGGTGTTTTGGAAAAGAATTTGTGACGCTCCTATTGGAACCACTTGTGGGGTATGATGTTGGGGTTGTTTATACCCTTGAGTTAGATGACTCTTGGGGTGAAAGGGTGGATTTACATTGGTTGTTACTTCCACATATCATTTTAATATATTTCCCCGGTGGATTACCCCTTGTATCTAGATGAAATTGGAGGATAATGGCATGGTTTTTGTAGGCAGGAACAGGCTGCATGGTTTGGCCTCACGATTTACTATATTGTGCGGCCAAAATGTACAAGGTGTCTATGTCATAAAAAATATTTTTAAAATTCAAAATATCCCTCTCCGAAATAAACCTAATCTACCCCATTCAACCCTCATCTGACCCCATCATCTATGGAAGACCCCTATGCTCCCTCATGCTCCCATGGTGAACATTTTTATGGAGGGTTTAGTGGAGAATCCTCAAGA
Source organism: Viscum album (assembly GCA_963277665.1). Taxonomy (NCBI): domain Eukaryota; kingdom Viridiplantae; phylum Streptophyta; class Magnoliopsida; order Santalales; family Viscaceae; genus Viscum; species Viscum album. The sequence continues at coordinate 1,375,241,417 of OY728158.1, read as the reverse complement.
TCATTCCCATAAATAAATTCCTTATTGGTTTCTTCCATATTCCTTTTTATTTATTTCTTCTTTCAGGATGTAATAATGTTTACAACATCGAGGGTACATACCTAGGGTTTATACATGAGTCTTTTTGTTTAATTTTTTTGGGCTACAGCTCTATTTATCTTAATTGTGGTGCGACAATGGTGTAGTTGATGTTTCACACCAAGATTCTGGGTTATAACACTTGTGGTAGGTTATTCCATGGGTAATAAATGATATATGAGTTATCATTTCTACATTTCTATATTTGGAACACTTATCATCCATTATCCTTGCTGGGAAATATTAGTTTGTTGATGTTGTTTTAGCAAATTATGTTTTGGTAACAATTTGGTCTTAAATCGGGTGTTTTACATGACTATTTCAAGTTGTGAAAAAAGGGTGTTGCTTTATAACTATTTTAATGGGTCTATAGAAATTATTTGGGTTCTAAAAATTCTTTTTTTGGGAATATGGGTAGGCCCATGTTGTTCAATGTGGAATTTTAAAGTAATTTTTTGTGTAAATAATATTTATATTTTGAGAAGTTATATTATTGAAATTATTATGGTCTTATTGAGTGGTGTAAGTGGTCAAATACATTTTTAGATACTATTTTGAGTTTATTATGACTAGAAATAATTTTTTATGTGATAATTGACTTTTTTAACATGAGACAATGTTTTGAGAACAATGGGGGAAACCCTGGTACCAAGGAGGGCATATAAGTACTAGTACACTACTAATACAGATGGGTTTTGTCCCTGTTTCAATGACAATTATGGATAAAGAAAACACCAAAGAAACTAAATTTATTATGATTTGGTACCAATATGTTATTCTACTGTTCCATACTAGTTTCCCACGCATGAGGAAATATTTATCAATGGTTACATTATACCTAGGTATGAGGTTCATGGGTCCCCTGACTACCTAGTGCCTAGGGGTGTTCTTCAGATTGGTTCTCATCGACTCTTGTGTTTTTATATTTTGAATTTGGTGTTTTTATTCTATACGATATTTTATATTAAATTTTTTAATTAATTGTTTTCATTCATGTAAAACTCCCATTGAAAAACTTTTTACATTTAAAATTTTCATTCGTTAGAAATTACTTCCATCATTTATTGATGATCAAAAAAATGGAAGCATTTTTATCATTTATATTTTACTCTTTGGAATCAATTGGTGGTATCTTATTGGGATTATTCTCACACCTACTTACACCCCTTGGGTGTTTATAGACTTGTCCATTGTTGACATAGGCAAAGGAGAGGCATTGGGTGATGGTGGTTCGGAGAGTTAGTTCACATCCATGGTGCAGAGTTATTGATACAACTTGTGGGTGATCATCGATAGTCATGTAGAGTACTTGAGGAGTTATTTTTATGTTTATGAGTGTATATGGTCATATTTTATCATATTTATACCAATTTATTTAGTTCGGTATCTTTTATAAACCTCATTTCGTATGAATTTTTCATATTCATCTTATCTATTTTTTTGATGTTTTATGTATCCATGTTCAAATTAATCATTTAAAAACATAAATAATTAATACATTGGATCTTGTGATAGCCTATGGGGATAGGTAACACCATTTAGGACTTGTCACAGGATGGTTTTGGCCCCATATTTGATGGAAACCAAATTTGGTTCATGAGGAAATGGTATCGAATAGAGGTTCACTCTTTAGGTTACGTTATTTGGGGAAGAGTAGGGACAATCATGAGCAAGTATTTTCGGGACATGACATTCCGGTTATGGGTAGTGTACTATCTAGGTCACCTCATTATAGGATTCAATTCTCCATTGGATTTTGGATTTTATCGTTGTTTATTATTTCTCATGGTTTATTGAAGATTGGGGAAATGAAAAGAGAGTTTGTTCAGTGGTCTTAGTGAGCTCGTAGGTCTTATAATTCCATGTGGAGAAAGGGATATTTCTCAAAAATACACTCTTTATGATAGTGAAGTGATTAGAATATGGCCACTAACACAATGTCCAAGTCACCCACTCACACTAGTTTCCTCATAAATTTGCTTTTATGTATTTTTTTGAATCTTGGAAACATAGTTTTTAAAGAAAAAATTACTTGATTTTAAGGAGTGTAAATTTTTGGGATGTTATATTCCATTAAAGTGAAAATTATTTTTTTCTGAATGTATAAAAATGAAATTTTTGATTTATTTTTATAGGGTAAAATATGTGTTTACACCTCTTTTTAATGTATGAATTATGTTAAATTGTGTGTTGAAAATGTGTTTCTTGTAGAATTTTGGAAACCATGGAAAAGTTTTTTGAATTGAATTAAGTGTTCTAGAATTTTATGGTGGGGTTTAAAATGGGTTTTGATTTTGTAAATACTATTAATTTGTAATTTTATTCAAAATTTTAAAACATTGTTTGGAAATGATAAGAGTTAAGTTCTTAATTAAATTGAGATTTATGAAATGAGTTTTTTTCATGAAATAAGAAGTGTATTGAAATGGGTTGAAATGTTTTGAAATATTTTTGAATGGAATTAATGCGAGTTTTTATTGAATTATGAGTGATTTTATAAATTTGTATGTAAGATTTAAATTTGGTTTTGATTTTATGATTAGAGGTTTAAATAATAGGAATGTGTGGTTAAAAAGGATTTAATTTTTAAAAGAGTAATGGTTTTGTTTTGGACACTGGTGATCTCATGGGTGACCACATGCTTGGGTTTATAGGTGAATATGGATTTCTAATTACAAGGCTAGATGAGTGTCAGGATGAATATGAGGTGGGATCCTAGTGTGGCATGTGAACATGCATGTGTGTGGCTCATGGGATACAATTGAAAAATACACAACCCGCCAACACTATTTATCAAGAATGGTTTTGAAGGAAAGTGTTTTGTTTTGATAATGTGTGGTTGGGAGGAGTGGATTATGTGTTTGCTGTATTTTTTATTTTACGACGTTAAGAGTTCATGAACCCATCATGTTTATATAATGTTTCGAGTTGGTGTTTAATCAATAAGGTGGAATGAAGCGTTGGACAGTGGACTCTTTTTGAGGAAAAGATTGGGAGGACAATGTGATGTCTCCCCTAATGTGTTGGGTTCAGTTTTGTGGTATGTTGTGACCAAATAACCAGATTGGTTGTGTCATTGGGTTTTCATGTTTTCTAGGGTATTCCCTCCTAAAGAGTAAATGTATGATTCATGTGTGGCCCATGGTGAATCACTGTGGAATGATCCTCTGGTTGATTATCATATAGAATTTCGTCTTGAGATTTGGAGATTGAGTTTTTCCATCCACTTTCTTGATTATGTTTGTCCCCATGTAGTGGGAAAGTGGTTGTAGGATGTTGAAATAGACCTTAGATTTTTATGTTTCCTAAGTCATTGAAGGTGATTGTAGTTTGTGGAATTCTGTGTAGAATGATGTCTTAAAGGGCCTTTGGGTATTTTATCATTATCATCGAAGCAGGATTTCATGTTAGGAAACCAGTGTGGAATCACTGGCCATGAATGGTTGTTATGACCTCTTTTTGGAATCGTGCATTGTTTGGAACTCAACATAATCTCCCTCTCTTTGTGATATTTTAGCTAAAATGGTCATGTTTGGTGATGCATTGTGATGTCGTATATTTATTTGACTCCATAGGTCAAGGATGTGAAATCTTATAAGAGTCTCTATTATTATGGATGCCTGTCTCTCTACAAGGAATTCTAAAATCCTATGTTCTGGAGCAAGGTGTTTGTATGTGTCATTTAATTCTGATATTTTCCATCAAATTGAACAAAGGGTGAAATTCAAGCATCCTATAAGACATTTTTTTGCTAAAATGATGGGTTGGGTTAAAGTGGGTTGGAAGTGTGTCATGTATCATTGAGGCCATTTGAGATCACGGTGTAATTGTTTGTGGCACTAGAAGAATAAGTTATGTTTGGGGGTTTCTAAATCCTAACTTGGATTCATAAAATGCTTCGGTCATATATTCTCCTACAATAGGTCCCAGAGTGAAGGTGGCACCTTGTCTTGGTAAATATCATAGTTGTTAAATCATTTGGTCAATATCCTATCTTTGTATGAAAGATGAGAATTTTTTAAACCTCTGTTGTCATCATCATGTTCAAGTGTTTCACATTCGGTGGTAGAGGTGTGAGGACGTCATTTCTATGTTATTTCTTGAGTTCATGGTATTCTAATGGATTTGTATTGAATTTTTAGATAAAGGGTTGAAATTTGGACTAGTAATATTGAGGATAAAAGAATTGACACAGTTAGTAGTAATCGTGCACCAACCAAATAAATCATGTGATAGGAGATAGAAGCTTCTGCATAGTCTCTACCTGGTCGTGCACCATGGAAAATGTAAACTTTAAAATCATTCCCTTTGGAGAGAATGATTTTCAGGTTTAGTACGTGGTTTCATAAACTATGCAAACTAATCATGTGATCGTTCCAAATATTTAAATTTTGGGGTCTTCTCTTGTTGGCCGATGGTAGTCTATTAAGATTGTTGGTTCTTATGGTAGGGTTTCCCATCTTGTTTCTCACGTAATTGCTCTTGGAAAAAGTACAATGTTAGTTTACCCCTTATACTGGGGAGACTATTCAGGCCTCCCCTAATTGGTGTCCTAATTCTGTATTAGATATTACGTTATCCCTTGGGGTGGGAAGTCTTCATGGGTCACCTGTATTAGTTAATCAATTTCAACATTGTGTATTTGTGATTTGAGGTTGTTTTATTAGCGGATATCTAGCCACTATTATATGTCTTGGGTAAATTTGGTATTGGAGCACACCAAATAGTTTTGCTTAAGTAAGGATATGGTAGAGTTATTAAGGATTTTTATTCATTTTAGGTGGAATGTCTGAGCATCATATTGTAGTTTTTGAGGATTTTTGTATTGGTATTTAGTTTGAATATGATGGATCATTTCAGCTAGGTGGGGTAATTTTTGGTTGCTGATATTATTCTCTTCCTTTGTTTGATCAACTAGATATGTTTGACCTTTAGGAGGCAGGTGAAAACATGGAAAATTAGAAAGTTTATGTCTATTGTTTGAGATATTTTTTTACATATGGTGTTTTAGAGGAATTCATGGGGTGGAAAGAATTATGTTCAGTAGATTTGTCACACCCAAATTTTGAATTTCCATCTTTTTTTTCAATACCACTTTTCGTTCATGGTTTTTTCTTGGTCTTCGCATGTTCTGAGATTAGATTTTGTGTCATAGGTGTTCTTTATCTAATTAATCATTCTTGGATGTATTGGTTGATATTTGGTATTGTCTTTTCATAATCGAAAGTTTTGGGGATGAGGTGTTTTTGAAATGAATTTGTGGAACACCTAGTGGCACCTCTAGTGGGGTATGTTGATGGAGTGGTTTATAACCTAGAGTTGGATGAGTCATGTGGTGAATGGGTGGGTTTGTTTTTGTGTAATATTTCCCTTTATTCTTGACAGAGATTTCCCAATAGTTTTCCCCCATGGAGACACATGAAATTTGAGGATAATATGATGGTTTTGGGTGGCCAGAATAGGCCTCACAATTTGGACGCACAGTTTACTAAACTGTGCATCAAAACAATGTTTGTTGTCCATTTCATAAAATATGATTTAAATTAAATTTTTCCATCCCTAAAATAAACCTAATCCACCCCATTATTTCCCCATTCGACCCCAGAATCCATGGGAGGCCTCCAAGCTCCCTGAAGATCCCATGGAACTCATTTTATATGGAGTATTTGGTGGTGAATCCTCAAGATCACTCACGTAAGTAAATTATTTCAAGGATTAATCCATATTATTTTGGTTTTATTTCTTCATTAATGATATTATAATGTATCTAGAATTTAGTATTGGTTCATAGGTTTTATCCATGATTCCTTTTGCTGAATTGTTTGGATATGGCTTGATTTATCTTTCTTGTGGTGCTGTAGTGGTGTGGTTCATGTTTCGAACCATGATTCAATGGTTATGAAACTTGTGGTAGGTTATTACTTGGGTAATCAATTCAAGATGACTAATATTTGATTAATTTCAATTTTTATCACACATTTCATCCATTATACTTGCTTGTAGATATGGTTTCGATGACGTTTGTTAAACATATGAAATTTTTGTACCAATTTTCTATTATATTGGGTGTTTTACATTTCTATTTCATGTTGTTGAAAATGGGTTTATTTTATATATCATCTAATGGGATTATAGAAATGTTTTGAGTGCTGAAAATTATTTTTTGGGGAATATGGGTAAGCCCATGGTTTTTAATGTTGGTTTTTAAATTGATTTTTGTGTGTAAAGCAATGTATAATTTTGTGAAGTTGTTTTATTGAAATACTAAAGGTTTAATTGAGTGATGTATGTTGCGTAAAAATGTGTCGTTAATGGTTTGAGTTGATTATTACTTGTACTTATGTGTTTATTTGGTAATGTATTTCTGTATCATGATATACTGGTTTGAGAACAATGGGTAAAATCTGGGTACCTAGGTTGGGAAGATATGTACTAGTACGCTAGTGATCTAGATGGGTTCTGTCCATGATTCACAGCGAGAAATGGACAATGAAAACACTAAAAAACCTAAATTGATGGTGATTGGTGACAAATAGGTTATGGGTATGTCCTCTACTAGTAGCATGTGCACAAGAACTGAATTTTCCTGGTTACATTACATAGGGGTACAAGGTACATGGGGCCAGAGACTACCTAGTGCCTCTGGGTGTTCCTAAGATTGATGCTCATTGATTCTTGTGTATTTATAATTTTTATATGGTGGCGGTTTTCTAGAAAATATATTACATTACATTTTTTCTTAAATGTGTTCAATCATGGAAAATTCTCTTTCAAAAAAAATTTACATTTGAATGCTTCCTTTAGAAATTTTTTCCACCATTTCATTCTTATCAAAAAATGGAATACTTTATATCTTATACTATTTAAACACTGTAATCCATTGTTGGTGGCCCATTGTTTTTAGTCTCACAACCTAAATACATCCCTCGGGTGTATGTATACTTGGTCATGTTTGACACACGATATGTAAAGGCTTTGGGTGATGGCAGTTTGGGGGGTTAGTTCTCATCCATGGTGTGGAGTTGTGGAAAAGGCTTGTGAGTGATGACCTCTTGTAATGTGGAGTAATTAGATTTATTTTAATACTATTTATATGTGTCTTCAGACCTCATTTATAATTTTTATACCTATGTATTCAGTTATGGATTTTTCATAAACCACATTTGGTATGAATTTTTCATATTTACTTTTCGAATATTTTTAATTTTATTTATATCCATATTTAGGTAAATCATTCCCAAACCAAAATAAATGATAAATAGGAACAATTGAAGCATGTGAGAATAAGTACCGCCTATAAGGCCTTGTCAGTGGTCGAGATCGAAACCATATTTGATGGTGACCATATTTGGTTCGTCGCATAAAACACCTCAATGTTTTGTTTTTAGGCTCAGTAAAAATCCCATGATGTCCCTTAGCTGTCTTGTCCAATTAAGGGAGTATTCGGTGCCTGATATCCCCTCTTTAGAGGGTATTTAGTGGATGTATAGTTTGTCTGAAACCATGTCTCACTAAAAAAACAATGTATCCATTAATATTGGAGAATATATTCCCCGATTGTTTTACACAGAGTTTGAACATACCCTACACATAATAGAAACGGTTAGTGATACTTTTGCAGAACTATCACTCTTTTCATTAAATAGTTTGTGAAAATTTTTCCCAAATCATGCTTCCCAACCATGTGACATAAATATTTTTAGTTAAAAGGCCATGATACATTATATTTATTTTAATACTGTGATTCAATTTTCATCCTCTCCCACTAAAAAACCTCTCAAATTTGAATCTTCACATGGTGAATATTCTCATATATGAAATAAAGTTGATTTATGTAATTTGAATCAAGAAACATAGGTTAACTATGAAACTTTATTTGTATGTTATCCATTAATTTTTATCTATTCTGCATTTTTTTTGAATCGACAGTGCAATTTAGGTATAAATTACATTCCATATTTTCTGGTTCTTCGTATTCTCTTAATTTTTCTCCAAATTTTATTTTATTGAGGATCTTGTTTTAGTCAAGATATCCACTATAGACCTATGGTATTTTTTATTATTATTATTTTAAATTTGAGTGGTAATATATATTACCTTTTTTTCGCATGCCCAATTATTAGGTAGGGCCTTGAAATTAGTTCAAATTCATCAAAATAATTGTGTAGTATGGACAATTATATTAAAGAGTCTTCTTTATTTTAGTTAATTGGTTTGAAACCATTAATACAATGGAACCACCTACTTGGTTGTTTTGGTTATTTGGAGTGACCACAATGGATGGCCATGGACATGGTTACATTAGGGTGTTACCTTTTCCCCCTTCTTTTAAAATGTAATGTGTTAAATGAATTGTATATCAAAATGATGAATTTTATTATAAATTTATTTGTTAATTGAATTGAAATATTTATTAATAAATTGGATGAAGGGAATGATCGTGACCCATTCCCCTTACTATGTAAATCTTTGAGTGAGAATGAAATATACTTTTTTTAGATATTCCCATGTGAGGTATGTTGATTTTAATCCATGTAATAGTTTTCTAAGCATGAGATGCATGTTATAATAGACTATCCATGTGATTAGTTAAGTGGAAAACAATATATTCTTGTCCAATTTCATTGTCTATATCCTATGTTGATATTAAATTTTATGTCCTTTGTGTTGACCTTGGAATGTTATATGATTTTGATTAATTGTTATTGAATTGTTAAATTGTAGTTGAAATTAATTTTAAAGGGGATTATTGGTTCAATTCTAGATTTAATTATTAATGAATAGGTAATTGATTCCATGAACCTGTACTATTTCCATTTAAGGGCTTGATTAATCTTATGATGTTTTTTTTATTTTAGATCCCAACAGAGTTTTTTGGAGGCAAGCCATTTATTCTTGGATAATGAATTGAGTCACCTATTGAGGTGGTAATAGTAATTTTGGTTAAGATGAAGAACTATGTATAAATTTTAATGATATTTAGAGTAATATGAATAAGTGAAATATTGATTTGAATGATGAATTCCAGGGATGTAATCATTTGGAATTTATCAGGCCATTCCCTAAGTGATACTTTGAGTCATAATATGGATTTCCATGGATGGACTATTTGGGGGATTGAATATTATATAAATATTGATACAAGGATACATATGATAATTTGATGGATAGACTCAAAAGGAAATTATCCTATATCCATGGGTGACACATGGCCCACCTTAGTGGACCGAAAATGATAGAGTTGATTTCCATGGATGTTAAAACACATCAACAATGATACATGTGTTTTTATGAGGTTCTTAATGTTATATATATTATGTTATTTGTTATATTATACCCAATGTGAAATATATATTCTAATATTATAATACCTTGGACGTGATTAGTTTTTAAATTTAATTATTAATAAATTTAATTATGTTGCATTTTCCAAGACAGAGAACAGTCTTGGATTTGGTACTGAATAACAACTTTTTTAATGATTGTTTAGGAATATATTGTATTAATGGTTGTATGAGGAATTTTGGGCTTATTATCAGTATTAAGAAATTTAAATTAAACTAATTATAATTATTTAGGGAACCTAATTATTTTACATAGGACTTATTATTAAAATAGAGACTTTTTAATTAAAGAAAGGATAATAATGTAATTATTCCAAATGTGAAATTGAGACTTATATGTTTTCAAATATTGAGTATTATAAATGTTTTTTTTCTTCACACAATTATTATATATATTCACAAATTGGATGGAACAAAACATTTCTAGCTTCCTAATGGGTTTATTTCCCACACCATATTTGGAAAGCCATTGCACTGGGGCACCCTAGTTGACCATATGTTAATTTGATCATGGAATATTTCTTCTGTGTTTTACTGGTACATGGGTTTTAGGAGTGTTGGACAATTCTTGAGCTCATGATGCTCATTGATGTATCCTTAGTGGGTTTTATTTCATTAAATTATTTACATTCTATACTACATATTTAACATATTGTAATTTTTTTTATCATGTCTTATTATATAAACATCAACACATATCTATATTTTGGAGTTGGCCATACTTTACCTTAATTTGATATTATTATCATACACTAATATATGTTATTTATTTTTTATAGCCCCATGATTCTCTAAAAATATAATATATTCCCCCCACTATGACCTTCTTAGACTATCGCTTCTTATTAAAATCCTCAAGTATATGTCGAGACATGCATGAGACTATGTGTCCAACAAGGATTTGGGCACTGTTAAGTAGATTCTTGGTGAAGATCATTATTTATGTGTGGAATGAGTGTGTCAATAGTTTATGTATTGTGGAAATTGGGTGTGTTTAGGAGGACAAAAGGGATATACAAATTTACATTATGGCTCGTTTTCATAAAAAAATTTTACATTGAAATATTAGAGAATCATTGGTGTAAAACTCTTTAATTGTTTCTTATATGTTCAGGAGATTATAACATCCTTACCTTATATATAGATCTCATTATTTCTTTTTATGTATTTTTTTGTCTTATTAAGATTATATAATGTTTTTGTTTTACCATGGTGAGATGTTTGGCGAAAATGGAGACTTTTAGAAATGGTCGGGATATTCCATCGTTGGAATATGGATTAAACAAATGATGCACCCTTCCACAGTAGACATTGAACATCATAAATTATGTGTTTTCATATTTTTTAAATGGTTTATAAAACCAGGATACCTCTTAATATATTCCATTCTCCCCCCATTCTATGATAGTAGAACTATGAGATAAAATTGTGTGCATCTTCATAAGAAACCACACAAGTTGAAATGAATCAAATGAAAAATTATTTTTGAGATCCTAGCCTTATTGTTTTAATGTTAATTTAACCCCAATCAACCATATTTATTTATATTTTATTTTTACAGTATCCCTGATGGTTTCTTAGGAATATCAAACTACATTAATGGTTAATAAAATATGGAATAGATGAATATTCACCCCTCCCAGAAATAAATTTCCTCTCATTTGGATTCTTCTCTCCACCATCTCTATTTCCTGATGAAGAGGGGTAGTTTTTTAACCATAGGATAAGTATTAAATATGGCTATTTATTGATTTTTATTCATTAAGTCTTGTTTCATTATTTGGTACTATATGTATTTCTCCATCTTGTTATTGATCATTCCACTTCATTAGGGGAATTCAGTTGGTGAATGGACTCCAACAATCATGAGGTACTATTTCTAAATACAATGTCCCATAGTCAGGAAATAAATTTTCATTTCTGTATTTTTTAGTCTCTATTTCCACACTTGCAATTTGATTCTTGATTTGAATTAATTTATTGTTTAATTATATATAGGAACCATGGAATTGGGTAATTGATTTTCCAATTGCTAATGAAATGGGATGAAAATGGAAAATTGAATATGGAAAATTGATTATAGTGTAGAATTAGATGATTATTGGGATTTTAATGGATTTAATAATGATAATTATGAGATATTTATATTAAATTTAAAGGGGAAATATTTTTTGTGATTATGTATTTATAGATTGATAAATTGTGAATTTTTATATAATTACATGTGATTAAAATGTTTAACCATGTTTTATTCGATAAATGATGTTGTATACCATGATGTGATATATTTATATTCGGGGTAATATAGATTAAAATTTCATAATGTAACATATGTCATATATTTTTATTTTTTGATAAATGGTTTGTGGGACTTGAACTGATTCTTCCAAAACCCACAGTTTCCTAGAAATGATATTAAAGGACCAGATGAAGGAATTTGATAAGTGAGTCTATAAAATGGACTAATTATTTCGAATCGCACTTTTGATTTATTTATAAATTTGTTTTGGGACATAAAATGATGTTTAAAATACCCGTGGTGTTCCTTCCATGGATTTCTAGGCGCAAAATTTTCGGAATTGGACTATGGATCCATGTGGCTTTAATATGAATCGAAATTAATTGATTTAATTTTTTCCCATGTGAAATAATTAGTTTTTATTCTCCATATAAGATCCCCTAGCGATATTTAACACTCAAGCATAGACTGATGTAGGTATTAATGGTTCAAGTGTCCTCATGTACCAGATTATTGGTTTGGCTAAATACTTAATATTATAATAACAAAACTACAAATTTTATCACATTTATTATATTTTTTTTCAAATTCATGCACTTTTAATGAATTTATATTGGTTTATAATATGATGGTGGTGACCTTCAGATTTTTCCTCACACGCTAATTGACCTTTCTGATTGGTACATGAATACGTATAATGGTTGTCGGATAACATAAGGAAATTTTCTATATGTTAGATGGTTGAGTAGAAATGGATCATGGATGAAGGAAATATACTCATTATTGAGACCTAATTATCTGTTTTAATTGTCTTTATTTTTGTTCATATTCACATAGGAAACATATATGGAATAACATATATAATATTATAGAATAGATATTGTATTATCGTTTTGGACATCTTGTGATGTAGGTATCATTTTTAATATTTTTCACCATTTTATTATATTTTTTGTATTTCAAATATTTTGATGCTATGACAAATAGAATATTTAATCTGCTTAATATTTATAATTGATTCTAACATCTTGTTGAAATCTGGTGGAATATAGGGATGCGTTTTGATTGTCATATGGCCAACATGATAGGTCAAATCATATATGGAATCCATGTTGGAAGGTAACAAAAATTTAATAAAATAGGAGAATATCCTCAAGAGTTTGAATGGATCATTCAAATAGACAATAAATCGTATGTTGATAATAGGTGATAAATATCACTTTTGTATCTAAAACATTCCAATGGAATCACCCAAACATATTGGTAGACCTTGAATCATGATATGAAATGATATAGAGAGATGAATTTAAAGAATTATTATGAAATCATTTCAGTTATATTGGATAATAATGTTCACTAGATTAATCTTCCCATATTATAATGAAATACATAGACTTGTTAAGGAATGATACTACTGTATTTATGGTGTACTTGATTTTCAGGGTCATGGGGTTTCTTATGTTTGAATTTTTGGCTATGAGTTTCTATTTAGAAATTGGTATATGTAATTGTTTCCTTATAACTATTTACATCTATCAATAAATTGTGGTTTGTTGAAATGTTGAGAATCATGAAATAAATTTTCAAACATCACTCTTAATGTTATTTAACATAATGTTTTCTTTAAAATATCTATATATCATAGTGATTAATGGATTTATATTAAAGGATAATCTATGAACATCAAACATATGTTCCCTCTTTAATTATGGTTAAAATTTGTAATATATCGCGGTTGATATCCTAATAATAATATATTTACCATAGTAGAAATCTATAATGTCTGCTACATTTTTTTAGTAAAACCTCATAATATTTTTGATCCTCCATGATCATATTATGAATTATTTGTTGAATATTCATTTGAAAATGATTGGAAAACCATCCATAAAAATTTTAATTTTTATCCCTCACATTTCCTAGAATATTGGATCAAAATCAATTTAAGGGTTTTATGATCCTTTCTACTAAGAGTTTATACAACTTTTCTAGCATTCCATGAATAATAATTTATTAAACCCTCATAATTCTTGAACATCCATATCTACCTTCATTAATTCATATTGATATCCTTTTCTATGAATTTATTCATGATGATTTGTGATTTTTAAATATGTCACACTACTCCTCTTATATATAATTCTCGTAATCTATCAGTGTGAATATCAATTTTTCCATTTATTGATCATGTGTTGGGTATATCTGCACATGGATATTTGATTAGATAATGGAACATGCAATAAATTTTTTATTCTTCATGATTAAAAAATCCATGTATTTTTTGGTTGTGTCAATTTGTATAAAAACTACTAGCCTATTAGTGGGTAATGTGAGCATAATAAGATTTACTATCCACTTCTCCATCACTTTATGTCATACTTTGAATGAATAATTTGAGAAAAAACCCCCCTTTCAACTTATATTTTTTGGGAAATTTGAAATAATTGTATTTTATGTAATCATCAATGATAGTACGAAGGTAATATAGGGAAACTATGGACTCAATTCACGGGGGTTGGTTGTGAAAATAATTCATTTCCATGTATTTTTTAAGGACCCATATATATCCTTTTTTTGTTTATAACATTCCCTTAGAATTTTTGTTTTTTATTAATTAACATTCAGTTATTATACATACAAATCAATATTTCATTTTAATATGACCAATGTACAACATTCGAATTCACATCATGTTTCACTTGGATTTTCGAGTAGGTACTAATTTCATAAATGAAGACTAAAACAATTTATAATTTAAACCAGTATTTATATTATTCATTCAATCAATAAATATTTATTTAGAACTCATATGACTATGTGTAATAACTAAGAACTATTATTGATTAAAAATGTTATAAAAAAGTTGTATTGGGTATATCCACCTTCATCACCTTTACTTCCTAATATACTTTCATATATCCACCAAAGGGAAGTATGAGGTATAAGGAGTTAATCGAATAAGACATAAACCTACGGTTGAGGATACATATTCATTATCTTGATTATCAAGATAACATAATATTTAATAGATAAGTACATAAACCAATCCATCATCGTAACAAAATGGATAAGTGAGGCACAAAATAACTAAGTTGGGTCTATAAACCATTTATAAAAATTATCATATAGTTTATTTTTCATCATATAATTTTCATCAATGGGCATTCTATATTGAAATTAGAGATTCGAAAGGGTACCAGAATATGTTTAATTATTTGTCAAACACTAATCTATGTTGATGAATAAGAAATAATTTATTACATACATTAGTACATACCCATGAAAAGGGTAATAACGGAAATAATGATGTAATATATAGCCCCAATTAATTGAGAAAGATATACTTACTCACATGGAAATATTATAAATTCATGAGATGGTGATACCAAATGATATTCCTCCTTCTAATATTAATTTATAAAATAAACATGAAATTTTTGATATAGGGGATGATTCTATTTGATCATCCTTTTTTTGGTTATATATGATATTTCGATCCACACCATGTATAGCATTGAATTGAACAAAAGGGGTTATCATAATTATTATTGGGAAATGCATTCCACAATTTTTAACAGGGGGATTAATATACTTGTGATGAAATAAGATATCCATATCCGAATTTATAGATGATCTATATCCTTGTTTTTTTATTGTGTTTGAATGATTCTACTAAAAATATGTGGTATGAAGGAATGTGTGGAACTATATTCACATTAGACCAATTATGTTAACATTTTTATAACATTATATCTTTTTAGTATTTAATTCTTATTATAATAGTTTTAAACATCTAAACTATGAAAAGTGATGAAAATTTTAAAATATTTAAAAATAAAAATGAAAATCAATGAACATTAATTAAATTACCCAACAATGACATATAATCATTAACATATTTATATTTATGATTTAATCTTGGTCATCCATGACCTATTTCCGTATATTTATGTCACTAGGAAATTTTTACATCATAA
Organism: Viscum album; assembly: GCA_963277665.1. NCBI lineage: Eukaryota > Viridiplantae > Streptophyta > Magnoliopsida > Santalales > Viscaceae > Viscum > Viscum album. Next base: position 1,375,225,779 of record OY728158.1, on the reverse strand, counting down.
TAATGGTTACAAATGAGATTGTGAATTTATGAAATCAGAACCCTTGTAAGATTCATACTTTGTGTGAAGCCAGGCCATGTTGTCACACACTGGGTGATTATTGAGTCAAAACTAATGTACCCATTTGGGGGTTTTACACATTGGGAAAAAATGTTCACTTTTGATATCAACATGTATTATCTATATGGGATTCATTTTCCTAGGAACCACTTATGAAATACATTTACAAAATTTAAGAGATTTATCCAATTTTTTGATCGTATCCATAAGGCTATGATGAGAGTATTATAAACCTAATACCCCAAAAAAATGAAATATTATAAAATACCAACAATCATAAACCATATCATAAATACATATTATTTAATTATTTATATCCATTTATTTTCATAATACAACACCAAAATATAATAATTCCTATAATCATTAAGTTATTTAGAATAATACATTACAATGTACAATAAATATAAAAATTCATAATCTAAATCACCATACCATGACCTTAAATTCCATAGTTCATCTACAGCTGAATGGGGTAATCTAGGGTCTTACATAAAATATGGTTGAGTTATGAATCCCATTAAGTAAATAATCAACTCATTACATTATGGATGTAATAAATTCTTGTCAATAGTGATCTCATGGTGACATAAAAGTGGGGAAATTTATAAACATTAATATCAAATCATTATATAAGATGTTAACATATAGAAAAAACTGGAATATGAAACAACATAAAAAATGACATAATAATAATATGTAAAACATAACTACCAAGACATATTAACAATGTGTTCTCAAGATAAAGTCTTTTCAACAATATATAGAATATAATTAGATAAAAACATTTCCCAATTCATTTAAGGGATATATTTTTTATTATGACTTCCATTAAATTAAATTCATCCTCATGAACGAGTTTTCCACACAAGTCATACTAACTAAATAAATATATTATCACATTCAATATCATTATTATGGTCTATGTTCTAAATGATTTTAATTACAAAATAAATTATAGATATTTACAACTTGTTTAATAACTATGTGTACAAATAGTGATGGGTATTTACTAGAAAAGTTTGCATCATTGAAAATTATTAGTTTAATTTTCAACATAAATGTGGTACATAATGATTCCTAGAGGGGGTTAATGGTAGTGAATGGGGATCTCTAATCACATGGAAATAAAAAAGTAATTAACATGTATATGTAATGAAAATATTCCAATATGATCAATTGGATATCAAAAGGTATAATATAATTATGGTCTATCAATACAAAGGACAAGGGTAAGACTATTACTATGAATTTTAACATCTAAATTCAAAGGATCAACTTATTAACACATATGGAAGAAAATGTGAGGGATCAATAGAGGTAAGGATATAGTATCATCTTTATCGAATGATTTTTAATGATGTGTAATGTGAGGATGAGTGGGATTTTTTAAAAAAAGTGTGGATAAATAATTATTTATTTTTCTAAACAGAGTTTTTCAAATCTACCAAATTTATATTTAAAAAAATTATAAGATATCATACCATTCCTATGGGTTTATACCAAAATTTTAGTGGAATTTATTAGTTTTTAATTATATTAATAGAACACCTTAAATTATTACCCTTGACGAAGTATAATTAAGTCCTATTTATAATTAATTGATTTTAAAAAATAGAATATAATATTGTATTTATTTGATTTATTATGGATTTGTAAAATTCATCATATATCATTAAATGAAAAGAAGATGAACATAATTTCTTTTGTGGACAATCATTAGAGTATTTATTACACTTTTTTTCTATTTTATGATGACATTATAAATACCATATTAAATTTTTCCAAAAAAATGGTTATCTTGGAAAAGTATGAGGAAATAACTATTGATTAAATAATTATGTGCATAGATCTAAGAATATATATTTATATTATTCTAATTACTCTCTAAATATAGGAATTTAAAAATTTAAATGAAAAAATCCTATATATTGTAAAATAGATATTTTATTACCCTAATAATATTAAACTCTTTAAGAATTACATTTTACTTTTTAAAATTATATTGTAATTCATAATTAATTAAATATCATAAACATTTATATTTTATTGAAATTTCAATTTTTACATGAAATATTTTAATAATAAAATTTGTGTCTTAATTATGCTTATATATTTTCCAAAAAATAAAATCATTGTTCCAAGGTATGAAAATTGAATTTTTATCAAAGAATATTATTAATCCATTATGATGTAATAAATGATAAATATAAATATTATATTATTTTTTAAAAAAATTATAAAAAATTATACTATTTTGGACTATATACACATCCCATTATTACAATATCAAATGCATTAAGGGATAGGTGTGAAATGGTTAGAAATTATATGGGTGGTTCATATAACATTGTTTGGGTTTTAATATCAATAATCATGAACTTCTATCATAAACGGTCTCATTTTTTCATTAGTTATTAAATCCCCAATGGGGTTATTCAAGGGTAAATCCATATTATTCAATATGAAGTTTATAAAGAGATAAATTTTCTATATATTGTAATAACCTATTATTTAAGTCCATCTCATCCTTTTTATATGTTAATTGTATTTATCATAACCCAATATTACTATTCATAAATTCAGTAGATAATTAATATAACATTAGGGGTTGTGATTTTTAATAGTATATTAAATTATGTAGAGTATAATGTATAATGGTCCAAAAATAATTATTGTGTATGTTATTTCTATACTTTAAATTATTTAGTATGGTATAATCTCATTCAAATAAAGAATGTCCTTTAGTTATGCTTGAGTCATTAAAATTTAGATAGTGATTTCAGACATTTTCATTAGTGAAATATAATATAGGTAAATCTTTTACTAAACCCTTTTTAGATAACATTCATTATGGGTGTATGTTATAACAGAAAATTCTCTTGTTCGACAACTGATATTCATAATGTAAATTAATTAAACTAGGAAACATTTGATAAAATATAGAATTTAAGTCTACTATATAAATATGTTCATTACATATGGTAGTAAATAATATATTAATTTTATAATCATAATAATTACCAAAAAAATCAAAATTTTTTATAAAATACATCATAAAAAAATAGATATATTCTATGATAATTTTACTCAAATACATGATGAAGAATTTATTAAATATGAATCTTATTTTTATTTCATACATGAAAATGGTTTATAATCATTAATTTGTAGTTGTCACAAAAAGTGAAATGCTGCCGATCTAATATTCTCATACATCATAAGATCATATATTATTCTATAATACGACCAGAAAACAATGTCTAAATATAATGTATAATTGTATCGGTTAATTTCCAAACATGTTTCTTACCATTAATTGAATGCACACAAAATTTTGGTACCCATATCAACATAGGACCAAATTGGTTAGAATTTAAGGATTGGTGAAACTATATCTATAAAACATATTTATTCATAGATATATGAAACCATTTAAATGGGATATACATATAATAAATTATAATTATATGATATATTGATCCAGTTTGAGAAGCTTCTGAAATGTGTTTTATCAATGGTTTTCATGCATTATTTTAGAATAAAATCAAACAATATTTATAATATTTATATATTTTTAGGGGCTGATATCCAAAACATGAAAATATATTACCAATATAATGTCTATAAAGATTTTTTTTAAGTGTTTCATTTACTGTAATAAAATTATCTATGTCAATATGCAATTTCATATTGAATAATTTAACCTTATTTTTTTGTTTAATAAAAATTTTGTAAGATAACATCATTTTCTTGAGATATATCCAGCCTATTTTGAATAATAATTTTAATTTTATTGAGAATAAATTTATTGTGGTTTTCATTATAGTGGGTCTTAGTGATAATTAGATGTTTTCGAAGGAAGTGGGATACTTCACGGTGGGTATACAGTTTTCCTAAACCATGAAACATGACCTTGAAACATTATAAAACCAAAATAGATATTTCAAACAGATCATGAATAGTTGTTCAAACCATTTTTCCTATTAGGGGAAATATTTCATCCCAACACCCAAATGTGGATCATGGTTAAGGCACACATCTAGGGGAAACCTTTCTCCCCATGAATCAAACAATACTTATGAGATTTTAATCCCACTAAAATTATTTTCACAATTTTTTGAACCCCCATTTTGACCTCTATTTGTCCATAACACATCCCATAATTCTGTTTCAGAATTTTGGATCCTCATATATATATATATTCCGTGATATTCTAAACTCTGTTCTTCATGATTCTATTCTAGAATTAAATATGTCCACCCCTCTTGGTAAAAGGATCTCTTCCCATGTGGTTTCCTTCTTCATTCTTATCTATTCACCATCTTTTAGGTGGTAAGTTATCTTATATATTATTGGATCTAGATATCGTATTTTTAGATCTATTAATATTTTTGTGTCATATTTAATGATTGATCATGAATTAGGGAATAAGATCCTAATATCATTATATGTCATTATAGAACACATCTTGGGGATATCTGTTAGATGATTAATCATCAATGAATTTCGGTAGGTGGCCTATTATTCACATACCATAATCAGGATTTATATTTTTTCTTTTTAAATATTGAATTTTTAGGTTTTTTAAAAATATAATTTCATATTTCAATAAATTATATTTTAAAATTAATAAACTATTCATATGTGGATTTGGTAATATTAAATTGGATGAATTATTGTTAGATTGAATAAATTTTCTGACTTTTGGAAGACAGAATGTTTGATATAATTATTTTGAAATTAATTTGAGAGTATGAATATTTAATTTTTGAATTAATTACAAAATATTCAATTTTTTTAAGGAATAAACTATTTTTTGAAAAAGTAATGAAGTCAATATGATTCATTAATTGGGGAATTAATCAATGAGATTTATGATCTTATTTAATTGTTGAATTTTTATGGGATTACTGTGGTAAAATAATTGTGGAATTATTGAATATGGTAATGTGATTAATTAATTTGATAACTAAGTAGAGATATTGATGTTATTATTTAAAGGGTGAATTAATTAAGTGAATTTATGTTATAAACTATTTTTTATGTAGTAGTGAAATTCATGGTGTTAAATAATTGTTGAATTAATTAATGTAATTAAATTAATATTTAGTTGTTAATATTAATTATATAATTCATAAATTAATTAATTTGATTTTTTGTTATGCTTGATCTGTAACAGTGAATATGAACAGTTGAACTCACCTATTACATTAAATGGTTAACAATAATAATGGTTTTGAAACATGGCTATAAATGATATATGGTGACAGTGACATTTAATTATGTATTATGAAACATAATGGGAAATAATGGAATAAATTTATGAAATAATGAATGTTAATAGTTCCATTCAGTCATGTTCTATGATTTATGAATCTTAAAAATGTTATTCAACAATGAAATCAGGAATTATAATAGTGTAACTGATCTATTTATTATAATATGTGAATGGTAATAAAGAAATTCAATAATGACATATGAATTATAATAACATAATTCATATATATGATATTTTTTCATTGTCCTTGAGAAGCTAGTGGATTAAGCAGTCAATTAAAGAGTTATTTAGTAAATGTAAATGATTAAATTTATTTCTCATATTTTTTATCTATAATACTTCATACACTATTATGAATACCTATAATTTTAGAAACCATTAGTGGCAGATTATATGTTGTACTCACATCCTACATAGGTTGAGTAATCATTACATGAATAGATTTTAATGCTTTAGTATAGGATAAGGGGAATAGTCATGTGTGTGAATGAAAATTTGGGACGGTTCATGGATGAGGGAACTATACATGCTACAGAAACATCTAGGGAGTTTTAACTTTGTTTAATTATTTTATTTTTTATGTATTCATCTTTAAATGTATTCGTATAAAATATTTACTATTATTTATTGATTTTATATTTATAATTTTAGTCATCTTTATTTATTTTTATTGGGTGAGACATGGTTACATGATATTATGTTATTGTTTATTATTTTTTATGGTGTATTACTATAACAAATGAGGGTATAATCTATAAATTATTTATAATAATCCATAATTACTAGTCAGAAACTTGTAAAAAATTTGGAGGTGCTCATGATGTTGTGTAACAGTCTAGCTTGGAGAACCAGTGTATGGCACCTGGGTTTGGATGTTACAAATTAGTATCAGGTGAGTTTCTATAAAAACATTATTTTTTCATTCTATTTGGTAATGGTAGAAAATTGAATAAGATGATTCAGGTTTTGGATAAGATATTTTTAATGGGAGTATCTAACACGTGTATGAGTGTTAAATCCATGAACCCTGGGAGGGGTTTTTCTTATTGATGAGTGTTGTTTGAGTTGGTACTATTTCACAGTGAGTGATGAACATGTTTTGTGATGTGATTATTGTTTTTAAGTGTTTTATGTGATTTGATTCATGTCCCAATAAGGTACAAAAGTTTGGTGTACATGAATAATTCTAGGAACTCAATATTATTTTGTAACACAAATCATTTTAAGAATGAATTCCGAAAACGAGGATTTTAGTATTTTTTTAACTTGAAGTGTTTCCCTTTAATGTGAAATTGAAATAGAAATGTTCCAAATATAAAATATATAACTTTTAAATGATTAAATATTTTATTAAATGAGTGTATAAAGAGAATTATTAATTGATAATGTGTTCATACACTATTATACAAGAACTAGTTGTAGGATGGTTTTGGTTACTAATATCACATCAGTTTTCACCATGATTTGGAGAAAAAGTGGGAAAATGACATGTAATGGATATTATGGAATCCCTATTGATAAATGTGTATAACATGATATATGTGTCCTAAAATTTTTGTATTTAACTGTGGATATATTCCTCCATAATGACACTTGTCAAGAGGTTGAGAATAATATATATATGGTGATGATCTACCAGTAGTGGAACCCGAATCATAGATTGCGAAAAGTGAGGAAGATGTTGATCAATCATGTGAGAATGTTTTACACATCATGTAGTTTATATAAAGTGAAATATGGAAGGTTTTACTAATATATCTTATTTTTATTTAGGGATTCAGTTATAACATCATCACACAATCATCATAGGGGGTAGAGTATATGTGGATAATTTTTTTCATTGATTCTATAAATACTATGCATTATCTTTTGGAGAATTCTTTAAAAAGGTTTTTTGTGTGGGATGTTCATATGGTAATAATATTAGTGAATTGTTCATGTGATTCTAGGGATGGGAAAGAATAGTTTGAGGATTTGTTATTGATATAATTTTTCGAGACACTCCTTGAAAAATTCCATATTGAGATGCCAAGGAAAGAGAGACCATGAGTTCATGTGGTTGACTCAGGGGAACATGTGACTGATGGACTATGCTAGTATTTTAGAAAACTGATAGTGATATCCTCCAACATTGGAAGTGTATGGAATTGTAATGGTGAGGATTTTCTAGGATGGAGTTCAATGTATTATTAAGTCCCAAGTTATACACTTTCGGTTAATAATGTTACCTGTGGTTCTAGGTCAGGATCTAAAAGTTGAGCCGAACCTGAAGAGTGTTTTTAGTGCATGAAATGAGGTTTCTTCCAGATGATTAGAAGGTATGTATTCAGATATTAGCAATCATCACTATGGAGTGTTACCCAATGGGCAAATTAGATGTGTGACTAAGGGAAGGATCAGTTACTCATAACCTTACTCGAATTATTTGTCATCGGGGTGGTAATTAGGTCCACTATTATAGGCATTATACTAGATCAAAATTGGAGTTCCAATCATGAGACACTATGGAAAATATAAAATATTTTGTAAGATATTACGATAGGCTGTTTATAAGTGTAGTGTTTAGTAGACGAAGATGGAATCACTGGATGTGATTCATGATAATGTTCATGAGAGTCATGAGAAGATAACTCTTATATCATATTATATGAAGTATAAAATTTTGAGTCAAATTAGAGAAATAAAAAATTATGATTTCAATTGATTAGACATGAGGGAAAACCATGAAGGTTGGGAGTCACCTTCTCTTTGTTGAATATTCATTGATGATATAATCTATGTTAAAAATTGTGTTCTTTTCTACAAAAATGTTGTTGGAAATTAAGTATGAATTTTATTAATAATTTTGGTGGATCGTCCTGGTATAACAAAAATATATCATGACATATAATGTCAGTTTTGGTGGTCTATCATGAAAAAATATATAGCAAAGTTCATGACATGAGGATACCCCTATCAACAGTTCATGGATGAGAACCAATTACTAAGGAGATTACTAATGTCATTTACAATTCTATAATAGATGTGGGATGATATGCACGTAGATATTGGGGTGTATCCCTTGAGAACACCTTATATGAATTATTCTCTTTCGGTGGTAGTTGTCCCATATAAAATGGTATCACATTTCTTTCTTATAAGGGATACTTTCTCAGAGGAGGAGTTGTGGGACTTATATGCCCAGTTGATAATCAATTTTCATAAGGTTCTATACACTATAGTTTTTGAATGCAATTAATGTTTTACATCATGCGTTTGGACATTATTGTTGAAGGCACATGTTACAAAGGTTTTATTGAGTATTGTATTCCACCCATACACGAAAGGTATGTTAGAATGTATAATACATTTGATAGAGGATATGATGTGACAATGTTTCCATAGATATGATGGTTATTGAGAGATTCAACTAGACTTGGTTGTGTTTTACAAAAAAGATTATTTATTAGGAAACAATAAATATGGAATATTATGAAGGTTATTAATATAGACTAGGTATATCACCTATATGTTTGATGGAGGCAAGTGATTGTAAGTTGTTTTGGCCATGTTTTTCAATAGAGACATCAGTGAATTTATATTTTATTTGAATGCAGATTGATATGGTTATGGGTAGATATAATTCATATGATGATAGATGTCAAAGAAAACAACTATTTAAAATGGGTTATAATGTATTATTTTGGGTGTCACATATACTGGTTCACCGTAAGATCTGTAGAATGTGAAATCTATTTCCTAAGAAAATTATATTGTTTTATTTTGGGGAGAAAATCAGATCAATGGGATACTGATTGGATCTTCCACAAAGATACAAAGCTATTAATGATGTTTCCCATGATATAATAATTCAAATATACCCCTAAATCATTATAATGTGGTGAATATAGATTTATTTTTAGATTGAGATATATTTTTCTTTTTTGGAGTATATGATATGTGTGTTAGATCACAATGATAAATTTTTTGGGGGAAAGCATGTGTCTATATTTCATTTATTATGGAGACATTGGATTGTTTACGAGGAAACATGGGAGAGGGAAGCTGATATTTAGGCTTAGAGTAGCACTGTTTTGGACTACAAATCATATATATTGAAGTGATTATTTTTAAAAGAAGATATTTTTTAAGAGTTTGAGTTCGTCTGGGACATGAAAATTCTCATCTTGTATCATTATTTTTTTTCAGTTATTATTTTCTAGTAGATAGAAAATTCATTAATTAGGTTTATACATGAGGTTCATCTAAGTGAAAATAATATGATTTATATGGATGTTTGAAGTCCACTATTGTCGCATGGGTTTCCCAAACTATTTGATATGGCCCAACAAACCTTGTGATCCCAAACTAAGAGGGTTCACATGGTTGCCTAATGGGTTTTCAAACCATGAATTCTATTAGGGAAAACCATGAAACCCCTTATTTGAGGTGCATAGTTAAGGCACATGGTTAACTAAAATTTAGTGGCCAATTTAGTAATGTTTGTGTAGTGATTTAAATCTAATAAAAATTAGTTTAATATTTCATGAACCTCTATTATAACCCCTATTAATCCCAAAATCAATCCCTAACACCTTTTCATGATTTTGGAGCGTCCCAGATATATTCCAAGACATTACAACCTATTTTCATTGTATTCTGAATCCCAGATTGAAGATTTGAAACCCTCTCAGAAAAAGTATCTAATCTCATGTGGGTTACTTCATGTTTCCATTCTATAACTCATCTTTTATAAGGAAGTTATCTTGAGTCTTATTGAATCTAGATCACGGATTGTTAGATATATATATTAGATTATGGGATGTTTTTTTATCTATTTTGAATTTGGGTTTAAGATATAGAACGAATTCAACGTCATTGTACCTCTGAAATTTGGTATTTCCATTAGATCACCACTTGTCATTTAATTGAGGTAGGTGGTTTATTACACAAATCCACAAGTCATGATTTCAATTATGGATATATAATTTGTGCATATCCTAGTGATTTAGAAATTGAATTTCATAATTTAATTATTTATTTTGGTAATATAGTTAATTAATTATTTTTTATTTGTCTTAATTAATTTATTGAGTAAATTATCAGAATATTGAAATTGTGGGAGTTGGAGTATTAGAAATTGTTGATTTAATTATTAAAAAATTATTTAATGAGTTGGAATAATTAATTATTGAAATCATAATTGGATTTTTAGATTGTTAAATTTTATAAACTAATTGTAGAACTAGTAATTAATATGATGTTAATATTTAGTTTATGATTCAATTGAAGAGATTATTGTGATTATTTAATTTTTTAATTAATTTAGTCGATTTATATGAAAATTTTTCTAATTATTAACGATGTTTATGAGATTAAATAATTTCTGAAATAACTAATGATATTAATTTTCTCAAATAATTAGAAAATTAGTTAATAGGATTATTGGATAATATAATTGTCTAATTAGAAATGAAATTAATTGGGAAAGTTAATTAAATAATTAATTAATAGATTAATGTGAATTTTTAATTATTGATTATGATTAATTAATTTGTAAATTAATTAGTTTGATTTTGGTATATGTTATATTTTAAATGGTGAATGATAATAATGTAACTTACACATGAATTTATTTGGTAAATGGTAATAATGTTATTTAGATGTGGTTTTAAATGATGAATAGTAATAGTGGTATTCATTCATGTAATATAAAATTTGAATAGTAAAAATGAGATTCAGTTATGGGGTATGAATAGTAATAATGTAATTAAAATATCTGATATCAATCTGGTTCTCTTGAGAAACTATTGGATTACGTAATTAAACAAAGAGAAACAAAATAAATGTAAATTGTTGAAAATATTTCTTGTATTTAATTTTTATATAATTAGATACATTTTTTTATTAGATATAATTTTAGACGCCATTGCGGGTAGCATACTAAGTCTTACTAACACACTACATGAGCTTCTTGATTTGCATGAGAATATATTTCATGTTTTCCATACACGATAAGGGAAAATAAAATTATTTAGACACCTAATTTGTGATGGAACATAGATGAGGGAAACATATCCATTTCAAGACCCAAATGGGATTTTTAAGTGTCTATAATTTTTAGGGGTCTTCATATTGTCATGAGACAGATATTATCCTTACATATCTTCTAATAATTTTTGGTTGTTATATTTTTTGTCCTCATGATATATTGGTATTGTTCTGGTTATGATTATTTGTTATCATGTTCTTGGTTCTTGTTTTCTGCTATTGTATTACTATGATAATGTGAAGAATAGTTTCCCAAATATTGATATTATACCCACACTAAAAGTAGGAAATATCTTGAATACAGAGAGAAAATATTTAGGTCTTGTATCAGAATGTCTTCAAGAAGCAGTCTAGGTCACCAGAGTCAGGATAATACATAGTTGATTCATTTAATGTTTCTTTAGAAAGATTAGATTCTATATGAATAGATAATGTATGGTGTTTCATTGAATCATTTTTATTTACCATTAATTTCTTTATATATTTATTTAAAAAAAGCAATTTTCAAATTAACCATCAATGATATTATTTTCCACATTATTTTCCTCTTAAGAGATAATATAAATTCATCAGTTGATATAGGGACCAAATTTACTACCATATAATATTTTTACATAAAACACGTATTATTCAATTTATAGTTATCTTTCATTCAGGAATAATATTCAATAGATATATCTTTAGAATCACTGTTATATTAATTTGAAATCATTTTTATACTTCTTTACATTATCCCCATATATTTTCTTTTATTTCAAAATTGGAATAACGACTATGATTTGTCATCTTATTTTATACACATAGAAGGTACCTAAATGTTTCAATATGTATTGAAATATTCATTAATTAAATGTATTCTGTTGAAATTATACTTCGTGAATAAAATTATCTACCAATATAATTTTATAAATCTTATTGCTCCATGAACCATTTCCTCATCACTATCAGTTTCACTATCCCTTCTCCTAGTTGTTTCTTCCATAAATATTTCATTATACATCTACTATGATGAAATGATTGAAATTAAACCTTTCTTTGTTAAACATATTCACCATTTCAATTGATAGAAGTTTCAACTTTCGTGATTTTTCAATCAATTCTATTGTCGATTGATTTTTGGCTGCATAATATTCTTATGATCATATTATAGTGCCTCACCATTTATCATGTAAATTTCATAAAATATTTATCACTAGAGATTTTTCATTAATGGTCATTACTAGTGAATGTATCCTATTGGTAATCTCATTAAAACAAATATACATATAAAAAATATGCCTTTTAATTCATCATTACTATAACATATTTAATAGAATAAAAATTTATTAATATTTAATAAAAATTTGACATTTAATGAAAAGACTAATCTCAAGTATCTCAAAATTTTAAAATTTTATAACATTTAGAGAATCTAATAAATTGTCATTCTATCTAGGAAAAATATAGTGCATTTATTCTCTTATAGTTACATTAAATTGAAAAATTACTGGAAGCAATTCAATTAATATTATGATACATAGGTTTTTTTCAATGATCATCAATTACATCCCATATATAAAAACCCATAGTTTACTAACTAATTAGCATTTTAATATTAGTGTAATAATTAATTTTAAAATTAATGATAGGACATCTGCTAATACCAATCCTATCATTTTTGTTAGTTTTCCATAAATATATTATTTTATATATAATATAAATTTTGATCTTTTATACATAAACAATATTATATATATGAAAATAAATCCTTAAAAAAATAATTTTTGAAATATTAGAGTATACTAATGGTGGGTAATTTTAATATAATTTTTTTAAAATGATTTATAAATCAAAATCTAAAAATATAAAAAAATCACCTTGAAAACTGTAACAATAGGTAATATATGATTGATTTATACTCAGTATCCCCTATGATGATTAATCAAAATATAGATAAAATAATATGAGTATTATTCAAATCATTTCATATGAATCTATATTCAGTAAATGGTGGTGATATAATAGGTAATTGATAAATGTTATAGTATATTTTTATGAAATATTTTTCCTGATATATTTAATAACATATTATATAAAACACCGAATCGTTATGGTCTATAATAAAAAATATGTTACATATTATTCTAATAAAAAATACTCACCACATAGTATTCACCCATTATTAATCATGTTTATAAAGAAGTAAACAATTTCAAATTATATATCATCTTTTAACATAACTATACTATGATTTCCCTAGATACACACATCATCATCTATAGTTCTCAGTGAGGTTGATGTTATAGATGAATGTTAGAGATAGAATCTTTGTAATCATGAGTACAGTGCTGGATATTTTGATAAAAATAATAATATTTATATTATAATAAAAAATTAAATGTAAGAACAATAGAGATATAGAAAATAGAATTGAATTTTAATTTTGAGAATATTTAATTCATATTTATATATAGATGAATCTTATTTTATCGACGTTAATCATTAGGTGAGGCCCTATCATTTGAAGACATGGTGATGTTTAATTTCCCCGAGATGATTTTTGCATCACAACAGTCTATCATTAATTTTTCATATTTATAAACATCTCATTTTCATGAAAATATCTGTATAAAATTTTCTCAACATTTATGATTAATTAAAATAAAGAGTTAATATATTCATGCACTATTCTACTTATTGTTCAAAACATATCATAATTCGTTTGGTTGTCATCTTCCCTTATAAAACTGATTTGATATAGTATGAATTTAGGAAATATAAAATATATCCCACATAACTAATACTATTGGAATCTATGTGGCATTAGAATCATTTATTCATGTCATCAAAACTGACACCTGGCAAGCAATAAAAAGGCCAATATCCCAAACATGCATAATAAATTAATATTATTTTTCAATAAATTGATTATTGATTATTTTTATTTTTTCTTTTTTATTTCCATGGTCAACATATCATTATACATACAAGATTCATCAACATTAATATTCCTCTTGTTATATTATCTATTTTTTTATCATCATATTTGATATCTGAAATCCAGAGCCATTATTTTACTAATGCATTTATTATTTCATAATTTACATATGTACTCATGAAATAATCATCCGAATCTAAATTAAAGAGTCACCTCTTTCTCATATTGTTAAATTTAAGTAAGAATTTTCAGTCATGTTATTTATCAAAATAATATATGTCCATATAAATTTATCTATATGAGTTATTTTCAATGATAAATATATTATATGAAATCATCCCAATTTACATAGTTCAATTCCTATACTAGTATGTATTGAACAATATATCCCTCTATTAATATAATTGGTCAACCCTATATCATCAATATAACTTCCCATAGATCAATATATAATCAAAAAGTTCATCAGAATTTCATCATAATGGCCAACAATAATTCTAAGAAAAAAAGTATTTAAAATACTCATTAAATTACTCTATTGATAAAGGATACTGATAGGTCCTATGTATTTACCAGAGACATGTAATAAATGAATATTAGTCATAAAATTGAGAAATTAAAGCATCCAAACATCAGGAATTGGATTGTTTAATTCAAATCATTTAGTCGTTAACAAATAAACCGTTAAATTATATATTTAATTTACGAGATTATAATGAATATCATTTCAAACATAGCAAACAAATATCTAGTACCTAATAGTAACAAATATCAATGTAATATACAACAAGCCTTAATTTCATATTTAATAAATTTCAAGAAGTATGTTATTTATTTTCAAATTGAATTTTAGTTAAATTATATCATGAACTAATTTTAATATGAATATCTATTTAAATAAATTAATCCATGAAAAACTTAATAAAAACTAATAAATGATAACACAATAACATGGAAATCATGGTGAAAATCATATCATGATATCACATCAAATCACACAATAACATGTCTATTTATTTATCCTCCCACATGAAATATTTTATATTGACATTTCTGATAATTTTCCAATTTCATTACTCTTTTCCTTTATCTATGAATAAAATTAAAAAATATTTTTAATATTTTATTATTAATGTATAAAAAAAAATCTAAAACATACTAAAATTATCCGTTTTCTATTTCTAATATATCATCCATGATAATGAATTTTCAATATTCATGTATAACATGAGATATTCAAGTCTTCTCTAAATTATTATAATAAAAGGTAATATTTCCCTCTAAATTATATTTAAAAAATTAGTATAATAAATAAGGAATTTAGTTTAAAAAAAATATATATATATTAAAGAAGGAAGTGATTAACCCAGTTCAAATTCCTAATTAATTTCATATTTTTTTAACATTGACTATATGAATAATAAAAATTTAAAATTTCCAAATGAATTAAACATTTTATGTTATTTCATTAATTTACAAGACGACTATAAAATATTTATACTATAGAATGGGATGATTTTAGTAAAAATAAATAAAGTTATTTTGTATTAAATAAAATTTATTTGGACTCACAAGGTAAGATTTATATTTATTAAATAATAATAATATTCATAAGAATGAGATATATTAATATTCCATAATTGAAATTATAATTATAAATTTTGACAATATTACATAACATTCACTTATGAGTATATTATGATAATCACAATTATATACAGCATGAATTATTATATCAAATTCATTTATAAAAATAAAAAAATTAAATTACCAATACATCAATCTTTGTGAGGGTAAAATCATGAAATAAATTTTTTTAATTTTTTAATTTTTTATAAATAGATATTAATTAACTGGATTCCATAAATTTTCTAGATAGAAAATATAATACCACAAAAAGTGATTATATTTTAATACACTAGATATTTAAAGTTTATAATGATGTAATATAGCATAATAAATTAAATAACTATGATAATTTTGAAAATTATATCACATTATATTTAGTCTAAATGATATATATATATATATATATATAACGATTTAGAATTATATATTCATAGATTTAAATTAATATAATAATTATTGATATTAGATCCACATCCCCTCTTTTGGTTGTTTAATATCATTAAACTTATAAGGATAAAAATAAATATTGGTTCATTCAAGATAGTAAATCATGTAAATGACATGAATTTTTTTAAGAGTCTAAAAATATAAAAAATATAATATTATTATAACATTAACTCATAGGGTAGGATGAATCTCAAATGATGTAATGAATAATTCATATTTTTAAAAACATATGCCTCAAGAATTTCTCTATTGAATTTGTCAATTTAATCCACATAAATTTAAAATTCATATTTTATTTAATTCTTAATATTAATTATTGATAGATTAAATACTGGATTTAGAGATTAAATTCAATATACTTCAAAAAACATTTAACAACCCATTAATTCCACACTTAAATTCATCATATTTTGTTAAATCAGAATTTCATTATTGGATGAATGAAAAATTTACATAACGACATCGCTACCTTTATGTGACATCCATATGATGAAAATGGTAATAATATTTTATCTATATTATGTTAATTACACATATTTGGATATCCAAAATCATGGTAGTCCCCTATGTGGGATGAGGATTATATAGATTAAACATACATGAATGAATATATAACCCTTTCATGAAGAATAAGTATACTTTTAAGAATGCCATGTGAATTTTTCAATACCCTTATAGGACCAATGAAATTATATAATTAAATTTAAAAAACATTAAAAAGATGATGTTACATAGATGTAACATAGGAGGTTTACATAAAGATAAAAAATGAAAAAAGTAATATGTAATAATTAAATAACCCTATAAATGATTAAGATATAAGAATAATATAATTTTGAAAAATATTAATCACCTATAAAATTATTTAAATGTATTCCAAAGAATCAAAAGAAATTTCTGAATATTTTTTATAAATTGTTTTTACTTTTATCTATTACAATTCCATATTAAATACTATAATAAATTCATTAATGCTCTCTTGAACCATAAGACACCACATAATGATAAAGGAACTAAACAATTATGGACTATTATATTTTATATCGACAAATGTATACATAATTTATTATATTAGTTCAAAAACTCAAATAGATTCATGATAAAGTTTTTTATAATGGTCCATAAATATAAATATATTTTATAGGGTATGGAATAGAAATGTTGATATATAGGGATCTAAAACCTGGTTTATTGGGAAATAAAACAAACCATCATAGATTATTTATATTGTTATTAATAACATATTAAAATTATCCTCACATAATACTATTTGGGTATTTATTTAGTCAAATATACAATTATTAAATGTGTATAACATATTATAACCATCCATTTTTGTGTCGATGATAAATGAAATACCTAATCTAATGTGGTGTTGAAAAACTAAAACAATAATTAAATTTGTAGCTTAAAATAAATTATAGCATGTAGTATATTTATTATCATATTCCATTAATTATAATTTTTATCACATGAGATACTAATTTATGTTTTACAGTAATAATATAATATTTTTAGGGTAGGTAGAAATAAAAAAGACTCAAAAGAGTTGGGTGACCAAATTTTACAATTTATTTATAAGTTCTAATTTATTATACTACATGATATTAATTTAATAGTATTTTATAAGGATAATAAATTTTAAATATGTATTATTTACTTTTATAATGATTTTATGGTGATATTATTAACATGAATAATTTTTATATCCGAGTTAGAAGGAATGGAAGAGGAGCATAATTCTTGGAGAATCTGATGGGGTTTTTGAACAAAATTTTGATGACATTATTAATTCCACTCATAAGTAACAATTTTATTGATTATTAATAATATATAGAGAAAGTATATTATTTTAGGCTAAGTAATTGTACTCTTATTTTATCTATTATGATATTATTAAACAATTTTACTTATAATCTAAAATGACTAATTTTATCATAATTCACTATTCATCAATTTATTTTACAATTAATAATTATTTACTGGTGGTCTCTAATACTTGATTTCAACATTATTATTGATGAAAATAAATCCATTTTTACAATACCCAATTATAAATTATTTAAATTTATTATTTAATTATTAATAATATTATATAATTAATGAATGAAATAAATGTTTTCCAAAAAATTCCATCATATATTTACAATTGAATACATCTATTGAGTATCTATATTATATTACATTAGAATAAAATTTAATATTTTGATTTATGAGAGTACCTATTTATATTCTAAAATTTCTATTTATTCAAATTTTATTTTCATAATTATAACAATTGTGTTACTATATTAATTGAAATTTATCCAAATTTCATTTTTAGGTTATTTTTTACACTACCAAAATTAGAGGCGACCATGAAAAAAATGTATTACACTATTTATTTAATTTTCATATATTAATTTTGCATATTGTTATAGTTTTAATTATTTTTAATTTTATTTTTCATTCAAATGTAACACTCTATTTTAATAATATAATGTAAAGTTCAATTCTATTATGTGGTACATGTGATTTATTCAACCGCTCAAGTATAAATGTGAAATGTATATATATTGAAGAATAATTTTGTGTATAGAAAATATTGGAAATTATATTGAATATTCTTCATTATGATATATAGAGGAGCCTCTATTGAGGTTCCCGAGGGTGGAGTTCTACATTTATTTAATAATTAGTAGTAATGATTTTGATGGTTGTATTGAGGATGTTGAATGTTTAGTAATATTATATGGATTTTATATCCTATCTCGATATGTAAGATGATTTTATTTAAATTTATGTAGTTCATATTTAGAAGAATAACCATATATTGATAGTTGTTATAGTGGATTTGGAAAATAAACATTTTTACAGAGTAATCCTAATAGTTTTATTTATTGTATTAGGTGATAGTTAAAAATCCATATTTATTGTGTATGTTTCATCCATTGGATACTCTATGATGTAAGTGAGTATAAATATAATTAATTAATTAATTAACTGAATAAATCAAGATATTTATGGATAATATGTTATATTATACATCATCAATAATTTTGTAAATATTTTTCATTCCAAACATGTTATGTAATCTATCACAATATATAGTTTGGAAATTATCTATGTGGTTGATGTTATGACATTATTCTATATGTCGCATTATTAAGGTAAACCCATTATCAATTATTCTAAAAAATTATTAAGAATACCCTCCCCCCACCCACACTCACAAAATATATCCTAACCTAGCCACATCATCCAAACTTCGTTTTCACTAATCTCTGCACTTGTTTTTTCTATTCAAATTAAATTTAGTTCCACATATAATAATTTTATTCTGCATTTCAACTAAATTTGTTTGGTACATTATTCGCATTTTTTATTTTTTAATGATGTATTGTTGGATTTTTATTTTCAAACATAAATTTTCTTCACTATTCATCATTTTTATTAATATTAAATATTTTACAGATATACAAATACATTTAATTATATATATATATGTAATTTACTTTCTTTAATCAGGTACATACCATTTTAAATTTGGTTGTATAATTCTATAAAATAGCCCAAGGCATGTGCAAGTGCACCTCACTACAAGTCCTGGGAAGCTATTTACATAAATTAAACGATTGCATTTGAAATATTAAAAAGGTTATATCAAGCTTTACCACAGAATTCAGGATTAAAAATAATTTATTACTAATTATAATGAAATAAGAAGATATTTAATGGAAAACATAAATGAATAAATGAAGGGATAATAAGGGGGTTACAGAAAAAAGTAACAATAATTAGAGTGGGAGACTACCATTTTTATTATTTTTATATTTTTCTTTTCGATCCATATTTTATTTCCTTTTTATTTCCCCTTTTTCATTTTAATTTATTTTTTCTTATATTTTCCTTTTCTTTTTTTCATAATTTTTCATTTTTTCCTCTGTTCTCTTTTCCACTCCCTCTCTTCACATTGCACCTCCCATTTTCCCTAGGTGGAACACTACCTTCTTCCAACATCGAAAGATCGTATAAACTCTAATAAACATCCTCTTTATAATCCTTAAGGTGACCAGTAATCCTTACAGTATGGATAATCATAAACAGTTGGAATCGTAGAGTTTCATTGAGTATCTTTTACGCAGTATGCCACAAATTATTTTTACCCTATTATTACGTTTCTTAAAATCATATTTATTCATCTATTTTAGGCCAAATCAAAGACTACAATAGATTATGGTCACTTATGTGACCATATGGTATGAAGTATACTAACTTTATATCGATTTCATTGCGATTTATAAAAAACGCATGGTTGAGCAGATCATTAGTGCCAATCAACAATTTTCAATTTCACACAATACATTATAATTAATTGTTTCGCTTAACCATTGAATCCATATTTATCATAAATTAAATTTTTTAAATTCTTGTTACATATTCTGACCCCACTTTGGGTGTGCTGATGTGGTTAGTATAAATCTAGCTAGCTCGACAATTCCCTATGTTTTCTAAATACATATGAGTGAAACCATTTCCAAAAGGTCCCATCGAGGGAAGATCTATTAGAAATGTGGCTTTACCCAGACTCATGTGACAATATACCCCTTTCTTTCTAGGATTAGGACTGACTCAGTAAATCTATGCCCTGAGAAATACAAGGTCTTTCGAGAGATTTCCTAGGATGGGCTCGTTGGTATTGGGTAATTTGAAGGATTTATCATTGTGATACCTTAAATAAAGCCTCAGACTACAACCCTTAACTATAATATTTCAATGGTGATGCACATAAAGTTATAAAAATTGTGGTTGAGTCCTATGAGAGTTGTGATTTTTCCTGGTATTTGGAATCATGCATGATTGACACCTAATTTAGACCAAAACTTTATGCACAATCTTGGGGGCATACCTATTAAGTGTTTTTACCATTATTTTAAAATATTATAGATATAAATATGTGAATAATGGTTACAAGAGTTAATTGATTTAGACTCCTAGAATAGAACGAAATTAGGTGATTAGGGATGGGTTCCACTGGGAACCATGTTTGAGTTATTTTATTTTATTTCTGTTAATTTATTATATACATTTATTATATAACGACAGACAACATTTAATTAATAAGAGAAATGTCAATGTTTAGACATAGTCATAGCTAACCTATTGGGATATTACATCACAACCTTATCATGTGTTGTTGGCAAACGAGTAGATTATATTCTATTAGGTATTGATAATGTGAAGAGTGATGCTTCTGATTCTTGATTGTTTCTTGCTACACAGGATGGAGACTGGGGGAAGAGTACATAACCCTGATCATGATGTTGTTTATGATTTTCATGTCTTTCCATTTTAGTTGATAGTATTAATGAGGTTCTTTTTTCCATTCTTTCAGTTTAGACAAACATCATATCTTGATATTATTTTGTGATCTTCCGCAGTAGATTCTTATTCAGTTGGATTATTGATATATTTCCTGCACCAGTTATTAAATTATATGATTCCACTATTTATTATTAATTAATATTTTCTTCCTCTATGATAGTACTTATTAACTATGAGGGCATAATCTCCCTACTAGACACAAAAAAATTCCTTCACTGCTAGTCGGTAGCATCTGGTGTTTAGGAAGATGCGCTTGTGGTTATGTGGCCAACCCAGCTAAGGGCACCCTTCTGTTGGCTACCTAGGTGGGGATGCAAAAATGTGGTATCAGATGAATTTCTTTCTTTTGACATACTATTTGGGTTATACATGATACTGGGATATATGGATTTTAAATGTATCCTGCTCTTCGATGTTACTAACCCATGTATAGGGGAAACATAAATTCTTGGGCCGGTATTGCAGTTATTGATTATGCAAGTTAATGTTGATATGATTTCACTATTAGATAAATTACTTTTTTTCATTGTTATTAATATTCGTATAGTTTATGTAATGAGTTTTTACCTTTTAAACATGATGATATAAGGGAAATACCATACATGAAAATATTAGGCACCGTAACATAAAAAAAACTTGTATATTTCCTTGCCATATGTAATGACCAGCCAATGCTAATTTTCTAGAGAGTACAAAGATTCGTTACTAGGACTTAAGAGACATCCCGAGGAGGCACTAGGGTAGTAATAAATAAAAATAGGTTCCAAGAACTAGTTGGGGATGATTTACAATTTATAAAATAAACAAATAAAACTACCATTCATAACAAAACAATCACTATATGATGAATGGAAAAATAGAAGACAACTCAACAACTTTTTATATCTCACAACCACATCGATGTAAGCAATAATGGAAGAATAATCACTAATCAAATTACACTACATATTAACCACACATGACTCCCCAATGACCTCAAGACTCCATGCTCTACAATCACCAAACTCTAAAATCTCTAAACAACCCATACATCATGAGGTAGTTATAAAATCATGTGAAACATTACCTTTACCCTTGTCCCGGAATATTTCATCATCAAAAGCACCAAAGTACCAATGTAGGGGTTATTATAAAACTCAATTAGTTTTTCCCCAATGACTTCCCTAATCATGCCACTATGATAGTAGAGTTAGCTAAAATTATATAAAATAGTTTATATAAAAAAATCTCTCAGAAAGGGTTTATAACTATATGTAAACATTTTTCTAAAACCATTCATTACCAAAAGCATAAATGTGCATTTGAAACCAATTCTCTCAAAATTTATTTTTCCAAAAAAATACCTAAACAATTTTAACAACCATTCCACAATATCCCTTTATCATTATACAAAACCATCCTTCAATCCCATGCAACCAACCATTAATTCTATGTTATAACACATACATACTTTTAAGCAGTTTCTCATCGATCTACCATGATGTCCCAAGGTAATTGTTTCCCATGTTCCATTAACCCTTTGGCAGTGAGCACGTGGTCATATTTCAACCTTTCCCAGTGTATGAAATTCCCATATTCTATTAAACCATTGGCATGAAGCACAAGGTCATATTTCATCAAATCCTCGTATACACATCATGAACATAGACCACATATTCCAAATTATCATGACAAAAAAACCTTTCAATAAAAACACATTTTTCTTGAAAAGAATTTACATAAAAACCATTTCAATGACAAACCATTTCAATTAAAAAATTTAAATAAAAATTCATTTTTATTGAATACAATTTCATTAATATACCCCTTTTTATGAACCATTTATCAATTCCATAGAATATATAACATAAAATCATCATTTTAAATTCATGAAACTAAACCCTCTTTACATAACTATTCACCAAGATCACACAATTTAAAAAACCCATAAATCATCTCTAATGAATATTTTTACATGAATTTCAAAATCATTAAATCTATTAGAATATATGAAAATTAATTTAAGATACTGGAGCTGAGATTAATGCAACCTACCTCGATGGATTTGACGAATTTTTGACAACAGATGAAGAATGCACATGAATGTGGGTCAATTATCCAAGAACATCTTTAGTTCCCTTATCCTAGCAAGAACAAAACTCAACATTTAATTATTTGGAATCCAAAAATGTAGATCTAGAAACTATAGGATCAAATATGAGAAACAATAGAGATCAATGAAGTATATATAAGCAGATCTAAGAAAACATGACAAATCTAGAATGAATGGTGACATACCTCAAGAATCGGACTCAGAATCACTAAGGTATGGCTTTGGGATAGCTCCAAATCGTGTGGGGATGGTTATCCAGAAATTTAGGGATATTAATATCAAAATATGGGCGTATTGATGTCACACCAGAAATATATTGATCAATAACGTGGAAGCTCCCAGAAAATAAGATCTAGATTTGACCTATGTGCAAGGTCTGACCACACAGTTTGGGCCAGTCATATATTAGTCATGGGACATTCCTTCATGTCCCAACACTCCTTATAAAAACCCCAAACTCTCCCATAGATCAGCTTTAAACTTTTTATGGAAATTTTATTTTGGAAACATCCAACTTTATGGAAACAACTATCATTAAGGAAAAACACCACTTTATGGAAGCAACCCATTTTTTGGAAACTAACCAATTTATGGAAACAACCAACATTATGGAAAGGCCCAACATAGTGTAAACTAACTATATATTCAAAACATCTATATTGTATACACAAAAAAATTTAAAATAAAGTGAGGAAATGGGTTATGTACCCGAAACTGGGTGTACTACATTCTCCCCACCATTGGTCTTTCCTTCCTCAGAAAGTAGAAAACCATTGCAGGACAAAAAGAGTTCTGAACACCGATCTTTCGTTTTTTTCTAACGTTCTCAAGCCTCTTCCTGAATCTGACCATGTTACCATTAAACCCACACTAGGATGATGGTTTTCCCACCCAAGACGTTCTCTTGTCCATCCATTATCTACACTAGGATATGTATCAGTGATGCCTCCAGTTCTAGCTCCATTTGATCCCATTTTATCACATGGTTATGATCAGAATGATACATTTTCAACTGGGATACATGGAAAAAATTATTCCCGGATGTAAATAGTGGTGGTAATTCCAACTGATATACCATCTCTCCATCCCATTATAGTATCTCAAAAGGTCCAATGTATCTAGGAGATAACTTTCCATGCTTTTCAAAGAGACGATGTCAAAGCCCTGTAGAGATACGTAAGATGACGTTATCACCCATAGTGAATGAAAATGTTATTTTATTTTGAACTAAAATATTTCTGAAGGCTCTGAGCCATCTCCATTCTCTTTCTAATCAGCTGGATCTTGTCTGTTGTTTCCTGGACGATGCTTGGCCCAACTCGTGACGTTTCATCCATTTCCACCCAGCATAGTGGAGAACATGAAGGATGACCATACTATGCCTCAAATGGAGACATGTGTATCGAGGCATGATTGTTGTTATTGTATGATAACCCAACTATGGGTATATGCTCCTCCCATGATCCACCAAAATCCATTACATAAGCATTTAACATGTCTTCCTAGGTTTTTAATGTCCGCTCAGATTTCCCATATTTCAAAAAATGATATTTCTTTCTCATAGTCAAATGACTCTCTTGGTCTTGTGATAAGTATTTTCAGAAATGAGACATAACCTTCAGATCTCTATTAGAGACTATTTTCACTGGTACACCATGACACTTTACCACTTCTTGGATATAGATTTTCAAAAGATCATCCACCATATGATTTTAACGAATTGGGTTGAAATGGGATGATGTGGTTAAAAGATCCACTATCATCCACATGGAATTGTCTTTTTGGACCATTCTTGGAAGACCTATAACAAAATCCAATGCTATCTGATTCCATTTCCACACTAGGTTGTGAAAATATTCTAACATACCAGCAGATCACTGATGCTCTGCTTTAACATGACGACATGTTATGTACTGCGAGGCGAACTCGGCCACCATCCTTTTCATGCGGCTCCACCAAAAATGCACCTTCAATTCCTTATACATAATTTTTGTACCTGGATGTACAAACCAGTTTGAATAGTGGTATGAATGAAGGAATTTTTTTGGTAAAAATATTTGTACAATATTCTGATATCTAAATCACAAAACTGAACCCCCATCATGTTTCCACCTCTCAATGGTCTCCCCACCATTGAGTTTTGATCTTATAGCCAGACATTATGCACTTGATGTTTGTGCCTCATTGATTTTTTTAGTAAATCAGGAACATGTGTAGCTGAAAAGAAAACTGCAACATCACCTCATCATTCACATTCCTCATGCATGTTGGATGTAACTATCATCAAGGATCATTCATTTGAAGCATCTTCCATCAAATGATAATATCAATTTCAACTCAATGAATCCGCCACCAAATTTCCATTCCCTGGTGTGTACATCAAGTCAAAGTCAACCATTAGGAGATACTCCATCTATCTACTTTTCACCCGATTTAAATCATGCTATGAAAAAATGTGTTTCAAAAATTTGTGATCCATATACACAGAAAATTACTCACCAAATGGATAATGTCTCCATGATTTCAAAGCATCAATGAATAAAGATAACTCCAAATCAAGTATTAGGTAATTAATATCATGTACCAAAAACTACCATGAACCATAAGAAACCACATGATCTCCTTTTAAGAGAACAAATGCCAAACCAGATTCTAAAGCATCACAATACACCACATACCCCTGTCCATATTCTAGAAAGATCAAAATACATGCTGATGTTAGAGGAAATTATAGTTTATGGAAATACTTTTAACAATCCTACATACATTTAAAGGGAGAATTATTCATTGTTAGGGTTTTCATTAGTGAATCTAGTCATGAGAAATCATGCAAAAAGCATCGGTAGTAAATAGCAAGACCAATAAAACATCGTATCTTTAAAATAGTCTTTTATGGCTTTCAAGAGATAAGGACTTCTATCATTGGCTACTAAGAAATAAAGACTTCTATCATTTCAAGATCAACAGAAACACCTTTCTCAAAAATGGAATGGATAATAAAGTGTACTTATTGTATCCAAAAATCAAACTTTGGTAATTTAGCATTCCAATGATTATCTATCGTGATTAGTAACACTGTTTCGAGGTGAACCTAATGAGCAGTCCTTATCCTTGAATGGACTAAAATTACATCCCCAAACACCACAAAAATAATAATATAGATATTGTTGAAATATCTTATTATTAAATTAAATAAAAACTACCGGTTCATTTGTTAGATAGAAAGGCATTATTATATACTCTTAGTTTCCATATCTACTTTTGAAAGCTGTCTTTGGAATATCCTCTTTCTGAGCACAAAATTCTTGACTTCCTCATCGCAAGTCAATCATTTAGAACCAATGAGCTCTCCATAATTGATTAAACCAATCATGAGTGCGAGGAAGTGGATATATTTTCTTTATCGTAACTTATATATTCTTACGATAATAAACACATAGGTGAAGAGTTCCATCTTCCTTATTCACGAACAAAACTGGTGCATCCAATAGAGATTTACATGGTTGAATTAAACCCTCCATTTCTAGCGCCAATAACTACACTTTCAATTCACATAATTCTATTGGTGCCATCCTCTATGACGGAAGGGAAATATGACAGGTTCTCAGAAGGAGATCAATCGTAAACTCCACATCCCTAATAGGTGGTAACCCTGATATGTTCTTGGGAAAGACATCTAAAAATTGACCCAGAACTGTTTGAAAAATATTTTCTTCAATATTATCCATTGATGCCAAATTAAAAACTACCAATTGGTAAGAGATCATTCCCACCATTGGTTCCAGCAAGCTCTTTTACCCCTTCATTACAATCCTCTCTCCTCTAAAGAGTTTCTTGACTCCATCCTCATTTATGAATCAAATTGTTATCCTATAACAGTTTATTTGAGGCTTGAACGTTGTCAGCCAATCCATACCCATGATTAAAACCTAGAAATACATATCCTACATCGATAAGATCCATTTTAGCTCAGATCCATCAGTAGTTATAGCACATGATCTACACACAAAGGCTTGACATTATCATTCCCATAAAAGAGTTTTCAATTTCAAAATAGAAGGAATCATTTCTTGTTTTAAATAGAGCATGTCAAAAACATGAGAAGAAACAAAGGAATTTTATGCACTAGTATCAAATAACACTATCCCAATGGTAGAATTCAAAAGAATCGTACCTCTCACTATAGATGGTCTAGCCTGATCGTTAACAATCATTTGCTCAGCTCCATATAATTGTTTCTTCACTACACTTATCTCCTTGATTACATACTGAGGATGCCCTGGTTGAGGAGTCATGGTATTTATATAATCACCATGGAAAGGTCTTCTCTTTTGATGAGACTAATTCTGTTGTCCTCGTTCTGTCGAAGTATACGATGCTTGTGAAACCTGAGAAGTGTCTTGAGAACCTGACCATGGAAAACTGTGACAATAGCGCTGAAGATGTCCCATCTTGTTGCAATTATTACATGCTCTTGGATGTACCATACAATCTATCTTTATGTGTTTATGTGAACCACATTAAAAAACCTACTTTACTCTGGAGTCATGGAGGAAGGTTTACTGATACATCCTTATCGTTATGATTTCCACTTGCAACTTAAAAAAAGGGGTCCCTTTTCTTCCTGTTCCTAGCTGTTGAGTTCCTGCTATTTCTTTTAGGCAATTGCATACCTCCTCCCATAGATCCATAGATATCATGTTCAACTATAGTCACTCTATTCACCATCTCAATAAAATATGTAATAAAAAGTAGTGAAATATTTGATCGAATCTCCTGTTGTAGCCCTGATTTGATGATGTATTCCATCAAAGAGGCACTTGTCACAATTTATGGGGAAAACCATTCAATGTTCATGAACCTATACACATAGTTTATGACAGATAGTATCATTTATTCTAGGCTAATGATGTTCGTCGTTTTCTTGATCATGGACGTGTGAGGATAGAATTGTTTGTTGAAAAATTCCTCAAAATACCCCCATGTGACCCCTTCTTCCAATATAACAGGCACCGCAAAATCCCACAACTAAGGTGAAATATCCTCGATCAAATACCTTACTAGTTTGACAATTATCTCCACTGGTGTGATGATGAAGTCAAAGATACAGTTCATCTTACATAGCCTCAACTCTATCTTCTTAGGTTTGGAATCACCCCGTAAATTAGGTGGATTGTGCATCATGAACTGGATGGTATGATCCACATGTCGTGGCTCATTCCTCCAGTTCCCTATGTCCACAGCTTGAAAAGCATGGACAACTTCTGAACCAGCTCTTGGTTCACACATGGTTCAGGTGCAACCATTTTATCCACAACTTCTTTGGGGTGGTTTTGATGACACCTACTAGGTTCGATTTTCTAAACCTGACAACAATCTTCATTAACCTCACTCTAGAGAAACAACTAGCGTTGAATTTCAAATTATATCACATCAAATATCACATAATTTATTTCCAAAATAATATTTTTTCCCATGTTAAACCATTTTTGAAAACACATCACACACATTTGAAAATTAATCCATTTTCAAAATACAATAAGAATTGTCATTATCAAAATCATTAATTTGAAAACTAATTCCATTCCCATTCAAAATTTAACATATTGTTTCACAACATGAATCATTTCACAAAATGAGGTATGCACTCCTTGTGTATATTCATTCCTCTACAATGCATTTATTGCTCTTATCATTGAATAAACCGATGAAAATGAGATTTCAAAATTCTAGAAGTGTCTCCAAACACTTATTTATCCAACCCCATGGTAACATGATGTTCAGCATAAAAGGGTTAGATATGGACTTTTATGATATACATTTCATGTTCTAAAAATCCTACTCCATTATAAGATTCTCATCCAATAAATAGTCAAGAAGTGATAAAATCTCAAAAACTAAGAACATCAATGACTAATTGTTAGGAAAGGACCAATCAAGCTGATACCATTTGTAATGAACCTCCAATTTTCATTATCATGGGAGTACAATGGGTCAATACAAGGCCTTAATAGACATCCCTAAGATTCCCATGGTTAAAAATTAATGTTGAATGGTTTCAAATACATGTGGGGGATGATTTACCATTTATGAAATAAACAAATAAACCTACCAACCATAACAAAAAATTCACTATATGATGCATCAAAAAATGGAAGACAACTCTACAACTTCATTTATCTCACATACACATCAATGTAATCATCATCAGAAGAATAACAACAAATATATGTACACAGCAATAAACCAACACATGACTCTCTGAAGTCCTCAAGAATCCATGCTCTACAAGCTCCAAGCTCCTAAATCTCCGAACATCCCACACATCATGAGTTAGTTCTAAAAACGTGTGAAAATTTACCTTTTCCCTTCTCCCAGATGATAGCATATACAATAGCACCAATGTTCCAATGTAGGGGTGAGTATAAGAACAAAGTTGGTTTTCACTAATGACTTACCTAATCACGCCATTGGGATAGAAGAGATAGAAAAAATTATATAAAATACATTATATAAAACAACTTCACAAAAATAGTTTATAAATAAATATAAACAATTTTCCCACACCCTTCATTACCTAATGAATACAAGTGCAATTTAAACCAATTTTTCAAGCAAGATATTTTTTCAGAAAAATAACTAAACAATATTAACAACAATTTCACAATATCCCTTTATCACCATACCCAACCATTCCTCAATACCATGAAACCTACCATGCATGCTATGTTATAAATGTTCTATACTCATGAGCTATTTCTCATTGATCGACCAAGTCGTCACAAGTTAATTGTTTCTCATGTGCCACTAACCCTTTGGAACCGAGCACAAGGTCCTATTTCAACCAAGACCCTTGTTTGAAATTCAAATCTGCCATTAATCCATTGGCACCAAGAACAAGGTCATATTTCAACCAAGCCCCATATATTCAACATGAAAAAAGACCACATATTTCAAATGATCATTCCGAAAGAAACCTTTCAATAAAAATAATTTTTTATTGAAAATAATTTCTATCAAAACCATTTCATTGCCAAAAAATTTCAATTCCAAACCATTTAAATAAAACTCAATTTTTATATAAACCCATTTCAATAAAACCCCCCTTTTTCATAAACCATTTATCAATTCTAGAAATTCTATAATTTAAAATCATCATTTTAAATTCTTGAAACTAAATACCCTATTCACCACTATTCCCCAAGATCACACAATTTCAAAAACACCATAAATCGTCACTAATGAAGATTTTTCCATTCATTTAACAATAAGTAAACACATTTTAATCTATGAAAATAAATTTTATCAAGAGGAGATGAGATTGAATCCACCTACCTTGAAGGTTTTGATGAAAATTTACAACAGATGAAGAACACACAATAAACATGGTTGTTTCATTAAGAATGGCCTTAGTTGTATTATCCTAGCTTCATAATGGATCAATATTGAATTATTTGGCATCTGAAAACGTTGATATACCAACTATAGGTTCATATCTACGAAAGAATGATGATCAGAGAAGTAGATCTAAGAAGATCTATGAAAACATGACAAATCAGTTATGAATGATCACATACCTCAAGAATCGGACAAGAAATCTCCAATGGAAATCTCTGGGATGGCTCCAAGTCATGTGGGGATGGTTCTACAACATTATATGGAGAGTAATATCAAAATAACATCATTTTTATTCCAATCCAAAATATATAGTGCAAAAATGAGTATACTCTGATAAAATAGAATCTAGATTTGAACTATGTGCAAGGTTTGACCACATGGTTTGGGATATCCGTGTATTGATCATGCGGCCTTCCTTATTGTCCCAACACTCCTTATAAAACTCCCCAAATATCTCATCCTTCTCCTTTACATGATTAATGAAAACACAATTTTTTATGGAAACATCCCACTTTAGGGAAACAACCCACCTTATGGAAACAGACCACTTTATGGAAACAACCCATTTTCATGGAACACCACAGTTTATTGATAACGACCAACTTTATAGAGACACAAGACATAATGAATAATCTTTATATTATGAAAACACTCTATTTTATAAACACAAAATTTAATAAAAATGCAAGGAAATAGGTTATATACCCGAATCAGGGCAGACTACACCATATATAATTTCCGTGTGCATTTTCTTTTTTGAAAGTGATTGTTGTTGTGCCTAGTGGATTTTTTTTGAAATTATTTTTTGTTAAATATAATGTTGTAATATTATGTAAGATTCTAACCTAACATAGCCTATAAGTGGATAATATAACATGTTTATGTAATCCCTCTTTTCTTTCTCATCCATATCGAAACCCGACTCTTGAAGTGGGTTATCTGTTTGGTAGTGCTCAGAAGCAATATGTATAATTAAACTCATTTTTATACGTACATGTTTTACTCATCATATTTACATGGATATAATGGTGTATTTTTGGCTTTTGTAGAACAATTTCACAGTGACATCTTTGTGTCATGCATCTTGTGAGTGTTAATTTGCACAATCTACAGATGGTGGGTCCCAAACCACCATTAGTACCTCTTGTAGTGCCTCTTGTGGCACTAAATCCTAACGATTTTTTGTGGGACCCAGCTGCTCAGTTATGGGATAGTCTTTTCAGGTTTATGCAATCAGTTCACAATATCCCCAAACCCACCCCATCTATGGAAGTCCTCATGCACAAATTTCCACCGTTGCACCCTCCCACATTTATGGGGATTGGAATCTCTTATGATACATAATAACGGATAGAAACCATAAGGTTTTTCTAAAACCACCTTGAGGCACATCTAGAGAGAAGGGTCAATCATTCAGTCTACATGCTTCATGGCTCCACCAAGCACTGGTGGGATGTTGTTCCCCAGGCTGAGAAGAATAGTGACATGGTTTGGGCTGACTTCCAAACAACATTCTATTATCACTTTTTTCCCTAAGACTATAAGAGATAATCATGCATGGTAATTACAACCTCATTAACAGGGATCCATTATTATGTTAGAGTATTCTACTCATTTCACAGGGAAGCATCATTTTTCCAATCACTGATAGGTGACCTGCAGACTGCTTCGATACATTTTGTGGATGAACTTTTGTATACAATCCACTCACAGGTGAATGTCGTTTGTTTGAAAAATGTCACAGAGATCATAAATCAAGCCATAATTTGTATGCAAATTGTTAGGGAAGAAAAACTTTTGTGCTAAGGTAGTTCAATTCTGGAACATGGTGATGGTACTTATGGCTGTAGGAAAAACCATTTTAAAAGTCCACATGGGGGAAATCAAATGAAAACAACACAATTTTATAGCTCTTTAATAGGTCCTAAATGTGTCAGAGATGATCATAAGATGACACAACATATGAGATACCCAAAGGAGTGCCGATCTAGAAACATGATGGGTCACCATCAACATGTCGACTGATCATTCCCTTTAGTATCCAGTGGAAAAGGATTTTCAGATGCACCTCCTTCAGGTATAGGATCCATTACTCCAAAACTGGCTAGAAGTTCTTTTTCCACCAGCTGGTCAGGGGTAATGTTAGACTGGAGGTCATGGCCAAGGAAATAAAATTTCAGATTATCACCGTCATCATAATGGACTTGCTCAGGACAACCAGAAAATATCATTGGGCCATGGTTTTATTCTCATGTGTGAAGTTAAATCATCACTAGAGGAGAAGTGTTCAAGACCATCTACGGTTAGAGGAAATATTCCCGTTACCAATACTTTAGATTATACAATTTTGTTACTGGTGCATCATACCCCTTTATATCTATGATGATTATGGAAAGTATTGGTTTTACAATTGAGTACCATTATTGTGTCATGTCTCTCGACACTCCATTAGTAGTCATGATAGATGGAATATGCATGTTCCAAGAGTTACCCTTGAGATAGGTGGGTACCATTTCTTCTATAATTTCTACATCCTCAATATGTATAACAATGAAGTCATTCTCAGTATGAACTAGCTTTTTCTTTATCATAATCAAGTGGATTGATGTTGCTCTCAAGTGTCATTCACATCCCATGAAGGAAAAACATATCTACAAAAAATATAATGGGATATATAGGAAGATCGAGCAAGGCCTAAATAAGCAGGGCCGAAGAGAGTGACAATTCCGTAGGAATGTCTATTCATGAGTGATCATGGAACGCATCTAGTTGAATTCCAACTAGTTGTGGATATTTTATGGTATGTATTCCCTAATGATTTCTCTTGATTACCTCCTATGAGGGACATGCAATTCACTATTGAGATCGTTCTAGGTGTGACACCTGTGTTTATTCTTCCATATTGGATGACACAAACAAAGCTATAAGAACTCAATAAGAAGCTTAGTTTCCTTGAAGATAAGGTTTTCATCAGACCTAGAACATCATCGTGGGGTTCACCTATTATTTTCTCAAGGAATGAAGATGGGGACATTAGTTTATTCTGGGATGATCGTCTAACCAATGAGATAATTGTAACAAATCGACATCAATTTCATTGTATATATGATCTTTTGGACAAGCTTCAGGGAGAAACTATTTTCTCCAAGAGTTATCTATGGTTATGTTAACACCAGGTGCGTGTGAAACAATCTGACATACCATGTACAACATTTCGATATATACGGATTTTATGAGTATCTGGTTATGCCATTAGCCTTACAAATGCTCTAATAGTCCTCATGGATCTGATGAACTGGTTTTTTCACACTTATCTTGATTCTTTTTTGGTAGACTTTGTATATGACATTTTGGTGTATTCGAGTACTAGACAAGACCATGCAACCCATCATGAGATTGGGTTGTGTACACCTTAACAACACCATCTATATGATAAAATTATAAAATTACACTTATGGATTGATAATGTTAACTTGTTGTGTCATATTATATTTTAAGTAGAAGTATTAGTTGGCCCATAAAAGTTGATAATCATAGTTTTTTTGGGAGCTTCCCAAAAATGCCTTCAACATTCGATGATTTTTGGGGTTGTCTGGATATTACATGCATTTAATCTAGGATTTTTTTTTCTTAGAAACACCACTAATATCCCTTGCTACAAAAGTTTTATAGTTCTTCTAGTCAGAAGCTCGTGAAAAATCACCATAGGTTTTGAATGGAATAATAACCTCCACATTGATTCATATTATACTTATGCTTGGTCGATGTTATATTGATTAATTTGATTATTACAGAATAGGAATAGATGATGTTTTAGTGCAGGGTGATCGTGTCATAGCTTATGGATCACTCCGGATGAGGCCTCAAAAGTTGAACTAACCAACATATGATGTAGAGTTTATTATATGGTTCATTCTCTACATTGTTGGAGATAATAATCGTAGGAAAAAATATTGGTTGTTTACACTCATCATAAAAGCGTAAAATATATCTCCACACAATGAGACATTAACTTAAGGTAGCAAATAGGTGTCAAATATTGTTTTTTGGTCAACTTTATGCTTGATTATATCCATGGTAATGCTAATGCCATGGTAGATGTTTTGAGCCACATGATGGAGGCACAAGCAATTTAGGTTGCCAATAGTGAGTGTAAGATGTTGGCTTTGTTTTTTGAGATACTTATGGATGCCCTGGAATATCATGGGAAACTAGTTATAGAAGCACTTACAGGGGCGTCCAATATTCTAGATAAATTCCACATGCTAGAGTTGAATTATATTAAGGGGAATGTTTTTATGGAAATGATTACAGAATAGAACCCACCCCCTTGATGGGTTTTTTGTGGCAGTGAAACTCTCTATTACCATAGGTGTGTATGGGTACATTCATGTATATGGGAAGATATAATGAATGAATCTCACAACACTGTTTGGGCTGTTCATCCTGGGATAACCTACATGTACAAAGACATGTGTCGATAATACTACTTTCCAGGTATGAAGAAGTAGATAGAAGGTTTCATCACTCAGTGATCTACTTATCTATATGTGATTAAAGAGAACAAGTGACTTGCTGGACTCTTATAACCTCTATCCATTCATTCATGTAAATGTAATGACATCACAATGGATTTCAATACAGTCTTGACAATATATCCACAAGGATGCAATAAAATATGGGTGATTAACGATTGGTTGAACAAGGTTGGCACTTCCAACTTATCCAGGATACCTATAAAATTGATGAGTTGGGAAATATTTATATATAATAGATTGTTAGACTTCATGGAATACTTTGTTCTATTGCCTCATATAGAGATTCCTATTTTACTTGAGAGTTTTTTCAAGTGTTGAAAAGGGAAGTAAGCTCATAGGTACTTCTACGTACTACATATCACACATAGACTGATGGGCAGTCTGAGAGAAATATACAAATTTTGTAGGATATGTTACAGGAATATATAAATTATTTTGGAGTTTCATGGGAGAAACATATTCATCTAGTTCAGTTTACATATAATAACATCTTCTAGGAAACATTCAAATGGATCCATATGAGGCCCTCTTTGGTATACCATGTCATTCACCATTATGTTGGCTTGAAGCATGTGAGGTAGCTCTATTGGGTCCTCATCTTATTCGGCATACATTTGAGCATGTTTAGATTATTCAGAAGTGTATGACTACTGATTTGTCTAGACAGAATAATTATACAGATCGTCTCCATAGGCCTCTAGAGTTCGAAGCAGGACCTCAAGTCTTTCTACCTGTTTTCACCAGTTGGGTCAGAGGAAGAACATGATACATGCAATGTTTTCATCGAGATACCTCATGACATTCGAATATACTATAGAGTGTTGGTTCCATATCTTATCGGTTACTATCACCTCATAGGTTTCGTGATTTGTATGACATTTTCCACATATCTCAGCTCCAACAATATAATCCAAACTAGTCTCATTCTTTTTACTTGGACGACATTGAGCATGCAACATATGCATCCTTTGAAGAGAATCCAATTTGTATCATTTAATATAACACGAAGATCATCTAAGGCAGGTTGGTTTCTATGTATTGGGTGTTATCGAATCACAAATATGTTCAGGAAGAGACCTGGGAGCGAGAGAAAGTCGTCTGTGTATAGTGGCCAGAATGTTTCTCTAAAGAATTCTTGTACCCTCAAAAGGGAAATTCTGGGATGAGTTGTCTTAAGAGAGGAGGTTTTAACATCCTTCATTTAATACGATACATACCATTTTAGTTTTTTTATTCCTTAATGCAACCCAGATCATTCCCCTACACACCTCATTACGAGTCTTGGGAATTATTTAAATAAATTAAAAGATTGTATTAGATTAATGAAAAAATTTATATCACACATTTCACGTTGTTAGAGATTTAAAATAATTAATTAAAGATTAAAATTAAATAAGAATATATTAAATGAAAAATTAAAAATAAACCAGGAGGGGATAAAATGTAATTTCAAAATAAAATTAAAATGGGTTATTGAAAAAATTAAAAATAATTAATGTGGGAAACAATTATATTTATTATTTTTATCTTATGTATTTTATATTATTTTTCTTTTCTTTTATTTTAATTTTATTTACACTTTCTCCTTTTATTTTTTTCATATTTCTTAATTTTAATTTCATTCCACAGTTTTTCCCTTTTTCTTACATTTCACTTTATCACTCCATCTCTTCACGTCACGCCTCCCCTTCCCCTTAGGTGGCGTACCACATTCTTCCACTTTTAGTAGAACATGTCATATCTATTAGTCATCTGTTTTCATAGCCGTTAGGTTTTCTATAAACCATTAGATATGTCTGGACATACCCAATTGCAATCGTAGAGTTTCATTGAGTATCATTCACACAGTCATCGGTATACGGATTTTTACCTTATTTTTTGGGTTTTCTAAAATCATACATTTTTTCAGTTTTATGCTAAATCAATGCCATCATTGGTTTATAGGATCATCAACTACCATAAGGTAGGGAGCCTACTCATTTTTCTTCTATTTTTTTGATATTTGTAAAAGATACATTATTGTTCCATTCGTTACTGCCTACTGACTTTGTTCAAGTTCACCCAATCATTTCAAATTTAATGTTTCGATTAATTATTATATCCTTATATATTATAAATTAAATTTTCTAAATTTTTGAATCATTTTTATACACCACCTTGGGTGTGCGGACATGGTTAGTATAAATTTTGTTAGCCTAATCTTTGAATTTATTTAATTGCATGTGTTGCACAAACAATTTTAGTTTTTTTAAAATTAAATACTTATTTAAAATAATTATGAACATTAAAATTTCGGATTCTTTGTTTTTTAATGATTTATTTCTTAATAACGAACATAATTTGTGCCCTGGTGCTAATACAGTATTTGTCATCATTATGTCTTGTCCTACAATGTTAAATTAATACCTTATGATTCAATGGTGTATCCACATAGATTTTAAGTTACAATTATATATACATACCATGTCATACCTTCTATTGTAAAAGTTTAATTAAATACAAGGTGAGGAGGTAATGTGGGGGATGTATTATGTACCCATACATGAACTCTTCATTTTGGATTAATTACCACTACACATCGAGGGGCGGTGTCTTAGGACATTCCAAACCAACACTTCCCTGGGCTTTCTAAAAACATATGAGTGATGTCATTTCCAAAAGGGCCCATCAAGGACAAATCTGTTGAAAATGTGGAAAAGTCAACCCATAGATGATATTTGACCCCATTATTTGTGAAATCGGGACAATCTCATGTTAAAGTCATTCCCCGAGGGATACATGGCCTTTCTAGAGATTTTAATTGTTGGGCTCTGTGGTATTGGGTAATTTGAAAGATATACCATAGAGATACCATCAGGATGGGCTCAAACACCATCCCTCAACCTATACATTTCAATTATTGTGCACTTAATGTTATATAAATTGCACTTTTGTCCAATGAGAGTTATGACCCATCCTGGTATGTCGATGCACACTTGGTAGACACATAATTTAGACTCCATGTTAAAGCACAATCATGGGGGTTTGATTCCTAATTTCTACATTTATTTTTTAGTTTTATGTATATATATCGGAATCCTGCTTATTACAGGTACTTCATTCAGTTTCTTGACTTAGGACGAAGTAGCTGATTAGGGACGTGTGTCTTTTGGAACACGGGCCCCATTATTTTATTTTACTACACATAATTAATTGTCTACATTTTGTATATAATGAAACATTTCATTTAATTCCTTAACAAAATAGAATGGTATAGACACTTTGGGTGCTTCCCTATTGGGATTTTATCTCACACACTGCCCAGGCATTGTTGAAACCCGAATAGATTATATGACTGTAGGTATTAAAAATTGTATGTGTTATTTATTCGATGATTCATTCTTTCCTGATGCTTAGGATGGAGACATGGTGCATAGTACTAAGACTTTCTCATGATGTAGTTGTTGAATTTAATGTCCTCCCTTTTAAGTTGATAATATTCTTGGGGTCCTATTTTCTATGCATTTAGTTTAGGTAGATATCAAAGTATGATATTTATTTGTGAGCTTCTGGAATTTATTCTTATTCAGTTGGATTATTCATATTGATTCTTCTGCGATTTATTCATTTATATGCTTATGAAATTTATTAATAATTTCTTTTTTTACTTCTGCTATGATAATACCTATTACCTATAAGGGCATAGTCTACCCTATGGACACAAAAATGGCACTTTCTTCTAGTCGGCATACTCGGGCATTCAGGGAGATGCGGTTGAGTGTGTGTAATTATATGTGTGTGTTTGTGTGTTTGTGTCTATGTTTATTAAGTTGATGTATATATTCAATTTAATAATATTTTTATTATATATATATATATCTATCTATTTTTTATTCTAAAAAGAATGTATATAAATTTTATTTTTATAATTATTTGTATGTGTGTAATTATATAGAGTAAATAAATATTTATATGTGTGTCTATTTGTGTTTTAAATTGATTTTTTCTATTTTTCATACTGTATATAGATTTCATGTAAGAACTAATGCAAAAAATCATTATTAGTGGTGAGGTGGACAATGTGTAACACGATACACCATATTAGACACCATTACCAGAAAGTGATGTGACCATACAAATTTTGCTATATCCCTAGACCAAGGATGAGTAATATATTTACATTAAAAAAAGTAAGTTCAAAAATTCTAATTGTATATATGAAAATTTAAATCATAGCCATTCACACTTATTTAAGACCCCAATAAGAATGATTTGTATCATTTACATTATAAATTATAGACAATAAATTTTCTGATAAATACAATGTTTTTAATTTAACACGTGTAAGTATATAATTTAAAATAGTCAACTGTGTAAAAAATTTTAATGGAATTATCTATTTCATAACTGATGTTGACTACATACTAACAATTTTATCATTTTCATACCCATGCATAGCTAATAACATTAAATACCCTTGGAAAATAATTTTTCATGTATTTATATTTTTTACAATATGATATTCACTAATACATACGTGGATAAGTTTCTATTCAATTTAATGTTTCACCTAGAATAAATGGAATTCACCTAACAATTGGTTAGATAGATCTTATAAAAATGATTATATTTGTTATTTTGATGAGTGATATTTTTTATTTTTTTTATTTTTGTATTCAAATTTTTATTGTGTTTAATTTATTTTGTATACCTTTATTATATTATTATAGTAACTAGAAATGTAAGAATTATTTTTAAACATTACGTCCTTAAATGATTTTTACAAAGTAAATATCAATAGATGATGATAAAACATTAAATTGATTAGAACAAATTGAAATGGTGTATAGGAAAAAATAAAAAGATAGTGAATTTCTTATAATTCCAAACATACTAAGGTAAAATTACATTCATTGATTAATATTATGATAATTTTACATTGATAATATATAATATAAAATTATATTATATTTCATTCATAGGATTCAATAGAATTAAATTTTTACAAATTTATAAATTTTGATGGTATATTGTTTGGATCCAACAATTATGAATTTTAAAATTAAAATTTATATTATGTGACAGTTTATATAAAAAATTATATATTTTAAAAGAATTATTTTATGTTATTATGTTACATAAGAATATTAATTA
Organism: Viscum album; assembly: GCA_963277665.1. Taxonomy (NCBI): domain Eukaryota; kingdom Viridiplantae; phylum Streptophyta; class Magnoliopsida; order Santalales; family Viscaceae; genus Viscum; species Viscum album. The sequence continues at coordinate 1,375,184,890 of OY728158.1, read as the reverse complement.
ACATGAATTCATACATTTGTAGTGTTATGTTCATTAATTATTCAGTAAGTATTTTACAGAAAATGAACAATGTTGACAATTGAATGATCAACTATAATTATAAATATTATTTTTTGAGAAAACAAAATCATAACTTTTATAATTACATTTTCAAAATCTTGTTTTTAAGAGTATTCAATTTTAAATGTTTGATTATTTATTAGAGATAACCTTGGGTTATTATATTTTTAATCATGATTTTGGGATTATAAATGAATTTTATATATTTAATTATCCAAAATGATTGATGTATATTTTTACCGAAATGTGCGTTTATTTATTTTTTTCATTAATTATCTAACTATTATACCAATATATACTTTCCCATTATTAGAGTTTTAAAAGAAATAATAGACATATTCATTTGATTATAAATAACATGGAGGGCACTTGGGGAATGAAAACATACAGTAACATGTATTAATGTCATGTTTTGCCTAAGATTTTCCCATGACACATTAAAAGGATTATGTAATTTATTATCCCATTTATTCATTGAGACATTCCATTATATTGAATCAATATTTTATGTAGATATAGAACAACAATGATCCTAATACAGAAAGATTGATTTCAATATTATTTTATCCTTAATATCATAGTCTTGTTATTTGTTCATCATTTTCTAAATACTATATATAGAAGAATAAGATTTCCATGGTAGAGAAAAATTAATTTTAATACGTATAAATGTAAGTAATTATAAATGGGTGATTTTTGTGGTTCATGGACTATATTTCAATGTACATTATTCAGAATCCAATTAAATAATGAAAAATATCAAAAATAATATAAAAATAAATTTTGATAAATCATAGAATATTTGTAAATGAAATGATTGATCACATTGAAAATATAATTTTCATAATTATTATTTAAATATTGTTTTCTTACATTTAGTTTTTTATTTTTGGTGTTTTGATTTAATATTTTTGGTGTTTCATGGATCTCTTAAGATTTTGATTAGACATTGGGTTCAACAGTATTTCTCTTTTTAAGCATTAAAATGTTCTCATCAATTACATTACAATGATCCTAGTACAAGTAATTTTAAACATATTATTAAATATTTAATTATAAAGACTTAGTTATTTTATTTATGAGTTATAGATTATAAATTCCTTAACATCTAGGGTTTATTATTATTTTTCATTAAGTGTGAGAATAATACTATTAATTATTTCCCATAACTGTTGGGTGAAAAATGACTGAAGGTTTGTTAGATTACAAATCAGATTTCAATACAATAATTGATTTTATTGAGTAAAAAATGAATAATCATATAAATGGTAAAAATTAAAAAATATGGTCAAATTATTTCATTGAGGAATGAGGAGTTAGAGTGATTTATTTTTGTAATGAATGAAATATTTTCCATTTTTTTATCTGTGTTAGTTGTTTAACCATGTTGTCTGTATATTGGATTGGTGGTTGACTTTTAGATGATGTTTATAATAAATTAATCCAGGAATAAAGTTATTACATATTGTGGGATTTTATATCCATATTTCAATCATTTATTTTCATATTTTATTTTATTGATTTTATTGTTTAATTAATTAATCTTTCTTAAATTCTAATAAAATATCATTATAATAAAGGTATTTATTTTAAAGTTAATTGTTATAAATTTTTATAATTATATATGATATTTTAATTATTGGTTTTATATATGTTAAAATAATGTAATAAATAAGAAATTGGTCCATCAAAAATAATTTCAACCATAGTAGATAATATCAGTGATGTAAACAAGAATTATGTAAAACGGTTGCTCCTTAGTGTGTAATGGATAAGAAATAAACATTCCCAGGATGGTTCTAGGTGTAGAATAACAGGTTTCTAGTATCGTAATAGGGTATATCTATCATGGATCAAAAATATTTAGAAGTAACACAATAATGCATTCATAAGGCCTGAAGAATAAATGGTTAATAAAGTAGTATTAAATAAATTATATTTTTGATGTGGGACTATCGAAATTTAGCAATTCTACATATTTTATATTGTTCATGTAGATATGGTGAAACCCCATTTTTCGATATTCATATCTTCAATATGGATAGGGTGTTCCAGCAACATGTTATATATGTTATGTCACTCTAGACCCAGAATTAAATGTATGTTCCCATAAAATCACTATGAATATTATGAGCAGTTTCAATATCACCAATCTGAAGATGGAGTTTTCACAAGTTGTTTTTGAGATCATTATAATTCCTTTCTAATGATTAGAAATGTATTTCATGATTTAATTATTCCATGTGAAAAGGATATGTTTTCCAAAATGTATATTTAGATATTGAAGAGTGTAGTGGAATTAATAGTTAAAACATTAAGTGATACATTCAATTAAATACAGTGTCATTATTTTGGCATAATAATTGATCAATTATTGATCGTAACACAATTTATTTTAGTAGTGAGATCCATTCAAGAATGTGCATCACATCTTCTTCCTATATATATCATTCAAATGTAGAGACTATAAATAAATAATAATAATATATTTTTAAGCCACCATGAAGGCTAAAATTAATATTAAGAATCCATATTTAGGAATTTATTAACACTATGTATTTTAAGTGTATTTAAAGACTATATAAAATGAAATGTATGAATTAAATGTTATTGAATGAATAATCATTTTCCTCATGACTCTTTATCCTTTTATAGGGTTTAAAAAATATGAAAACCTTATTGAGGATGTTTCGTCATGAAGATGATGATTATACCCTAACATGATGAATGAGGTACATGTGTAGGTTAAGATAAAAAAATTACATTCCATTGGAATTAATTTTTTACTCATTTATGGAAGATATCATATAAGAAATGCCCCATCACGATTATACCACTTTTGGAATGAAATAGAGATAATGTTATATGAGTTTTTACATCCTTGTGAAGGATGTTAATGGATATCATGGAATGAGGTATGAATGAGGATTTAATGGGGTTTTTGGAATCAATTGTTCTCTTGTCATGTAATGTATGTTATTTTTCTATGATATGGGTTATATAATTTCATTTGGTAAAATGATACATGTTTATGTTGTTCTATAAATATGATAATATTGTTTTTAATAAATGGAAAAATGAAAATGTTTAAAATTGATGCAGTTTTTTTCATTTAATAGACAATTAAAAGAGGTTTCCACCACTTTATAACTATAACACACCAAAAATACATTAAAATAAAATTAAAAAATAAAGCATTATGAGATGATTATAGGAAATTAAAATGGTATTACAATGAATTTTCAGTGAATCATGGATTAATTATAATAGATATATTTTATTGAAAAAAACATGTCATTATGAATTCAATGTTATAAGTACATGGGAGTACATTGTTTGAAGTGGAGATAGTTGTAGAAATAGACTAGTGTGAAGGGTTTTCTATTTTATGTCATGGCATCGGTTCTGCTATTATTATTGTAGGAATTTTATTTTAATTACATCACGTAATAAGTATAATGAAGTATATATTTATTCCAAGAAAATTTTAAAATTTTTTTGATCATTATTTCATGTTATATATTCATTTTATTGAAATGGAATTTTGAAATTTTTATTTTCAACTATTTTTTAAATATCTCCATCAATCCATTTTTTCATGAACATTAAATTTTAGTTTTTCAATAAATTTATAATTACTTGACTACAAATTAATTATCTCCATATCTATTGGGTGAGTTATTCATTAATCTTATGAGTGGGAAAATATTACATATTGACATAAACAATTGATATACCTAAAAAATTTAAGATGGTAGTTTTGGAGAAAAAGAGTGCCTAACAAGACAATGGGATTCACTAAAACTACTTCATACCAAAAATTTATTGTTTGTTAATTATATTATTCCTTATTAATTCTTGAATATTGAATTTCAGTTTTGGATAATTTTTTTTATATTTTTTCACATAAATAATTTATGATCATTGAAAATTTCATATTACATTCATCAAAGTTAAAAAAAAATAAAATTTCTATTAGAAGTTTCAATTACTCCTTGTATATCAATATTCAACATCCAGAAATCAATTACCCAAATTTTTATTATTATTTTATGATATGTTAATTATTCTGAATATATATTCTAGGAGTAGATATGCACATATAACTAAAGATTACCCATTAGATACCCATTATATCATTGGAATGAAATATAGTGTTTTATTACAAAATGTGTGTCAGAAATGTATAAAAAATGTATCACAAGCTCATATCAAACAAAATGAATTTGGATTTTACATAAAATCATAGTCAATGACTATTCACTAGTTTGTAACAAGTATGACTGAAAGGAAAATTGTTCTAGTACATGGTGTTAACAAATTACTAAAAGTTGTTGTTATGAATATGGAAGTGATATTTTAATTAAAACATGAAATCCATTCCCAATAAAATCCAACATAATGTTATTGTATCAAATCTCATGGAAAATAATTAATTATTAATTTATAGCTTATATAAATGTATATAAATTCATTCCCTTCTATGTATATTTAATAATATGAAATTTGGGTTTTTTTAACTTGAAAGTGACATTTTAATTCAAATAGTGTGCTTAACTTTCAAAAAAGTGAATAAACCTGAATCTACATCAATCGCTATGAACATAATGAATCATTTATTCATGACCTATAAGAATAATCAATAAATAGATTTTATGTGATGATAATATGATTAAAATAACTTAATTTGGTCAGAATATACATTAAAGATATTCAAAACTAATACCAAAAACACAAAATATTTAAAAATCACATGAATTATTTCTACACCATATGACAATAATCATTGAACTATTTGTAAATTTATATAATATAAAAATGTTTAAGTGGGTGATCAGTTCATCACATTTAGGGTGACTCATGACATACATAAATTACTTCATAAATTGTATATAGAATTTGTGATCACCAGTAGAGGTAGTCTACATGGAATGCACTCAACTCATTCATCCATAGTAATCTTCCATGGTTTTTATGTGGGATCTTAAATATTTTGGTAGATCTGGTAGAGAAGAAGTGGATATGTACTTTTCCTATGACTTCCAATATAGAGTTCAATTAATTAATGTTGGGGAAAACCCTTATGGAACATGGATATTCATGTTATATGTTTATGTGGTGAAACACCCAACGAGGTGATCATTTATCATTGATATGCCTAGAAATATTCTTTGAATACATGCATGAAATTTCAATGTATTGTAATACTGTGGATTTTCACCTGGTACATAAAATTTAATATCATTACCATCTCCTAATAAATTTATCTTAAGGAATGATAATCATTCGAGATTCAGGTATTTCCATTATATGGATGACAATCTTGTTTACCATGATATGGATAGAAACACCCGAAGAGATCCCACCTTAGTCTGCAAGTGTATTTATTTCCATAAAAAACTGAGATGTTTCCACAATAGACTACATGTGTGATTGAGGGATCTACCTCCCCTAGATTGGGACATATATGTGACTATGAAATACATTGATCACCTTGATAGAAGTTTAGAGGTGGATTGTAATGTGTGGATTTGAAGGATCTTTTTTGGAGAAATGATTATTTGGCAGACATGCAACTGAAGCAAGTGATCCTCTATATTAAGAATTAGATAATCATGTTTTCGAAATGATGACATTTGGAGTACTGTGTATTTCAATGCATGTATAATGGAGAGAAGTGGTTTTTTTAAATAGAAAATAAGTATGGATTATGGTACTTTTACAGATGACAGAGATGTCATAGGTGCTCTGGGAAACTCGTAATTTAGGAACCTTCTTTTTGTCCCTAACTCGCACATACCATGCGTGTACCTAGTGGATTACATGGACCAATTTGATATGATTCTGAAATATTTTTTGGTCAATGATAATGAAGGTAGGGTTCCCTAACATAGGTGAAAGATTTCATTGATTCTATGATGTTTTATTATCTTATGAGTATGGGTGGTTCAAATGGGTTTACAACCTCCTTATATGGTTCCTTGTGTGAGATATATATTGATGATATAATAGTGGCTCTTAATAATTTCATTCGAGTTAGGTACCAACCTCACGTTACATTTTATAATATTGGTGTGCTAATACCCAACTCCAATAAAACTACCTCTATAATTTTTTTTATTAGAAGGTTCAATTAACCTTATAATATTCCTTCTTGTATGATCAGAAAAATCTTGTATTCCTATCTACCACTGTTGATATTCATTGAAAAATATTAAATTGTGAATGGGGAATCCATCTAGGGACTATACCTTGTCTCATTAAATGATTTGGGATCTTATTCCCAAAATAATTAGATATAACAAGACCATTAATAATGAAATTCATAAATAATGTGACTATTTAGAATGGAGATTCATCAACAAAGTCATATATTGTGTGGCCTTTTCATAATGGAATATTTACATTATTCTTTGATGTTTTATTTCATAATGGCTAGTTGAATCGTTTATAGGCATGTCCTATGTTATAATTAAGGAAACATGAGGACTTTTGAAGGGGGACCCTATATCTCCAAGTATCCGTACCATTTTTTATGATGTCCCCAGTTGTCTTATCGATTGAAGCTTGGGTAATTGGGATGTCCTCTCGTACCATCGAATAATGGAGTCCCCATCAGGGTTTCATCTTATGTCCATGAATGATTTTTTATTATAATGAATGGTGTGATTAGATTTAATAGAGATTGAAAAATACATTAGTTGGATACTATAATGAGAGAGGATGGGTTTTCAATAAAAAAAATCAACATCAATATTTCCCGCAGTTGTCCATCGAGTTGAATTTATACTGTCTGTCTTATCCAGGATATGATGATAGTGTATATCCCTATAGAATATCTGGGGAAACCCTATCAATAGGAATTATTTTTATTCATGAATTCGATACTCTCATCAGTAGAATCATTCATCGGGTCCGCAAATGGGAAAACACTTACATTTTCATTGGAGGAAGAATTTCAATGGAGAATAGTGTGGTATTTCCCACCCTAGTTCATGCCCCCTTATTGGTCAAGGTCCCAAATTTATCCCTATAAAATATTTAATTAATATTTCCCAATTTTATCTAGGATACCTAGGTGGCTGGATAAATACAAGGGGGTTTCATGGAACAGGATATCCCAGCTTGTAACAAAGGGAGGGATAAATGTTCGTAGGCTCGAGGACACCGTTATCTTCATGAATCAGTGGTTATCATGGGGGTGTAGAAAAAAAGGCATCTTATAGGGGAACACCATGAATGAAAATTAATTTGGTAATTAGGTTTTTTTGGACAACCAAGACTCCCCTCTATATACAAAGACTACTCCCATTATTGATAATCATTGTTATAACTCTCGTAGGATCATTGGGAAAGGTAATGATTCATTCTGGAACCACATTTGGAGTGTGGAGATCATTGGATATCCATTTTACCTTTACAAAAAAATTATTTCAATGATACCTACCAGTACCTTGTGTTTATCAAGGTTGTTTTGAGAAGGGGCCAAGAGGATATATGAACCACATCGAGTTGTCCCATGAATTGGATAGGGGCATTTTTTACTTCATCCACTTTCTGAATATTCACGATGTGAGACTATCATCAGACCGTTGACTTGATTTATCACAGGGAGGAATTGAATGATATCTGTTAGGACAATAATATACCCACCGAGTTCAACTTCCTTACCTGGAGGATTAAGAATAGAGATGTTCGCACATATGAAAACATTAATCACTCTGGAATTTTATGTGTTTATAAATGTGTCTGTAGAAAAAGATCACATGAAGGAAATATTGCGCCATATTTTCATTGGGAGTGATTGGGAACATGAGGTGTTGGAATATTTTTTTGATTTTACTACTATATATACTCTATTAATTGATAACCATCCCATCCTCAACCATTTCTACCATTGTTTAAGGGGTTTAGGCATGGAGAAAACTTATCATACTATGATTCTTCATGGAGGATGCGGGGGCTTGTGGAATGTGAAAAATATGTGGATTCATGAGGAGATAGCCTCAAACGCTCTCCTAATGATCATCTGGTATAAAAATATACTCATATTCCTTATCCGGGCCCAGGGTAAGTACATAGAGGTTGCTTCCTTATTGTGGATCATTATAGGACCTCACCATTCCCCTTAGGGGAGTTTTAACTATCCATGTAACAACAGATTCTCATTCCCACCTTTGGAAATCATTAAACATAAATTTGAAGGGTCTTGCGTTTGATGTTAATTGTTTTGTGGAGGGGTTGTGCCGGAAAATAGTGGGTCAGTTTCTTTGGAATTCTCTATTTGGATTGGAAAGGGATACTCCCTCTAGGAAAAATATATGGCCATTATCGATGTCCATAATGTTATTATGTATAGGGGTTGGGTATTAATATAATTTAAATGTACTCAGTTCTCCTTAACAATGCCCTCATGGTGTGGGTATGGTTCGTTGGTCGATAATTTTGGTCATTAAAAAATGTTGTGGCATCCTGTGTGTCAAAATCAAGGTAACCCATACCAAGAAGGAGTGTAATAAGGTGGATGACTATTTATCTTCTATTCACATCCTTTGTAATGAGTTTTTTTTCATAACATTAAAATTTTGATGCTGGAAGGGGTCAATATTGTAAGAGGGGATTCCCTCAGTCTCCACTATTTTAGACACACATAGCCCCTTTCTTCCTTTAAGTCTACCATTTGTGGGCCTTGATACCCCTTTACTAATATTATCTCCTTTGAATAATAATTTACATAATGATGTTGAATATAATAAATTATATATTAATCTTTGTTCGATTATTCCTACATGACCAAAATTTCTTAATTTTCAAAATTTAATTAATATTTTATTTTTAAATTGAAATTAAAAGCTAAAAACAATGAAATAAATATTGACTATTCACTATACACCTAAAAGATTATAAATATTTATATTATATGCTATATGAATAAACCAAAATTACATATAATTTATTTCTAACATAAAATGACTATGTATATGTTTTTTAAATTTTTTAAATTATTGTTTGGATTAGAATGTATATTTCATTACTCTAATTGGAAGAAACAAAGACAAGTAATTTGAACCTATTGACATTTTCATCAAATAATTTTTGACTTATAGACAAAAAATTGACATCAATTTGGTGAGACGTATTGTAAAATTTCAATAATGATTATATTGTCATTTTAATTTTCATAGATGAATCAAACACATATCATATACTCAAATAAAGTATAATATTATTATATTTTTGTCAAAATCATTTATATCCTTGACTGATTAATTTATGAAACATAAAAAAGAACAATATATACATTAATATCATTGTATAGATATTAAATCAAGTGAATATTGTTAATTTAATAGTCACACATTTGTTCAAAATATATGTTATATACTCAAAACCACACAATAATTAATGTGCTATCATAAAAATCTAAGAAAAATATTGACGATTATTTTTTACCATTATAAATTTTATGTGTCTTGTAATATAAACAAAAAAAGGATTCAATTTTATTTAAAAAATATATTTTAGTTGAAAACCTATGTCCCACGATTAGAACAATAAAAATGATATCGGTATGTAATCAAATTCTGGATTAGAAATGGTTGATTTATTTTTTACTATTATAAATGATCTTCATTTCATTGAGACAAAAGGAATTTTCGAAATCATGTAAATTATATTTTTTAATTTTATGAATAAAATGTTTAAAAAAATAGACTCCTACTAAGATATATGAAAAAACACTCCAATATTCATGAAACTCAGGGATAATAATAATTATAAAATTTAAAAAATAAAGAATTAACAACACATCGTTGATAATATTTAGGAGTTTTAAATGACCTCATATGTATTTTATCATTTAGATAGTTTTAAATTTAATATTTTTTATTATTAAAAAAATACTATAAATTATTAAATATATATTAATTCAATAAATTTCTAGAACATTCTATAGTGGGTAAAATTAAATGAATTATGATTCACTAACATTCTTTTGAATAAATGTTTTTGTTACCGAAAAATTATTTATATAAATATATTTACAAATAAAAAAGTGAAAAATAATATGTAATATGATTAAATTTATAATATAGATGTATTTTATAAATCACGGTGTCTATCTAGTTGATTGAAAATATAATTATACTGCATGATTATATTTTTTAGGGATGATCTGTTGGAAAATAATCATTTCACTATTCAATTGTGGAATTTATTGATGCTATAAATCATAAAAATACTAAGATTTTAAAATTTAATTTTACAATAGTAAATACCATTCCTCTAAATTTAATATTTATAAAAAAAATTATTACTAAATAATTCTTTCATAAAAGGTCACTAAGGGGGATTATAAAATAATATAAATATTAAGAGATTAAAAAACATAATTCTAGGAAAATGTTATCCTTGAATTACTTAATTTATTTTTTCTGATTAAATATAAAATATATCACCAAATTTATCTTCATCACTATATTCTATAAATAGACTAAGGGAAAATCTAAGTGGAATGTTTAAAATTTTAAGGATATCTTCAGTAAGTGATTCGTGTATTTTGGTGGATAATGGGATAATCATTTACCAATAGTTTATATGGTATATAACGTTTATTTTTCATAATTAAGTTGATATGTAATACTATAGTGCTTTTTATGTGACACAAATTTTTTTGTATTTAAATAGTGTAAAGATTTATGATTTAGATATAAATAGATCAATGATGAAAAATGATGCAATTTAATTTGAGTATATTATTCTGAATCTCTTGTAGAACTGATTATTTTATAGAAATACGGAATTTATATGAGGAGTTTATTGGTTTTTTCTAATTGAGATCTTGTTTTCAAATCATTTTTTCCTCCGTGAGGAAAATAGAGTTCATGAAATGGAAAATAATTTTCTTTTAAAATTGTGTAATGCTAGGTGTTAAAGTGGTTTTTTTGAAATTATATGTATCATTTATTTGGAAATATGATCATTCTCCATCACGTGTAAAATATTTGGGAGATATTTTAAATTGGGAATATGTGAAATTTTTTATGTTCTAATATAAATTCAATATCATAGATAAATTATATCATATGTAATTTATTCATCCTCGTGAAAGCATTATAAATTCATTGTTCAAGTAGAATGACTCTGAGAGAGGAAAACCAAAATTTTGTTTCATTATATAGAATATTTATTTTTTGGAAATAAATAAATATATAATTTTAATATAATAAATTTCAATATAAAGACAATGGTTATTTTGTTCTTACTATGTTATAAAAATGGATTAATAATTTTCTGGTTAAAAATTTCTCAATGAGGAATTTTTTATGTTTGATAGTATATGTATTTATTGTGTATAATTTTTTATTTTTTATTATGAATAGTGAAATGAAAATTTCACTTTTATCATGATGAATTTATTAGAACATTCATAAATTTTAAAAGCGATTTTTATTATTTTTATAATTTTTATAATTTTTTAATGAAATTTTATTTTTAGATTAGAATCTATATTTGATATAATTGATATATTTTTATAATTTATTTAATTTTTTATGACTTGTTATAAAAATAAATTATTTGAGATATGTTTCTCTAATTTACTATAATAATTTTTTGATGATTGAGGATAATGATTTTTAGTCAAGAACATTGTTCGGGGTCTATTACAAATGTTAATATGGAATTTTTGAAGAGTAAAATTTTTAAGTTAATTTAAATTTGTTTTACATAATTTTATTTGTGAGGAAAGATAATTTGATATGATTTAATCATATTATTAAAAACTAGTTAAATTATATTCCCCTAATAAATCACTGATATTGGGTTTCTTCATTAGTGTTTGGAATTATCGATCATATCTTTTGAAATTATCCATTTGTACTTTCAATTACTAGTATATGATTCAATTAATTAATTTATTACATTCAATACACTAGTAATAAAAAAATTAGATATTGAACATTTTGTTACCATATAGGTAAGGGATGAAAATGGGCTAACTGATATGTAAGATCATTTTATTCCTTTAATATAAATACATATTAATATCTAGGAATATGTTAGGGCTACATAATATCTATACATATTTAAAATAAGTGACATTTTTCCTGAATGTATGATATCAAAAAAGATCATTATAATGAATAATGAGATATCAACATTGATATATTGGTTATTTTTATCATATTACAGATGATTTTTCCATTCTCTATTAATGGTATTATTACAAATGTATATATGATTGTTGTGATGTTATCATAGGCTATTATAAAGAAATATGATCATAAATTTGAATGAAATCACACAATATAAGAATTATATGAGTGTTTATATTTTTTAGAAGGGTAAATTAAATATACATAATTTCAGTTCTAACATTAAGTTATCATTATATGAATAAAAAAGGGGAATTCACGAATGGAATATTATCACTTAATAGTAAATGAATATTTTAATTAATTTGAAATGATTGATGAATAAGGACAATCATATAGAACAGGCATATTCCATACTTCTTAATAAATATTCCACATGAAAAATATTTTGGTAAAATTAAAAGTAAATTAAAATATATCCAAAGGGTGATAATCATAAGATAAAATCATTTATTAATGGAATATGGGTCTTCTACCAGATGGATACTTGAATAAAAAAATAATATTAAATGGAAGTATGTTATGTTGAAGGAATCACTGCATGGTGAAACTAGGTGGAGGATCATAAGAGATGTTATAAATAAGTTATGGAAATGAGCCATTAAAATAAATAAGAATATTTATTTATATATGAATTATTTATGTAAGTTAGTAGGACCATGTATAATGGATTTTGAGATATAGAGATACAAAGATTGCTATAGAAGGGATTCTTCCACCATCACTTTTTAGCGTGATTTGATATATCTTTCTAGTTGTGATAAGGGGGAATATTGCTATATTGTATTGTACTACGTTAAATTCTATATTGATTTAATTTATGATCTTTTTCATATGGTGTGAATTTCATTTGATAATAATAGGTTTTATTTAATTGAAAGAGTTGCAGTATAACTAGAAACATATCCGGAGTAATACTATTTTCAGAAATACATTTTATTGGATTAGAAATATAGAAATTTGAATGAGATTTAAATAACATATCTACCACTTCATCACAGATTATAGGTTGAATTTATGACATCCCATGGAATGTTGGTTTTGTACTCAGTTATCGACATGGATCTATTTGAATCATATAAATAATTGTATATGTTTCTAAAATTTTCATTTTTTTAATTATGTATTGGTTCAATAAAATATAATTTTACATTTTGTATTTCCCCAAAAAATTATATTATTTTATATTGAACCATCTTTTTGTATTGTGTTTATGTACCCAATAATTGAAAATTACGAAAAATTGTAACATTTTACTCATGTTCCTAAGAAATTATGATCATATAACCCTTATTTTTATGAGCTATGTAAATAGAGTAAAACCCTTGACTGGTCCCTGATTTAATTATTGTATTATTAACTATTATTTATTTGAATATTTTATAAATTTAGTTATATTCATATCAAACATCACTAATATTGTATAATACTTATTATAACTATTTTTTAAATTGGGAATATAGAGACATAGATTCACATCAATAGTATTATAAAAATTAAAAAAATAGAACATCATATTTTATATTGTTTTATAAGATCATCCAATTTCACAAACATTGGTTTTAAAAACTAATTTTCGTTTCTTATTGTAAATTTTTTCAATAAAAAGATTTATTGGGGATATTCTTCCATTAATCCCAGATATTGAATGATTATCCCAACAAAGTTGATTGAAATATACTAAATACATAAGGAGGATTGATTTTATTATTCAACAACATGATGATATATAAAATTATATTACTTACTAGTCTATATATTAACAAAATTATTCTTTTTATATATGATATTTATAGGTTCTAAGCCTATTCTTTAATTCTTCATTCATCAGAATCACTGAAAATTCTAGAATCTATAATCAAAACATCTAACATTTGAAATATTTTATTTCATTTAATGGGATCTATAATAATTATGATTTTGAGTTTTTAATTATTTTATATCATCAATTTAGTGTCTTATATTTATTGTAATTATTTTTTATGTGTTGATAATATGGTTATAACATATTACCTAATATATAAAGAGACACGTTATATCATATAAAATTTGATAATTTACATGGTATATTTAATTAAATTTTAACCAGTTTTGTTATGTGGTTTCATTCCACACATAAAAATATAGGGAAAAATAAAGAATAAAACCCCTTGTTCTGATGAGGAATGATACATCACATGAAGATGGGGAAATTGTTATGTACTATTCACATTAATACCAGCACCATTAATATCAAAATACATAATTAATGAAATTATTTTTTTGAGGACTCTTATTCAAAAAGAAAATATTAGTTCAAATTGATATGTGAGGAAAATATCCCAATTGATCTGTGATTGGTAATGTAAAACTAACTATTTTATCCTTTAAATTACAGTTGAAACTAGATAAATGGATTATGAAATTAAATTTATTAGAAATTATGGGAAGTAATTAAGCTATAATTAGACATACCAATACAATCATTCTAGAATGGAACAATGAATATGAGCTCAAATAAAAGGTGCATGTATATTTCTAGCAAGTATTACTTTTTAAGATTAGTTGGTAATAAAAATGTTTTAATACCTAGAAGAATCTATTAATTTATACCAAAACATTATCAGGCATAAATATTTTTAACAATGGTGAATGTAATCTTTAGTTAAATTAGAAAATGAAGAAAATAAAAATATTTAAATATTATATACCCATACATTAAAAAATTAAATAGTTAATTATTATAATTAATGGTAGTATCTAAATAATCAAAAAATATGAATACTAATTAAAAACTAAAAATTCTATTCGAGAAAAATTAAATCCTCCCATTACTAATATGTATAATATAATGTAAGGGTTCATGTATGTAAAAATATTATATAAAAAATTGTGAACTAAAAATAGAATGATGATTAAGAATAAAATGAATTCATATTAACATTTTAGGATGTCCATTTCGAAGAAAGATGGTATATTAGAAAATGTTAAAGAAAATATGTTCCTCACCTATAATAATAATAATATAATGAAATCAACATTGATATTGGGATAGTGAGAATAAAGATTGAAACCTCATTTTATATGCAACGAAAATGTTTTTTGATTTTATATATAACTCATATCAGTCCCACTAAGAGATTAATATTTGAATAAACAGAAGGAAAATATTTTCAATAACATTAGTGAATTTTATTTAAAGGATCTGTATAAAAATAATTTTGGGACCTTATACAAATATATAATCTTACATGAAAATAATGAATACTTTCAAATCAAATAACATGTTTTTAAATGATCCTAATATTTTCTTACTCACTTATGAATATTTTGTATCCATTGAATGATATATTCAGTTTAAATTACATGGTATTTCCAAATTCATGATATATTTTAAATTAGTAGTAATGAAGGAATATCTGTTTATTATTTATGTGGGTGGTGGTTTAAACATAATCATACTTAAAATATTCAATTAATGAATTTTACAAGTCCATATGATCACATATATTCCCCTAAAAATATCATAAAGATCAACCAAAAACCCATATAGTAGCATTGAAGTCATTCCAGTGCGGTTTTTGAAGCTGATACTCTATATTAATTCTATAGTAATAGATATTGAGACATAGATAGATCATATTATCATACCAATAAATCCAAAATTCCTCAAATGAGGATCTCAGACAGATATACCCAATGGAAGGTTATCCTTTAGACTTTTAGAACACATATAATGACATGCATTGAATAAATTTTATTTCATATAATACTAAGATTTTATTTTATAGATGAAATTTTGGATGAAAATTTAGATGTGTCTATGATTGATTATAATAATATTTACCAAGTATAAGAGATTTTCAATTTGTAGGATGATACTTCAAAAGAATTTAAATCCATCATGATTTATGACTGTATTCTACATTAGTAATTTTAATATCCCATTGAATATATTATTCTTTGAACTACAGGGAAACTATTTTCAGTAGTGTCAACTAAATTACAACTAATGACCCATAATTAGACAATAAATTTTGAATTTATAGAAAATGATAACATATTACTTGTGGATATTTCAACAAGGCTAGATAGTAAATAAGAGAAAAACATTTGGAAGTGTTCAAAACAAATAAAATAGCATTGTATTGGTACATTGAAGGAATCAAATAGATAGGTACATATATATGTATAATTATGATTTATAGAGAAACATAAGTAAAAATAGAGGATATTTTTAATGATTATTGAATCCAAAAATGTACGAATTATTGAAATATGAAATGAGAATGTTTTTAAATATTACGATAGTTTATATAATTTTTAACAAATCAATAGTCTTCCAAAATCATGTTCTCCCCAATAAGGGTGGAATAAATTTTTTATAGTTGTTTACAGTGCGTATATTCCTACCTATAAATCTATAGAAATTGACTAAAAACTAAAAAAATTGATTATAATAATATGAAAGTAAAATTTTTTAACACACATTCTCATTAAAATGTTTGTGGGATTAACTTTAGATTTGGAATTTATTTGATTTATTTATTGAAATAGAATTTACTATTTTAACAATGTTTTTAATGATAATATATTTCATTAATTTAAAAATTATTGTTTTGTGACTAATTTATTGATGAATTTTTATATTATTGGAATTATTAGTAATCATTATTGTTTTTATGTGTAAATTATCATTATTTAATTATTAATATTTTATTTAGAAATATAATATAAAATATTTATTTTATAGTGCTTTTATTTATTCAAATAGTTTAGTGGTTTAATAAATAAATTTTTTATGAATAATCGAAATTTTTAAAAAATTCAATTCAATTTAGCATACAATGATATAATTTATAGGGATTTTAATTTGAATTTTTAATTGAAAATTGAAAATTGTTTTAGTTTCTCCTAATATTTAATTATTTCATTTCATAATATGTATTTTTAATAATTTATTTTCCAATAGACCCATGTATGATAAATTATGAAAAACTAATAATAGAATTTCGAGTTGCTCGATAAGATAAACTATACAAAAAACATTGTTAGAAAATTGTTTCATGTCACTATGTAATATAAAGATTATTATCTTATAAGAAAATATCCCATTACATAATTACATGTTATGTATGAATAATAAACATATGATTATAAAATTCAAGATAACATTTCTTATGATGTTATCTTGTGAAACCTTTAGTTCTATGGATTAAAAAGTCACATGTGGAGAACCTATAAGAAGTTTAAATATTATCTATAATGAGTTTTTATATGTCTTCATGTTTGATTAAATTTGTAAATTTGATGATTCAAAAATATTATATTGAAGATAAAAATAAAAATAGTGTATTAATTTATTATGAAATGAATTCATATATTAATGAAACTAAAACTACCAAAAATATCATGAATATATACAAGGAAAATTGATCCTATTGAAACTCGATGGATGATGATGTAAACTGGTACACATATATCAAAGTCATCACAATTTTGGATGAGTTTGAACTAGCTGACACATTGAGGGATTTTAGATAAATAATGAATGCCTAAATGAGGTAGTATGTAATCATATGAGGTTTTTTAGATCATTTAAAATTTTGAATAAGGATCCCATATATGAATTATTGAATTAATTATCACAAAAATAGAGGTCGATACTTGTTAAATTTGATCCGAATTAGGAGAGAAGACTGACATTATTGCATTATATTTTTGAATGAATTTGGTAAATGAGATTTTAATGGATATGATGAGGTGCGAATTATGATTAATAAATATAATTCACATTATTTCTATAGAAAAGTTCATGTGATCATGAGGATTTTCAAGTAATGTTGATCTCGATGTCCAGAAGGGGTGAGTATGAGTTCAATAGTGTTTTTATGTTATTTATTATTTTGATAAAATATTGATGATCCTTTATATCCTCTATCATTATAGTTCATTTGAGAGATTTTAAATCATTGTGCTTTAAGAAGATAATATCCATCTAAGAATTTCATGTTTGAATTAATATGTTGATCTTGAACTGATTTCAACTATGAATATTATGGTAAATAACTGAGAAAAATTCTTTTTCCGTGTGAGTACATATAGTTTACTTGTTTTTTATTTTTATTATACATAATTAAACAAATTTATATAGAATAAAAATATATAGCATCAATGAACATGAGGCTCAAGGTTATGATTGGCTGCGTAGAGTTGACATCTCTACTTAGTTCTATGTAATAGAATTTTTTTGTATTTTTTCCTCACGATTTCATTTATGTAATAGTTATTGAATATGTTTGGTATTTTTTTATATTTCATTGATAATGAAAATATTATTATAATAATAAGAATTTGTTGTAGCATATGACATGCTAACATAGAAATATTATGTTGGTGGGATGGTGTATTAAAAATGGGGTAATGAAAAAAAATTGAGGGAACTACTACCAATAAAAAAATTATTGTACTAAAGATAACAAATAAACATTACAACAATGATCATGAAAAATTCATTTTTAGCATGACCATTATATTTATTTAATGTAAGAGAGTCGGGGTTGAGGTGAATAATGAATGGGTTCTACTCAAGTGATGATATTTCTTTTCTCCCTCAATTTTTCTTCGATTATTTATCAATTTAAAGATCATTATAAATTCATCACATAAAATGAGCAATTTGATTTATTGAATGATGAAAATTAAATTTTTTATTTTTTAAATATTATCATTTTAATGATTTCAATATTATATACTATAACTGATATTTTTTATTATGGATAATGATGACTAATGTGACATTTCATTGGAGATTATATAATTATATATGGAGAATATTCCACTTAAAAAATTTCTTTTTTAATATAAAATATTTTCCTGATCATTATTTATCTAAATGATACTTTTTAAAATTTTATTTCGATAATATATTTTTAATGCCTTTTCACAATATCATTTTGTAATTATTGAACAAATTGAGACAACCGTTTCCACCTAATGTTCATCTATTCAATCATCATTTTTCTTCCATTATATTAATAGTTTTTAAATATTTTAAAACACTTAATATTATCTCATCAAACATTTATGTGGATAGACTCTACCATTATATATTGTAGTGAGTTGTCGAATATAAAAATTATAATTTTCAAAGTGCATAAATTACTACATCAATCTGAAATTAGGAATAATTTTTGTGGAATTCATAGATTAAGAAACTATGAATAAATTTTTTTTAGTCCACATTAAAAAATTAAAAATATATATAATATCTAAAAAAATGTTATTATTGGTATGTTCTATAATATATAAATTTATTGTTATTGTTTCATGTTATTTTTGTCTTGAATTAATTTCATTCTTTTTTTTGTGCTAAACCTATTTGTTGTTATTTGTTAAAATGTATTAATTTAGATTTTATGATCAACATATTCAATAATATGTTGTTTTTATGTTTTTTAAATAATTATATATGTAATTGTTCTATATTAAGCCCCAAAAACGACCCCATAAATTTAATGATGAAAAATAATTTTATGAATGGAATCTAGAGAGAAAATATATTTTGTGATACATTTAAGTGAAATATCATGAAGAATTGTATGAATACCATTAATAAAATCTTAAATGATTGAAAAAATATACATGTGATATCAGATAATACATAAAATTACAATAATAGTATTAGATTTACTCAAAATAAAATTAATTTGTGGAAAAGTGTATTAGTGTACAATGGGAAGTGAATTTGAAAATTTTGGCCATCCAATGAATCCATAGAAATTTGAATTTGATAAGGATCAATATTCTTCAGGAATAGATTTTTTTTAAAATACTAAAGTAATTAAAATCTAATTATGGAAGAATATTATGAGATTGAACATAAAACTACAATGGAATTACGTAAAATTTTATGTATTCCTTAAAATGAAATGGTTATGTATCATAATATATTTCAAAATATCATTTATCATGTTGATGTGGAATTTGAATATAGTACCCTTACTGTGAAAAGATATTTAACATTTTTTATCAATATGAGTAAATTTCCAGTATATGAAATTGGGAACATGATGATGGAGGAAAAAAATTTAAAATAATTTATTAGAAAAATGATAAGACTTTTAAGTAAATATTATATTATTTCTATTAGAACAATAAAAAAACATTATTTGATATTATGCAAGATAATATTCTGATGTAATTCAATTTTTAGAATTATTTATTTTTGATTTTTAATATAGAATACCATTAACTAAAAAATATTCTATTCATTATTTCAATGTAATAGATGTTAGTATGTAATACTATATGTGAAAAAAATTCAATATGAAATTACCTGAATTTAAAATTATGGGAGAAGAGTAGAAACCAATTTCCTCCTGAAACTTGACATAGTGGATATGGGGAGCCCAAAGTATATAGTTTTAGAAGATATTAATTTCACATGTTTATAAAGATGTGTTTTTAAATTAATGTGAGTATTTTTTTTAATAGAGTTACAATACAATGAAATATTATTTTTTCAATGAAAATAAAGTAAATGAAAGAAAATTTTATATTTTTTCTCAAAAAAATTGGGGTTTAAATATCATTTTTATATGATGAATATTTTTGTATCATATCCATTTGTCATATTTAATTCAAAAACTATAGATAATACTATTCCAAAAACTCCTCCTGAATTTGTTTTCTATAAATCATCCAATATCACCCCATATTTGAATTATGACTAAGTTTTTATTGTGTTTGAGATATTGGAATATAATTTAAGACATTGTGGGGGAACAAGTAAACCATTTTACCTTTATAAAAATTAAGATAATTTCAATTATGAATTAATTCCATAATTATAAAATACACATCTCATGAGTGATTTTCGAGAGTTATTTTTTATTGATTAGGGTAATTATTTTTTCACATAGTTCAAGGTATTTAAAAATTTAATTCCCGATGATGATTTCATTGAAACAACTATAAATGTGGGACTAGGTGGTGAAATTTATTATCGACATGAAGATTTATCTTTTTTCCAGCTCTCCGAATTCAGTCATCGATAGATTGAAACCAACAATGCCACAAAAACTCATTTTTTGGTCTCTAGTATTTAATTTTTGAATTTTATTATATTTTTATTTTTATTAAAATATTAATTTTACTATTAATGAGAAACATATAAACCATGAAATTATAATGGAGAATGATAATTGGTATGTGTTTTATGAAAATAATCACCACATTTCATAGGGTTTTTCTGTTTCATATTTTATAAATAATATTTTTTATACTAATTTTTAATTACATATAATATTGATATATAAATATTAATTACTTTATAATTAGTTTTGGAATTAATTATTTTCAGATACTGAAATAATGAGAATGTGTGAAATTGTATGGTGGTTTTCTTGTTATCATCTAAATTCCTGAAAACTAATTAAATTAAGCATTAAAAAAAATTTCATACCAATAAAATAGATTTAAATTTTTTTTTGAAGGGAATCAACTAATAAATAAAAAAAAATTTAACTATAGAATAGAAAAAATATTATTTCATGATTTGATAAAAAATAATGTCTATTTTAAAATATATTGTTCATAATTATTTAATCAAGTGGTAAATTTAATTTCAATTTTATTATGCTCCTTTATCATATCTTTAAACTACTTAATTTAAAATAAATTTTTAATATGATATTATAATTCATTTTAATCACATTGAGTGTCATCAATTGAAAAATCATTTTATACTATGTGTATGGATGGGTAAAATTTAACAAAATTTATGTTTATCAGTGTATCATATAAAAAATTAGACATTTAAAAATAATTAGTTTTAAACATCACCAAATAATTTTATACTAGGTTAAAAGTATCCTAAAAGTTAATGGATATAATTTCACATTATGGAAAATAATAATTATTACCTAATGGGTTTAGTTGAAAATATCATATTATCATCCTCTTTTAAAAAATTATTTTTCGAAAATATTTGGATAGTTTTATACAATTATCACTCACTTTGTACATTTTAGGACAAATAAAACTAATAATAGATTCTTGAACAGAATATATGAATCAAAAATCATTATCTTTGATAAAAATATCATTATTTATTCTATATTATGTTACTGATGGATTCTATAAATATAAATTATTTTAATTAGTTTTGAAAATGATCAAATCATTTATGATTATTATTTCATTATTTCATTTTCTATGTTGGTTGAACTAGAATAAAATTGGTGTTTCAATGTTCTAGTAGGATGAAAATTTAGGTTGGTCAATTTCTCTAAAATTATTATTATTTTAATCATTAATTTAAAATAGAATTTTTTTAAAATAATATCTATAAATTTTAGGTGGTGTATGAAATCAGAATATAGGTGAATGTAGTTTTTCATCAAATATTTTAATACGTTTTATGACCCTAAAAAATATAGATATATATATTTCATGAATGATTCATAAAATGAATGATTGAAGAATGTTATTAGATTTTTCATTATAAGGATATATATGTTGGACCTGATTTTCATCCATTCTAAATATATCTTATTATTAATATTTTTAGTTTCCAATTAAAAAATCACAATCTAAGTCAACTAGATAGCTCCATTAACCATCACCATATCTAGTTGTATGACTTAGAATTCACCCCTAGAGCAAGCCGAACTTCCAAAAAATTGGTGTGGGGGTGGGTAATATGTTATCATGTAGGGTTCACAATGAGTGTGGTGCCCATGTGACTAGGAGGGATATTAAATGGGAGGGTGTGGGTGATGTGGGTGAAGGTGTGTGTGTTGTAGGTGTGAATTATATTGCTATCTCGAGTGGTGGATAGAATGATCACGCTTATTATGTAGTGCCATACTTGTTGAGAGATCGATGTGTGACACTATCTGACCATGAAACTATCCCTCTATCTTAAAAACGTATGGAAATAAGGAATTATTTCTAATAAAAGAGAATTTTTTGTTTTATTACCTTACGTGAACATCTTAAACCACCACCCATATTCCACAGTCACGGCACATCTAGTTCTACCCTGAGAGTCAATCCAATTTTCATCTTCATGATCTTAGTGTTGAAAAGACACCATGATTACCTTAATTATATTTTAACCCAAATACATATGAATCATCCATGATTTCTTAAATATTATCTTATAGCTTTTCATTGCATGAATATGATGAAATATATCAATTGAATCCAATATAACATTAGAAATATATCATGTGATCAAATGGAGACATCCATAGTTCCATCACTTGAGTGAGAAATGTCACATGAATACATATAGGTGACCATTATGATGTCCCCTAGCTATGTGAATAATCGTGGTAACCCTACTATGATTCCATCTCGATAAGAATTAACGGTCATGTTATTAAATAATGATGGTCATGATAATCCATTTGGATATCAACATGGACTCACATGAAAGAGAATATAACTTTATAGTGTGAAAGCCTCCCATTGATAGATCATGAAAATCATCCCCACCATAACACCACTCATGCTTATGCATGATCTCTTGGATACAATAATGTGAATCCCCTAGAAATATTTCACATGAATGAATTGCAATGAAAAACCGGTAGAATATAGTGAATAATTTTTAAGTATATATTACTTGAAGCCTTCATGTGATCAGATAAAGAGTTCATGTGATTTCATTATGATGATCACATGAATCTACCACCATCTTCATATAGAGAACACATGACCTTTTTAATGTATCGAAACATCATTCACGGCCAACCACCAACTATATAACACCATCCTATCAATAAAATACACTCACAAAAGGTGTAGAAAATTGTGAAAATGAACTAAAGGATAAGTTGTGAATGAAAAAAATAGAGGAAACAAAGGATCAACTACAAAAAATGGTTTTATAGGTAATCACAATACCCATTGGTTGAATCCATTTATGAAATAAGATAAAATTCTGAATATTAGTTAGAGTTTCCTTATGATTCATTTATCCTATAAAACCAAGAAATGTCTATTTGAACCATTATCAGGGTCCCCCCAATCATGTGGGATGCTACATCAAGATTGGGTATATAGTAAATACATCCCTTAACACATTCTTTATATGTATATTTTGTAAACCATATGTTCTCATAGTGTTTGAATGCATACATACACATGTTTTCCAAATCATACTGCACAATAAGGTCCCCCATCCATGAAATGGAAAGAAAAAAGTAAGTGAATACCATAGATAAGCACACCATAAATTTAAATGGTTTGGAAATCCATAACCATGAACCTGAATATATTGTCATGGTAGATCAGATACACATCCCCACACATGTTAATAAAAAATATCTCAATTCCCCCTTAGTGGGATATGATAAAATTGATAATAGAAAATCATGTGATGAAATAGAGAAGTGTCGTGGACATGTGGGGAAGCCACGCTAGTGTATAAGAATAGACACCCATAGATTTATACTCTTCTATGAAGGCCTTGGGGTTCACAGATATAATGTTAGGATTCCCTCCCATATATCCCATTAGCAATGAACCATCATCCATATGCCTCGAATCAATACGATGCCTATTTAATTGTTGGAAGTACCCTTCACAAGACTCAACAGGAATGCACATCGAAATCGAGCATCATGGTATTTCGTATTGAGGGAAGCAGATTTTAATTAATATTAACCAATGTACATTCCCTCCTCTATTCAACCAATACCAAGGAGGAGGGGCTATAAATATATCTATTCAAACAATACACTGAAACACTTATACAAAATAATGATCATGTCTGTGATACCCCATCACATGATTCAGTTACAGTCATGTGATCACAACCATTTTCACTGGTCACTTGATTCCCTTGGATTAATGTTAACATGTCTATTTTATCATAATAGAGGCCTAGGATGAGGCACATTTATCATGCAATAGGTCTTCAATAATTCTGGTTTTTTATGCGATATCTTATCAACATGTTGGAATTATCTTTCAAACTGGCACAAGACATGTCCTCTTTGGTCCTGTGATGACATCTTATACAATTCCCCTTGATCATGAGAATAAATAAATTATAATTTATTTGATCATGAAAACTTCCATGGACATATCAATTTTCATCACATGAATATAACCTATCCAAGTTAGTTAATCATGAGAATGGCCACAGACATGTCTTCTTGGATCCAGAAAGGAAAACCTATAGATGTCAGTAGATCATGAGAAATCTCATTGAAATATCAACTTTCATCATAGGAGGAGTCTTGGAAATTTTTGGAAGACAACCATAGATATGTCAACCAAGTCAGTATGACACCACAATCATGTCACAAAGAAAATCAATAGAATACTAGTTGAAAATTATTATATGGAAGGAAGAACCCCTTGGACATTACATCTTCATCCAATAGATACACTCAGACTTATATCTTGTGTACCACTAACTAGGACCATTCATTCTCATTCCCTCTTTATTAGTGGACTATTCATAAAGGGTAACGTATATGCACTTATGATAACCTATTTATTCCATTCACTATAACAATCCCTCTATGTCGTACCAATAATATTTAAAAGAACAGTTTTTGGAAATCATCATTATGCTAATGTTAGATGGTAATGAATAATTATGACTATGAGAATCTATACTATAATAATCCCATATAATTCCAAAACCTTCCTATATAACAATAATGTCTCAGAGTGTGATCACCCAAACCTACCCACCAACCTGTTAGGGTGTGGATGAAATATGATAACATTAATTTATAATATAACAAATATATATAGGATTCCTTCCAATGGATAGATGTCAAATGGGTTTCCTTCCTTGCATACTAACCTGGTTTTTTTTAATGTGAATGGTAAAAATAATATCTCCGAGTGTGATCACCCTCCATAAACCATTAGGATGATTGGGGTGGATGATCTGTGTGAACATTAACTCATACTATATAATGATACATAAGACTACAAAGTTATTATTTATCTCAAAGAAGAGTCTACCTAGATGTTGGTCACTAAATATCTCAAACATTAAAACACTAGGGACCCAATCTCTCCCATGGGTTTAACATTATTCCACATTTATTGAAATAATGAGTTAAAATTGAAGTAAAATGAATCTGATTCATCCTATATCCAGGATGTCTATGAGAACATCTTTTGGCTATATATCTATATCAAATATTCCCATAAGAATACCTTGTTGAACAATTCCATACTCTATTAGGGATGAGACTAATCACATGATATACATTGTACATCACTCCTAGAATTTATCACATAGGCATAGTTACTTGAACTGATAATATCATTCAAATCATGAATATCCCCATTCTATATAAATATAAATATGTTATACCAACTTAGGGTTCTAATATTTCTACACCAATATAATGGAATTATCGTTATGTTATGGCACAAATGGAACACTGAACTAAGAAGGATTTTATTCCAATTATAATAATGATACATAATATACCTTCATAAGGTTTAGATCAATATACCATGCCCATGTGCCCTCATATATTTCCCTTCATCGTGATGTTAAGCTACATTGATTCAATGATCTGTGTGGGTTTTGAGTCATGTCCTATATAGAAAATATAGCAAATGTGATCGATTTTCAATATCATTCATGAATTATTATTCACATTCCCATATGGAATTAAAATCCAATTTATTTAGTTATATTGATTTCAAATTTTAGATTCCTCCCATTTCATAGAAGTAATAGGAAATGGGTTATAACAATGAATACATACTGATGGACACATTAATAGAACACCATACACCTAAAAGGATTCAACCCATGATCATTTTTAGGGTTGTCATTTCAATTTTGAGGTGATGAATATATTGTTGAAAAAATCATAATTTTATAAGAGAGTTTTAATGTATGAAATAGTTGCTTAAAAAATGGTTTGATAAGCTCGACCTCCCATCCACTTAACTAATATGAGTTCCAAAACACACTCAATTTTGAAACACCTAATTATCACCTACCTTGGTAATGTATGTTGTTAGTTAGTTATTAATATTGGGACCATTTGGATCTTATATGCAATATAAATGAAAAATGGTGAACCCTATGTGAAAAAAATTTAAAAATTAACTAAATAAATATAATCAATGAAAATCATATCTCCAATACATGGGGTCGATAAGTTTTTTTTGGGAAAACCTTATGTAAACCCAATGTGATTTATATTAACATTTCCATCCCATTCATATGATAAGAATAAAAAACTACATAGTCAATCTCCATACATTTTCTTCCACCGTTATTGCAAAACAATATAGGTGACGTGATTTTTTAACTATGTTGAACCATTCATAAATATATAGACCTCTTTATTATCATTTAACGTTTAATGAAATTTATATAACATCTACCCATATATATTATTCATTACTAATAAAGTGTATTTTTTTCATCTTCATGAGTTTTTATAATCCATATATTCATAAAGAAATCTTCCAATGTGAAAATAGATTATGAGATGACTGGTCAGGCTACTTTTACACAACGGCCCAAATGGGCATTTTCACTATCACAACACTTCCAAACAAAGATAGTGAAACTAATTTTTTATGAGTAATATGTAAATAGGTCTATCATGAGACTAGAAATAACCCATTAAATCCTCCAGACGACGAATCTTCATCGATCATATTTCATATTATTGGTCACCAAATATGATGTTTCCCTTATAGTCACATTCACCATATTTTAAGTATTATTATTTGAGTGCATTAACACAATCCATACCAATATATTGGAGTTGGATGAGGGAAATCCACATTTTAACTCAATCACTTAGTATATCACTAAGAATGCATACAAACATTATTTTCATTTAATGTGACATATGATCAGGATTACAGAAGGAGTTCTATAAGTTTTTTCACATTCCATATCCTTCCAAATTCATGTATCCAATTTTAGAGACCTCTAATGGTATCCAAATAATAAATCATTGGAGTAAACATATGACTTTATTACCCCCCATTGGTATAAGGCCCAGTACTATATCCTTATAGTGGCCAATATTAAACAACATATTATTTCTATCTAGGAAAGGTTTACTTTACCACAACTACTTAGGGTGACTACTGATTCCTAGGGATCAACTCAGAAAACAATTTTGGGGATACTTTTATCATATTTTACCATAATATCATCTTTAATTTGGGAACCAACACCCCAAATGGTACTATATGAACCAAACCCAGAAATATTACTATGGGAACTAATCCCAAAAATGGATCTTATGGGCACTAAGACTACATATTGTACTATTTGAATCAACCCTCCAAATGATATATCAAAAACCATCCCACAATGATTAATACTGGGCACCGAACCATCAAACATGAAAATATATTTATGAGGTTCACCAACATACTTATGTCTTGGTAAATATTATATAAACAAGTTTTGAGGAATTATCCTCAAATACGATTTAGCACAATCTTAAAATACATTATTATTCCCACCTGTTCGTAGCTGAGTCATAGAATATTGGAATACCTTATGACTCTAAAATATTAAAATTAGGTCATCACGATATTTTATAGGCATTGACAGATGGTATTAATGGTCTTGTTTTTATTTTAAAGGGTAATTTTGACAGATAATATGGCCATTGGAAAAAACATGATCTCTCTTATTGGTCCACATTGACACTAAATCCATTATCAACTAACCATACCATTGAAATATTTATGGTTTTTGTCATGGATATTGAAATTCATCCCCTTATGCATGAAAAAAAATTATTCAATGGAAAAAATACCAAATATCTAATGATAGAATAATGTTCTAATGGAATAAATTTTGGCAATTGTCATTGGATCTATACACTATAATAACATACCATTTTGATCTTATGGAATCCTTCCTTGTAGTGATGTTCTTCATCCTATTCCATTGGGTGTATTTTTTTACAACCCTTTCTAGGGTGTAATCATGATATTTTCCACCACACCCAGCCAGAATGAATTTGAGAAATTTTTATAAGTTCTTGAACAATGAAAAACAGGTTTGGGAAAAGTTTCCATATATTCCACCAGATCATCAAGGGTATTCTAGAAACCATTAAACCACATTCTTTTACAAAAATATTTTATGAGTTTTTGGATTAATTTATAATTAAAGTGAATTGGAATCATCCAAGACCCCCAATGCCATTTCACTTACCCCCATACTAATAAAGACAATATGTCTACACCCAAGACTCTAAAATCAGTCATGTGACCATACCAACAGCCATGAAGTTATCACATGGAGGAAACATCATTGTCACAAAGAACATAACGGATCAAAATCATAAGTTTTATTCCTTCACATCAAAATATGTCCCAAAGGACATTGATCATTCAATGGAGAATAATTTGAAAAAACTCCCAATAATAGGAAAGCTGAGTAAATTTTTGTTCATAGGACATGACATTTACTACACATAAGATTAATGTCTTTGGTAAAAAATGGAGTTCTTATTTAACTTTAATTATTTATTAGAGATATATGTAAACGTGGTCTTGAAAGTGTTATTTTATCTTGAAACTCATGAAATATTCATAAGGGTCATCTAAACCCTAGAGAAAAATATTATGTCATCCTCATGATAGGGTGAGACATGACACATCCAAATAACATGATTTTAAACTAAAAGGGCCACATCCATGTTGTAAAATGTTAGAAGACATGATATTTACTACTTGTATGATGTTAAAATATTAGGAACAAAACCATGTAGCTAAATTATAATCTACATGATACATCCGAGTCTTGTGTGTTTATACTACAAGGGCCACATCAAACACATACAATTATAAACTGAATGATATATCCTAGTCTCATGACATTAAACTAGATTGAACATTATCTAATGAAATAACGTTAAACTGCGTGATATGTCCTAGTAACATGATAATTATCTCCTTAAAAAGTTCCAAGCCACATGATGTTAAAAATCCTGGGAAACATCATTGGCATGGGACAGTAAATGGTGTAAAATATTAAACTCTAGAAGGTGTCATCAGTATCAGGGGGATATTAAAAATTCATTTTTTTCTTTATTTTTAAAGGTAACTCTTAGAGAAACTCATTGGGCCCCACCATATCCTATATATGTTTGGGACATGAGTCACTATTAGTGATGTTTATCAAGTGGATACTATGTCATCCAAATAATAATTACCATATCCTTCATAGAGTAGGATTTGGAATAGGTCCTCTATGGACATATTAAACCATTATATATTTCAGGATGGATCAATAAATTCAATATTAGAAGTTATGTAATTGAAAATTGTACTCAGATCAATGTAATCTCATTTTGGACCCTCTAAATTTTGGGATGTTGCAAGGTGGATTTATCTCTTAAAAAGATATCCATAAAACACTATGAGAATTGTATACAAATACCTATTTGAAAGATGAAGCTCAGTTTACATTTTTATGATCCCACAAGTAAGTTTGTACTCATCGTTATCTAGAAAGACATAATAAATAATTTCAACATGAAATAAATTTTCTTCATGTCCATTTAGAAGTTCTTTAAATATGTCATCAGTAGATAAAAAATCACATTGACGGTATGGTTAGTATGTTAATTGTGATAGTAACCCCTTTGGATCATGTGAATCAATATATAAAAAAGAAGGTTTTTGTATAAGGGATGGAAGAAAATCAATGTGAAATGAAGATATAATGATTTTATCCACCATTTCCAAGAGTAAAAATAGGGAAACATTAAATTTAATTGTTGGTAGAGAATATGTGAATCCCATGAAAATTATTAAGGCAGAAGACAGGAAATTAGGTTCCGAGGCTCCTCCTAACCATGGTGAATGAATAAAAGAAAAAAATATTATCCAAAATTTCTCTACAATGGCTCTGACTATTTAGAATGACAACTTCTCATCCCATGGACTCTCTATCCTCTATGGTGATAGATATTTTCTTATATTGTACGCCATGTAGAATAATGTATCCATATGTATATCATCAGAATATGATCTAGGTGACCTTTATTACTCCCCTCTAATATTTGTGGATATTTTCTCTACCACAATCGATGATCTCAGATAGGTAAATTAGGTAATATATGAAGAATCATGGCCTCTATTTTTTAGTGCATCTATAATTCAAGATGAAAATGAGGTGTATATATCACTTCAAAATAAAAAACATTACATGATCACTAAGAATTATATAAAAATTCCTCATATGATCCTTGGTGCAATTATAAACCATCTAGGATTACCAAATTACTATATAGATTTGTGAAATATTGTAGGTGAATGCACCACTCTCATTCTATGATGTCTTGGAAACAACACTCTAAACTATAAAATATCCCATCGTTTTGATTTCATGATGAAAAAATTCCTAATATTTCATTAGGACATGATATTAAAATATGATGTAGAATTCCTAGTCTGAATATATTAAACAATACATCATCTCTCATCATTGTCAGATTGTATTTAACTTCATAACATTTTATTAACACGTCACATTAAACATCAAGGAAAACATATTAACTAAATGAAAATATACTCTACGTGAGGCATCGTTTGACTGAATATTAATTTCACATGATGTAGATCTATGTGAATAATATGTCAATTCATATATTCCATTCATTCTATTTTCTCTAGGTTTTTTAGAAATTTATTATGCATGATAACTCTAAAAAGGGTGAAATTATATATGAACATTAGGGGATATTATAAATAATATTATTAAAATATTTTATTTTGTATATACGTTTAAATGAAATTTTACCATTATTCACCATAGGAATTAATTATTACATAATATATTTTCATTCTTTTAAAATGATGATATATTACCTTATATTATGCCTTTTTCATCATAGTTGTGATCAATGTATGTTTTAGTTAATTTAGGAAATTAGTGTCTCTATAATCTTAGTATATAACTTAAGTCAGACAATATTGAACTGAATATGATATTTTATTAACCTAATGTATTTTTCATTGACAATTTTATTTTACAATTTAGCACATATTTTTGAATTATTTTAATGATTATATAATTTATCACTCAATGTTATAAATCCTGATTCCAACACTATAAAATTTTTATTATATTTATAGTATAGAAAAAAGGTGAATTATGATAACAATGAATGTTTCATGAATTTTAATTATTTTCTTCATGAGGCAGTTAATATAACGGGGAATGGAATATAAAAAATAATTATTTAATTAGAAAAATATATAAATATAGGAATTATGATAATATTATAAATGAAAATTGAAATTTTAAATAAATTATTAATTATTCTATGATGAAACATACACAAAACAGTAGTGGTTCCATTTATCCAATAATATTTAATTAGTGTAAAATTAATAATGAAATTATATTTTTTATTTTCCCATGGTCAATGAATGAAAAAAGATCATATTCCATTGACAGTTTTAATGTAATATTTCTGATGGGTGGAAACATATGATTAATAAGAGTGAAAATATATTAATTGAAGTCCATGAATATAAAGAGTTTATGATGTTATTCTTTGTAATTACATTCCCTAATATTTTCAATAAAAATTGAATTGGAATTACATTAGCTAAATAAATATGATGATGAATCCATTTAAAAATAAAAATGAAATATTACAAGATGTGATCAGTGGAATTTTTTCATAATCATCAACCCCAGAAGATCAATTTACGTGCTCTTTGTTATATTAAAAAAATATTAATATTGTTTTATCCACTAATGAAATTTGTTTCTATGAAAAACTAAATACATTTAAAATCATTATTTTTCATTGGAATAGATACTCTAATTATTTTTTTTATAAATGAAGAAAAAAATTTATGTTTTTTTTAATTTAAAATAAATAAAATCATAGTGTAAATTAAATCTACATTCTTCCTTTATAAAAGTTTATAATTAACCATTATAGATATTATATTATATATTCTTAATATTTATTTATGTGTGGAAAATAAGGCCAACTAGAAAATAAATGTTAATGGGATATAAATATTCAAACCAATAAAATTGCAATAGTGATATATAAATGGGATATAACACCCAGATACCAATGATTTTTTTACAGTGTATAGAAATTATTCCTATTAGTGTAAACATTTTACGGTTAATGATGAAAATAAGAATGAGGAACATTTTAGTCTATGTAAGAGAGGGAAAGATCATCTAATAACAATTTAAAAAGTGGATTAAAATAATTGTGTTCTAAAAGGTACACATAATATCTATTCATCAACTAAAAATATATAATTTGATATATTCTATACCCACAATTTAATATAATTAAATTTATCAATATTTATCACATCATCTCCTCAATGATTCAGAGAGGAATTATTGATAAATTTTCATGTTTGAATGATGATCTATTCTCAAGTATATATCTCTTATGTAATTAATTTTTTTTGGAGTTTACTTATTTTAAATATTTTTATTCCACATCTAGTTGAATTTTTTGTGATTTTGGGCATGGATTTCTTCCCCCCGCTCTCTCTCTTTATAGCTCCTATATCAATTTTGGTGGAACTGAAGTCAAATTTGACATTCAAAATCAGAATTTGAGTATCCATTACTGCAATAATGAATATAAATATACATTTGGAATTATTTCAATATAGGGGTCTCAAAATATATTCATGATATATATTTATCTTAAATAGTAAGAGATAGACTCAAAATCTATGATTACAGTGTTTGTGAATATATTTATTTTCACATGTATGGTTTCATAATCATTAACTTAATTAGAATGTTAACTTTTAAAAAGAAATTATATCTAGTTATAAACATATTACAAAAAATCCTTATTGAATATCTAGGATTTGGGTACATTAATTTATAAAGATATCCTATAATAATGTGTATAATTAATGAATTCATCTTTGTGTAGATCCATGGGGTTCATATTTTCTTTTACTATAATGAATGAAATGTAAATAATCTTCTTCCCCCTATATCATGGTCATTATTTTATCATTATCAATAATAAGTTTCACATACCCTCTATTGATACATTTTTTTCATATATGTTTTTTCTCAATTTTTTAAAATTATTTTACATTGATAATGATATCATCAATTAATAGTTAATGGAAAACCCATGGCTAATACAACCTTCAATATTGGGTATTAAAATTATGAATCTATATTGATTCCATTTTGGTTTATCAGTGCCCTACGATCATCAATTTTATAATTAATATAGATATTAAATATTACCCCCATTAGATTGATTTATTATTTATAGATAGAATTCTCTTATATTCAGTGAGCACGGAAATGAATGAAATTAATTTTAGAATTCTATTGATTACCATGAGATAGTATAATTTGTATTCAAAATTTTTCAAGGGTGGTTTAATATTATATAAATTATCTTTCTTGTTCATTGTTATTGCATGATATAGAATATTATTGGATCCTTCAATCATGGATGTTAATGTTCATTGGAAAAAACCAAGAATAGGGAATGAGATCTATAACATAACTATTTTTTTGATACAGTAGATTAATTTTAAGAAATATAAAAATTATATAAAATCCAATATCCTTGATGAATGAAAAGGGTGTGAAATTCTTCTATATCGATAAATGGGAAGGTAATTTTATGAAAATTTAGAGGGGTTTTGTTATCAGCCATATGATCACTCCATCCTTTAGTGGAGAAGGTTTTGTAATATATATTGATGCATTAAGGAAGTTATTTGGAATTTTTTTATCAATCAATGTAAAATGGTGAATGTTTATTCCTTATTCCATTTCACTGTTCAAGAGAAAACTCTTTTGACACATGATTTTGAGATAGAAGGAGTATTTTCTCTATGATTCCATAAATAAATTACATTAAAGGTGAACCCTCTTATATATAAATATATAATTTTTATTAAAATATATTTTCACCTAATTATTGTTAATATTTTCTAATGTATATAGATGGAGTTAACTAGTGATAGCAATGTTTTAAAACATTACCATTAAGAGAAGTAGAACAAGGTTGTTGATTCATGATGATTAAATTATTATTCCATATTTCCATAATGATGATTCAAATATATTCAATATTTATGTATTTTTAGTTTATATATCCTACAATATTAATAAGAAGGTGTCAAATCCAATATTTCAAATATATGTTTTCATAAATCCATTTATGTGATGATTAACAAGACATGGAAGAGGTATTTAGAGCAACATTTGATGATATGGAATGTTCTTATGTTAAACTGTTGTAGTTATGGATCTATCTTTTTAATGTAATAATGATGTGTTTTTGGATTTTAAATAATAAACAATGAGATATTTGTTGAATAACATTTCTCATAATTTTATTTTGATCATGGTTGTATGACGATGAATAGTGATATCATAGTGCATTTCATTAGGAACAACATAAATTAGATTATCATAGAATAATTAGCTCAATGTATGGTATATCTACAAGGTACGTTTGAGTATTATAATTATTAGGGGATGGTGTATTTTTTCAACATAAGTATATAAAATTCGAAAAAATAACAATATATTTCATTATTGGACACCACAAAATATATGATGGCCATAATTTAATCTGGTTGTATTTTATTTCCATATAAATCTAATCCACATTATTTCTATTAAATACATTTTCTATACTGAAAAAAATTATAGAATATTCTTTAATGATATATATTCATTGAAAGGAATAAGGCTATGGATTTTGATGAATCAATATCCATAGATTACTAGAAATATCTAAAACATTATTCTATTTTTTTATTCCAATATCTTTCGTTATATATCATCAATAGATATACATTCTTTCTGAGAAGTAATTTTAATATCGATAAAATATTATGAGAGATTTATCTGTGGATTTTGAATGCTGTTTGTAATAATTCCTTCACTATAGTTATTTTGATACAAGATTTTTTCTCACCTGAGAATTTAGATTAATGATTTTGACTCTATCCATTGAAAAATGTTAAAATCAACAATAGGATTACATGAAATTAGATAATAAAAGATATCATGATGTTATATAGAGGTGGAAATTTTGGAGAATGTTATATCCATTCACAATTACATTTGGGTGTCGTGGAATTTAAATATAAGTAATTTAAATTATTATAACTAGGATCCAAATTTGGGAATTAGATAAATTGAATTCAAACACATATATCCTTGGAAGAAT
Source organism: Viscum album (assembly GCA_963277665.1). NCBI lineage: Eukaryota > Viridiplantae > Streptophyta > Magnoliopsida > Santalales > Viscaceae > Viscum > Viscum album. The sequence continues at coordinate 1,375,148,490 of OY728158.1, read as the reverse complement.
GTTATAATAACATGAATGAAGGGTATGGTAAGCCCAGATACAGTATTATCATCAATTTTCTAAATTAGTTTTTAAATTAATCCTCTCTGAATATCACAACATTTTCTTTTAATCTCATTTGAAAACATAAAAAAATAATCCCACATATGTACTTAACATAATTTTATTACTATAGGATTATGATATTTCTAATGGGTAACTACCGATATAAATTTCATTACCTGAAGATAATGTTCTATGAAACAACAATTCTCACTTAGATATGGTTATCTGGAAGAATAATTTATTTTAAGAAGATTTATGGGAGACCAATGAGGTAAATAGTTAAATGAATTAACATTTTTTCAATATGTGAAATGGGAATTCAGGGTATAAATTCTTACAATGGGTATAAAATGTAACTACAAAATATTTTAGAATATATTTTTTAATAAATTCAATGTTTTTGAAAGAACTAATTCACAAAAAACCAAAACTATGTGAATAATTAATTAATGATAATTAAAATTTTAGATTTTAATATAAATTAAAAATAAAATGATATAAATAAAATACTTTTTAGAATGATTCAAATTGAATAAATGAATTAAAATGATTTCTAAATGTCTATTTTGAACTAAGTTAGTGAAGATATAACTATAGATAAATTTAATAAATTTGATTAATGGTTTTTAAAAGTGATATTAATAAAATTATGGTAATAAAATAAATAAATGAATTTCATTATATTTTAGAGAATTGATATGGAATGTTATACTTGTGATTCATGGATAAACAGATGTGTTTTTTCCCAACATTTTTTTTATTTTTATTATTTATTTAAAAAATAATTTCACATATATGGTTTCTTGAATTTTATTAAATATTATTTGTTAAAATATATAAATTAATATGGTAATTTATAAATTTTTATATTTTTTATGTAATAAACATAAATTAATTTTTACGTAAAAAGAGTGTGTTTCTAGAAAATCATTTTTTTAAAAAAGATTTTCTACATTAACAAATTAAATATATTTCTATTTACGAATTATTTAAATATTATTAGAAAAATTTATTTTCAATGAAATATTATAATATTAATCTAATTTTTTTTACTTCTATTTAAATTTTTTTTATAAATTCAACTCTATTATAAAACTAATTATTTTAAAAAATAACCTTCATTTTATTATTTGAGAATATTATGATTTTTTTCACCTCTAAATATATAATTTGATGAAATTAATTCCATAAATTATAATATAATATTAAAATTTGGTTATATGAATATTTTTTCATATTGAATAGTTACCATGTTTACAATTATTAATTGAGGTAATAATCTAATGTTATAAAGATGTGCTCGAACTGATTGATATGCTATAAAATATCTTTAGAAAATGGCAAAAATTTATTAGATGAGTGTATAGTAACCTTAATATATGCTATATTATAAATATATTTTTCTGGTTCCAATTTACCATTAAAAATACAATATAAAATTTCAATCAACATCACATTTACAATATTCCTACTACTCTCTATTATAAAATTTCACGTCCACTTCTCACAGAATCAGTTAATTTTAGTACTCTATATCAGCAAATATTTTTCATAATAAATTTCCAAATGTTCATTCAATGTTATATATTTCAATAACAAATAATAATATCATCCTAATAAGGATTAATCATGAATCCTGATCAAGATACTCAAGTAAGAGGTAATAATCTAAACTAAAATCATTAAATATTATTACTTCATAAACTGCTCCAAATATTCAATAAGAACCATAATATAACATCATCACATTCATTACAAAACAAAAATGTTTTATTTTAGATTTAAAACAATTTTTGGTCTCCATTCAATCCAGTGGAAATGGAAATACTTGGTTATGTGTATGTACAAACTACCATTACCATGATTTACATGTTTTATTTTCATCACTACCTCACATCATTAGTAATGTTGAATAATTTAATATATAATATATATTATATAAAAATTAATATAATATGATTAATTATTATTTCACATATTGTCTTTTTATTAATAAAAACGTTATAATTTCACTGAGGTGTATTTGTAGACTACCATTTTCATGAAGTAATGTAGTTCATTCCTAATTAGTACCTTACACTGTGTATTGTAACATTTTGTATATGTTATTAATATTATATTTCAGATTACATTATGATTCATTATATGATTAATCTATGACCAAGATTCATGTATTGAAATCATTAGTGTGAAACATGTATAAAAAATACAATAGTTAACACCCTTAATATTAATATTTGTTTGAAATTATTAATCAATTGGTGATTGAAAATTAAATATAAATCATATATTCTAATATATATATTTTGTTTATTTTTATATAGATTTATAAAAAATTTATAAATTTATTATAAATGAGGTTAAATAAATTTATAAATTAATTTAATGGTTAATATATGGGTTTATAATGAAAATTAAATTTTATCAAAATTATTGATGATTAAATGTAAAATAAATAAATTTTATTCTCTCTCTGTAATAAATTATATTAATCCCTTTATAATTTAATTAAATCTAGTTATTTATTATTCTTTCCAGTATTATTTATATTTTCCTCTTATTTAGAACTCAATAATAAAAATTTATATTCTCAAAATGATCCAGTAATTTTTCAACTTTTATTTTGGAAATATATTTGTACTTGTCAATATTCATTAATATGGTTCAAGAATATAATTTTAGATTAATTAATGAATATTGTAATTTATTTTCATTAATTTTATAATTTCATTTCAACGGATTAAAAATAAATCATTTTACCTATTCCTGTAAGTATAATATTTTTTTACAATAGTTTGAAAAAAATTATGCTTCATAGATTATTGAGTTTATATATATTCTCATCATCATGACCATTATTAATTTATATGGTTCATTTATAGTATCCCATTTGTTTACAATGAATAATATATTCATACATTCCTATAAATTTTCATGTATCCAAATGATACCAAGTGAAAATGATGTTTTATCATGTTTTTCAAATAATATTTATTTTTTATTTAAATTATTTATTTCATATATATATAAAATTAAGGATATGTTTTCTTTATTAGTGATATGATCTTATGATATTTGTCACATTCATTCTCTGGATGGTTTATGTTGTTGATTTTAATATGATATTTTCATAAAACCCATTTCATTCCACATAATAATTAATCTCTATTAAAATGATAAATATTTTTTCTGTTCATGTGAAACTCATATGTGTGAATCCTATTATTTTTTGGAGGAATAGTAAATTTATATCCATCAAATTAATTAGAAAATTATATAAATATCATTAGTAGGTATGAAACAGAAGGTGGAGTGAACCTAAGGAACTATGTGACCCTTTCCACCATGAATAATAAATGAATGGTGAGTGATAACAATATACTACAAGACACTATCCATTATGATATGCTAGAGTTTTTAGTGTTCATTGACTAAGGAATTTATATTATATGATTATAATTTTTTCACACAATACTATTTAAAGTTATTATTCATATGATATACAATCATGTGTCATTATTGATAATAGATAATTTGAAATTGTTATCAATCATGTCTCTTTTTATGAATATAATTTTATTCCCTAAGAATTGATATATTATATAGTAGTGATTATGTATAAAATTATCAAATTATAATCAATCTCTCATACACTTATATCTATAATATTCTCATTTTTTATTTTCAAATAATATGTCCCATATTTAATATTAATGAGAATATTATCTCACCCATTCATATGTTTCAATTTTACATGTGTTATAAATAAGTGTATTATGATTTATATCAGGAAAATTAATTTCTTTCTTAATTTTATTGGAGATGATAAATATAATCGATGAAATATGATTTTTATGTAATAAGTCTTCAAGTAATCTAAATATTTGTATATTCATACCATGAATTTTTTATTAAGACATTATGCTTTCGTCTAAAATGATGAATTATTTATTAATTGTATGATTGATCACCTTGATATAGCTTATGATTTTATCTTTGGGAAACAAAAATTGAAACATAAAATTTTTATTACTCCTTTTGACCCAAGAAACATACTAGATCACTTTCATCAAATAATTTAGTGATTTTTAAACACAAATTTGACTATATTTCCTATAATGTGATTTATTTAACCATATTGAATTATTCTTGTGAAGACCATTAATAAAACGATTCCATTAGTTACCCAAAATTTTTATTGTATTGAATTATACATCCCACAACTATGTCACCACCTAATCGTGGTGATATAATTGGTTAATTTATGAATATATGATATTCACATAATAAATCATAACAAAATCATATATAATGGTTCACGATGACATAGACATACACAATGTGATATATATCACTTCCATAGGGATTCATAATCCTATAGTGATTTTCATTACTCAAAAAGGGCATAAACTATCTAAAAATATTTAATAAATGCATTATATAAATTATTTGTGTTAGTGTAACATCCAAAATATTGTTTTTTGGTTATTGTGAACCTTTATTTTGACTATCATTAATTTCCATATTATCTCAAATACCATTGACGGATTTTTTGCTGTTTTTATATTTTTATAGTCATATTCATTATGGGATCACAATTCTGGAATAAATTATGGGTCTACATAAGAAATTGTTCCCCGTGATTTGGTATCTATGTGGAGAGAGAGGGTTTAGGGAAATAAATTTAAACCATGTGGAGATCCCTTCAAACTATTAAAATCAAAACATTGGCATGTTGGTTTCTGGGTGCAATGTTTTTCAATCAATGCGTCCAAACCATTTGTCTCATCCATTTTCAATGAACATGTAACAACATAACAACAAACATATTAAAATAGTGAAATGTTAATATATATAATTTGAATTTAATTTTTATACCTAAAAATCATAATTTTTAGCTCATTTATCTCTCTATAGAATAACCTTCAAACCAAAAATACTCATCTTAGAGGGTCTAGAGATTAATTGTCTCTCAGTTACCTTTAATGATGGATCTTAGGTTTTTGGTCTACTGTTTCAGCTATTTGTTCTTGTTAAATATTTTTATTCATTGACCATAAATATATAACCTTATTTATTCAAATGGAACCTTATATCAAGTAATATTATTCTAGATATAATTTTTTATACATGATCTAATTTGTATTCATATATATATGTTATGGAATTTGGTTTTTTGTTTATATCGTTCATTTATCATTCTATGTTAACGTTGAATCACTATGGTATATGATTTCTATCTCTATGATTATTCCTTATTTGCAAAATTTTAGATTATTAAATGATAAATATTCAATTTAATTTCTTATTTTTCATCATGAAACCACTATTTTTATTCGATGTTAGTTCATGTGTGAGTTTTGGAATTTCATGTGTTTAATGGCTACTAGTTTTATAATTCATCATTATTATGTATAAAATTTCATGAGTACCCATGGAATTTCATTAGTAATTATTTTTGGATAGAATGTTTAATATAATTGTCTTAAAAATAGATTTAGAAAAGTTAGGTAAAGGCATGAGAAGTGTTTTGATAAAATGTATCTGCTTTGGAAAATTTGTGATAATGTATTTCTCCTTAGGTGTTTTTTGGCACCCACGTAATGAGAATAGAAAATTATAGGGTCAAATAATTCCAAATTCCTTGGAATTAATTTCTTCATAAGAGAAGAAATGAAGGCATGGGTATATAAGAGATCATGTGGATGGTTTATACGAATCAAATGACTATGAAGGATATATTATATCTCATGATAATGGGAAGTAAATTCAGAGGAATAATATGGTCAACTTGATCTATGTATTATCGAACTAAGATTTTAAAAAAATCTTCCCCCACCCCAAATCATGAGAAAACATTTGGATGGGTCCCCAGGATATCACATATACTCCTACATGTGTCAGACCAATATCTTGAAATCCCTTTTGGAAAACAAATCGATCATGTTGTGACATGGGGGAAAATTTTGGTGGAATATTCTTGATTACCATATTGAATTAAGAATAAAATTATATGAAATGAAAAATCCTCATGAATTTGATGTTGCATTAATTTCAATGTGATGTAATGATGTGATTCTGGATACCATGTGAAGAACCATAGAATAATTTATTCCCTGTCACATGAATGTATTTTGGTGTGCCACCTTCATTATAATAAGGTCATTAGATGTATCTATGATCCATGATCATCCCCTTTAAATCCAAATCAAAGAAGAAGGAATAGTTTGTGAAAATTATTGCATACCAATGATAGATATAACATTGATCTCATGATCTGCTAAGAAAAACTTGAGAAACTATCCCCAATATGACTCAGACACCATCACATGATCCCCTATTGATCATGCGATGACCTGATTGACAACCAATTAACAAAAAGGTTGAATTACTTATAATTTATTTGAAATAAAACAAAAAAGTATGAAACCTTGTGAGATAGTAATGTAAGTTGTTTTTCATGTCAATGAGTTTACTACAATTATATGATCACCATTGATCAGGTGTAGAGACTTTGATTAATTTTCCGGATCACATGGAGGCCCCCTGACCAACTATGATTGATTCGTGAATGGAATTTGACAGGACTATCTAATCACACGAAGGACCATTGACAAGGCCATGTGATCATTTTAAATCATCTCTATAGGAATCATGACATTACTAAAACTCTCAAACAAGTCATCATGTTATTGAAAATGCATCTTTCATGATAATATTATTATATGTAATTCATCAGACAAACCAGGTTCAAGTAAAATAGAGGTGATGTGATGATCTAGCGACCATTTTTTATCATGTAACGTATGAATAACTACATAAATGATAATTGAAAAGCTTATTAATAGAGTGATATTATCCACTGACTCAATCTCATATCTATGATATATGTTCAATTAAAAGTAGTTTTGTTCTAGGATGGAAGGGCCTATAAATTCATCCCTCTTGACAAAAAAACATAGACATATGATAGATATTGTTTCATGATAGAACAAGATAAAAGTAGATATTCTAAAATAATAGTGTCCCAAGATCTCAGGTGTATTACAAAACATAGAAACTCATGGAATAACCTATGGGATTATTCTGTATTGATATATTATTTGTGTGATCACCTTGATGATCATGTAGAATAAATCTAGTGTGTTTATTATATCACACAAACGGTTTCCCATGTGTCAACATGTTCACATGGATCCCTCTTAAGAAAATTGGTTCAAAAAAATGGTACACTAATAAGATAATAAAACTACCAAAAAATATTGAATCATTAATCATAGAGAGAATACATTTATTTTCTAGTAAATGATTCTGGAGCTACCCCTGACCCATCCATCTCATGGGATGTCATTCATACCAATCATCCTCATCATGTGATATCATCAAGAAAAGGCATCAAAAAAATTTGATATCCAATGGAAATTTCACCCAATGGATGATGTGTCTGATGCACATGTCAACAAGATCATGTGACATATTTCATAAAATTCATCCAGATCATGCGATGTCCTTCAGAAATGTGGGTCAGGTTATTTGACATTGTTTATACATGTAAATTAGGTAATTCATTATTATATGGACATGTCCACCAGGAAAATAGGATATGTTCATACATGCTCGGACATGTCATACAATGGAAAATGTATATGTGTTCATGCAGTAAAGTGTGTATTAAGGGATCCTAAAACCCCCCAAAACATTCTTATTTGGAAAATCATAGCCCCCCAATCCATATCCTTCAAAAAATAAGGGTTAGATATTATCTAATTAGAATATATCAAATTATAAGTACTTAATCGTCCCAATCTATGGAGATAATAATCATCCCCCTGAATATGATCAAATATCTTAATGTATCATTATGACAGGGACAATTTAACTATGATGATTCTCATTCCCACCATAAGTATGATATGTGGGACACCATTATAAGGCCTAAGGTCTATATTAAACACACCATTAACTATTCCTAGCACATATCTCATGAATACATGTGTTGTGTGTATGTTCTATTAATATCAATTTTTTATCACATCAATTCCAAATCGTGTTGGATTGTGATTTTTTAGTGATAATATCACTAGAATCATGATTTTTACCTAGTTAGGGAAACCTCATGTAATTCCCATATTATAAAACCATGGGAAAATAAAACTCACATCATTGATGATTCTATGTTGGATTAAGTTCCTATTCTAAGTAGGTTACATATGATGCATTCCTAATGATCTGTATTTATATATTGTTCATGAGATCCCTAATATATGTCCTTACTGTGTGATTTTAAAGGGAATGGATTAAAATTGTATGTGGGTTTTTTGCTTTGTGATAAATAGGATACATATGATGCCTCATAAAGGTCCAATCCCAGTATCATAACATAAAAGAACACCTTGAATGGATAAAAACTTCAAAGTCTCCAGTTATATGGATTAATAAAATATTAAGCAACCCATTTATATAAAATATCGAGATATGAATGAACAAAATTAAATAGAAATGGAAGGTCTCATTTATAGATCACATTTTATACATGGAAGGATCGAACACATGTTCATTTTTACTAGGATAATTGGACCACTATCTGGATTTGATGACTTTAATGATCAATTAATGTATCTATAATAGATTCCTTAAATTGGTAACTACACCTCCCCCCAAATAGTGTATTATATTCCCAAACTCTCATCATCTCATCTATTGTGAGTTTGTAAGCTTTGTTGGGTCTGAAACGCAAAATGACCACATTCCTTTGGAATACTGGTCTATAAACAGTTATGGATGTGCAAACTGTTGAGAGTTTCTATAAAATGGTTTAAATAATGATTCAAATATTAAATTAGTTAACTATTAAAAACAAATCATGGGTTAAAAAGATAGATTAAAATATATCTGTTAAACCAATTTGTTCCCACCATTAATCTCATTTCTAAGGAAACAATAATATTAATCATGATATATAATATATTTAATAAAAGAACAATTATTTTAACATGCATCGACCCACATGGAAAAAAATTTCCCACAAAAAGTAACCTTTAATAAATAATTGTAACCATGATTTCCAGGAAATATTACATTCTCGCCATAAAAATAGCATCCGAGAAAAAAGGATTATACTTGAATATGAAGATAAATTTTATTAATTGTTCATAGATGACTAATAATGTTTTAAACATGAGATTATTCATTGATCTTTATCCTTGATACATTCATCATGTGTGGATGAAAAAACTGATCCTTTTCACCTTAACACAAGAACATGTCTATACCAAAAAAATATTCAAGAATATTAGCTATATATGTGTCTTATGCGTGTTGAAAAATGACCTCACCCACCAAACACCATAAACATCATCTTTAGAACATGATGGTTTAGGAATATAACTAAAATGGTGTGATCCTGATCTTCAAGAAAACATGTATAGGTTTCTAGATAATGAATCCTATTCGAAATACTTATTCATTGAATGTACAATAGAAACTAATGGTACTCATCTCCCCCACTAATCACATCATAAGGTTTTCCCTACAATGTCTAAATTCTCACCTCCCATGTATATTGAAGTTAGACAAAGGATTTTACTTTTAAATCATCCCAATTTAGAAAAATCCATGGAGAGAACATGTCTACAATCAAAACCAGTTAAATCCCGCCAATTCACCTCAGTCTCATGTTTAAATAACCACATTAACAATTTCCACCTTTCATACTCATGCAAGGGTACAAGGGAAGTCACAACTGGTGTAGAAATCTATGGATAACCAAGAGTGAGATCATATATTGGCTGCCACTTACTAAAACTTCCTTCCTAATCTAGTGGTAAATAATGGGGAGGATATCATTCCTACCCCCTTTATATCATTTATTCATGCATATTACTACAGGGTGTATGGGGTGTATATCCCTAAAACAATTTATGAAAACAATTTGTATATTTCATTGGAAAGTGTGGGAAATGAGAGAGACTGTAACCCCACATGAATAAATAATATATAAAAATAAACATTTGGGACCAAGATAGAATAGGATTATATTACAAAATACACTTTCTTAATGTTTTATTATATTATACAAACAGTAGGTGAACTTTGTCATCATATTCCAATATGTACATGTGTTGGGATAGGTACATATCCTTATCCCAACAAACTGTAAACCATATCACCTTATTCATTAAGACCATGAGGATACATAAGAATAAGAGAACATCCATGATACATTATAGAAGTATAATCAACATATTTTATTAATGGAATAGGAGTAGGACCATGACCATTCCCCCATTATAAGAAGGAATCACCAACTATGTTTGGTGCATGCCTAAGGATGAGTTCATATAACTATAAAAAAGTCTGGGGAAATAATAAAAAATATCATTATTAGGTATATATACCTATTTTGGATACATTTCACCATGATAGAGTGGATAATTCATCCATACATGCTCACATTCTTATCATTAGAATACTCAACATACTACAACAATTCACAGAATCCAGGCTCTTATTTGTACTTCTACCAATGAATACCAACACAGGCCTCCTTGAGATGAAATACATGTGGAGGCTCATATTCCATCTCCCAACACCAAATTACATTGTAATATTATAATAAGGAATTAATATTTTAATTAGACTCATAACTTTCTCCATATAGTATTGATCAATATATTTGATAAACTACCAACATGAATGTTTATAATCCTAATTACAATAAAGAATATAACTAGAATACTCAAATGTTTCGCAATAGAGGGATTTTATTTCTGAAATTATAGATAGTTTTGAACATATTCCCATATACATACTTAAATATGAATATATCACAACTCAACCCCAAAAGTTACTTCCACATATTATGGAAAAATCAATGAATATGGCTCATATTTCTATGTTACTAAATTCTAGTTTCCATTAGACTGTTTGATGCATAATTGATACACATCACAGGTATAAAAACTCATCATATATAGAATAATATGAAAACTAAATTGATATTATTCATTGTAGTAGTGATGGGATGTATCTAGATACACTTCCCTTGACATTATTTTTGGTGAACCTCCCCATGGTGATATCACTCTCGGACATAGAAATCCCCCACATTAACAAAAACCTATTTATAGAGAAGTTATAAAAACTCAAAAACATTATTATTGAGTTTATAAAAAAATATTAGGGATAACCATATATAATTCCTTATAAAATATCATGCATAGTTCACTAGAGTCAATAATATAACTAGGGATAAACATTTATAGTCTCAGTAGGTTGAGGCATACTATTATTCTGAGTATATATGTTGATAGTTAACCCCAAACAACATCCCCACAATGTTTGTGACAATCGCGAATACCAACAATAATATCTTATATGATAATGATAATGATAGTAAGGCTTAAATATGAAAAAATATTTGGGACACTCCTCAACACATGAAGGGAAAACACATCCCTTATCGTGGATATATGGGTAATCACCAGAACATAAATACACTACTTTCTATGGTTGAAATAGATATGTTCTAACTATCCTAGATCCTAGAGATGAAAGGTAATTGAAAATTACTGTGAAATATTGTTATTTTTATCATAACAACCCTCATGATATTGATTACCAATGCCTCGCTAATAATACACACTCATGAGTGGGGAGAATATGGAGTATTGCGCATCACAATTTCCTTGGAACCAAAAATATCCTCAGATACTGAACCCTAAAATTTCATATCCATAGTATAATGTAGTGTAAAAATTAATTCACATTCCATATGAGAAACATAGTGAAATGATATCACATTAAGGGCACTGAGACATCACAAAAGATGGAATAGAACTGTAAAGAGACTTTTAAAATGGGACCCCCAAAACAATGTAATTGAATTTCATATAAAGAATTAAATGTTTTGGACATCCTAACAACTTTTAATATAAATTGAATCATGTCATGGGATTCCATTTCACCTATATCATATACAATAAGAATTATTCGAAATCAAATGCATTACAATAGCATCCGCCATAGAAGTTGTAGAGGAGGGATCCCATCCCATAGGCCTAGGGAAATTTCTTCCACCATCTCCACCACTATAGATAACAATACCTATGTGGATCCCTAAAATTTCACTTAAATATGAAATCCAACACAATCCAAAAAGAATGGGTGAATTAATATCTTAATAAAATCATCAGCTTCATCACACCCTAAGAGGGTTCTATAGGAATCTATTATTGTTGTAGGTCAACTCAATCCCATAGGGTTGGGGAAATTTATTTTTAATTTATCAACATAGGAGAAATTTGATCCTCTATTGGAATCACCATATCATAAATAATAATATCATAATTTTAAAATTGTAGAAAATAATCACCACATCCCACAAGTTCGGGTTCATTTTCATCAAACCATTGGTAATCTGGTTTAACTATGTTGGGATGTCAATATTAACCACTAAAATAACATTAGTTAGTCCCACTGTGAGCCACCCATTATATCTATGGATTATTTATTTATAATTATTGGATTCTCTATCATGGTAAACATCCATATACAATAACCGGAGGACCGTGTGGTGGAAGGAAATGAAAACCAGTTGGGTTAGTATGCCAAAAGGCCAAATATGGATAGGGTTTGGTGAAAAGATGCTAACACAACCCTGAATAGTGGAGTAAGTGGTGTGTAATGACATTTCAATATTGAGAAAAATGGTATAAATACCATTTCCTCCATACACCTATATCAGTTTTATCACCATAGATAAGATTGGTCATATGGACCAAGGTAATAATACATAGAATGCAAATATATAATTGTAGAATCAAGGTATGTTCAATCATTTTATAAAAACTGAGACTGCTCATAATCAAAATTAGAGAAGATGATGCAACCTTGCAGCACCGTATGATGAATTTCCGCATCTATAATGAATCTCTACCAATGATGATGGGGAAATTAGGACTACATCCAACCTAGATCCTATAAGAGATGAGATTCCCTCCACTATGGTACTACTAGAACAATTTGGGAATGAGTTAAGAAACCAATATTGATCAATAATGAACTAATTATTTGAAACAGTCCCACATGGTATATTCTCCCAACAGAATTAGATATCCATCCTCCCACATATCATGACAAATATGGGCCACCCTCAATAAACAATTAGATCAAGATAAATTATTCTGATCTAAAAATATGGTCTAAATAAATGGAGAAGTAATTGATTATCATACCCTTCAACTATTACAAAGTCATCATTTCCCCGATTTAGGTAATTGTTTCATACCTAACATGGATTGTGAATCAACGAGATTTGAAAATTGGGTCACTTCATCTTTCTATTCATACTCCGGATATATGAGATATTACCTATAATGAAATACCACAAAAACTCTTAAATTTATTTTAATCCATGGATTATTTATGAATTTAATTGAATAGATACATGCACCAATGAATCTGGAGAAGAATAAATATCTTAAATTGGTGGATGGAACATTTCCCCCACCTGATTTCTTTAATCCTACCATCTGAAAAATTGATGGAATATGAAATTCATAAGGTAGTAACATGAGTTTCATCTGTCTATGTGGCATAATAATGGACACTCAAGACCAGTAAAATGAGACCAAGATGGTATGCAATTTATAGACTATGTTGGAACTTCCTTTATAGGTATAATAGATTTAAGGTAGAATCCTTTAAAAAAGGAAAAACATTCATCTTAAATTCCATCATTATTTTAGAACTACACTATGTAATATGAAAATTATTAACCTCACAAATGGAATGAAATTAGATAATGAGTGGGAATTGAAATCATCTCATAATTGAATGTTTTAACATATTAACAAAGTATCCATCTATCGCAAGATAATATTCTGAAATTATATTACTAAAATCATTGGAATGATCTATAGTCACCCATGATCCTAATAAATTATCATGGGAATGTTTTATATTTTTCAGAAACTATAGAAATCATAAAATATTTCATCTATTTGGACCCAGGATAAAACACTTTGCAGTCCCTCTGCATGGGATAGTGTCTTGGTAAGAAATATGTTTTTTTACCATCCAAAATATATCATCTCTAATTCATCCACTATGAAATTCTTATAAATGACCATCTCCTCACATAGAGTGGAACTAAAAACAAAATCTCCATCATCCTGATGAAATAGGGGATCACCACCAAAATTTAATGAATTGATGAAAAACGGGTATTCATTTATTAATGATAAGTTGCCTAGTTATCTACGTATATGAATGAAAAATATAATACTCATGATTATATATCCGAGGAAACCCAATATGGGAAACATTACTAATCAACTTGAAAACATCCATTTCAATAGGATATTAGGTCCCACCATCTTTAACTGATTTATCTAAAATGATGTTCTCAAAAATTTATATGATGTTGGAATGGTGAAAAAAATAATTATCCAACATAGTTGACATATTTTTCCCATCTCCCAACTAGAAAATTATACTGATTGGGAAACATTCTAGAAATTCATGGATGGATTTCTGATAACTTGAGGACTCAAAATATATTTGATTGGAATCATGATACAATGAGAGAATAGATTAATAAACCAAAAAAATATATTATCCAAGGAGGAATCAATGAATAACTCTCTAATATGAATATGTGACTCACATACATAGGATATGAAATAATAAGAATAATCATATTAGGATCCCACATATGATCTAAATCTGGTAGACATTGTTCCTTCATCTACTGAAAAGATGGCACCACACCACCAAATAGATCCCTGATCAGATGAGGAGATAATATATTATTTTGTTTTCATAGTTAACATACCAAATACCATATTTTATTCTTGTTATTATTATTTTTATTATTCCCCCATACCTGATTGGTGTATGAATATAGAATTTGTAATGTCCATTGTATATGAGCCATGGTAAAATTCAATTTGAATTTGAATTTTAGTTTTTTACTGGTCGATTCGTTCATCGAATTGACCTTGAGAACATAATTACCAGAGTTGTAACACACCAATCTCTTATTTATAGACTTGTATAAAGGCCAGATGGGTCCCTCCAGTGTCTTGTTAGACTTTCTAATCATCTGGCCCAAAAAATAATAATTCTAGAAGGA